>CM069912.1:90422914-91029274 GCA_036172215.1 Camellia granthamiana
TTAACATTGCAACCATATTCTCAAAACACACATTAGCAAAATCAATTCCCTTTCCTCAACACTACATACGATGTCTTATGTGCATTTCCTACTACATCCAACTCTGACACGTGAATAGGCTAAAAACATAAAGTTTACTGTGTCATGTTTTAAGGTAACAATTAACATGTTCCCCAAGCAAATTTTGACATCAATTAAAGACACACAGTTTCAGACACATACGGTTCAACTTCAATGCACCATCCTTAAGTTTAACTTGCTGGGTTCAACACCAACACCCTACCTACAACACAATTACAACGCTGCAAAAATAGATCTACACCAGGACAAACATATTACAGTTTTCCCAGAGCAAATGTTTCAACTTCAATGTACCCTGCTTTTTTGGTCAATTTCTAGGCTTACCAACATCCCGCACATAAACATAAAACATACCTACACATTAAACATGTCAAAACCGTAACTAACATCATACACAAACACAATTACACAACACATCCAAAACACATTAACATTTACTAACCCCTGCCAAAAAAAACAATCCCAGTTTTGCCCATGTTTTCCCAATGTTGCTGTAAAGTATTTTGTGTTTATCCAGTCATTGACACGTGGGTAATGTAACATCAAAAAAACCCTACCATATACACAAAACAATTGCACGTTCCACCGAAAAACCAAAAACAGAAAATCAAAGCTAATGTATGTGTTCCAGGAAATCTGTCAGGGCAGAGGCCGATTCCGGAGCCCTCTATGTGGATCGTTGATGAATGCCTTCACCATTTCTGATCTGAACGCGCTGACTGTCATCCCATCCATCGAACCTTCGACCTCCACGTTATTTGCGTACTGCCGCATGATGAAGCATACCATGACAGCACAATCCGGACTGCCAATAGCAAACACGTTAACAGGGTAATCAACACGATCAAACAAAAACCATAACTTAACAGAACAGAGAACAAACTTAAGACGTAGTTCAGATTTAAACTTACGATTCTGGGTGTTGTTGGGGACAATCACCCAAAGCCTCCAATGGCCCGTCCATATTCTCTGCTGTCACACCCGCAATGGATTGTACTTTCCCTTGTATCCGCTTTGCGTAATCGACGACCCACTGTTTCTGTTTTAGGTAACACACCCAATCAGTCACACTACGTACTCTGTATCACTCTATATGCAGCACACGCACAACCGAACACATACATGTAATAACCACTCACGCGTACTTACCACTTTCACCGCCTCAGTAAAATGATCATCTCGGCTTCCTTTACGCGTTTTGATTGAGTTGTAGTGTGTCCATGTTCCCGAATCTGAATCGTACACCATCGTTGTCCAATGATTCCCATGGTATATAGGGTAATGGACGTATCTGCATCCAGATGCCGCAGTCATGTGCACGTTCAGGTAATTGTCTTTCGACGTTATGCTTCGATTCCTCATCATATCCTACGAACAAAAAAAAAAAAAACAAACCAGTTACAAACCCACAACTAGACTGCCCAGATGTGGCCGAAAAAATAAATCCGCACTATCTGACTATGTGACACTGCTCATAATACCATATACGTACCGAACACACACTGCTGTGGAAGTACGATCTGCTGAAATTAGCACAATTAGCAGCCGCTACGTTCTGTTCACTTTTTAACATTTCAGCATATGCGTCAATAACCTACCAACACATTTAGTCACATGTTCCAAACACATTAGCCGTACAAAATGATCCTCCTAACCATTTTTAAAAAACAATTAACGCAACAAACTGCCTTCACTAATGATGTTCTCACATCGACAATATCACATGATACTTACATTACCAGCAGTTGGCCCCCCTTGAACGAGAGACTGGATGTCTTTGAAATTAACACGCACACCATACTCTGCTGCAGTCCATATGACAGCCCTACACCAAATCACAATCACATTAGTACAATTAAAATGTAATTTTCAAATGTCACATAAAAACAGAACAACTACAATACGAAATTAGTATGTTACCCGTCTCCTTCAAAACTGTACACCACCTCCAACAGTTTCTGTTCATCTTCAGCCAACAATTTCCAAACCGGATACCGATTTTTCATTCCAAATCCAGCCCATGTTCTACGCTGTCCATCGTCATCTTCAATGTTCAGTACATTGACATTTGTGTTTTTGGCCATGTTGCACTCATCCTTCGACTGTTTGCAACGCTTAACCAATCCAGGATACTCATAATCCTGTAGCCTCCACGCCCGCCTAGCTTTGCTCTTCACACGCCGCACCAATGACGTGATGTTTGGTTCCTCTAGATTCACAAAGTCTATTATCCTGTCCACTACCTCACTGCCTGGCCGATCAAGAACATGTTTAATGTTCGAATTGGTCTCTGATGTTGCTGCATTACCTGATCCACCAGAATTGCCTTCACTTTTATCCTCCAGTGGAGTCCATACCTTGGCACATAACGTCGACCCCTGGTTTACAACTCCGTCCTTGCCTCCCACTATTACGTTATGTCCACCAATTAACATATTACCTACATCAACATCATCTACGCTTGCGTTGTTCAATTCGGAAGTGCTGCCTACGACATTTCCCATGTTATTCACCGGGCCCGCTCTCTGATTTTCACCCTCTTGGTCTGTCGACGGCCCATGACTTGTAGTTGTGTTCCGAACCAGCTGTGTTACCTCGTGTGCCTCGTACTCATCCACCTGGTCCTCCAACCGTCCTACTGTTGTTTTCATCTCCAACACTAGGGCATTCAAACGTGCAATTTCGGCATCCTTCACACTGGTGGCAGTTTCGAACCCCATACACAAATTCGCAGCTTGTGAACCAAGTGCGCGTTCCATGCTTGCAACCTTACATTCAAGTTCCTGCACACGTTCCGATTTCATCCTCAATTCCTCCTCCAACTCTGCCACTCTGTCATGCGCTTTACTTTTTTTATTGACATCACTGCCTCCTGCTGTATCTGCATCCTTAGCTGGTTGCGTAGTTGATAAATCCAGCAGATCTGGGAACAGTACTGGCCAATCGCCACCTCGTACAACCTTGCCCAATCCATGCTTCGTAACACCCTTGCTGCCTCCATCGTACGTGTCTACCTTGTCCGTCATTCTGCCTTTCTCAACATTGCCCTCTGCAGATGAGTCCACTTGCCAACAGTTCAAACTTGGCTCTACAACTTCAGCACCGACATCGCTATGTGGCACACCGACATGCACTGACACTGGCTGTACGTGAAGCACTTTGGCCTCTGCCCTCATACATTCAGCACTTAACAATGTGGGTACCAACTTTGTAGCGTTCAAGAATTGTGCCCTCCAGTTTGTCACACCTTACCTGCCAAGAACACATTACAAACTTGTTAGACACTCCAACATGCACCACCCACTAACACCATACAACTCAGGATCCCATGTTATACCTCAAACTGTCTTCCGCGACTCAAGTCTACCCCTTTCATTTTTGTTGTCAAATTTGCAATGTTCCATTTGCAGAACCTTGGCAGCACACTATTTCGTTCTGGCTCGATCAGGTTAGTGTGTTCACAAATAAAAAACTGCAGCACATTCACAAACACATTCATTAACATTACACACAAACAAACTAAACCAAACATGCCAGTTACTAAATCAGAAATACATTACAAGAATAACACTTACAAGTAACATGACAACACATCCGGTTACCCTTTCCGGCCTGTCATGAAACTCGTTCAGTGACGCAATTAACATGCCCCGTATTGCAGCAGCCCAATCATACAGCTGTATCATACTTAGTTTGTCAATTACTCGGACGAACGCCCACCCGATAGACTCTCCAGTTGTTGTGAAAAACAGTTTCGCACATATATATAAACACAGCAGCTTCGCGACATCTTCCTCGTCGTGAACACTATTTCCTTGCAGTGCAACATCCAGTAGTTCTTTAATTTTTTTGCACGAAATCCTCCCTACAATGTTGCAGCGACGCTGAATGAAATCTGATGGTGGCCTCGACCCATGAGCTAAATCCAGCTGGTCCACGCCGCACTGAATGCCAAAAATAAGTCGGATATCACTTCGACGCAATGGAACTCCTTTCCCCCCGATATAGAATTTTTCATCCTGAGGATTGTATGTCTGCAGTATGCGGAACACTGTCTCGTCACATTTTTTGTAGGCATTCGGTGACAAGTTCTATTTGCGGATGGAATTAATCATCGACCAAAACGGGGTTCTTCGCAGCTGTCGTTCATGGCCTGTTGTGAAATTTATTTCCAGCACAGTTTTGATAACCCCGTTTATATTTGAACGATACGCCAGGCGGGAAGTGTCAACTACCACTTTATCCTTAACATGGGCGTCTTCTTTAATCCCCTTGAATGGTATCTTCCTCTGTTTTTTCACAACAATCGGTGCTGACGTGAAATCAGAATCACCCACGTCACGAGACACACTACCACTTCTTTTCCGTGGTGACTGCCTCAAAATCACTCCTGCACACATAATGAACACCAATCAGGAAAATACACAAACTAATTTGTCATACTGTAACACGTCCACTTCACACTGTAACACGTACACTCCACACTTACCAGTTACACATTAAAAATGTTCAACAAACATAACAACATACCGTACAACTTACCCTACATCCCACTGTCACACTGCCTCAAACAACAACATCATGACAGTGGAGACAATAACATCATACGCCCCATTAACCCAACAACATCACCAACACAACATTGCAACATTAACATCACAAAGACACAGCGTTAAAGTTCAAAGCATCAACGAAACAGAGGCATTACACATTGCGCCGGAAACCCATACATTCCCAACCAAAAAAAACAAAAACAAAAAAATACAAATTCCATTGTTTTAAGCAACATACATCCCCACATACATCAACAACCAATACAGTCAACAACATCAGAGCAACAACATTCAAACAATAACATTGCACACTGATCCCCTTACACAAACTTCAAACATTAACAGCAGTAACATTGCAACCCACTTTAATCACAAACATCATTAACACACAATATACATATGCACATTACACAACATGAATTGGTACAAGTAACATCACAAACCCAGAAACAGTACACATCTCAGCCCCACAGCACAACAAAAACATACATACTACAATATGACATTGCAACAATCAAATACATCATGAACACAGAGAAATTGGCCACCGACATAACATCACCCCCAACATCGAACCCAACACCGTAATCCACATCCAACACAACATACCCAAAACCACACTCCCACACCCAATTCCAAATAACACATCGCACTTAAACCCTATCAACAACCACAACTCTTCTAATAACACAGCACAACAACATCAACTATGCAACCCTACAACAATGTACTACGTATCAAAGAAAACCACATAAAAAATCCAAACCAAAAACAGTATAAAATAACATACCTCCAATTTTTTTGGTCATTCTCAATCGTCCCCTCTCGTAACACCGACTTCGAGTCCTTATCGCAAGATGAAACGGATATCCAACTACAAGACGTCCCTACGCTTCAATAACAGTGTCTTACCACTGACCGTCACCACCACAACGTTGACAGCTTCTTTCAATTTTAGGGTTTCTGTAATGTAGCAACCTTCGCCCAAACCGATTCGCCTTCCGCTTTCGGATGTTGATTTCCTTTTCAAAACCCCAATTCTTTCCTTCAAAGCTTACCTCATCACCTCTGAATCAGGAACATCTAATGTAACAGCATAACAAACTGCTTGCCTATCTCCGTAATTTCACATTACTACATTACCGATGTTGCCCATTAGTGTAACAAGTGTGGTCCACGGTGTGTATGCCCTCAAAGGTAATTTCCAATGTAATGGGACTGTTCGGTTCACAAGAAAACATTTGGGACTAAACGGTGTATCAGTTCATAAATTGGGATTTATTGGTGCATTACCCTAAATTGAAACCCATGGATACATTTGTTTAAATTTTAATAATTATTTGATAATGATTTTGTAAACAATTATTTTCTGTAAGTACCACCACAGGAGTCCTATGTCTTGGAGGACTTAAATAAATCATTGGCTTCTAATTGGTCACCTTGTGGCCCTCTGTTTATCATGGATCCATTGACCTCTATTCTGATTGTTACTCCAGTGACTTCTGTTCTGTTTTGTACCGTGGTTATGATTATTTATTTACATAATTTCTGAATTTCAGTTTTAGCCACTTACATAATTTATTTATTCAAATTAAGTTATGTATAATGTTTTAATTTAAATAACTACCCATGGTTATTTTGTGTCTCATATGCTCTTGGCATAATATTTCTCACTCTGTTGTGTGTTTATAGTTGCTACCCCTTTCAGGAGATGAGGTGTAAAGAAGAACTGGAACCTCGTATAGTGGGACCTGCACGGAATTTGATGCCGACCTGTTACATTTTGTTTATCTTTTCTTTTTCTAAAATTTTGACACCACATAATAAAATAATAAAAGCCCCATGGATGTATTTTTTATCGTTAATGAAGTAAATTTTCTGTTTATTTAATTTCTTACTTCCATTCTGCCTGCACCTGCGTCATTTAATTTGTTAAGATTATAATTAATTAGTAAGTTGCGATTCCAGCCCTAAGCCACTGTGGTTAGGTCATGACACATTTTGTTTGAAGAATGCCGGGGCCACTTTTCAGAGAGTCACTACCACACTTTTGCATGATATGATCCACAAGGTAGCTGAGAAGTATATAGACAACATGATTATCAAGTCCAAAGATCGGGAATGCCGTTACCCCACTTTAAATATATACTTTAAGAGAATTAAAGAATACATGCTGAGGCTAAATCCACAAAAATGCACTTTTGGGGTAACTATAGGTAAGACGTTGGGATTTCTGATCACACAATGGGGAATTGAAGTCGATCCATCTAAAATTAAGGCCATCTTAAAAATGCTGCCACCGATGACTAAAAATGAAGTGTAGGGCTTTCTGGCACTTTTTCCTTTTTTTAATAACCCATTCTCGTTATCTTTGAAAAGTACAATTCATAAGCAGGTTTATTTCAAAGCAAACCTTGACTTATGAACCACTATTTGGTCTCCTAAAGAAAGGAAAGAAGTTCCAATGAGATGATCGATGTCAGTTTGCGCTTGAGCAGGTTAAGCAGTATTTGCAGAATCCACATGTGTTATCACTGCCTGAGCTAGGGAAACCACTAATCTTGTACTTATCAGTGACTGAATCAACTATGGGATGTATGATTGCACCAAAGTCAGATAAGGAAGTGGAGAAGACCATCTGTTGCTTGAGCAAAAAGATGCAAGAATACAAGACTCGTTACACTCCTTTGGAAAAGGCTTGTTTAGCTTTAGTTTGGGCTACCAGGAAATTTAGGCACTACCTGTTAGTACATTCAGTAATTCTGGTTTTGGGATTATATCCTGTCAAATATCTCTTTGAGAAACCAACGCTTACCGGTAGGCTAGCTTGATGGTTGCTTTTGCTTTCTAAGTTCGACCTCAGATATGTCGCTCGCAAGTCCATTAAAGGAAATGTTGTGGTATAATTTTTGGCCGATCATCCAATTAAAGGAAAAGAAATTACAGAATACGTATTCCTAGATGAAGAGATCTTGCAGCTCGAAGAGGATACCTAGAGATTATATTTTGACGAAGCGGCTAATTAGTTTAGACGTAAGATAGGAGTGTTACTTATAGCACCGCATGATTCCCATATATCCCTACCCTTCAAACTCCAATTCAGGGTATCCAACAACCCGACAAAGTACGAGGCGTGCATTGCCGGATTGGAAGTAGCCCTAGAACTAAGAGCAATAAGGTTGGATGTGATCAGGGATTTAAACTTAGTAGTCTCTCAAGCCAATGTGGACTGGAAGGTCAAAGAAGAGAAGATGAAAGTTATAGCGATTCTGGTTTGAACCCAACCCATTTGTTATTCTAGACTCGGGTTTCATGGTTTCGTATTGGTATTCATGTCTTATTTCCTTACTTCTCATTGAGTTTAAGTATTGGAGTGCCTTGGTTGTGTTAGGAACAGGTTGGTTACTAGTTGGTTCAAACTGTTGTTGTCCAGAATTAGGCCTCTTCGCTTTGCAGGCCTACAGAGATACTGGGGAGGTAGTGTTCTTCGCTCGAGCGAAACTTCTTGTGCTCAAGTGACAGTCTTTTGTATATAAAACTTCTGGAAGTGTGTATGCTGTGCTCGAGCGAGCTGTGCATATATCAGTTTGTAAAAAGGCCATTTTATATCACTTTTTCATATCTCTCTCTCTCTCTCTCTCTCTAAGCTTTCTGAAAACCCTAAGTTAAGACACTTTCTCTACAAATACACTAAGATTTACCCATTTCTCTACCTTACTCCCTTTGTTAAAAAGGTAGAGTTCACCTAGAGCTTCATTTTCATCCAAATATATTTGGGTTTCGGCTTCATTCGAATTTCATCCGTGCTTGTCTCATCTTCTAGTTTTAAAGTAGAGATTCTCTACACTCTTTTATAATTTTTAACTTAATTATTTATTTTTCATGAACAATGTGATTTTGGAGGATTTTGAACAAACTTAGGATTTTGGTTTAAAATCAAAAGAGAGGTTTTCAAATGGTTGTAAGGAAAATGGTTGTGAGAGTGGAAATGAGGTTAAGTTGTAAGCAAATCGTTGATTTTGACCATTGGATTGGATTGGATTTTGGAAGAAATAGGGTTTTGCCCTAAATGTCCCAAATATATGTTTTGTATAGATAAATGAAGATGATGGAAATGTGATTGGATGGATATTAATATGGATGGTGGAGTTGGATATGTATTATTACTCACATCTTAAATTTTAGAAAGTTTATCTGTATTAAAAATTTTATATCTGTTTAGAAATATCCGTTTTGGGCTATCGGTGGAAGATAGCTATGATTGTTGTAGAAATTGCATGAGGATTAGATGAATTGAAACAAATTTCTCATCCATGTGCATTGAATATTGTTGCTCATTTAATACATTACAAATGTATGTGATTTTGTGAAAAATAGGTGAAAGTCCTAAAAAACACGCGTATATATGGGTGCCGATTCCCGCAGACGAAACATTCGTAAAATGGAAATATTAGTGCTTATATAGACTACGTTTATATGGGTGTCGTTTGACGGTTTCCCGTGGACGAAATATCTGTGAAAGGTTGTACCGGTTTGAGAATTTTCCATTGTTTCAAATGGAAAAGGATATGATTTGAGAATTATGATATAAATTAAGCATGGCATGATTTTCATAAAGAAATGTAAACCGTTTTAACATGAGCATTGCATATGCATTTCACCCTTATATCTTTGTTAAGATTCATATATTGTGTTGGACTATTTCTACTGGGCTTTGGCTCATCCTATATGGGAAAACCATTTTCAAGTGTTGGTGAGATGTCTCCACCAAGGACTTAGCTTGGAAGGACTGTGGAACTGAAGGCTCAGTTTGTTATTTTGTTACTTTGTATTTCATGTTTGTATAAGCCTAGAGCTTTATATGTATTGAGCTTAAGACTCACTTTAGATGTAACCAAACATTGTCTTGGAAAGTTGTAGCCTTCCGTGCATTTCCATTATCTGTTTAACTTCTACTTCTTATTTTGTTATTAACACATGCTATAGATTTAGATTTAGGACTTATGAATGTATATTCGCATGTGCCACCTCTTTAGTACAACTGAATTTCATGAAATGGAAGGATATCGTACTCTGATTTATGTTGTTATTTAATTATCGTTGCGGTTAGTTTATTATATTTATTTTGGGGCGTTACAACTTTATCACCATACCTTGGATATTCTAATCCTGAGGTTTAAAAGGTTAACATTTACACACTTGGTAATAGAGACCGGTTTGCCGATGCTTTGGCGACCTTGGCCTCGATGGTGGACATACTGGGGTCAAGATCCATCCAATCCTTATAAAGCAAAGGTATACACCGGCATACGAGATGATATCCGCAATAGAAGAAATGCAGGATGAAAAACCTTGGTACTTTGATATTTGGAACTTTCTAGAGAGTGACACATACCTGCAAGGGGCAAATGCCAAAGACAAAAGGGGGATACGGCGTCTGGCAGCTCAGTTCATCATCTGCAGAGATAAGCTATACAAAAGAGGGCATTTGGGAATGCACAAGTTGTGTGTAGAGGAAAAAGAGGCAAAGTGTATCATGGAAGCCATCCGTGGAGGAGAGTGTGGAGCCTATATGAACGGTATAATGCTGGCTAGAAAATCCTTAGACAAGAATACTACTGATTAACCGTGGAGAGTGATTGTATCAACTTTGTTAAGCGATGCCACAAATGTCAAATCCACGCCAATCGCATGAATGTCCTACCATCAAAACTCTGCAACATGACTTCGCCTTGGCCTTTCTCAGTCTGGGGCATAGATGTCATTGGGGCAGTCACACCAAAGGGTTCAAATGGGCATTAGTTCATCTTGGCTGTCATTGACTATTTTACCAAGTGGGTTGAAGCACAGTTGTATTCAATGTTAAAAACATCACACGTGGCCAAATTCATCAGGAACAACATCATCTACATATATGGGGTGCCAAACGAAATAATTTTAGACAATGGCTCACACTTCAAAGAAGAAGTGGCAGTTCTACTTAAGAAATATAATGTGGCTTTTCACAAGTCATCAACATACAGGCCACAAACCAATGGAGCCGTTGAAGCTGCAAATAAGAACATCAAAACCATTTTGCGTAATGCGGTGGAAACCAATAGAGATTGGCTAGACAAATTGCCTTTTGTACTTCGGGGATACAGGATATCAATCCGAACATCTGCAGGGGCAACCCCTTACTCTTTAGTATATAGAATAGAGGCTATTTTGCCGATTAAGATAGAAATGCCTTCGTTGAAGATTATAGCTGAATGTTAGATAGCAAAAGTTGATTGCCAATAGAACTGATTTGAGGAGCTGAATCTGTTTGATGAGCGAAAATTGAAGGCGTTATACCACGTTCAGGGGTATCAACACAGGATTGCTAGAGCATTCAACAAAAAGGTCAGATCCAAGAGTTTAAGAGAAGGACACTTAGTGTTGAAGGACAATCGAGCTCCAATCCACGACCCTAAAGGCAAGTTCAAACCCAATTGGACGGGTCCCTACATCATCAAGTCAATTTGGTCAGGGGGAGCAGTCATTCTCATGGATTTGGATGGTTTGGAGTTCTCGCAACCAAACAATATGGACAAGCTGAAAAAGTATTATCCTTAAGAGGCTCGCTGTGCCGAAAACCTAAAAGGGCGACCCAGACAAAGTTAGAGCATAAAAAAAATTAATTAAAAAAAAGGAAGAGAGCTCGCAAGGTCAAAAACCTGGAAGGACGGCTTTGGCAAAAGTTAAAGCGCAAAAGGAGAGTGTTAATACCCGAGTGAACCTTAACCCCATGAACTACGTAAAGCCTGATTCTTATCTTTGGGATACGTAGGCAGCTTCATTTTGAAGTTCGGTCCCAACCATGTTTAACTTGCTTGTCTCATCCATGTTTGATTGGTATATTTTACTCAACTAGGTTGTTCATGTCCATGTTTGATTGGCTCATCTCCGTTCGATTCAGTTGTCCTATTCCTTATTCATGACGGGTTCAATTGCATGACAGATTTAGTGGCAATGCAGTATATCCTGCTCAGGTTATCTAATTTGAGTTTGTGCATCTCAAGGGTTGATTTTATGTTGGTCGGGTAGTGGCCATTTGCGAAAACAGATTTTGAGAACTTTTAAGGAAGTTGTTACCCAAAAAGCAACCTAAGAGGGGGGATGAATTAGGTATCTACAAATTAAAATGAATAATACCCCAATAAAAATTACAACTAGCAACAAATTGTTGAATAATAAAAAGAAGATAACTAGTAAGAGTGATTAGGCTCAAAGATGAAATATCAATGAGGTAGAGCTAACAATTAATGTAGTAAAAGAATCAGATGATTAGATGCCAATAGATTATGATTTAGATAGATTAGCAAAGGATTTAACTAAATCATGTAGATGAGGAGATTTGATGATTTGACACAATATTGGCAAGTGCTATATTAGTGAAAGAAATTAACACAGAGAGTTTGTCAAATCAAGTGATATAGATAGCACAAAAATCATATAGCTGTATCAATTGAATAGATTAAATGTTTAGCACAATAATAACAACTAATATATCAGATATAACTATAGAAGTAAAGGAAATAAAAGAGATTAGGGAAGAGGAGGCAAACAGATTTATAGTGGTTCAGATTCAACTAAGCCTACATCCACTCATCAAGTTTCACTTGAGATTTTCCACTACTTCTAGCTTCATAGGAGTGCTAGCAACCTCTTCACAAATCGAGCAATCCTCCATGGATTTTACACAGACTTTCCAAGTCCAAAACCTTGTACTCCTTAGGTGATTCTCAATCACACTCAAATAGTCAAGAAACCTGAGTGTACTACACTCTTACAAGATTGAAATGATAGATTTTGCTTTCACGGAAAGCTTGAAATGAAACTCTCTCAAGAAATATTACAAAAATTGAAGCTCTGAGTTATATTAGTAAAAACCTCTCATAAGTGTATATGTTTAAAGTTATAAGGCTCTGTGTATATTTTCTGAAGGAAAAATGAAAACCAGATGAAGAACATCTTCAGAGAATAGAGAAGGATGAGAGTGATGAAAGATTGAGAAATGTGTATAGCACGTTGCTTTGTCGCTCTGTATCAGTTGTCTGTCTGCTACTTGTTTAGAGCTCTATATATAACAGAGGTAAGTGCTCTGTTTTCTCTGACAAGGCTCATTCTCTTCTTCTCGTTGAAGAGATGGGATGGTGAGGGCTAAGGATGATAAATAATTCAATGCTCAAATATTTCCTGACATCTATGTGTGTTTTGCTTGTTGAATGATGGGTCATCTGATGAAAAACCTTTGTTTTCTCTTCTCAGCATCTATTATTGGTATATGCTGCTTTAATAGAGGGACGTTCACCCGAATGTCCTCAGTGAAGTTCAGTGTCTGTGGGACGTCCGCCCAGATGTCCTGTGAAGTCTTGGTCGTCAAGGTTGTCGTCCGCGGTTGTCAAGCATACTGTTGGTCTGACATTCGAAGCGAAGCTGGACTGAACTAGAGCTGACCTGGGTCGAATTTCCTCCCTAGGTCGTCCACCCAGATGTCCGCCAGGATGTCCTTGATTGCCCAAAGTTGTAAGAGAAAACCACCGAAAATTTGTCTGCCTAGTCGTTTGCCCCTTTTTGGGCTGGTCTCTTGTGTTCTGCTACTGCTACTTCTACTGTGTTCTGCAGCTGTTCTGGGCTTGATTTAACATATATTTAAGCTTCATTTTCAACTCCAAATGGGATGATTGGGATAGAAATATGATGGTATAAAATATAAGATTTCAATCTATTTTGTTCTTTCAAATAAATCAAAACATAATTAAAACAAAATAGAAAACAATCATCGAAACACAATATGTCTAACAGAAGTTGACTAATTTTCTTGAAAATTATTCCATTTTTGCAAAATCAGACCATTTTTTGAACCAAAAAAAGGAAAATTTTTAGTACTCACAGCTTGACTTACATGACTTCAAAATAGAGAATGGAACAAGCATGTTAATTTAATTTTCATATTGGTCAAAATCTTTTTAGTAGGAAAAAAGAAAAAGAAAAATTCAAAGCAATGAACTAGGGACATAGTCTAGTCAGGAATTCTGTTTTCTACCCGCACTCTCGAGTCTCATGTTACATGTTTCAGCTAGCCAGCAATTCAGTCAGCCATCCAAGTTTTTAGTTGACCCCAGTTGTGTTTCCTGAGTGTTTCAGCCGACCGGCCACTTGTTTAGCCAGCCGGCCAATTATTCAACCGATTCATTAGTTCATTCAGCTGGCATATTAATGAATCAGTTGCTCCGTCATTTTTTCAGCTGGCTAAACAGCTAATCATCCAGCCGGCCAATTAATTAGCCAATCGGCCAATTTTGATATCAATCCAAAATGAAAATAGCAGAATTTGCATAGGCTCAATGGTTTGTGCTTTCAAGTTATGTTTTGAGTGCCTTTCATTCCAGCAAGTGTAAATAAGTGTGTTTGGATTTTTTTGCTTTATTTTTCTTTCATTGAGTCATTTTTAGATTTCTAGTCAGTTGAGGGCTCAATGTCCAATTCAGAATTCATTAAAAATCAATCATTCTCAGATTCAAGTTCGAAAACCAAAATATTTTCAAGCTCAAGTGCAAAGCCATTCACACCACGATGTCCAGAATGAAACTTCTTTTATTGAAAATTCAGGGTGAAGCCCTCGATTACAACATTACAGAGGAAAAACAACAAAAGAGAAATCTGAAGCTATGCATTGGTGCTCCTTCCTAAGCAAAAAAAAACAAAAAATCGAAAAAAAACAAAAAATTGTGAAAATACAAAAAAATAGAAAAAGGGGGAATTTTCTCAGATTTCAACAGCAGCCTGGTGCCGAGTGTCAAAGGTCGACTTCACTTGCAGACAACTTCATTGCTCGACTCCACTACCAATTACCCCACCTCAAGATGCTTATTCCGGAGAACGCTTTGAAGGCCTTAACTCAGACTTTGCAGGATTTTTGAAGGAAATTATCCCCCGCTGGCCATCAAATGAGGAACACCAAGGCACCGTAAATATTTCCATGTTTGTTGTCTAGCGCTTCAACTCCTTATTCTACCTCTTTAAATGACTAATCTCCCGCCGCGTGTCTTGATACATACGCTGGAACAGAGAGAGTTATACTGTCAACCGTTGCATTTGTTCTACTTTGCAAACGACATAACAAGTTGGAGACCGCGGTTCCAGTCTTCATACATGATTTCAGTGTATAAGAGTTGGCATCGATGTCAAACTGCGCTGCCATCATTTGCTCGACTGACATCACAGGGAAACTGAAAAGAGGGGCAGGGGCAGAGGCACTCTTAGGAGGCTTAGAAGAGTCAGAGTTAGTTGTTTCTATCGATGTGTCGTTTAGGTCAGGAAAAAAGGAAAGAGGACAACGGGAAGAGGCCATGTTAGAGAAGAGTAATGCCAAAAAGAGAGTTTACAGAGTAATGGCAAAGAAAGATTTATTTTGCAGCTTTCTGCTCTGTCTCTCTCGCTGGCCTCAAACTAAGAAGAATATGAAAGAGAAGAAGAAAACAACAGGGGAAAGTTGAGGCGATCGTTGAAGGATTTGGGTTGGCCCAGCTGTGTTGATCAAGCGCCGCACTTATTGAAATCGTGCGCCAGACATGACGTTCGAAGAAAACATAGGAGAAAAAGAGGGACAAGAACAGGGGAAGAGAAGAGAGTGTACATGTATCTATACATATATGTATATAATGTGTATATATAAAAAAATGCAAAAAAATACAAAATAATGAAAAATAAATTTGTGCATCCATTAAACCATCTTTGTACATCGATTGTATGATTAGACCGCTTTCATGCATCTATTGCACGATCACACCGTTCTTGTGCATCTATCGCACAATTCGACCACTCTTGTGTATCTATCACACAATCACACCGTTCTTGTGCATCTATCGGACAATCCAACCGCTCCCGTGTATCTATCGCACAATCGCATTGTTCTTGTGCATCTATCGCACAATCCAACCACTCTCGTGCATCTATCGCACGATCGCACCATTATCGTGCTTTTATTACACAATCCAACTGCTCTTGTGCATCTATCGCACAGTCTGACCTCTCTCGTGCATCTATCGCATGATCACACTATTCGTGTGCATCTATTACATAATTCGACTGCTCTCATGCATCTATCGCACGATTGCACTGTTCCTGTGCATCTATCACACAATCTAACCGCCGCACCGTTCTTATGCATTTATCACATAGTCTAACCGCTCTCGTGCATCTATTGCACGATCGCACCGTTCTTGTGCATCTATCGCACAGTCTGACCGCTCTCGTGCATCTATTGCATGATCGCACCGCTCTCGTGCATTTATCGCATAACATGTTATATCCATCACATCACACTCTTTATTTTATACCCTTTCTCCTTTCACGTGAAATGCATTTGGATCTTAAGTTCACTTGGTTATACCTCCTCTCTTTTTTGTGTGAGACACGGTTAGGAATGTTTGTTGGTTAGGCTTTTTTTCACTCGTGTGAAACACGTTTGTTTGCATCGCATTGTAATATGCTTCATATCATTTGCATGAGGCTTGCCTCGCACATTGCCATCTTTGCAACTTTATCATACATTGCATTGCATTGCAATAACCATGAATTTTCAAAAACAATAAGCTACGCGAAGCGTGTAAGTCTAACTTTCAATTGCATTTCAAGCATGTCATTTGCATCATACCCCTAAACTATGCTGGTTTGATTCTTTGCAAAGGGATATGTAGACAACCCTCGGGTTCAACCAATTGCATTTGCATTTTGTTTGTTTGCCCAAGTCTTATGGCCTTGTCAAAAGGTTCGTCTTTGGGCTTTGACATTCACTCACGTTATGAAATGACGTATCGAGCTCTGTCAAAGAAGGGCAACTGTAGATACCTCATTTTAAACGACCTTAAGACTTGAGATGATTCGCATGTCATGTTTTAGTAGCCGAATCTCTAGTCGTATTTTGTATGTATTACTTAGGATTTTGTATATAAAATCATGCATATTTCCTAACGTTACTTTGCAGCTGTTTGCGGGACGTTAGTGAATATGTAAGTTTTTATGTTTTAGCATCCCGTTTGTGTGTGTTTTTCTTATTATGTCAAGCATTCTACCATGTGACTACTTGCTTATGTGATATATCTCTATAAATGCCAATGGATAGAGGTTGTCTCATTTAATTTGGAATAATATTGATTTCATACTTGTGAGTTCGATTTCTTTTGAGTTGTACATCTTCAAAACTCTTTCAAAAATACATGGAATCAAGTTGTTCCAAAATGAATTATATGGTCTATATTTGTTTGCTTCACATAGTAAATTTTAGGATTTATTAAATAATCTGAATACGAATATATAAAGTTAATAAAACTCATATTATAGTTTAGTAGAGGCCGATCTTTTGATCGGGTAAGCGGGAATGCTCAATTAATGACCTTCGCCCTCTCATACCTAAGGTAACCGAGACATCTTTGGTTATGACGAACAATAGCCTTGGCACGAGTTACAGGATTCCTAATTTTTCCAAAATATAAGGTGGCGACTCTGAGATCTGGTGATGTAGTCCATTTCTGGCAAAGGTTTTGCAATAAAATAAATTTTCTACAAAAGTTACCGGATCTGGACCCTCATCCATGTTTCACATTGCACTAGTGAGACTAGATCAAAGAAATCGAGGGTCCAAACTGTTTAGCGGGCTTGGGTACCCCCGGGCATGTGACAGTAAGTTCAATTGTTCAATTTTTGGATTTACTACTTGAATTAATTTTTCAATTGTTGAACAGTAAGTTGTTTTATATTTTGATATCATATTATAAATGATTAATCACTTCACACACTGAGACGTATCTATCATTTGGATGTTTTCATTATTTTTTCTTTTTAGATTTAGATTTTGTTATGTAATTCTTTCTCAGTTAGTCGTTGTTAATTAAGAGTATTTATTTTACAATCTTATAATTTAATATATATATCATATAAAATTATTATATGATAATCTAACTATAACATATTTATATTTAATTTTTTTAATAAATTTTATATAATATCTATTTCTACATATTTTTATTTTCTAAATGAATATAAAAGAAAAGTAAATAGTTAGAATTACTTTTAATTTTATGTTACTAATTCTTCTTCTAATTTAACTATTATTTTTAATATCAAAATGAGTATTTATTTTACTATTTTATAATTTAATATATATCATACAAAATTATTATATGATTTTTATAATATGATAGATCTAAAACTATCAAAATATAAAAGCAATATAACTAAAATTAATATATAAGTATTCAAGTAACAATTTTATAGAACGATAATATCAATATTATCAAAATAAATAATTAAAATCATAATTTAATTGTAATTGTAATTTTAAATTAAAATTAAAATTATTCTTTTACAACACATATTTTACCATCAAATATTTTTTGAAAAAAAAAAACACATGTATTGCACGGGTCAATTGCTAGTGTATATATATAAAAATAGTATTTTTCTCTTGCTTATGTGGCACATTTTAAAAGCTCACTTTTTTTCTCTTAAAAAGCCACATTAACATGCTTTATCTATTTACATATAAAGTTCTACACAAATTCAATTTCAATTATAATAACCAGTTTTATATGGACTCTATTTAAGAAATACTTATTTTTCATATTTTTTTATCGTGCATTTATTTTTATCGTTGTCAGATTTCTTTTATATAGTTGATATTTTAATTTAATTAGTATAATATTTAAAAAAAATATTATCTCGATATACAAATAAATAAATAAATAAATAATATAGAATGTGCTTAATTATGTGCATCACACAGATCAAATTAATTTTCTTTTATATATATTTTTTTGTCTATCTTATTGATTTCTTAATATTAATTTATATTTAATTTTTTATTTAACATGAAATTATTTATTACAAAATATTTATATTTAATTTAAATTTTATGTACCTATATACAATATTTATGAATAATTCAAAAAAAAAAAAGATTAAAGAAAAAAAATCAATACTCTACGTATTTAATTTATGTATTTTATTGTTAATCTAATCACAACATATTTATATTTAATCTTTTAAATAAATTTTGTGTAATTCTATTTCTACAAATTTTTATTTTCCAAAAAAATATTAAAAAATTAAATTAAATAATTAGAATCACTTTTAATTTTATATTACTTATTTTCTTTCTAATTTAACTATTATTTTTAATATCAAAATGAGAATTGATTTTACAATATTATAATTTAACATATATCATATAAAATCATTATATGATAATTGTACTTTTATAACACAATAGAACTAAAATTATCCAAATAAATAAATAATTTAAGTAAAAAATTTATTATATATAAGTATTCAACTAACACTTTTATAAAACGATAAGGTTAAGATTATTAAAATAAATAATTTAAATTACAATTTTATTTTAAATTAAAATTAAAATTATTCTTTTGTAACACATATTATAGTATAAAATATCATTACATTAATCAAAGTTAGTTCCATTGTGATTTTATGACAGACATCATATTTCTAGAAGTGATTTACATACACATGTAGCATCTAATTTGATATTGATTGATTAAAATAATGGAAGTAAATACTTTTTTTTTTTTTTTTTTGTTAAGTTTTTAGAAGATAAATTGATAATGATAAATAGTGTAGAGTATTATTAAATGATTCATTGAAATGATTGTGTATATTTAAGGCACCTATTGATGTTTCTTAAATAATTTTGAATTTATAGTATTACTGATGATACACCTTCATGAGCTCTGCTAGAAAAAAATATACAAAAATAATTTGGCTGGAATAAAAAATTTGCAGTTATTATGATATGTCACATAATTAATCAAAACTCTTTTGAGAACTAAAATTATTAAAGTTATAGAGATTTGTGTTTGATTTTCTTTGAAGACATTGTTTATGATTTGAATTTATAATTTTTTATGCATCAATATGAATAACTTTTACAATCTTATTAATATAAGCATAAATCCTACTTTTGAGTCAATCAACCTTAAGCATTTTTTCGTATAATAAAATATTTAAATATTGTGATATAAAAATATTATAATATTTCATAATCAAACATAAGAAATTAGTAAAGACTTTTTCGATTAATAATTAAAATAATACACTATAAGTTATAACCAAGTCATAATTTATATATATATATATTGTAGAATTTTCCGTTGTTTTTATTTTTTTTCAAAAAAAAATATTTTGATGCAAGTTGAATTTATGATTTTTGATAAATTTGATTAACACAAATGAAGATTTGATTTCAAGTTGAGAACAAACTTTCTTTTTTTTATTTTTAAATTTGAAAGAAATTATTTTTATGAGCTTATTTTACTTAGGATCACACACAATGACAACAATTTTCATCAGTCATTAACAAATATATTTATATTTGGCTTTTAGTTGTTAAAATTTTCTACACATAAAATATTAAGGGTGATGCACCAATAAATCCCAAATTTGTATCTTGTGTTCCATTTAGTCCTATGAATTTTCTTATGAACCGTTAGGTCCTAGCCCAATGTTAATGATCATTGAACATCATCAACATCAACTATAACTTTAACCTCATCAAACATCAGATCTCATACATTCCAGTTTTTTGAGTTGATGTTCATCACCATCACCATCAACATCAACATCAACATCAACATCAACATCAACTACATCACC
This sequence comes from Camellia granthamiana, assembly GCA_036172215.1. Taxonomy (NCBI): domain Eukaryota; kingdom Viridiplantae; phylum Streptophyta; class Magnoliopsida; order Ericales; family Theaceae; genus Camellia; species Camellia granthamiana. Next base: position 90,443,245 of record CM069912.1, read on the forward strand.
AACATCACTAAAAAAACATTATCAAAAATCAACATCATAAAAACATCATCGAACATCGTCAAATACATCACCAACATCACTAAAAAACATCATCAAAAAATCAGCAACATCATAAATACATCATCAAATAATAACAACATCCACAATATCAAACATCAACGCAGTAGTAACCGTCCTCCCTCTTCCAAATGGCGTAGTTCGCGTCTCCACAGATCTCAACATCGTGTTCTCACCTAGGGCTTTCAGTGTCTGCGTCGAATAGAATGTGTGGAGGCTCGGTAGCCCCGATCAACCGACTGGTAAGAACATCGTGATGACTGGTGGGATCGAAGGGTTACGTCGTCGGCGTCGAAACCGTCGAACTGTGAGACTCCCTCACACAAATGGCGACTCTGGCTCGATGGTCCAGAAAAACCCTAACTTCGGACTTCGTAGGAGGGTAAGAAGTAGGAGTTCTCGGCGACGAGCTTTTCGAGGTCGGAGATCGAGATCAAGACCGCCTCGAGGTCGGATTTGAGAGTCGATTTGGAATCGGGGTCGGTGGATTGGCGGCAGTGAGTGAGATCGGAATCGATGAAGTGTTTGGATTGAGAGAAACGAGAGAGGAAAGAGTTGGTGGACTCGAACGGGTGGGAATCGGGGTTGCGAGAGAGGAAGGGTTGCTTGCGGTTGGAGAGGCGTTCGAGCATGGCCGTGTGCTTGGGATGGGAAGAGGTTGGATCTAGGGTTTTGTTAGGGTTTGACAGATCTTCTTCTCCTTCCATTCTTGCGTAACTGAGATGAGATCAGGGAGCACAACGATGGAGGTTCTGTTTTTTAGTTTTTAATATTTTAATTTGGGTTTTGATGAATTGAGATGAGTGGTGATGAGGACTCATTAATGGGTTGTTTTTTCTTTCTTTCTGTGAGACCCAAATGGAGTTTAGTAGGATCGAGAACAATGGAGTTATAAATGTGATTTTTTTTTTGGGTGATTGTTGATGTTGATGATGTTCATGTTAATATTTTTTTTTTTGAATGATGTTTTGTTAATGTTTGATATTATATATTGGTGTAGTTAATGTTCCTAATGTTTTGATGATGTTAATGATGTTGTTGATGTAGATAGTGGGACTAACTGGTGCATAAGAAAATTTGTAGGACTAAATGGTTTAACTTTCTACCACATAGGATTTACCGGTAATTTTTCCAAATATTAAGACTTAAAATTAATTTTTTATTTTAAAAATAAATTCCCGTGCATCGCACGGATCACCTACTAATTTCAATTTTATTTTTAAAATCATATTAATTTGATCTTTGCTGTCATATTTAAATGGAAAAAAAAAAAAATTTAAAAATTATATTTTGACCTTAAATTTTAAATTATAATTTGTTCAATTTTCTTAATCACATCAATACATGGAATCAATTTTTTCTCTAAACTACAATTCAAAAGCGTAGAATTCTTAGACATGAACTTACTGAGATCAGAACCAGAGACACCCATATCTTGAAAAAACTGGAGCTTGGACTTGAGAGTCCTGTCGATGTCGAAGAAGAGGATTTGGGGAGAGTAATGGACGGAGGATCGAATTTGGGTATTGGAGAAGCTGAGTTGTTCGAGAAATTGGACCACCGATTTTGGTTTTTCAAGGGTTTTAATCCGTGGGAAGCAATTGGAGATAAAGATAGAAAAGGGTTCAAAGAATGAAAGTTTTGATGGCGTATTTGTAGAAGACGGGGTTTGAGATGTGAGTTGATGTTATGGGGGTGGTGGTGGGAGTGTGAACGAGAGAAGATACAGAAGAATAAGAGAAGAAATAGAGGAAGCAATGGATATAGAGAGAGCAAGAAACAGAAAGAGTGGTAGCTCTGGTTGGTACCATAGCTTCCCTAAATCAAACTCCACCCAGATCTCACCCATCTCGCTTTCCGATCTGTTTAGTTTCAATGTTTGATGCAGACGACTCTTCTGTCTGAAATATTTTCTGGGTTGGAGTGGTGGAGGAAGGAGGAGGGCTAGCCGTCGGCGGTAGTAGTCAGCGGAGTCGTAGAGGTGCAGAGAGGAGAAAGGATAAGTCTGTGTAGAAGTGGGTGAGTTTGAATTACAATTTGAAATTTGGGATCAAAATACAATTTTTTTAATTTTTTCCGTTTAAATGTGACCGTAAGGGGTAAATTGATACGATTTCAAAATTTTTGGAGATAAAATTGAAATTATTCGAAGTATGAGGGTGTAATTGATCAGCGAGGCAAAGTTTGGAGGGTAAAACTAATTTTTTTTTTTTTTTTTTTTTTTTTTTTTCGCAATGCTACATCCACCAAATTTGGCCTCATTTGAATTGCCTGAATTTGTGCATGTCGATCGTTCGAGAGGTATGGATGACCAGTTGACAAAGGTGACAGCTGCAGTTTACAAGGGTGACACCAGTCATCTGAGTGGTTGTCCGGTTTACATAATTCAGGCGATTCAGACAAGCTCAAATTTGGTGTATCAATTATTTTTCTTTTCTTTTCTTTTTTTGCGAGCCTCTACTTCTCTCTAACACGTGTTGATACCCAAGACAAAAAATAAAAGAAATAATTTGTTAAATTAAGAAGAAAAAAGCTCTCTTCTTTTTTTAAGATGGAAAAAAAAAAATAGTTACAAGACAAAATATCACATCCTACACATCAATCATTCATTTTTTTCTCTCACAACCATCACAACATTTTTTCAATGGCTAAAATAGTTTAAAAGTCAATTAAAATAGCAAACATCCTAAACGATGGCTCAATCAAGATGGAAAGAGAAGAAAAAAATTGTGATTTCTCTCCTATTTTATTTGGATAGACTACATAAAAGGCATGACAAATTACATTTTGTTCCATTTATGTTTGATAATTTTCTCAATTTTGTTTGTGACTTCTTAATTTATAAGAGACTATTAGCCCCCAATAGCCACCATAAAGGTATCAAACTCCTTTTCATAGCAGTTGAACCCGAGACCTCACACCACAAAAGTATTACACAACCACTAGACCAAATGCACTGATTATAAATTAAGAAGTCAATCAAAAAAATAAACTCTCATTTAATGCATGAGTGAAAACTAGAAATTTGCTAAAGTTAAAATCAAGATCAATAAATAAAATAATAACTAGGATCAATAAATACAATAAAACTCTAAAAACAAGGATGATTGGAATTGCGTAACATAACGTCCATGCGAGGCGTCATTCATAATTTATGGAACAAAGTACACTTTTTTTTTTCTTTCAATTATAAATGAAATTTCACTTTACTCTGACTTTTTAATTACAGTAATATCTTCCTCACACTTACACTCCATTTCATGTGCATTGAATCGACTCGATTTACTTTAGTCTAGCAAGTTTGGGAATTAAGATGATACCTCTTAGTGAGGTTGAAATTAGCAATTCGGCACTGCAAAATCTTGCAAATTTGTAGCTATTATTTTAGTGTGGCACTTCTTAATAAATGTTCAATAAATACATTCTCAAATACACGACTTCCCAAGTTCCAAACACGTGTTGCATTTAAAAGCAACATAAAGTCTTGCATCAGACAACTGTGGCAATCACATAAAACCCATGTCAATATACTAAAAAACTCTTCACTATGGCGCATAAAATAAAACATTTCACCCTTATCCTCTTACAATCTCAATGGCTAAACTAAACCTCAATAACACCATACCATGGCATATCAAATAATCTTAACCAGTCAACACATCTATGATAACTCACTTCCAAAGATAGGAACCAAGACAAGGGGAAATGATTAATCAATAGCAAATTTGTAAGTCTTCCATCAATTAAGAAACTTGATTTTCCCTAAACAACCACTGCTAGCATTCAAGTAACTGATGATCTCATTCAGAGACTCCAATTTGTGGTTAAGCTTTGTCACTTCAGCTATTATTAGCTTTGAGCTTGCACCCTCAAGATTTAAGTAGTGTTGAGTGGTGACATTGATGCTTGTGATGATCAGATCATTCTTTTTCTTGAGTTGATCACTTGGGTCATCAAATCATTTAGATGTTTATGTTTCTTCATCCAAGGCCGCATTGTCAATTCCTGATTCAATATCATTCTCTTCCCCTTCCTCTGATACACCAATTGCCCCTTCAAAACCTAAGTTCTAAAACAGCAATGATCCTAAAATTGTCTCATTAGGAAAAGCCATGAAACCTCAAAAATGTGCATATTAACTTCACAGACTTGATCTTCGATCGAGCACTTGTAATCCTTCAAGTCTTCAAGTGTAAGAGGGTTGAAGAAATCAAATTAAGGGTTGAAGTAACTTAGTCTCAAAAGATGAGTTGGCAATACTCTAACTTATTGAATTACTATATATGAAGATAAGATTAAATCTCTACAAATTTTGTATGTAGAGAATCAATTGTTAAAGAGGGACGACATGGATTTACTGAACTTGTTTTTCTTCTTCAGTGAAAGCACTTGTATGGGTTTTGATATGAGGAGGAACTAGAGAGAACTTTTTGACAGATTTCTAACTTATAAAGACTTTGTGTGTCTATTTCTTCACAAATGAGCTTATATTATCTAATTACCAATCAATGAAAATTTATCTTCCTTAACTTTTGGCAATAAATTTGAATATGATTTAACCAAGGCATTTAGTATAGTAGTGTGTAGACCACTTTGTAGTATGAGATTATAGGTTTAACTTGTATGAAAAGAAGTTTAATATTCTATGTTGTATTTATTTTTCCCTACTATAGGGGTTTGCATATAGTTGTTGGACTAGCTATAGCTGTTGAGCTTGGCGTATTATTGAACTTTAATTATCCAATTTATTGTTATATTTCTCATATTTATAATTAATTTTCTTCCAATTAATAGGAAAAAAAAAACTTGAATTTGATTTGGAATTTTATTTGATTTTCATACAATATCTTCTCTCCTCTGATGTTGACTTGTATTATTATGGGATTTGCATTTTTTAATTCACCTATCAAAATCATTTTATTTTAAGGTGATCTATATTTTGTAATTGCATTTAAATTTCATGATTGTAGTGGAATCCATATTTTTTTTATTATTCTTGGGTACTTTGATTTTGACCAATCTAGAACATTTATTTTGTTGATTGACGGTACAATGATTAAAAAAACCCCAAAATTTTAGTGCCTATAATTTACTTTTCATATTTGACATGGATCTAGATTTAGTTCGCACATGTTAGATTAGTTTTCTATTTTGCAATACATAGATTTTCTATATGATATGATTTAGATTTGTGTTTCTTTTTTGAATTTATTTTCTATATTTGCATGATTTGAATCTTGTTTCCATGTGAATTTTATATAATTACATGTCAGATTTAGGTCTCGTTTGGGGATTAGTAATTTCTTAACTTTTTTAACAAAAACAGAAACTTATGTGCTTGGGATTGACTTTTTTAGTTATACGAAAAAACGTGACTTGTGTATCCTTTTGAATAACGAACACAAATGTAGTTTCAGAAACATTAATCAAAATTGGGAGAGTATCCTTTCAATACACGCACATGTATTGACAAAAGAAAATTAATAAATTATATACTCATATGTGAGAAAATTATTCAAAATTCCTAGAGTATCACGTATCTGTACTCCCTAACCAATTATCATTTAATATGTTTCTCATGTTTTCCAATTACTCAACATATACCCCCCACCTATCCATCTTCCCACCTTCCCACCAACCATAATGTTATGACATACCACGTATCCATACTCCGGAATTACTGAATAATTACCCATAATATATGTAAGGAAAAAAACACCAGACCAAACCTCCTTGCCAACTTAGACATTCACTTCACTCATCTGGTAAATAAAATCTGCAAATTAACCAATATTCACAAAAAGAATATTTGTGGTAAAACACATCCCATTAGGTGATATTGATATGGGATTCAAAGCACCATACAATAAACCATAAAGCAAAGCATAGAAAGAAAGAAAAACAAAAAAACAAAAAAAACGACCCATAATTCAAACATAGGATATCCAAGCCCCCCACCACCTTAATATCTGTGAAGGCCACCATTCGAGTCTCCAGGCAATGACTGATCGCCAACTTGGAATACTCTGCGAGCAGCAGAGTTCGTGGACCTGTAAGATGGCCTGTTCTCACCATTTGACATTGAGTAGAGATTGGATGAAAGGCCTGAGATCCTTAGCAATCCAGAGGTAGCAGCAGCAGCACCCAAGCTTGAACCTCGTGAAGACACATCAGCTTCAACCTCATCCAGTGTCTAATAGAAAAAAACAAACAATTATTTCAGTTCCCTAAAAAAAAAAAAAAGAAAAAAAAAGATGTTCATCACATTGGGTATGCATTTTGCATCTCCACTGGAAGAAAAAAGCAAGAGAGAGAGAGAGAGAGAACAAAAGTGCGTTCTGACTGAAATATGACTAGGAGGCGGGCTTGTATATAAACAAGGTTACTAACAAAGAATAAATTAAACCAATAGGCCCACTTGAGATAACATATTTAATGAAATAGAATGAGTTCCATAGATATACATAAAAGCCAATGCGTACAACATTGAGCAAAGGTTGATGATGGGACACCAGCTTAAGCTCTTCGTGGCTCACATATCATAATGATGTTAATGGATGCATACTTCTGAATCGACTAGACCTTATCTTTTGTTTCTTTTCCCTTTTTGCTTTGTTTTGTTTTTTTTTTTTTTTCCTTTTTTTAAATTTGTTATTTTTTTTTTTTTTTGTTAACTCACCTGAACAGCTTGTTGCAGGACATGGTACACTTCTCCTGTCCGTTTTCTCTTCATCACAACATCATGTTGCTCCTGCAACATCTCTTCAAAAAGGCTCTCTCTGTGGACACCAAAGAAGAAAAAAAAAGCTCAGAAATATCAAACCTTTAAGTTAATGCAACAAACAGAGGACATCAGTGACCCATTACTAGCAGTTCATATTCCATCCAGGGGTGCATGGCCGTGTTGTGTGCCACAAAGTAATGTTTTCATAATCAGAAACAGTCAGATGATATAGTTTAAAACATTACTGCATTTTTACCTAATTCATGCAAACACCTTAGCAATTTCAACATTCAAATTATTAGAACTTAGAATCATTGCATAGTTTAATTTTTTTTTATTAAATTTATTAAACACCAATCAGTCAAATCGTCTTGAAATAGGGCTATAAACAGGCTCAGCCAAATGTCCACAACCAGAGGTGTGCACGGGTAGGTGCAGAGGTTTAGGGAAAAAATATCAATCAAGCCGCCAATGGCTGATAGAATTATTTTCCAACTACAACCAAACCGTGGTTCACAAACACCATCGGGTCGGTTTCAACTTGGCGGGTTGGGCACCTAACTTTCTGTCTTCTCAAATTGGGCCTTTGCAACAAGACCTTTAATGAACTTTGGTACGATGTCATGGAATGATAGTGAGAATGAAATGCTCATTCACATTCCATTATTTGGGTGCTAACATGGAATGGCATAAAAATAAAATAACAATTCTCATTATCATGTTTGGTTATATTTATTAAACTAATGGAATGGGATTTTTTTTTAAATTATTTTTTATCACACTAGTAACAAGCAATCTAAATTTGTAGTAGATCATGATAGTTTTTATAGTTGTGGAAGTGGTGGTTTGAGTGGGTGATGGTGATGGCGATGGTGATGGTGGAAGAATCAGTGGTGGTCGTAGTTTGGTATGATGTGGTGGTGGCGGTAGTAGGGTGAGGGTTGGTGTTGGGGTTCTGGTTGTGGTTGTGGTTGTGATTGTGGTGGCAGTGATAAGCAGGGGTAATAGGTAGCAGTACTGTGTTGATGATAGGCAGTGGCAATAGGTGATGGTCATAAGGTGGTGGTTGTGGTGGCAGCAACACATAATAATGATGGTGGTAATAGGTGGAGATGGCAATAGTAGGACGGCGGGGGTGGTTGCAGCAGCGACGGTAGAGGTATGGTACTGGTTGTCGCAGCGCTTGTGGGGGTGGTTGCAACGGCAACGGCAGTGGTATAGTAGTGGTTGTTGCAGCGATTGTGGCGTGGGTGGTGATAGGCGGTGGTAATAGGTGGTGGTGGCAATAGTAGATTGGTGGTGGTGATGGTAGGTCGATGGCGGTGGGCAGTGGTAATAGGTGGTGGTGGTAGGATGATAGTTATGGCGGTGGTGAGGTAGTGGTTGTGGTGGCAGTAGGGTGGTGGTAGGGTAGTGGCAGTGGCATCGATGGTTGTAGGTGGCAATGGTAGGGTGGTAGAAGAGGGGTGGCCGTGACGAAGGCAGTAATAGATGGTGGTAATAGCCAACATACTGGCCCCGTTTGGTGTAGCTGTTAAAACAGCTTATAGATTATAACTTAACAGATTATAGATTATGATTTTAATTAGAAGTTGTTAATCTGTTTGGTGTAGCTGTTGGATTATAGATTTAAGTTGCTGAGTAGTGTTTGTTAAATAAGCTGTGAAATAACTTTTTCAATTAATTTTTATTTTTTGTTTGTCTACATTTCTCATAAAAAATAATAATAATAATCTATAGTCCATTTGAGTCTTTTTCTATTTTTAAAAAATAAAAAAATTTAAGAGTATAACAATAAATTAACATGTCCACAGCAGAAGCTGATAATCAGAAGCAAGGGGTGAGCAGCTTCTCAGAATCAGCTTTGTTGAGTTAAAATAAGCTGTTAGAATCAGAAGCTGTTTGAAATAAGTTTAACCAAACAGTCCAAAATAACTTTTTCAAAGCTAAAAGCCATAAGTTGGCTCTGAAAAGCTGAAACAAACACCCCCACTAATAAACACTTGTTAAAGGATGATTCCATGATGCAATGAAATGCCTATTCCTTAACTTTGAGAAAGGAATAAATATTCTCACTTTTTGTCAGAATGACCATTCCAATGGAATGGCTATTCCCTCTTACATATGATGTACCTATCATGGGAAAAGGAATGTAAAGCTGGAATGGGCATTTCGTTCCAGCCCATTTCATCATACCAAATATGCTCTTAAACTTATAACCTAATTCAACCAGACTCAACTCAAACAGAGATTTAGACTATGCTTGGATCATAGATTTTGGTAGAATTTTGAGAAAGAGAAGGAAAGAGTGAGGGAATTGGAGAAAACAAATTTAGCTGATATTTTATTCACATTTTCCTTCCTCTTTCCAAATCCATGATTTAAACAGAGTCTTAAAAAAAGGATCTTCATAAATAGATATTAAAAAAAAATTGCACATATGTTAAGATTAAACTGCAGACAATAAAACATAAAAGACATAGAAAGCATTACAAAAAACAAAAAAAACAATCAAACAAACAGCATACACACAAAAAAAGAAAGGTAAATGTAAAGGAAACAGTGAGAATGTAAAATGGAGAAATTAGGGTTGAAAGTTAGAAGGAAGAAGAAGAAGAGAGAACTTGTGTATGTATTGAAAACAACTTACTTCCTCAACTTTACATCACTCAAATACATATAAAACCCTAAAGTAGCAATATGACCATCGTACCCTCAACTTAAGTAAATATTAACAAGAGAACAAAAATAACTAAAAGAACTATTCTAACACTCCCCCTCAAGCTGGAGCATAGAGATCGAACATGCCCAGCTTGGCAGACAAACGAAGAAATGAAGGCCGAGCCAAAGGTTTGGTGAGAATATCACCCAATTGATCCTCAGAACGAACATAAGGAGTCACCAGTTGCTTGCGGAGTAAGAGATCACGAATAAAATGGCAATCAACTTTGATATGTTTGGTGCGTTCATGAAACACAGGGTTATTGGCAATGAAGATAGTAGCCTGATTGTCACAAAACATGCGCATAGGAGTGGAAACAGAAAAGCTAAAATCGTGGAGAAGAGACTGAACCCAGAGCATCTCAGAAGCAGTATGAGCCATGGCGCCATATTCAGCCTCGGCACTAGAACGAGCAACGACAGTCTGTTTCTTGCTACGCCAAGTGACAAGATTACCACCAACAAAAGTACAATAGCCTGAGGTGGAACAGCGGTCAGTCTTATTACCAGCCCAATCAGCATCACTGAAGCCAGTGACAGACAAAGAGGAAGAGGGGCGATAGAGCAACCCCCGACCTGGAGCACGCTTTAAGTATTGCAAGATACGACACACAGCCACAAAATGGGGTTGGCGGGGAGCATGGTTGGCGGGGAGCATGCATAAACTGACTGACCACACCACAGCATAGGTAATATCGGGACGAGTGACAGTGAGATATATTAACTTGCCAACCAACCGACGATAACGACCAATATCAGGAAAGAAGTCGCCAGTGTCACTATCAAGCTTGACACTAGAATCCATGGGAGTATCACTGGGGCGAGTGCCCAAGAGACTAGTCTCAGTAAGAAGATCAAGAACATACTTCCGTTGAGAAAGAAACAAGCCCTGAGAAGAACGGGCAACTTCAATCCCAAGAAAATACCGAAGATGGCCCAAGTCTTTGGTGTGAAATTGTCGTCCCAAATACTGCTTCAAATCAGCAATACCATTGGAGTCACTTCCGGAAATGATGATGTCATCCACATAGACAATAAGAACAATACTCCCAGTAGACGAGTGGTGAACAAAAACAGAGTGATCAAAAGTGGAACGGTGAAAGCCATAGGCAAGCACAACAGCACTGAAGCGATCAAACCAGGCACGAGGGGACTGCTTAAGACCATACAAGGCCTTCCTCAATCGACAAACAAGATGCTCTTGGCCAGGAACAACATAGCCAGGGGGCTGATCCATATAGACCTCCTCGTGGAGATCACCATGGAGAAAAGCATTCTTGATATCCAGTTGATATAAAGGCCAAGACTGATTAACGGCAACAGAGAGAAGAATCCGAACAGAGTTAAGACGGGTCACAGGAGAAAAGGTCTCCAAGTAATCAACACCATAGGTTTGGGTGTAGCCTTTAGCTACCAGGCGAGCCTTAAGTAGCTCAACAGTTCCATCAGGAAGATACTTAACAGTATAAATCCAACGACAACCCACAATAGATTTGCCAGATGGCAGAGGGGTAAGGTCCCAGGTCTGATTTTGATGAAGAGCATGCATTTCCTCATCCATAGCAGACTTCCAACTAGAGATGGACATAGCCTCCAGATAGGTGCGAGGAATGGAAATACTAGACAAGCTACAAGCAAAGGAGTGAAGACCAGGAGAGAGTCGATCATAAGAAACGAAATGAGCAATAGGATGTTGAGTGCAAGTGCGTTTACCTTTGCGGAGTGCAATAGGAAGGTCATCAGATGGTAGAGCAGCAGGTGGAGCAGGGGCCTCAGACGAAGGAGATGAACTGGTCGGGCCATAAGACACAATGCGACGAGCTTGAGACCGTTGATAAACCTGCAAAGGAGGGGTAGAAGTGAGAGGAGAGGTAGAGGATAGAGGAGGGGCTGTGGAAGGAGCATAAGAGGGAAGAGTCGGAGTGAGAGAGGCTGGCTCCCCCTCACGAGAAGAGAGAAGATCAGTAGATAACTGTTGCCCAGAGGAAGAAAAAAACGGAGTAGACTCAAAAAACGTTACATCAGCACTGACAAAGTAGCGACGAGACTCAAGATGATAACACCGGTACCCTTTTTGAGTGCGAGAATAACCTAAGAACACACACTTGCGTGCACGAGGAGATAACTTATCCAACCCAGGGTCAAGAACATGGACAAAGGCCACACACCCAAAAATACGAGGAGGCAAGGGAAAAGGAGATGTGGTGGGATATAACAGAGAATAGGGAGATGTGTGTACAATACTAGAGGGCATGCGATTGATAAGCAAACAAGCAGTGAGAATGGCATCGCCCCAAAACTGTTTGGGGACATGCATATTAAACATCAGGGTGCGAGCAACATCTAGCAAATGGCGGTGTTTCCGTTCTGCAACACCATTTTGTGGGGAGGTATGAGAACAACTAGTTTGATGAATAATACCATGAGCATCACAAAAGGTAGTTACAATAGATTGCACATATTCTAAGGCATTATCAGACCGAAATATCTTAATACGTTTGCCAAATTGAGTAAAGATTTCATTATAAAACTTGGAGATGATGGAAGGCAAATCAGATCTTTGTTTCATTAAAAACAACCAAGTCATTCGAGAGTAATCATCCACAAAAATAACAAAATAAAAGAACCCATTAACAGTGGGAGTTCTAGCAGGACCCCAAATATCTGTATGGACAAGAGCAAAAGACTCAGACACACGACTAACACTACGACGAGGAAAAGAACTACGATGATGCTTCCCAAATTGACAGGCTTCACACTCAATCTGAGAAACATGACTCAAACCCGGAACAGCTAACTTGAGCTTGGCCAAGGAGGGATGACCCAAGCGAAAATGCCACTGAAGAGGAGATACACTAGCACTCAACACAGTAGATGGAGGAGGAGAAGTCTCAGCGTCCAAAAAGTATAAGCCATCCTTCTCATGCCCCGAACCAATCATCCTCTTGGTCTGGACGTCCTGCGAAACACATGAAGTAGGAGAGAAGGTTATCGAACAATGGAGAGCTTGAGTCAATTGGCTAACAGAAAGCAAATTAAATGGAAATTTAGGAACATAAAAACCAGAAGGTAAGGACATGGATGGAGTGGGATGAAGAGGACCTTGACCACAGACAGGCCGAGAAGATCCATCAGCAAGTATAATGGTATGATCAACAGGTCTAAGAGTATCAAAAAGAGAGGAATTACCAGAGACATGAGAACTAGCACCAGAGTCTAGGAGCCAAGGCTGAGAGGACTTAGCCACACATGCAATATTACCTGAACTAGCCATGGTAGCAGTAGAGGATGAAGGTAGACTAGGTCGGAGAGACTGGACAAGGGCAGTAAGCTCATTAATTTGAGTAGTGAGTGTCTCATGCGAAGTAACAGGAGAAGCATCCGAGCCAATGGACAACAAGGAAGACTGTGAGGATGGGACATCCATAATCTAATGGACATGATCAGGTCTGCCATGCTTTTGCCAACACCAAGGTTCAGTATGACCTTAGGAACCACAATGAGTACACTTGCGATCTCCACGAGTACGAGAACCAGGTCCACTACTACTTCCACCACGGAAACCACCACGTAAGCCACCACTACGAGAACCACCTCCACGAGAGCCCCGTGAACCAAAAGAAGAGCTCTGGGAACTAGAAGAACTATGAAAACCCCCGCGAGTAGACCCAAGATCGCCACTACTAGAAACCAATGCAGAAGATGATAAAGAAGAGAACCCAGAAGTGGATTGTGCTTGTCCCAATGAAGAGCGTAACAGCCTAGAATAGGCATTGGCAGCAGAAGGTAGAGTGTCACTGGCAAGAATCTGATCTTTGAACCCTCGCAACTCAGGATCTAAGCCAGAAAGTAAAGAAGCCATCATAAACTCCTCCCAATGTTGTTTCTGCTTGGTCACATCAGTAGTGAAAGGTCGATGCTGCAGTAACTGATCCCACAAAGTCTTGAGACTACTATAATAATCAGGGAGAGACCGGCCAGATTGACGCATAGCAAAAATCTGTTCATATAACTCGTAGACCCGAGAGACATTACTTTGATTTGAAAAGGACTCAGCAAGGGAGTCCCAAATGGCCTTAGAGGTATCACAAAATTCCACGGTAGTAGCAACCTGTGGTTCCAGACTATGCCAAATCCAACCCATCACACAAGAATCTACACAACACCAATCATCATAACCTGTATCATCAGTAGGAGGAGGGAGTTCACTAATATAGCGGGACTTCTTCTTACCTCGTAAGAAAATCTTGACAGCATGGGCCCAAGCCAAATAATTAGCACCATTCAATTTCTTTGTAGTGATAGATTTAGGCATGTCATCATCTTTACTCATAGTTATAGTCTTAGCCTCAATCTCAACCATAATGATCAACCAGACTGGCAGACAGCCAATACTCACACCCACAATCACCAATATAAACACAGAAGTAGCTCAACAACCAAGTTTGGACCCAAAAGAGACCAACACAACAACTCAACAGTAGCAATCAATAAATTTCAGCCCTTATATAGGAGCCTTCAATAGGAAGAACCGAAGAACACAAGGGTACTGGACCAGAAACAACCAAAAATCGAACAAAAGATCAACCCAACAGGAGTTAAACAACAAATTAAGATCAAGGACCCATAGAGGAGTGATTTTCGGCTCCTAGGGAAGTGAGCCCAGCAAGAAAAACCAGAAAAAAATAGTCCCAAAGGCAGATTCACAAAAACCAGTCCCAAAACCGAAATACTTTCAAAAATCGAAAACTTACATCAGGGATGATCAAAAAAATTCCACAAAAATCACCATAAATCTCAGGAGGCAATTTCGAGTCTAGGGGTGAAGGACCCGTCCGTACACTGCTTATGTCATGCTGAGGTCATCGTACGGCTGATGACATCAGCAGTCTCGGTCACCTCAGATCGATCTGTAGAATCTGTAGAACCCTTTCTAATGAAGAAGAGATGGCTCTGATACCAAGTGAGAATGTAAAATGGAGAAATTAGGGTTGAAAGTTAGAAGGAAGAAGAAGAAGAGAGAACTTGTGTATGTATTGAAAACAACTTACTTCCTCAACTTTACATCACTCAAATATATATAAAACCCTAAAGTAGCAATATGACCATCGTACCCTCAACTTAAGTAAATATTAACAAGAGAACAAAAATAACTAAAAGAACTATTCTAACAGAAACAAAAATGGTTTATCTATATACAGAAAAATTGAAAACATGGGGAACCAATAAGCACAGACAAGAAAAGAAAATTGTTTTTAAAGCATTATTATAAAAATTTTTTAAAAAAAAAAATGGGGAAGCAGCAGAAGATGGGAGGAGACTTGGGGCTGATAGTAGAGGGGAAGTGCAGTGGGTGCCAGGATGTGAATCCGGTGATGGTGGAGGGGTGTAGACATGGGAAAGAAAGTTGATGAGGAGGATCTGAGAGAGAGAGAGAGACAGACACGATCTCAGAGAGAAAACTGAAATATTAACTGAGGGCTATGGCGACCTGTCTTCTGTTTTGTTTTATCAATCGTTGCCTCCTTGGAGTCTTAGAAGTTAGATCCTTGGAAGTGTTGAAACCATGGAGGACTGGGGAAGCACCAGCCAGGTGATGAGTGAGTGAGAGAGAGAGAGAGAGAGAGAATGGGGATAGAGAAGAGAGAACTCAGAGAAGGCTGATTGATTGAAATGAATGGAGTGGTGTTCTTACTTTTTAGAGAAGGTTATTTGTGGAGATTGATTTGAGTGTGGTGGGATGCACAAACCTATTATAAAATACTTAAAATAATAGTGTGTCGGTTTGGGTTATTGGCAGGTTAAACATTTTTGAACCACCTACAAACTGGGACTGCTCCTAAAAATGGTTGCACACCTGCCAACCCTCTCAACCCAAATGGTTCAGGGCCCATTCGCGACGGGTTTGGCAGTGTTTTGCAGAGCCCTATCCACCACCTAGAGCTCAATGAGTGAACTTCTGGACAATAACCTAAAACACTATTTCCAAAATATAAAGGACCTTTGAATGTCACGGCATATTCAATTTTTCTTATTCCAATAATTTTTTTTTTTTTTAAATACCCATTTCCACTGCCATTTGGCTGCTTCCATAGCCTAATACACAGCCCTATAAATGAAGAATAAGCTAATGACACTATGGAATCGATGAAAATGGCTGTAGCAATAACAATTATCCCAAAATATAACAACAATAATAAGCACATAAATGAAAGCTATATAAGAAGGCTATTGTTGGGGATGGTGGAACATGACAATATCATTGTTCATGAGCCATCAGTTGCAAACAGCCTTACTCAGTGCATCTTATATACCAAGCAACCAGACATTCCAAGTGTACTTTTATTCCACTAAAAACACCAATCAAGTCGGGACAAGATTAACATGTCAGCAGCACAACAAGTAACTCAGGTCAAACTAATAGATCATAGAAATTACAATATCTTGAAACATGCCCACCTCAAACACCTAATAGAATCATTTTAGCCTGCACTTATTTTACTAAAAAAAAATGCAGGTATAACACATGTCCAGTGTTATCCCATGTTCGTGTGCCTTAGAAGTTTCAACTAAAATGGAATATTTCAACATCATATATGGGAAAGTTAATCCTAGCAATATCAAAATCAAAACCTCTCATAACACAGGCTTTCTCAATTTCTCTCTCCACGAAGTATGAAAAAGGGATGCTACAGGAAAAATAATTAATTTGTTAGGGTTAAGATTAGCAATAGGTTGGCAATTTCATGACTTATTTATGCAGCCTAAAATAGAATTCAAGCCACTGCTAAGACGAGCAAATTTGATTGCATCACCTGAACTTGAAGTTCTATGAGAGATCATCATCAACAACAAAGAAATGCTATAGAAGAGCTTCATCGAAATGAAGATGACTTTGGACAAGGCTAGGACCAAGTCAGAACAAGCTATGCTACATAAGCCAAATCTTTGTCAGCTCAGCATGGTCGACCATAGGTAGGTTCAAAGAGCAGTTTTAGGAAGTCTCACAATATGGTCAATTATCCTTGTGGATGTGGACAACTATGATCGACTGTGGTCGACCACGACAAAATAGGGTCAACCATGCCTAGAAAAGTATATAAAAAAAGATTGTTAACAAACCATTGGTGGCTCGGCCATATATACCCCAACACTCCCATTTGGAATATTTTGACGAGAGCTAATAAGTTTTTCAATAAATTTAAATGTACATTTAAGACGTATTAGAAATATTAACAATGCTACTAATAAATTAGCTTTGACTGATTTAATCAGAAGAACAGAACAGAACTCCTACTAGAGAAGTCTCACTTTGTCCCATGTGCATACCTGTACAGTTTCTGTATAAAGGTGTTCAGAAGATCCCTTTTTGTGTGGTTAACCTGGAGAACATACACAGTAACAGAACATTGAGATGACCAGAACCAGAGGATGAAGATCAAAAGAATGCACAAAATTCAATCTCAAGGCTAAATGGATATTCCACACCCCACAAATAATAGATTTGAACAAATATAATACAGAAAAGAAAAGTTTCAATAACAATACCAGAAAATGCATTATAGCTTTTGGAACAAAGTCTTGAATGTTCTTTCTGACAATGTCATAGTAAGAACTCAAGAGTAATTTGGTTACTATTATTTCAACTGCTTCATTATCTGTTTGTGCTTCTGATGGCCTTAATATGGCAGGGGGCTGAAATTACCGGCCACAAAATGACGAACTTGAATCAGGAATAATGAAAAATACAATCACAATTTCAAAATAAAAATTAATTATCAAGTACTCGTGAAGCACATTATTACCTCTCTCAATTGGATCACAGAAGGCATCCGTTCCATATCAAAAACAGTCTCATCAAGAGATCTATTAGCTGAACTCTCTGCAGATGATGCCCGACTCCCAAATATAGATGAAATGGCCCAAGTCTTTGTGGATGAATTACCTGCTAAATACCACGTAACAGTAATGTACATATAGCTAGTAGCTACTACTCATGCCAAGGAGTAGGATGGCCATAATCATGCTCATAATATATGGCCCAAGTCTTTGTGGATGAATTACCTGCTAAATACCACGTAACAGTAATGTACATATAGCTAGTAGCTACTACTCATGCCAAGGAGTAGGATGGCCATAATCATGCTCATAATACATATTACACACTAACTATAGAAGGCAAGCAGCATTTCTGTAAAATCACAACCATTAACTTCTACTGTCCCTGTGTACGCCCCACACAGGTCTCAGATTCCCCCCAACAACTTGTACTTAAAATCAAATTACAGTTCATTTTGTGCATGCGCATGCAAATGCATCAAACAGATGCAATCGGAGAAACATTATATTATATCTAAGGCAAAAAGTTCTCGTTATGTAGTCATCAAGAAAAGGTCTCAGTTTCATACAAAATTCAAGTCCAAATCCACCCAACTAAGAAACGTACTGAGGTTGATCAAATGGTAGATAGAGTTAAAAGGGAATCTACAAGATTCTATTGCGACAACCGGAGTACAATATAAATATACATGAATCTCAATGATGACAATCATAATAATCAATATCGGCTAGATAGAAACATGGGCTAATCACTACAACTATATGTATAAAAAACTCACACATGCATGCAATCAATCAGACACATTGCTTTAATAAACATAACAAACATTTTGATAGACACTAAGAAGCAGGGACACGGACACGGCAACACGTTAATTTTCAAAAAATACAGGACATGACACGTGGGGGACACCCATGAAATATATAATTTTATATATTTATTATATGTTATATATATAAATATATCATTCAAAGATAATAAAAAATGTAATATGACACTAATTCCGATACATTTATATGAATTTTGTTTTATTATTGTATCTTAAGTTGTTTTATTCAAACTTATAATTTCACATATATCTAATCAATAAACATGTGTGTTTAAGCGATTGACACCATGTGTCCTCTAAGTGTCCAAAAAATGTCCAGGTCCTTAAAAAAATTAAAAAAATAGGACACGTTTTGAAGAGTGTCGGACACGTGTCCTAAAAGTGTACAAAGAGTGTCGGTGTCCGACACAGACATGACATGAATACGTCACCTTTTTAGAAGTGTCCGTGCTTCTTAGGATAGGCACAAAGAATATTATCATATATCCCATATCACACGTTTTGAAAGTAAAAATAAATTATGTAGTGTGATATGTCAAAATGTTCAAGCCATGCTAATGCCGAAACCAAAAGAAAGAAATTGAGCATCAGCAAAGAGCAATTATTTGAAAGTGAATTATTTTGAGTTGTTTACTTAAATGTGTAATTTCCTCCCACAAAATTCAAGATTCTTTTTGATTTTTTTTTTTTTGATTTTTTGATTTTTATTTTTATCAACAACAAAAAAAATATATTTGTAATAGATAACATGCATAGGGAGCACAACCCTTAGATAATACAAAAAGAAGAGAAATAAAAATAACCGCCATCCCTTATAATAGCCCAAAAACATCCATACCCAATAACAAAAATGCTTCAATATTGCACCAACTTGCAAGTGAATAATTCAAGATACTTGAAAGTGAATAACAATTTATGAAATTAATTCTTTAAGAACAAAGACTATACCAACTGATACAGGTCTGTCATTGTTGGACTGAGGACGAGTTCCCTGCCACAGACCAAACATGAAAGAAATTACAAAATGTAAGCAAGTGAGCAGAGTAGACCAGATAAATGAGCTTCAGGCATTGGGGCAGACCATACAAATTCAAGTATTGTCTATGTAATTAGTCTAATCCTTTGTAGGAACTACACATAATAATGAACTAAATATATTGATAAAATTTAGGGGTAATTACCAAAAAAAAAAAAAAGAGAGAGAGAGTTTGACACTACAACAAAATAAACCTTGAGCTTTTAATTTGTCAATTTAAATACTAACTTTTTTATTTGTTTTCAATCTAAACCATTTTCCTATTTCTGTGTTAAGTAAAACCGATTGAAAAATTATATTTTATTAAACTCAATGTAAGTGTACATAAAATGTTTAAAATATCCCTTTTCAATGAGTTTAAGGACTAAAATACCCTTTTTCTGTTGGTTTTACTTAGCAAAAATAGGCAGATGTTTATATTGAAAACAAATAAAAAGATTAGGGTTTATTTGACAAAATTACAAATTTAAGGTTTATTTTGTTACAAGGGTCACACCCTGGTGTTGTTTTGTAATTTCCCCTAAAATTTATAAAAAAATCTTTTGTAAAAGAATTAACAATACAATATCATTTCATTTTTTAAACTGGAAACTTGGACCGATGCCTTGCTAATATATATATATATATATATATGGCAAGTCTAGATCCCATTAAGAGGGATAGCCTCCTGCTACTGGTACAACCTTTATTAATTAAGCCACAAATACTAATTTTATTCATTAAATGGTCAGTACATGTATATGAATTTCAAATGGGACATACAAAAGTATTTAGTGGTCTTCAAGAGAAGCCAAATGTTGCACTAAGATAGGCATAGTTTGACCCAGACCAAGCACAACCCAAAGTAGAAC
Source organism: Camellia granthamiana (assembly GCA_036172215.1). Classification (NCBI taxonomy): domain Eukaryota; kingdom Viridiplantae; phylum Streptophyta; class Magnoliopsida; order Ericales; family Theaceae; genus Camellia; species Camellia granthamiana. The sequence continues at coordinate 90,463,303 of CM069912.1, forward strand.
TTAAACCAACTTAGCTCGGCCCTACAGCGTATAATTAGCCCATTGGAGTTCAGAGCCATCAGGCTAAGCCACTGATACTCAGTTATGAAATATTATGGCAGACAGGGTGTCATCAATTGTTATCAATAGACCAAGTTGAGTTCACAAGGCCCACAAAGCTACATGCATCCATTTCTGTCAAATCATAAATCTTTTGGGTAAAATAGTTAATCAATATAACTAATTGATTTCTTTGTTATTTCTTCATATATAGGCAAAAACGATGTCATTTCATACATTATGCAAATAAAAACATAACTGGATCGCGGTGAATCACAGTAAATCACAATGAATCATGGTGAATCACATGATTTACTCAATTTTCGATTCAATAATTCGAATCGTTTTGGTTGACCCTTGTATGAATCGTATGGATCAAATTGCACAATTCTAACCTTGCATGTATTGATACACAATGCATTTGATATCTTGGCACAGACAATTTCCTCTGCCTAGATTATCAGATCATGAAAAAAATATATATATGATTTTACACTGAGAGGGGCCTCAGCCTTCACCATAGAATTATTTCGACCCCACATTAGTTATTCTATTCTGTATTCCTATCAATAGTTTCTATAGTTCGTTGTGTTGGTTGCTTTCCCCCAAGGATCTCTCTGTGCTTTTTCCAGCAATGACTTCCTGTTGAGATTTTACCAGTAAATGTTTTGCAACATCTTTGGCTCATTCAAAAATCATAAAAAAGGGGAAAGAATAATACCTGGTTAGGCAAAACTCCAGTCAAAACAGACTTAGCCTGGACAACTCGAGATTTCTGGCCCTTCTCTGACGTGGATACTTTTTCAACATCAGTATCATCCTGATTCAGCATAAACATACAGATGATGTTCTATTCGGATACCCTTAAACCTATAGTCATGACTGTTAGAATCTTACAATTCATACGATTCGATACGAGTTTTAAGAAAAGTATTTGATTCATGCAATAAAAATCTTACAATTCAATTGTGATTTACTACGATTTATTATGATTCACTGTGACTGAAGCGATTCAGTTCTGTTTGAATAATGCATGAAACGGCGTCATTTTCACAAAATAAAAATAAAGAGGTTATATTGATATACATGGTTTTATATGTATAAACCAAGAATTTATCAACCAAAAGAAATATATATATATATATATGCATATACTAAGAAGCACGAACACTTCTAAAAAGGTGGCATGTCAGTGTCAGACCCTAACACTCGTCGGACACTTCCCAACACATGTCCGACACTCATCCAAACGCGTCTTATTTTTTTAAGAAAAAAATTAGACTCGGTCACTTGAAGGACACATGTGTCCATTGCTTAAACACACGCGTCCATTGATTAGACACACATTACGGAAATACAATGAAAACTTAGAAATTTTATATACACCTACATTGAGTTAAATGGCTAAAATATCATTTTTTAGAATACAACGATGAAAGAAAAACAATGTTAATTTACATAAATTAGTATTAGATTGCCTTCGTTTATTGTTTCGGAACAATATATTCATATATATGACATATAATGAATATATAAAATTATATATTTTGTGTGTGTCCCTCATGTGTCGTGTCGTGTATTTTTTTTTAAATTGTTGTGTCGGCATGTCCGTGTCATTTCGTGTGTCCGTATCCGTGTCCGTGCTTCTTAGTGTAAATACAAAAATATAATTTAGTTATATTGATATTTATTTCATTTCACACATTGTGTATATTTGTATGTATATAAATATATAAAATTAAATATTATGATAAATAAAATGAATCGTGTGATTCACGATTTGATACAATTAGATATGATTCACAATTCAATATCTTAGCAAAATGGTTCAAGATTCGATTCAAGATTTGACAATGATGCCTATAGTGGTCAAGGGAGCCAACAAAATCCATAATTTTTTTTGGCTAAAAACTACAGATTTGGATCCATTAAAGTCATGGCACCTGAGAAGATCTCAGTTTCCGCATAGCATCCTCCATTGCTTTCTTTCCACCAATAAAATTTGGATGTGAAGAATTTATGTAGTCCATCTGAAATAATGAAAAAAGTTGACTGATCAGAAGAAGATCAAGTTACTGTTTGTACAAATCTTATCAATTCTTAATAATAACTAATAATCATTGATTAACAATTTCAAAAGCATGCTAAACGTATTTAAAGATAACCAAATCAAATGAGCTATGGACCGAGAAGATTCTATATTTAACGTGGTAGCAATTGAGTAAAAAAGAAGAGCTACCTCCTTTGAAGGCTACAGCTACGGCTTTGAGCTCCAAGTAAATGAACAAGTTACTTTTAGGCAAGAAAAGATGTTCATGGTAATTTCAGGTCAGTTATTTCAATTTTGAGTCATATTTGTAGTCATATTTGTTGAGCATTGTCTGTCCACAATTTTATATGGAGTCCTGTTAACATATCCTCTGTGTGTCAGAATGTAAAATAGCACAGCCGGGGTGCTTGGAGTGGGAAGGACCATTTAGAATTGAGAACATGTGATTAAAGAAGCAGGTTGTTGTAGGGAAAGTTCAGGAATGGTGATATAGCGTAAAACAGAAGCTTGAGCAATGAAAGCAAATCATCAATGGAAAGAAGAGTTAGCAGGTGTGCAGAATAAAAGACAAGGGTGTTTTTCTTTCTGAGAGAGAGAGAGAGAGAGAGAGTAGTCTTCAGAAATTAAACTTTCAAAGAACCGACAATTACAATTTAGCTTTAAAGTCTAAATTTCTTTTTATGAGTTCGAAGCATTTCAGTATTTTTTACTGGCAACCCTCAAGTCATAACTAATTTCTGAATAGATCTTAGACAATAATTTCTAGTATTTCCAACAAATTTAATGTTTTGCGTTCTTATTTCAATTCCAAGATGACACTTATCCAGTACATAAGTGAGGTTTAAAAATTCCATGCCAAATGTTGTTCAATATATTTAAGTAATCATGTAAACCAAATACTAGTTCCTGCATAACAAAGCTTAAAGAAAAGAACAGACAGAGATCAAAGAACCTCCATCTCAATAATGTTTCCTATCATTCTTTCAGCCGGTTTTACACCATCACGCAAAAACTTCCCCATGACTTCGTCCAAACGCCTTCGTAATATTGGAAATCTTCGTATCTCCATTGCCTGACAAGCACGGCTCATCTGCATGAAAATTAATTGGCCGGATCACATCTCATTCAGTTGGAGAGAGAGAGAGAGAGAGCAAAACACAATGTGAGGAAGTCTGTTTTTCTGCACCTTTATTAGTTCATCATAAACAAGTCGTAAACACTGAAGGCTAGGATCTAACAATCGAGCAATTTGTCTTCTAACCAAAACTTGAAATGGGACCTGAAAGGTGAATATAATAATAAATGTTCATATCAGAAATATGCTAAGAATTGTTGAAACACAAGACCAACCATAGAAAACATGCTAAATAGAGCCAGTATGTAAAAACATTGACACCTCTGGAACAAACAAAGCATTTCTAGGACCAGTAGCATTTTGGATAGCCGTTCTAATATCCTCATCAGAAAAATCTTCACAAGGATTCACTTCCTACACAAAAAATGAGGTAGTTACCAGCTATGTAGCACTTAAAATCTCATGATTACCGTCATCACATTTTGAGCAGAAACTAAATAAATGACTGTTTTATCATTTAGAAAATCAATAAATTAATATGGTAAATGTATTGACTAAGGTAACAGTCCAAGCAGAGCAGAAGATAGCTGCACATTTCCTAGTAAACATGGCTTCAAATTTACATATTTCAGCAGTACAAAAAAAAATGCAATCCAGCAATTTCAATAATTATGAAAACTAAATTGCACCTCCAAGCTCTTCACAAAAATTGACTGAAAAATGTAGTGGATTCTGGCTCCCCCCGACAACTCTTTGGTTGACATTTCTTGACTTTTACCATCCACCATTGCAGAAAAAGCTGTTAATCAATGAAACAGATAACGAAAGCAAATTAAGGGACCTCTACTAATGCTTGTAAACGAAAGAGACAGAATTTCAAAAGACAAAGGGGTGAGGCGAGGGGAGGACCACAAAGACAAGGGACAACCAAACACGAGCATACAAACGTTTGATCTACAATTGCTTGAGAAGCGGACCTCCTAGGTCAACGCTCCAACCTAGGTACAGAAACCCAAGGCATAAAGCACTGTTCAATGTTTGAGCAGCACCCCAACAAGCTACATTTGCGCCTCTCTATAGTCAGATGCCAAGGTACTGAGTGCAGTCATTATTGTTAGGGCTCAACCAAAAATGGCAGCATCATGATGGCAAATGTCATTTAGATAGGAGATCCACCTGCTCCAAATGCTGACTGACACATGGTCATTATAAATAACCACTGGAGTAAGCACTTGTTTACCAATGCCTTTATGCCTCATCAACAAAGCAAGGCATGGTGAGAAAATGCCGGATATGGTAGAATCGCCAAAGTCCTAAATGAAGCTAGTGTATTCAAATATCAGAAGTCATTAGTGCCACCATAACAGCCCCTCAAGTATTCATGCTCGTAAGCCTACGCAAAGTTTTCATACCATCTCAATGAAAAAACAATACTATTGAGGCCAGAAAAAAAGCATCCCAAACAAACTTTGTCCAAAAAAAGCATCTCAAATGAACATCTAATATAGATCCATAATGCATAACAGAGCGAACAATAAAGAGATATATTAAACTTTACAAGAAGTTGAATAGACACTTAGCTGTAAGCTTCTGAATATTTCTGTATATTCGAATGATTCAATGATACAAAGATAACATCACTTATATAGAACTCCAATCCCTAGGACTAAAAGGCAAATACGAATTACACATAATATTTACACAATCGCAATCATTCTAAATTCCTAAAATACAATATATGCAATATAGGCAATATATTCTCACACCCCCGCTCAAACTCAAGGTATTTTAGCAGAAAACCGAAATCGAGCAGTGGTGTGAATCTTGGTAAAGAAGTCAGCAAGTTGCAAAGCCGAAGTGACAAAAGGAGGCAAGATAGAGCTAGACTGCAGATACTGATGGATGAAATGACAATCAATCTCAATGTGTTTCGTCCGCTCATGAAAAACAGTGTTATGGGCAATCTGAATAACATTTCGATCGTCACAATAGAGAGAGGTCGGAGAGGACTGAGGGACGCACAAGTCAGATAAGAGACTACGAAGCCAGGCAATTTCAACAATAGCATGAGCCATAGCACGAGCCATAGCACAGTACTCAACTTCAGCAGTAAAACAGGCAACAATAGTTTGTTTCTTGCTTTTCCAAGAAATCAGAGAATCGTCAAGAAACATACAAAAACCAGAAGTGGACTTGCGATCATTAACATCACCAGCCCAATCAGCATCAACATAGGCCACCAAGTCCAAGGAAGAAGTAGAAGATAACACCAAACCCTGAAAGATAGTATTGCGAAGATAGCAAAGAATCCGAATCAAAGTAGCCCAATGTGCAGAACAAGGAGCAGAAACGAACTGACTAACCACATAAACAACATAGACAAGATCAAGACGAGTAACTGTCAAATAGACTAAGCAACCCACAAGCTCGCGATATAAAGTAGAATCATCCAGATGGCCACCATCAGTAATGTTGAGCTTCACATTAAGCCCAACGGGGGTATCAAAAAGCTTAATGTTAGTAAGATCGGCACGGTGAATAACCTCATTGGCATACTTGACCTGAGACAGAAAATAGCCCTTGGGAGAAGAAACTACCTCAATATCAAGAAAATACCATAAGGGGCCTAGATCCTTCATTTTGAAGATACAGAAGAGATGCTGCTTGACCTCAAAGATAACAGAATCATATCATCCACGTCCAGTAAGAGGGCAACAAAAGCAGTAGAGGTGTGGAGGAGAAACAAGGCTGAGTCTTGAGCACAAGGATGAAACCCAAGTTCAGTAACAGCTGTCTAAAAGTGATCATACCAAGCATGGGGAGATTGCTTCAAACCATACAGAGTACGCCAAAGTCAACAAGCCTGTCCAGAGGAATGAGGAAGGCTACGGGAAGGACGCATGTAAACCTCCTCAATTAGAAGACCATTAAGAAAAACATTCTTAACATCAATCTGATAAAGAGGCCAATGACGAACAGCAGCGACAACAGAGATTAAAGTGTAGACAGTAGTCATCTTGGCAATAGGGGCAAATATTTCCTCATAATCAATATCACATTCTTCAGAGAAACCTTTAGCAACCAAGCAAGCTTTGTAGCGCTTGAGAGAACCATCAGAATAAGTCTTGACTTTATAGACCCATTTGCAACCAACCAAATTCTTGCCAACAGACAAAGGAACTAACTCCCAAGTAGTAGTCTTTTGCAGTGTAGATAACTCATCCTCCATAGCTTGAATCCAATTAGGATCTTAATAGGCCTCTTTGTAAGATTGGGATTTTGCCAAAGAGTAAATAGTAGACAAAAAAAGTGCAGTATGAAGAGGAAAAACATGTGTTAGCAAAACCAATTTTGACTACCTGTTTACAGTTGCGAAAGGGATACTTACGATTGGCAAGATCAGAGTCGTCTAAAGAGGAGCAGCAACAGGGGCAGAGACAATCGATGGAGGGAGAGCCTTACGATGAAAATAAACTAACAACGGAGGAGGAGAAAGAATAGGAAGGGTGCAGGAGGAGAAAAGGGAATCGACTCGTGAGGGTCAGTAGAGAGGTACTCAGCCGAAGGGGTGGTAGGAGGAGAAGAAAGAACAAGCTCATGAGGAACAGTAGAGATGTACTCATCAGGAGGGACCTCAGAAGGAAATGGATTAATATGAACCAAGTCCTCTTTGGAAACCGGAGCAATGATAGGATGAAGATGAAAGTAAGACGATGTTCAAAAAAGGCAACATGGTGGAAGATATAAAGGCGACGAGAAATAGGGTCGTAATAGAAATAGCCTTTTATCAGTAAGACTATAACCCAAAAAGACACAGGACAGATATGGCACTAAGTTTAGTCCTATCTTTGTAGGAAAGAAGTACAAAACAAGCAGACCCAAAAACACGAAGGAGGGAATAATTGGAAAATTGAGAAAACAAAACCTCATAAGAAGACCAACCAAAGAGAAACGGAGTAGGCATATTGTTGACAAGAAAAGCAGCAATAAGAATTGCTTCTTCCCAAAATGGAACTGGAACAGAGGCAGAGAAAAGAAGAGACCTAACGGTTTCAAGGAGATGACGGTATTTAATGCTTAGCTCGACCATTTTGAGCTAGTGTATCAGTACAAGACGTTTGATGAATGGTACCCCAAGCTGGCCAAATACTCACAAAACTCAGTTTTAAAATATTCCCCACCCAAGTCAGAGCGCAACATTTTAATAGTAGACCCAAACTATGTAGTGACCATAGACTGAAAAGTATGTATATCTGGTAGAAGTCAGATTTATGATTCATAAAATAAACCCAAGTATAGCGAGTGTAATCATCGACAAAAGAAACATAGTAAGTAGAACCCTCTTTGGTGAGAACAAGAGGAGGTCCCTAAACATAAGTACACACAAGAGAAAATGGGGTAACAGAAATAGAAATACTTTCATTAAATGGTAATACTGTCATTTTGGCAAATTTACACCCTCAACATTCGGTAATTTGGCTAGGAGAGACTTTACCCAACAATCTTGACTGAGCTAACGATTGTAAACGGTCAACAAACAAATGACCTAATCTAGAATGCCACAAATAAAAAAGACTCAACTGAGAATTTAATTGAAAAGATGAAAAAATAACTAGAGAGGTGGACAGAGGAAAATGCAAGCTTTCCACCACATAGAGGTCCCCAACTCTATGACCGGTCCCAATCTACTTCTTGGACTGCTGATCTTGCACACAACAGACAAAAGAAGAAAAGATAACATCATAACCAAAAGTATCAAGCTGACTAATAGAGAGTAAACTAACAAATAACTGAGGAACATAAAGGGCAGATGGTATAGTGGCAGTAGACATAGCAGAGGGTAAAACAAACCCAAGAGATGAGAAAAGCATACCAAAACCATTGGCAGTAGTAACAGTAATAGAAAAGGGAGGAGAATAACAATTATGAAGTAAGGAGAGATGCGGAGTCAAGGGGAAATACCTGACGAAGAGCCAAGCAAACTTGAATGAAGAAAGGTGAGAGCAAAAGCAAAAGAGGTTGGTTGGAAGGTAGACAAGATATGCTGAAGCTGAGCAATCTAAGCACTCAAAGAAGCAAAGTTCGGATCTGGAGCCAGAGCAGATGCAGTATAAGTGGCTAGAGGCCAAACGACACTCTGAATAGGAGCTTAGAACTGTGACTGAGACAGCTGAGAAGACGCACGTCCCTTCTTGGGACAGTTGTACTTCCAATGGCCCCTCTGATGGCAGAAAGCACACTCATCTGAAACCACGGGCCCTTTCTTGGGTTTTGTAGTGGCCTGAAGCTGAGGAGGTGGGGACGATAATAGTGGGGGTTGGCAAGAGCCAAGAAGACAAATGGAGACAGAGTCTGACTGGCCATCTTAAGATGAGTTTCCTCAGAGAGGAGTTCATGAACAATAACATCCACAGAAGGAAGAGGAGACTGGTGAAGAATGTCTGAGAGGAAAGAGTCGTTAAGAACTGTATGAAACGACCCTCCTCCCGAAACTGAATATAGGCATCGAGTACCTTAGGACCAGACGGTTCCATGACAGCTGCCGATCCCAAAGTCTCATCATCTCAATATAGAAATCCTGAATAGACCGATCTCGCTGACGAGCACTCTGAATAGTTGTTTCCAACTCATACCGTTTGGCAAAGTTGGACTACTGATAAACCTCCTGTAAATAGTCTCATACCTCCTTAGCAGTGGTTTATTTTGAGAACATCATCCTAATACAATCATCCACAGCATTAGGAAACCAAGTCAAAACTTGGGTATTATCACAATTCTAAGTGTCACAAGCAGCTTGATATCCATCTTGTTTGGGATCTGATGGACGAAAAACAAAACCAAAAACATATCCTCATTTTTTTGGACTAAGCAAAAAAAAATTGATAACACTAGACCAATAAACATAATTGCCTCCAGTAAGTTTGCTAGTGATAGAGTGAATCTTATCATCTAACATGATGCCAATATGTAAATAAAAAACAATAAGGGGCCTAAATGAAAATATAATAACCAGAGGAGGTCAAAATATAAGACCCAAGAGAGATTGAGGAACCAGAAAGAGAAGATGAGCCACGAGGGGTCGAAGCATTGTGACGAAGGGACCAAATGGGTCACTAACCAATGAGAGAGGTAGGAGTCCATGACGGCAAGTCGGAGAGAGAACAACGAGCAGAAATCAAAGTCAACTACAACTTTTAGATTCAAGGTCGAAGTCGTGAAGCAAAACAGATGCGAGTTGACAAGTCTCGACCTTGATCAAACCAAAATGAGTCGATCGAACTGGGAAAGGGATGAAGCAGGGCGACTAGGGTTTCGAACCAGACTCGCGAACCAGAGGGAGATATTCGCAAAAATCAGTGGCCTTCTAATGTTGAACTTCAAACGATAGGACCAGTGACTAGAGTATAAAGATGAGTCTTGAACCAGCCACCAGATGGGTTGCAAACCAGACTCACGACTTTTGAGATGGGTCACGAGTTTCAGAGATACAAACAAGGGTCACGATTCAAAGAGGAGCTCTAATACCATGTAAGTTTCTGAATATTTCTGTACATTCGAATGATTCAATGCTACAAAGATTCTTATATAAAACTCTAATCCCTAAGACTAAAACGGAAAATACGAATTACACATAATATTTACACAATCACAATCATTCCAAATTCCTAAAATAGAATATATGCAATATAGGCAATATATTCTCACATTAGCAACATAAAATATCTAGAATAGAAATGGTTATGGTAACAAATAAAACTCACCTTCACAGTATTTTGACAGAATATTCAACAGAATTGCTCCTTGCTCAGCCTAGTTAATGGAAAGCAACCATATGTTCAGAGAAGTTAAAGAATTAAAAATTACACTCTAACAAGATTTTTGGGGACATTTTTATGTATAAAACAAGCGGGCAGCCATCCACATGGAGGGCAAAATACTAATTCAAGTCTAGTGCAACAAGATTCATGCCATTCAATGGCACAGTCAAGACAATGACATTTAGCCGCAAAATCGTAGCATGCCCTAATTTCATAATATTGTTCCACAAATGGTGCCAAGATGAACAGTTGTCGGCAGAGTGAAAATACAGCAATATCGTTTAATCAATGTCTCTTAATATCTAATCAGGTAATGAAATTAAAATGTTTCAGTACATATACCTAATGTAAAAAATTAGAGATGGCAATGGGGACCCGGCCCGACGGGGACCCGACCCCCCGACCCCGAATTAAGTGGTGATTCCCCGAAAAATATCCCCGTGGGGACGGGGACGGTATTCAAAATTTCATCCCCGATGATATACGGGCCGGGGACGGGGACACAGATTTCAGCCCCGATCCCCGCCCCGACCCCAGCCCCGATCCCCGCCCCGCTTTCCCCGACAGAAAATTACTGTTTTGCCCTTATATATATATATAACATATATAGGGTTTGGTTTAAAACCAAACCGCAGCCTCTTTCTCCTCCCTTCTATCTCTCACTCTCTCACTCTCTCTCTCTCTCTCGGTAAAACCCTCCCCCCTCCGATGTCCTCCCTCCGATGTCCCTCCGATCTCCATCACGCCTCACGCCGATCTCCCTCCTTCCGAAGACTTCATCACGTCCTTCCGATCTGAGGTCTGGATGCTAGATCGATCTCCATCATGCCTCGTCTCTCTTCTCCGACTCCGATCGATCTCCATCTGCCGCAGATCTGAACAAGAACAACACAGATGATGAAGATGATGATAGATATGTTTTTATTTTTTTATTTTTTATTTTTTTAAGATGATGATAGATATGCTTGTGTGTGTGTGTTTGATGATGAAGATGATGATAGATCTATCTCGATCTGTCTATCTATCTTGATGTTGATGATGAAAATATGTTATTGTTGATGATTTATGATCTGTCTAGCTATCTTGATGTTATTGTTGTTGCCGTTGATGTTGATGATGAAAATGTTCTATCTATCTCGATCTGATTTATGAGCTGCGGGGATTTTCCGGGGTCGGGGAAACCCGATCCCCGTTAGGGGACGGGGGTGGGGGGATGATGGGTTCCCCGTCGGGGATCGGGGACGGGGACGGGGAATTCTGTAACTTCGGGGATCGGGGACGGGGAGGGTGATCCCCGGCCCCGGCCCCGGCCCGCCCCGTTGCCATTCCTATAAAAAATAGTGTCCAAAAGGGTATAAAGTGCTAGTAGATGCCAAAGATATGAATCAAGCAAGTCTGAAGCTTTATCTTAGCAGTGATTCATGGCAGAAGCAAAGGACCATACCCTAACCATAAACGAAAATACTTTTCTTGAAACTTTCTGTGTCAAATTATAATTAACAGAGAATACCAAATATATTCTAATAAATTATATAGCACATAATGGTGCCTTACTTTTGATTCCATAGCTTCCCCATATGTACGTAGCTCCTTGACAACAGTGAGCAAATGAGAATTTAGCTCTGCCTTCAAACCAGGGAGAACAGTTCTAATGTGCTGTTCTAGAATCTGAAATAGCACATTGTCAACAATAGAAACAGGAAGGAAAAAAAGCATGCAACACACATACACAAAAACTAATAGCCATAATGACTGCTACAATAATTAAGCAAAACAATTTCTTTTCTTTATTTTCTCTCTATAGTTTCTCACAATTACCAATATATGACTCAAAAAATGTGAACATTCTAAACACAATTCTTACGGTGATCATTTTCAATTAAAGTCAAAAACATATTAAAATGTGCCAGATGTACAACATAAAGAGATGAGGAGAACATCAAGACAAAAATAATAGGTGGCAAAGAAAAGCCATCAACAATCGAAAATGCATTACTGCCACAACATCTACAGCAGAATCATCAAAACATGCCAAAGCAACTAGATCTACAGCAGTTTTCTACCAAGGCAAATATGAGCTTTTGAAAAGTATATTAGTTTTACATCTATATTAAACTCAAATAAATTTATTCTGCAAACTTAACATGAAAACATTCTTGGGTCCTACAGAATTTCCATAAGTCCGTATCTTATTTTCACTTCTCTAACTGATTGCATTTGCTGCAACAATCCTCATCTCGAGAGAGATAGAAAGAGAGACACGAAATTCCAAGGACTACACTAAAAAAAAATGATTTCCCTCGTGAATCTCCCTGTGTTCAGTGGGATTTACCTATTTTTCTATAAGCAACGAAAGAAAAAAAATTTATCACAGAGCGTGTAGAGCACCACAAGCCCCCATACAACCAAATATATTTAAAGGAGGGATAAAAACAAGAAGATAACACAACATATGGCCCCAAAAACAGTTAAAACCCAAAATATGACATTTCCAAATACTAAAATGCTTCAATACTTCGCCAATTTCCCTCAAGGAGCCTTTTCGACTTCTGAAATTTATATTCATTTGTCTCCACCAACTTTACCAATAACAGCAACAGATTTGATCTTTGGATGCACCTCTTTGAACTGATTCCTAAATTCTTCCAAGACTACAAAATACGCACTAATAGGCTTCTTAGATACAATTTCCACTTAAAAAAGAGACTGCTCAAACAGTTTGGATTGGTTCGTTTAGCCATAAAACAATACCAATCCATTACATGCAGTTCCATCAAATTTGGAACCAAACCAATCCATGAAAATCTTGGAACCAATCCAAACCAAACCAAACCACTAAACCACCATTCGGTTCGGTTCGGTTCGGAACCGCAGATTTTAAAAAAATTATCATTATTCATAATATGATCACAAAATATTATTTACATCCTAAGAATTGTTTATATGATTGTTTAAAATTAGTTCTATCACTATACAAAAATAAACTTATAATAGTAGAGAGTTATAATTTATATATTTAGATATATATGTTTAATACTAATAAAATATTTTAGTATTTCCATTTGGTAACTATATATATATAATCTAAACAGTCCAGTTTTGTTCCAACTGGATTCGTAGCTATAAAACCATTGACCAAACCGTGAAGTACGGTTCGCCTATTTCAAAAACTAGAACCGAACTGTGCATTGAGAAAACCAAACCAAATCGTGCAATTTGGTCTGGACTGGACCGGTTTATGATTTTTTTTGGTTTTTATGCTCAGCCCTTTACCACTCTACAATCCTCATACCAAATACCAATCCATACCCTCGTTGCACCACCCTATCAAAGCCTAATTTCCCTTCTTTCCATCAAAATTAACCAAACAAACATTGAAGCCTTTTATGAGAATTGCCAATGTTCTTATCTTCTTTAATGAGAATTAAAGAACCATAACATTCACCTCTCTACCAAGCCCCATTTCAAACCAACGGTGGAACCCACCTAACTGATTATGAAAAAAAAACACTAAGCTCTCTACTTCAACTTCACATGAAGGAAGCTCAACCAATGCAGACACCTCTGACTGCAATTCTACACCAACATTACTCATCCCAACATCTGAAGTAGACAAAGGCCACCATTCTCCATCATCCAAAGAAGAGAAAGCATGACTCCAAATCTATCATCCGCCAAAGATAGACCCTTTCCTTTTTGCTTATCCAAGCACTCTACAAAAAGGGAACCACCAAATTTTGCTTATTCAACGTTGAAGACGAAATATAAGACTTGTGGGTTGATGATTAATCTGAACTATTTGCTTAAAATATACGTTGATCAAGATTGGGCTTCACAATCACAAGAAATGGGTTTCAAATGTTAATTATTTTGGACTACCTATCCGAAAGATAAATTGGACAAAGAATGGACATCACCAATATAAGGAAGAGGGTGCACCTCATGCCTACTGTGAATCAACGTCCCACATCACCTAAGTACTAAAGTAATATTAAGCATATAAACGTGAGGGCACCCTCACCTTAATAGCTAGCTTTTGGAGTAAATTCTACCCACAACCGTGTAACATGGTATTAGAGCTAAAGCACTCAAGGATGGGTAGGATGTGTGTCCCTGGCTTGCACGCCATAGGTGCTGCCAAGTGAGCATGCTGGGAGTGAGGAAGGGTGAGAAGTGAAGTCCCACATTGCCTGATTGCTAAAGTAATATTAAGCATATAAGCGTGTGAGGGCACCCTCACCTTAATAGCTAGCTTTTGGGGTAAGTTCTACACAAGACTGTGTAACACCTTAAAGGCTGTGTTTGCAATGGGCTTAGTTTGATCTAAACCACTAACCATTAATAACCCCATAAGGGCTTCAACTAGGCCCAACCATCCTTCTAACTCAATCATCCTCCAATCCAAATCAAACCAAAAACATGACAATATTTCTTCCATTCGCTTTGCTCATGTAACGCACTTTGGACCATAGGAATACTCCCAACATAGTTACATCACACCAAGAATAAAAAATATCATCTTCACACTACCACAACGCCAATCCACACACTTCCTCGTTGATTGATCCCTATGCGCCACTTTCACTTCCATCTTTAGCGCCAATTTCTCTGGTACAATAAACTCCAGAAAGATACTGTTGCCATCATTCAAACACTAAATAACAAGCCGAACAACCCACTCAATCACTACCTTGGTGATATAGGACGAGTAGGGATTACTTTCCTACAAGTAGAGAGCCCGGTTTAAGTATACTGGCAGCAGCAACAATAGACTTCTAAGGCTGAATTTGGTGGGATTTGTAGCTGCAAAAGTATTTAAAAAATAGGAGTTTAAGGGTTTGTAAAAGGGTAGGGTTTTGGGAATGAAAACACCAGTGTTTAGAGACTGTCGGGTGGCTGTTCTAAGCACTATGAACAGTGAATTGAACAGTAACCTTGCTAGAGAGAGAGAGAGAGAGATGCTTCACCCTCACAAGGGATAGGCCATTCACAGAAACACAATCTCAAATTTTCAAAATATTAACTCTTCTCGAATCATTGAGATGATTACACATCTATTTATAGGCTAAAGACTCTCCTAATTCTATAAGGGACTATTACTCAAATTTAGAAACTAAAAATATTTAACAACTACTAATATTCTATACCAACTATGACTTCCAATTCTACTTCAATCATAATAGAAAACTTTAATGACTTTTAATTCTACTTCAATATCAAAATAAAAAACTTGGACTTTTGACCACTAAAATTATTTTAGACATAATAAAACCCATATTTAATGACCCATTTAACAACTTGACCCAAAATAAAACCATGGGTGACCCCTACAACCCATGTCCAACAATCATTAGAATTACCATTATACCCTTAATTACTAAACCTACTATAATGACATCAAGACTCAAAATTATTCCAAATCTTTAATTCTTGATGCCCTAAATGTGCTTCATGTGAAATTCCAGATTTGCTCTTTTTCTTCTTTTCATGATCTTCATCACTTGGCCTCCTTCACCAAAGCCTCTAATCCCCTTTGATCAACTTTTGATGAGGCTTCAACGCTAGCCCAGATTCTATTATCTACTACGACCCCCTTTCCGAACCGTTATCTACCACATGATCCAACAACATTGCTGCCACCCCAAAACAACCAAAACAACATAAAACCTATAACCAACCTCTGGACAACACACCTCTGTCTTATGCAAATGACTAACCCCAATCTCCATAAACCTATTACCTATATTATGGAAACTCCAACATTCTAACACCATGTTACCCTCTCTCTCAAGCTTATAAAAAAAAAAAAAAAACCACTACAACATTACTTCTAAGATGCCTTCATCACCAACTCATAGAGCCATCTAATCTAGAACCCTAGAAGGGTAACAGACCTTTGCAAATGTGACACCCCAAAGAACACCGCATGTTATGACTATATGATTATCTACCCTTGAATATTCCAAGTAAATTAACAACCTTATTAGACTAAGTACTCAATGTAAAGCTTAGACATGGGTAGCTAGGAAACTTTGAACATGAGAATACTACAATCCATAATTAAGACTTTAGAATTAGTCCCCTCTTGAACATAGCAAGTGTATATCACATCAAAAGTGCTTTTACATAACATGACTGAATGCTTAATTTAATTGCCTTTCAATACTCCAGAGGTAGAAATATGAATTGACAAGACGAAACCCTAGAGAATGAATACAATTGGCAAGAAATTTAGAAGTGAAAAATATGCCTTGATGATACAAACTTAAGAATATAAATACTTAAAGATCATTAAGAGTTAGGGGACACCTTAAGTTTAGAATTTGTGAATTCTAGGATGTGCCAATGCACTAATTGAGAAGCTTAAAGATCTTACACTAATGTACTTGTCATTTTAATAATATATGTTATTTTGCTAATCAGGATTAGTGTTAATTAAGTATGATTTGTGGGCCCTAATTAGGATTAATTAAGCTAAGAATGATTAAGCTTAATCTCGATTAATTTGTATAAACCTTAATTGATTCATCCTAACCTAGACTAAGTAAGTTAAATAAGCAAGATTAGTTAAGCTAAGCAAATAAAATTAGACAATTTGATGAATCATACATACACCTCTCCTTTTGTCCCTTATAACTGTAATTTAAAAGAATACAAAGCTTAGGTGATGATTATGATATCATCACATTTTTTATTAATCAATCAACTATTACAAAAAGAAGCCCTAAGGCACTGATTAAGGAATCACAATCAATCAATCAATCAACCAATCACAATCTAATCTAAATAAGGAAATATTCTAATACTCCCCCTCAAGCAGGTGCGAAGATATCTCTCATGCCTAGCTTGCCTAGAATGTCATGAAATGGTTTACTCTCAACTCCTTGGTGAGGATGTCTCGCCTGACTTCACAAAAGGAGTACATATCATGCCGTTAGTGAGTTTTTCCTTGATGAAGTGGCGATTAATCTCAACATGCTTTGTCATGTCATGTTGAATATGATTGTGAGCTATGTTGATGGCAACCTTATTATCACAATATAGCCACATAGAGTCTGTCTGACCCATCCCAGATCACTTAACAACAGTCTGATCCAAAATAGTTCACAGACACCTTGTGTCATAGCTCTAAACTCCGCTTCTGCACTCGATCTAGCCGTCACATTCTGTTTCTTACTCTGCCAAATAACAACATTGCCGCCCACAAAAGTACAATATCCTAATGTAGGTCTCCTATCAGTTATTGACCCTGCCCAATCAACATATATATAGGCTTCCACTCTAAGGTGAACATGTATAGAAAAGTAAAGACCCTTCCCAGGAGAAGATTTCAAGTACTCCAGAATTCTCATAATAGCCTATAAGTGAATTTGATGAAGAGCATGCATAAACTGGCTAACCACACTGACAACAATAGCAATATCAGGACGAGAGTGAGATAAGCAAATGAACTTACCCACTAGTCGCTGATAACTCCCCCTATCAGCTCCTCCTTCATCATCATCAAGTTTCTGATTAGGTTCCAGTGGGGCATCACAGGCCTTACATCCAAGCATACATGTTTCTTTCAAAAGGTCAAAAACATATGTCCTTTGTTGAGATGAAAATCCCATCCTTCGAGCAAGCAACTTCAATTCCCAAAAAATAATTCAAGTTTCCCAAGTCTTTGATTTCAAGCTCACTAGCTAAATATTTCTTCAATAGGGGTATTTCCTCACTATCATCACCTGTAAGCACTATGTCATCCACATAAATAATGAGGGTTGTAGTCTTACGACGTGAGGAATGTTTCACAAACAAAGTGTGATCCACCTGACTCTGTTTGAAACCATATTTAAGCATAGCCTGAATGAATCTCTCAAACCAAGCCCTTGGAGACTGTTTCAGACCATATAACAACTTCCAAAGCCTATAGACTTTCCCCCTTGTCTGATGATCTTCACAACCAAGAGGAATGTCCATACATACCTCTTCTTCTAGATCCCCATGTAAGAAAGCATTCTTTACATCAAACCGATAAAGTGGCCAATCTAAATTAGCTGCTAGAGAGAGAAATACTCCAATTGAATTCATCTTAGCCACTAGTGCAAACGTCTCCTGATAGTCTACTCCATAAGTCTGGGTGAAGCATTTCTCCACAGGTCGAGCCTTGTAACGCTCAATGAAACCATCTGCTTTGTACTTCACAGTATACACCCATTTGCATCCCACCGGTCATTTGCCCTTAGGTAACTTAGTTAATTCTCAAGTGTCATTCTTACGAAGTACTTTCATTTCCCTCAATCATGGCAAGTTTCCACTCAGACGTAGCGAGAGCATCCTAAAAATGTTAGGAATACTAATAGAGGAAATGTTTGACACAAAGGTTCTATACGAGGAAGACAAATGAGAGTAGGACATAAAGTTTGAAATAGGATGTTGAGTACAAGATCTCACACCCTTTCTCTAAGCAATAGGAAGATTAAGATCAGTAGTGTTAGGAATAGAAATACCAGTAGACTCAAGAGAAACAAGAGGTTCAAAGTTACCTGGACTCTTGTCAGAAGCAAGAGATGGTAGTGGGTGAGCAGAAGTAGTCACTTGTATCCATGTAACTTTATATCTGCCTTTGTCCTTGACATAAACTTGCCCTTCCATGTCCTTGGTGGCATTGGGTTCTATAGTCTCAGTAATAGGTGGTGCAAAAACAACTAGTTCCACCAGAAGAGCAACAGGGACACCAAGAATCTCTTCACAACAAAGTTGCCCCTGAAGGGAGGACTAGGACACCGAAGAAGACAAGAAGTAAAACTGGTACTCAAAGAATGTGACATAAGTTAGAAGGTAAATGAAGAGATTTAGCGTTAGGGTTTAGAAGGAGGAAGAAGAAGATGAGAGAAGAGAAGGAATTTTTATATATCTTTTAATGTTGTGTTACATCCTACATCAATACATTAGCAAAATATATAGACAAACCCTAATATTGCAATATGACCATCGTACCCTCAACTTAAGTAAATATTAACAATAGAACAAAAATAAGTATTCTAACAACATCCATGGACACAAACCACTTACGAGAAGGAGAGTGACAACACTTATACAAAGTATCTGAGGAAAACACACTTGAGAGAGTAAGGGTCCAACTTGCCACAAGTAGGAGAATGATTGTAGATAAAACAGACACATCCAAATATTTTAGGGGGAATGGAAAACAAAGACTTTGAGCCTAGGAGGACTTTAATTGTAGCTTGTTTTTGCAACACTTGGGTAAGTAGACGATTAATAAGATAGGCCGCGATGAGAACGGCCTCGCCCCAATAAGACCAAGGCACACTGATAGAAAGACACATGCAGCGAGCCTCAAGAAGATGATGATTTTTGCGCTCTGCAACCCTATTTTGTTGAGGGGTATTGGTGCAAGATGTCTGATGTATAATGCCATGAGTGGAAAAATAACTCTCTAAACCTGAATCGATGTATTCGCCCCCATTATCAGAACGCAAGAGTTTAACAACTGCCCTAAACCAAGTACAAATCATTTTATGAAAATTTTGAAACACAGAGAAAATCTCACTTTTTTCTTTCATGAGATACACCCAAGTAGTACAAGAAAAATCATCTATAAAGATAACAAACCATCTATGGCCTTTCAAAGACACAACATAAGATGTACCCAACACAGCAGAATGTATTAACGAAAAAAAGAGCTAAACTTTTATTAAGACTTTGAGCAAAAGAAGCTCTATGTTGTTTGCCAAGTTAACAAGACTCACAAAGAAACTCAGACAAATTATTATTTGTAAAAACAGACGGAAATAAATGTCTAAGTAAATGAAAAGGAGAATGCCCAAGACGCCGATGCCACAATCATAAATCCTCCTTGGTGGTTGGGAAACGGATGGAATGATGAGCAAGCTTATTCGTCTAATCCAAGAAATAGAGACCATTTTCTACACTATCACTGCCAATCGTCCTCCTCACGACAAGGTCCTAAAAAAAACAATGATCAAAAAAAAAAAATGTCACACTACAATTCAAATCCTTAGTGATACGACTCAATGATAAAAGATTAACAGAAAAATTGGAAACGTAGAGCACTGAAGACAGAGATAAATTAGGGGTGACATGAATTAGACCTTTCCCAAAGATAAAAGAAATAGTACCATTTGCAATCCTAACTTTGTCTTAACCTGAAGAGGGCTTATATGCTAAGAAAAGGTCAGAAGATCTAGACATATGATCTGAGGCACCAGAATTAATAATCCATGGCAAAAACTTATGGGAAAGAAAAGCACTAGGAGAAGCGGCTAAGTTACCTAAACAGGCAAACGACGAGGAAGATGCACTAGGAGCAGTAAAAGACCAACAGTCTAGCAAATGACGTAGAACATCCTCGAGCTCAGAAGAAGTCATGCTAGATAAGCTATCAGAAGTCGGACCAACTAAAGCAGAAGTAGAATCAAGAGTGTCAACAGCACAAGATTGATGGACCCGTGGATTAGAGACATGTCCTCTAGACTGTCCTGATCGACTGTCTCCAGTACCAGACCGATCACCCTGACTCCCAGATGGAGCCCCATAAAGCTTCCAACACGTCTCACGAGTATGCCGCGGCTTGCGACAGTAATCACAGACCACGGTATCCTTCCCTTAAGGATGGGAAAAAAAGTAGTGACAGATTAGCCCCATCTCGAGAAAGAGCAGAAAGTAAGGCTGAACTGCCTCCAATAGCCGGTGGTAACATAGCAGAACGATGACTCTCCTCATTTTGTACATACGCAAAGGCCTCCTGAAGAGATGGAAGAACATCCATGCCAAGGACACAACTCCAGACCGGATTAAACTCCATATTGAGGCCTTCCAGAAACTTGAAGACCCTCTCCTGTGCAAGAAACTTCTGGTAACCAACTAAGTCAACTGTACAGATAGGCTTATAATCCAGGAGATGATATAGGCATTTCCAACCATTAGTCAAAAATGTGTAATAATGGAGAACTGTCTGCTCCCCCTGTACTGAGCACTCAATAGACTAACGCAACACAAAGAATGAGAAAAATTCCCTTTTCAAGAATATGTAGCAGCAACTGCTTCCTAAATATCCTGGGCAGTATCCATGGATAAGTAGCCTTCACCAATCTTAGGAACCATGGAATGAATGAGTCACCCCATGATTAAAGAGTTGATAATCTCCCATTTGTGATAGCCAGGATCCGTAATACCTAGTGCTTGAACTTTTCCATTAACATATCCCATCTTCTCCGTACTCTTCAAAAAAAGTATCAGACACTGAGACCATGAAAGGTAATTCTGAATATTAAACAGATTGGTGGTGATTTTGAGGCTAGGGTTCAGGTTTTCAGATGTAGTAGTCATAAATGGACTGGAGCTCTCCCCTTTAGATGGGTGAGAAGTGGTGGATTCACTAGTTAGGTCAGCCATAAGAACTCTACAATTTCAACTCAAAAATCCTTACACGAATCATAAGAATGGAAAGAGGAATGAAATGGGCTAGAACAAGCAAAATCACATACAGACCACTATGGGAGCATAACAATCAGATTAATGGGTAATCTATGGACCCAAAAAATAAATCAAATAAGGGAAAACAAACCTCCTATCAAAACAAGTGTTGAACTGTGTTCAAGAAACTAGAGGGAAAGAAACTTGGGGCAACAGAGGATGGGCAGCCCTCAAATACTCATCCATAGGAGCCAAAATACACAAAAAGGCTAGGACAGCCCTCACAAGGGTCGACTTGGGCAAAGAGCCCTTCTACTAGCTTTGGCTATGCTTCGGCTAGGCTAGAGAGGGGTTTGGTTAGGCTGGAGGGGCCTTCGACTGAAACCGAAACAACTCTGTAGGACCTTGGCTAGTTCCGACAAAGACTCTGGGACCAGCGGTGGAGAATGGGTGGTGATAGGTGATGGCGGTTGGTAGCAACAGCTATGTGGGTGATGGTTTTTAGGGTTTTGGCTCTGATACCATGTAAATTAAGAGAATACAAAGCTTAAATGATGAGTATGATATCATCACCTTTTATATTAATCAATCAACTGTTACAAAAGGAAGCCCTAAGGTACTGATTAAGGAATCACAATCTAATCTAAATAAGGAAATAAGAAAATATTGTAACAAGGAAATATTCTAACAATAACTCGTCTTACCTTACCTCATATAAGCCAAACCAAGTCAAGAAGAGAGGAGCTTCTGCTGAAGAAAACAAGAAGAGACTAGAAGAAAAGAAAGAGCAAGAAGGAGAAAGAAGAGGGAAAGAAGAAAAGCTTGAAGAACTTCAAGAATTTCAACCTAAATCACCACTTTTGATCATCCTAGAGGTAAAATTAAACCCCAAATATTGTAGCCAACCTATCAATGACCTAAGATTAAGAAGAAACTAGAGTTAATTTGGGTTTAGTATGGAAGAAATGAAGAGAAAAGACAAGGAGGACTTGGGGTAATTGAAGAACAAGTAGAGGGTCTGAAATTCTTACTAGTTTGATCTTGTTTTTGATGTTCCTAGCTCATAGGAAGTTCTATGCTCATGATTTCTCATAGATTTTAATGATTTTGCTTATTTAAATTCATGTTTTGAAGGAGAGAAAGGAAGCAGATTACAAAAGAATTGCAATGAAGTTAGGAAGTTAGAAATCTTGAAGTTTTGATACAGTTTTGATGATCTTATTCTTAAAAGAAGTTTATTTGTATGTTTCCTCATGTTTTTCAAGAGTTTTGGAAGCTCAAAATCATGTCTTGAAACCCTAGAAAGAAAGGGGAGAAGATGAGAAAAGGAATAAATTTTCGGACTCAAACAAAGTATTCTGAAGCAACCAGATCCGCTCGAGCAGATTTGACTTCCGCTCGAGCAGTTTGAACCCCAAAACTCAATTTTCGCTACTGCTTAAATCCACCCATGCAACCCCAAAAATCCGCCCCAGCAGATTTCCCTGTTTCAGCCCAACTCCAAATAGGCATATCTCTCATCCGGACTCGGTTTTAAGCGATTCTTGAGTCTAAATTCAAGCCCCATAAGGCTAGTTTCCAATGGTGGTGGTCTCACATCCAAATTCTAAATACACAAATAGATATGCTCAAATTAGTGAAGGCTGTTCATTTTCTCTCTAACCATTTCATGCTAATTTCTCTCCTAACTTAATTTTCTTTCATTTCTTATTATTTTATTAAACATTAAATACCCAAACATGATATTTTCAACATAAAACATATGAAATTGTTGTAGAATACTTAAGGCCCTTTGACATATGTTCTCGGCACACTTTGACATACTTCAAGCCTTAATCACCTAGAATACTTCTAGGCATGCACTCGAAACATGTTTGGCACTTGACTTAGACTTGAATTAGGCTTAGAAAAATCTTGGATAATCTAAGAAAATATTAAGAAACATTAAGTTAAATTAGAACACTTGAAATGAATTTAGAAGCTTGCTAGTTTGGGTGTTTTCAATGTCTTGCTCATGTTTTGTGGAGGAGGAAACCCCTTGTTCGGAGCCATTTGTGAGTAGTAGTGTAGTAAAGTTATGTTTCTTAAAATTATGATTCGAAATGCAAACATATGGTATGTTTATGAAAGCTAAGATATTATTTTGCTACGAATAAACAACACATATTTTTGTATCATGTATTAAGATGACATCTTCGAACTTATTTGTTATTGGGAATCGTGCCAATACCCTCTTGCTAACAGAGCTCTACCACCGGTTGTGGCCTCTTGACTCTTGACTCGAAGTGCCTTCAAAATGTTCACTATTTATATGTTGCAAGATAAGCATGTTTTGTTTTGAAAAGTTATATTATGTTCAAAATTAGCTTGTGCTTGGTTTTAATAAAATTTATCAGTGTCCATTCATTTACCACTTTACTATATTCCTATTCACTGGGCAGTGGCTCACCCCTCTCCCTTATATATATATATATGTAGGTGACGAAGAGTTCAAGTATAAAGAGAAGTTGGTTAGAAGCCAGTCTTATATGCTTATGCTGGATTTGTAAAGTTATGGTACAAGTGTTGTACTTTTATTTTATCGGGTAAGTCATGTAATAATGTAGATAATATTTCAAGGAAAATGTATGCTTTCATTTCATTTAGTTATGCACTGCTCTAAATGGATGTTTCAAATGGACTCAATATAAACAAATAATGGCTTCCACACTCTGAAATAGAAACCTTTGCCCCAGTTATTTTAAGAGTCCAACTTGCTTTTGTCTAGTTAAGCCTTTGGTAGTTAAGGACTACTGGCCGATCACTACACCATCCTGTTTGGGGCGGGTTGGGGTCATAACAGCAAACTCCTCCCACACTCGACCACCACTAATTCTCTCCCATTATTGTCGTCTCAAAGAAAATCACACCCTTAGTTGCACGAAGCGGGGGCGGGAGCGGGAGCGGGAGCGAGAGCGAGGAAGCGTGAGCCGATAGAAGTTTCTTAGGTCGGGAGCGCCTTGGGGAGCGGTAATATATATATATATTTTAATAGTTATTTTTAAAATATGTTTATTATATAAATGTGAGTTAAATAGTTATTTTTAAATATATTTATTATTTTTATCTTGGTATTATTTTTATTGATAATATTTTTAATTTATTTATATAATTATTTTTATTTTTAATTGATGTATATTATAATTAAAAAATATAACAAATAAAGAATAATAAAATATGTTAAAGTAAATAAAAGTTAAAAATTGGATATTTATTTTATAGATTTCATTTGATATTTTTTATTATATTTGATTTAATTAGATTTATTCTTATATAACAAATTATATTATTTATTATATGTTAAAAATGGGAGGGGGGAGACAGAACAGAACATAAATCGACGAGAGAGAGAGAGAGAGAAGAAGAAGAAGAAGGGCGATGGCGAAGGCGATGTCGAGAAGATCGAAGGCGAGAGCGATCGCGAGCAAATCGCGAGGCGAGAGCAGATCGAAGGTCCAGGCGATGTCAAAGGTCGACATCGATGTCGAGGGAGAAGGCGACAGCGAGTTCAGGTTTCTCTCTCTCTCTCTCTCTCTCTCTCTCTCTCTCTCTCTCTCTCTCTCTCTCTCTCTCTCTCCCCCTTACGATCCCATCTTAGACTAGATCGCGTTTCTCTCTCCACAGAAACGCGATTCTTACGCGTTTCTTTCTAGGAAGTGCGGAATCGCGATTCTTACTCAAAATCGCGATTCTTACTCAGAATCGCCACCTGGTTGCACGATTCCTGCAACTAAGATCACACCTCTTCTAGCCTAACTAAACAAATGTCCTCATCACCTCCTAGTTATATATGTATATATATAAGCCCATATACATGCCTTATATACAAATCTCCTCATCACTTCTTTAATCATGGTTCTTTTCTTTCAAAACAACTCTCCATATTTTCTCGTGTTGCATCAATTAAAGACGGGATGAATTTCTTAATAGTTGTTCTACATCCCAGGAACTAAAAGAAAGAACAAAACCCAATTGAAACCCTAGACGGCATGATCGAAGCCCTAATCCAGTCACATGCAAAGAGAGAGAGATAAGGAAGCCACAATTTTAGACAAAAACAAAACTCCATATAGATGAAAAGTATATTACATTGAACATTAAGTTTGTATGATGATTTAAAAACTCAAAGTCTCCTAGAAGTTGGGAAGAAGAAGAAAACACATGAGGTATGCCTTACATGATTTGGAAGCAAATCTAAATATGATTGTTACACAGACTCTTCAAAATAAATCAAATACCCGTGTCGGACACTCGACACTCGGACAAGGGTATAGGATGTGTCGGATATATTTCAATGGATATGTAACGAGTTGAATCAAATTGAATTTATACTTTAATCTCAGTTTGGGATTTATTTTAAATTATTAAACTTCATTCATTTTGACCCAATTGATTGAATTGTGACCCGTTAGTAACCATGTAATATTGTTATGGTTTTATTATTATTATTTAATTACCATAAAAGAGTTGTGAATATTTATAGTGTGTACCATCAATCGAAATATATTTTGTAGTGAGAAAATATTATATTCACTTTTGTCATTAAAAATGTTGAAATGTGTTTTTAAATTTATATACATATATATAGGTGTATATATATAGAGTTAGATATTTGTTTAAGTAGATATTTGTTTAGGAAATATCTATAAAAGTAACTAAAAGGATTTTTTTTATTTAACTTTTGAAAGTTCTTGGAGTTCTTGCTGTGTGAAAGAAAAGAGAGAGTTCTAATGTTGGTTTTTCATAGGTTTGATCTAGTGTAAGTCATTTTTTACCCCTAGTGTTTTGAATCAAAACAAAGAGGGCGGAAAAGGCGTCGTTTTGGCTCCAAAAAAAATTAATTTCTGTTGCCGAAAAATTTGAAAGCTTCTTGGCTCAAGGTAGGAATTTTTCCTACACTTCTTTATGCACTCTTACTTGATTATATGGAGCTTACAGTTATATATAATTTAAGTAGAATTTTTGAAAATTTTGTGATTTATTTGCTTAAAAGAGAAATTTTGAGAAAAATAAAGAATTGATGCCCAAATTGTAAAAGTGTAAACTTGGAATATGTTTGTAAGGTTATGAAAGAGCTATGTTTTAAATTTGAACAAAAACGGACTTCGACTCGATCAGTTTTGAAATTTTTACCAGTTTGCGACCAAAAGAGCATTTTTAAATAAAACAAATGAACTATGTTTAACTTTTGGGGCTTTTGATCAAAATAGGATGTCATAGTTGAATAATGCTTGGAGAATGAGTTTGGAAAGAAAATGATGTTCTCTTGAGCATTAACGGTATTATTTTGCTTAATGTATCTGTTAGAATAAAACCGACACGGTTAAAAATGGACCTTAAGAGGTTACTGGACGTGATTGTGATATAAAAACTAGTGTAGTTGTTCATATTTGATGAGATGTGGAATAGATTGTATTTATCGAAATTTTTGGAATTTAATTGTTTAAATATCTATTTAGAAATATCTGTTTTGGGGCTATCGGTGGAGGATAGCCATGATTGTTGTAGAAATGCATAAAACTTAGGTAAATTGAACAACATTTCCTCATTTGTTGCATTGGACATTGCATTACATTCATTTTATTGGAAATGTATCTATTTTTAAGAAATGTTTTGGAAATGTATCTGTTTGTGAAAAGATGAATACTTGGTGAATCTAGGTAGGGGGTGTAAAACCGCGCGGTTAGATGTCAAGCCTTCCAGTTTATTGGTAAAAATGACAGTAGTAGTGCATTAGGGCCTACTTGCAAAAACTCACCTAGAGATTCACAGAGCCTATATTCATGTAACAGATATGGTTTAAAATGGAAATAGCTTTATATCTGTTGTTGCATCTCAGCATTGCATGCTTTATAAAAAGAGAGATAAATTGTTTTATCATGAGCATGGCATGAACATACTCCTCTTTAGTCTTGTCATGGTTCATATGTTGTGTAGTATATCTCTACTGGGCTGTGGCTCACCCTATGAAGAAAACTATTTCAGGTACAGGTGCTATACCTCCGCCAAGGCATTGACTTGGGAGGACTCGAAGCTGAGGGTTCATTTTTGTTTTATTGTTATTTGTTAAATGTAAGCCCAGGGTTGTATATGCGTTGAGTTGAAACTCTATTTTGTGTAACCAAGAATGTTCTTGGATAAATTTGTAAGCCTGTAGGGTACTTATTATCTGTTTGGCTTCCATTTCATACTTCTTGTAAAAATGCATGCTTGGGATTGGAACTGGGGCATTGAGATGTGAACAATATGTATTTGGTATTTGGGATTTAATGGAAATGGATGTATGGAATAGTTAGCTATATATATGTGTTTGTCTATCAGGTGGGTTTTGTTGCATAAATAGATATACCCTGCCCAATTTTCGGGGCGTTACAAGATACTTCTTATATAATTGTAGATAACACTATTATCATATGCGCATATTGTCATATAATTGCTATAAATGTATTTTTGACATTATAAGTTACATATAGCACGATTTTATCTCACATATTTGATTAAAAATATAAAAATATGATATTTTCTTGCTAAGTTAAGAGTAACCTTCAATTTATGATTTGATGAGTCCGACCTTTAAATACATACTTGCACCTGACACCCGTATCCAAGCCCATGTAGCATAGTGAAATAAGGATTGACAGACACAAAATCCCCAAAATTGAGAGAAGACATGGCAAAATATGTGTTTATGAATTTACTATGTCCAATTTATCTACATAGTAAGTTCCTTCACACAGTACAACAACACCTTACACTTAGACTCGCTCCTATAATATCCCCAGCAGACTTTTGTATCATCTCAAAAAGTGTATAGTAAACCAATTGTCAATGGATCATGGATCATGGAAGCAAATGCATTATTGAAATTATTTTCAATTGAACATTATCATTCATTATGCTTTCTCTTCAATCTTTATAGTTACGATTTCGATATTAAGACATATAACCTTGGGTAGTGTTGAACCAATGCAACAGCATCTTTAAGACGCTAATTGCTACTAGGTTACTACTCCAACTACATGTGAGCACCTTCAGATGAATCATAGTCATAAATGCATATCATGATCTAGTTTTCATGTCTTATTCTAGAAATTAATGTGCCATTTTGGTTACTTCTATGCATCAGATAATTTTAGTCATATTATTGTCTCCAAGAATGGCACACACCAATATTAGAAATATTCCTCAATTAAATACAATCTATATAGCATAGATGTAAACATACACATGACATGACACAGATACACCAACACAACAAATCCTCAAGGATGATACAAGACATACAATATATAATATATTACTATATACAATAACAAATTATATGAGAACTATGCAACTTTGATTACCTAAAACACCATATAGACACTGCTCAACAAATATCAGAAACACTGTAATATTATTTTCACTATTACTCTCTTTTTTATTTGTTCATTATATGAGAAGGTTTTACTGTACACTATACTTCGCCAAGCGATTACATCAATCTTTCCTAAAGAAAAGTTAGTTAAGTTTGATGTGCTTATGACACGTTTGCAGGCGGTCCAGTAAAGTAGCCAAAAATCTAGCACAGCTACTCCCAAGGACAGACATGGACATGTCACGGATACAGACATGTCACAATGTGTGGGGGACACACGCAAAATACATAGTTTTATATATTTACTGTATGTCATATATAAGGATAAAAAATTAGTATATATCATTTATATGTGTGACCCCAAGTGTCTAAAGCATATTTGAGTCTAGAAAAGTTTAAAAAATAGGATTGTTTCGACAAGTGTCCGACAAATGTCAAGATGTGTCCAATGAGTGTTGTGTTATGTCGATGTCCATTACATCATGCCACCTTCTTAGAATTGTCTATGTTTTTTAGGCTCCTCTGAAAAAGGGTTTATGCTAATAGATTGAAATAGACCCCTTTCCTCCCTGCAACCAATCTCCTTTATTCCTCTATTTTTTAGACATCTCAAAGTTTTTGGAATTTCATATTATCCCTTATCTGTTTTCTCAATTACTGTGTAGGGCGCTTCACCTTTTGCTTAAATATAATGTGACCAATGACATTAGCATATAAGCACACTAGCACACCACAAATAAAATAAATCTAATAACAATAAAGTAAAGATGGAAGAAAGAAAGATACCACTTTCACTCTGATCCCTCATCGTCTAATTGGAACAATTAAGTACTCAAACTTCACCCCGTGTTTCAATGTGGTCCTCTCGTCACCCACATTTCATAATTTTGACAGAAAGTGATTGCAAGAGCATTTGTTCAACGAATTAAAGGAAATTAAATTATAGGACAATTTACACTTTTCACGCTCCAACTTTATTTTAAATTCCACTTTGGTCCCTAATTCTTACTCAAATTTTAAATGGTGGGGTAGCAAGAGGACCACATTGAAACGTGAGTTGAAGTCTAAAACTTAATTATTGCAATTAGAAGTTGACAAACCAAAGTAAAATTTGGGTGAAAGGGTGAAAAGTGTAATTTATCCCAGAATTTAAACAAATTCTGCAAAATGTCTGAGTAATACAAAAAAAAGTAGGGCAATAATATTTGTAAAATGGTAGCACATTCAATTAAAAAATATCAAAAAAATGCAAAATTCCCTGGCACTGCTAACTTCAATAAAATCATTAACTCTAACAAAAATAAATAAATAAAAAAAGAAAAAAAGAAAGAAAGAAAATAAGAGAGGTACATCCAAGAGTAGAGATATGAAATCGTAGGCTGAACACTTTTTGAGAAT
Source organism: Camellia granthamiana (assembly GCA_036172215.1). Classification (NCBI taxonomy): domain Eukaryota; kingdom Viridiplantae; phylum Streptophyta; class Magnoliopsida; order Ericales; family Theaceae; genus Camellia; species Camellia granthamiana. Next base: position 90,493,521 of record CM069912.1, read on the forward strand.
TGATCTACTGTAAAGTAGGCAAAGCCATTACACATTTAGTAAATTTCTGGTCACATGTTTGAGGATCAAATCATTGATTTTCATTTTCTAGATGCAAATTATATTTTACAGCAAATCTCTAGTGTTTGGTTTCCTGGAATGCAGTGGAATGAAATGATCATTCCATCAACATGTCCATTCCCATATTTGGTTGACTAAAAAAATAATAACATCCACCATCATAAGGGAATGATCATTCCATAGGGGGGAATAAGGAATGACGATTCCATTCAATTCATCTCATTCCAGAGAACCAAATAGAACAACAGCTCTTCATAATCCTTATCTCATAATAAAATTCTTCTCGCAGTCCAAAACATTTGCAATTACCCATCAGTGGGGGAAAAAGGGACTTTGATATGTGGTTTTTGTTCAGATGAATCAGGTCTAATAACATTACCAATGATTTTTTCATATAATAGTTAATTATTAAAGCATTCACTTAATATATACTTAGGAGGGGGGAGGCGGGGTTTTCAAATGAAAACTAACCAGATTCAACTTCTTAGCTAGCTGGGGGATGCCACAACGATCAGAGAGACCATTATATATCTTCAACATATATGCCAATCAACAAATGTTAAATGTTTCAGAACCAATGCAAAACTATATAGGGATTGAGCTCAGAATAATAATCTGAAGTGAAACATACAGGATTATCCCGGAAGAACTGTTCCTCATATGCAAGTGCTTCTGCAATGCTACGGTTCTTATTTATGTCCTGTAATAAATAAATTAGATCGAGCTTAGCCTAACTAGTTCAAATGATATTCACTGTAAAGGCAATGTAACTAAGATAACTCATGACAGTAGTAATAGTTTAAATCTTAACAGAACAATAATTTAAAATGCATCTTACATGTGACTCTTAGACTACATAATAATACCTAGAAAAACAAATTGGAAACAAGTGCTTTCAAAATAATGCAATACCAAATAAGGACCAAACATATACATACTACCAAGTGACAATAACAGAATAAGCATCAATAATATACTGGTGAATAATGTGGCAAATATTACCAGATTAACGTTCATATATACCACCAACTATTAGCTATAGTGGCATCTCTTGCCAATGGGGATGGCAACAGATCCGGTTTTTCAGGTTTCACGTGCGAATTCTTGCTTTTAAACTCAATTATTTTTGTGATACAATTTCATGGTTTACTATAAACTTGACAGTCCCAACCTACCTAATACTTTACCCTACCCAATCAATGCTCTCTCAAACTATTTATATTAAAATCGGGTTGGAACAAATACAATCGGGTCAGGGAATTTTGCCATCTTGCCATCCCCAAATGAAAAGGTGTACGGTTCAAGTCCTAGTCCTAATAGGAACATGATGTGTGCCATGCTCCTCAAAGAGGGTCTGGGAGCAAAAATACAAACAATAAAAGGACGGATATTGCAAATATAGTTTTGAACAGTTTACCTCCTGACTGCGATTCACAACGCCAATGTAACCTAGGCGAAGTGGAACAACTTTTCCAAGCAGAAAGTTGCGGGCATTAGTTCCCCTGTCCATTATGTCTAGCTACATCATGAGTAAAAGTACAATAATAATTAATAGTGTCACTCAATCATATACCAGAAAGAAAACTAATTTATAATCACACAAAAAAATGCCAAAGAAGGGCAAAACAGATATTATAATGTAACACGGACCTTTGTAATTACGCCAATAGTCCGGGAACCTGTTTAACCAAGTTTTGAGTAAATGAATCATAGCAGGTGAAGATTGACATACCTCATATACATGTAGTTGTCTTATATAAAATTCTTAGAATACTACAAGGGGAGTAAAAAAGATGTTTCCAAATCATGTCATCGAAACAAGCAACATTGATAACCTACCAGTTGGATCGGCCTCTTTAGCCATCTGCAGTGCATCAGATGTTGCCAGATCAGAATTTGCCGGACTTACTGCCAATATGATGCAGGCTTCTTGCTTTATATAAGACATTATCATCTTCCTAATCCTTGCTTCTATATCACTAGGTTGATCTCCCACAGGAACCTTAGTGATCCCAGGTAGATCAACAAGAGTGATATTAAGAACATTTGGAGATGAAATCTTTAAGCGAATTTGCTTATCTGAAACTCCCTTGTTATATCCAACTTCTCTTTCAGTCTCAGCCTGCACTAACAAGGGGTGGGGGAGAAAGTACAAGGCTTAGAACATATTCCTTTCTTCAGCGGAAAAGAAATCAATAACAAAAAATGGATGATTCATGTAGGTACCAATTTACCAGTTCCATAAACCGCATAAATACAAAAATAAAAACAGAAAATAAGACATATTCAATAATGCATAAGGGCTGTTAATTTGAAATAAGAAAAGTCATAACACGCAAAGGAATGGGGGAAACTCATGGTTGAGCTAGGTGATAATTTCAGTACTTTTGAGATGAGAGAAGGAATTCCTGAAATCAAGTATCCAACAAGGAGAAGAAATGAGCTTTTACATAAAAAAACTCACACGGATAACAATGCTTCAATTCATAAATTATCATTTTTGGGAAATCCAGATGGGTGTATAGGAAAGGAACAAACTTATGTCGCAGTTGTCGCCATTTTTGTTATCATCATTGTTTGATGTAGCCACTAAATATCCTGCACCTATATTCCTGCTTCCACTCCCTTCCACAAGCAGGCAGCAATATTCTCTTTAGTAAACCGAAACACCAAATTGAGCAACTATGTAGTTATTATTAATTATTAGTATTAGTATTGTTGTGTCATGAAATACAATAATTCCTCGCGTATATTACAAAACAATTCTCTCACCAATGGACTGAAACATTGATGATACAGGCTGTGATTGAATAAAACTGGTGAACATTCTCATCAAAATGAGCTACATAGATAGAACACTTGATATACAGTGTTTATACTGGCAGTGGCAAGCATACATGGAAGCTTGGACAAGTTTGGGAAGTCCCTATTTTAGCTAAAAAGCCAAAAAATCACTACCAAAAAGTCAACTTTTCCCTCTATTTTTCTGCACATCTTTTCATAAAAAACCAAAAAGTCAACTAAAATAGCTAGTTCCCAAAACAACCCCAAGATATCAATAAAATTGGTCACACTTCCAGCCTAGTTAGTCAACATTTTTATCCATGATAAGACTGTTGCTGAGGTCCAGATTAATCCAAAAGCACAATCTCCAGTTCAAAACTTAAGGTAGATGCAGTCTGTCCCCATCAAGTTTTGATGTACAATTCTGCTTTATTTCCCTCTTTCCCATACAAAAGCATTACAAATATGTCCACATGAACAGTCATTTTTTGTTCTCTAAATTATCCAAGTTTTAGTGCTAATATGGCGGTGTTTGGGAAGGATTGTTTTTGGTTTTTTTTTGTTTTTTTTCACTAAAAAACAAATTGGTTACAAAACCAAAAAAAATAAATCGAAACAAAATATCACATCAAACCCTATAATCATTTCACTTTTTCTCTCACAAACATCACATCCAACCACAAAAAAACCTAACTATCTTCCCAAACACAAAAAAAAATGTCTCCAATAATATCCTACAACTAAAAAAACCTACAAAAAAACCCACTTCCCAAACACCCACTATGTGACTATCCTCAGTTTGTGTCAACATAATAAATTCCCAGTGCAGTTGTGAGAATTTGAAGAAAAACAAGGGGGAAAAAATGTATCAGTCTCAGACTATGGATAGCATCAAATTATATGATATGCTTCTCTTTGGGCATCTACCAGCAAAAGTTCTTAGATACTAATCTGACGACATAACCAGGGATAAGTTGACCACCTTAATCCTTCTCATTCCTGTTTCTCCTACTAAACAGTCTAGCTGTCAGCCTCTCAGGAATGTTCTTAAAATTATTGTGGTCAGGTCTGCCATAGATAACTCTGGTTATCAAGCATTTAAGCCCTTTGTAGAGGCAATAATGGCATGCTAGATTGTATTCTGTTCCAGGTCAGTCATTGGTTTACATTAGCAAAATTGCGTCAGTCATGTTGGATATCACACTCATAGGAAATGCCCTGACCATAGTCGGCATATTGAGAATCATATCGTAAATCAAAATCCAAATTTAGCGAATCGTGAACTGAATTGAATTGAGAATCGTTAAGATTTAACAGAAACTACAAAAATTAAAAAAAATAAATAACGTTTAACAATAGTATATATAAAAAATAAATTAATTAATTAATGTGGTATGTGTTATACAATAATTCTTATACGAGGACATGATTACAAAGTCTACTTAGGAAAGCAAGAGAAGTGGATTCAAATCCTACCAACCATAAAATTATTCAAAAATCATAATATAATCTCTCTTCATATTAAAAAAATGGACTTAGAATCCTCCTATGTTTTAAAACCTAACACATTTTAAAGTGTTGTGTAAGCTTATTGTTCAAAAAAAGTAGTTGTCAGACCATTGGGTCTAACTAATCTAACCTATGTAACATTGAACCATATTTATTTCACTAAAATAACAATAGATAATTCTTAAGTGCAAGTTACTTTAACCTTAACATCCTTGGAAGATGTATTATGACATTTTTCTAAGGAAAAAAAATTGAGAAAAAAATGTTAAGAACATGTTGAGTTGAGTCTGACTCAATCTGATTGGATTCTAATAAAAAAAACCTTTGATCACCAAAATAACAACAAATAGTGCGTAGACATTGGTTATTTTTGCACTAAACACTCTTAGAAGTAATATTTATGTCATTTTCACCAAAAACAAAAAGCTAAAAATGAGTCGGGATAGGTTGGATCCAATAGTTTGAAAAATTGCATTAATCATAAAAAATGAATTGAATTCCAAATAGATTCGGCGATACCATATTGATCTATGCATGAATCACAAATCGAATCATAAATTGTAAGATTTTGATAAACAGAGGCCCCAACACATGTTGGAGAGGAGTCTAAACAAGTCCTATCAATTTTTTCATATTTTACAACCACACATAACTTCAACACTTGGAGACATGCGTGTTGATTGTTTAGATACTCATGATACACTAGTCACAACACAAATTTAAAAAAAATAATAATAACTAGGGCCAAGGATTAAAATCAAGATAAAGTCAATTTACACATACTAATAACTCCTCCTATAGCTTTTTTTTAAAAAAAATTTAAAAACCAGCCTAAAACTTTTAATGTATTCAAGGATAGAGCATTTACCATTTTTGATAAAAGATGTGTACATACATAAATATATGGAAATAAAATAGGGGACCACTAGTTAAGTAGTAAAACTCGACACATCAACCTTAAGATTGTGGGTTCAAGGAGACACTTTGCGCTATTAATGACAAAGTTTATATTCTACCCAATCTACCCCTCTCATACCCTCACCCAACGAGGACTAAACTGGTTTTACCTTTTTTATATTGTAATATATAAATAAATAGGTTGTTAATATTTTCTTGCATATATAAGCTACTATCTGTTGTCATGTCCTGATGTGTTCGTATTCCAATTTTTTGAAAATTAATATGTTGGCTCAACCACATTGTGTTGTTTACATGTCCAATATTTGCATCCGTGCTTTAGACTTTAACTTAGTTCAACAGTATTTTGCACATGGCTGGCCTCTGGTTGCAAATAGCAATTCATCTAACTGGGTCAATTGGCCCCCTATCATGCCCCTTGTTGAATGGCTCATGTTATTGAAGATTCTAGACCTCGTTGGAGATACCTAAATTACTCTCTTTTCCCAAGCTGGATAACATGGGGGGTAAGTTATTGGTAGAGGCCATGTTTGGTTTCATTCTCTGAAGGGGAAAAAAAAAAAAAAAAAAAAAGGAACTCATTTGACAAAAATAAATATAAAAAAATTGAATATTTAAAAATTATTTTTTCCCTCTAAAAAGATTTTAAAAAAAAACTATATAAAAATGTTAAGTGCTTTTGATTTTTTTCATTTTTTTCATGAAATTAATTTGTAGTTTTTTAGAAAAAAAATTTCTAAAACAAGTTTCTAAAAACCGAAACAAACATGGCCCATTTCCAAAGAACATTACATTGACATCAACATGACAATCTAGATGAGTTCCGATCCTCTCTCTATGTTTTAGTTTTCTTCCATCAAATACAATTTTTCCTTTCAATCAAAATCAAAGTTTTAAAAGGCTTTACTGAGGCTTACCTCAAGACTAAGCTAAAACGCATTAAGGCTTTGATTGATACTCCCCAAAGGCTTGCACAACACAGTCCGAGGCATGCACCTTATACGCCTTTTGTGCATAAGCATATGAGGAGTACGCATACGAAAAGGTTGTCTTAGGCTCTAGTTAAAGTTAGTCTAATATATGGTTTAAATATAAAAAGAGCAAAAAATAAAAAAGAATCCATTTTGCAACTATATTTTATAAGAAAATTTACGTAAATGACCAATCAAGAAAAAAACACAAAGTTAATGCTCAAGTGAGAAGTTCAATCACTAAAGCTAAGAATGTCAATTTCACTTTCAATGAAGGCAAACTTCCTTCTTTGTAGTGAAATGTTTGATGCCTTAAGGAGAAAAGTTACTTTTTATTTATTTTTTTACAACTTTAAAATATTTAATTTATTTGCTAAGTATTAAAATTTAAAATTCGAAATGCTTACGCCTCACCTCATGAGGGGTAAAACATCTCGTGTTATGCATTCACCTTTAAAAACTTTGATAAAAATGTAAAAAAAAAATTAAAAATTTAAAAAAAAAAGGAGAAAGGAAAGAAAATAACATAATACTCTAAGATTCAATCATGATTTCATGAACCCGAATGAAATTTTAATGGAAGATACTCATATCATTCATAAAAATTGAAATAATAACCTATTTGGCATCAAAGAGTAGTTAAATGAAGACAATACTTTATTAATATTTAAATTCAGTCATTTCTTCTCAAACGTACAAGTACCTTGTCTAAAAAGAAAGATTTAAAACAATTTGTTTGATACTTACACAAAATAAATACAAATCGATTGGCAAATTTGAATTAGTTAATTCTTAAAAAAATAATTTTAAATCACTCAACCAAACCTCCCATTTGTAACGAAGGCTGATGTCGCAGGCCAAATCTTTTGAGTGCGAAGCGGAATAAAGGCCATGTTTGGTTTGGTTTTGAAAAACTTGTTTCAGAAAAAATAAATAAATAAATAATTAAAAATTAGTTTCATAAATAAAAAAAAAAAATCAAAAGTACTTATCATTTTTATATAGTTTTATCTTTTTGGAGAGCATAACTATTTTTAAAAAATTCAAAAACAAATATTTTTCATGTTTTTTTTGTCAAACTAGTTTCTAATTTTATTTTATTTTTTTTAATTCAGAAACACAAACCAAACATGGCCAAAGTTTTGCCTGTGAGGCACTTGAACTCCACCTTGGTCCAAGCCCGCCTCTCTTTCAACCATCCAAGTGTTGAATCTTTACCCGTCTTGACATATTAGGCCTAATGCTTTGTCAAGCAAGAACAACTCCTTTGAAGAAGTCTCGCACTTCAACGCTTGCCTCAAGTTGCACATCTATATGGCCAATCAGTTGCTTCACTGCACCAAGCTCACCAATTAGCAAGGTGCTCGCCCCACCGAAGGGTCCAATGTCGTCAAGGCACCTTTTGCCACACAACCGCACACCAAAATGTCATCGACAGTGTTGCCCACAACTTCGTGTTGCCCAACCATGCAATAGCGTAGGCCCCGACCTAATTGACAAGCTTCCATCGCATGTAGGGTCTTTGTGGCGCTCATATCAAATGGCCATGGGCCCCTCCTTTACCCCACACATGATTGAGGATAGCTTGCATGCCCATAGCATAGTCTTCATGCACGCTTGACAAGTCTTCGTGCACGCTTGACATGCTATAGTCCACGAAAGGCCATTGTACACCTATGGAATTGCACTTGCATGTTGCCCGAGTAAGGTAAAGTTGGTCCATAGCCCGCAAGAAGCATTGCATATTCCCACGAGCTTAGCACAATGGGTCTCACATAAGGATAAAGTTTCATGTCTTTCAAATGTTCCCACAAGTGGCAGCGTTCCTACCAAACTGCTAGCTTTAGGCCACAAGACCCCCACGAGCATGACTGAACCAAAGCACATGTCCGTGAGTTGGAACACGAGGCTTTGGTGGAGCCTCGATAACCTATTCGGTCTAAAACACTCCAAGATGCTACAATATATGGCACAACAGGTGTGTGTCACAAACCTCGTGCCTATGAGGTGCGCACAGTGTTGGCACTCATGCCATTTGATGACATTGTTCATAGGGCTCCCAAACATAGAGACCTAAGACGCCCCTTCTGAGGGCCAAAGGCCCACCCCCAAGTTGCCTCTGGTTTGCCCACTTTGGGTGCGGAGGCAGGTAAAAGCACACCTTACCCCTTATAATAGCATTTTGAGCCATTTGCTAACGAACATGAAAAAACATCGGTCATGTTTGAGAAGTCATCATAATGATTTTTCATTAATTCTATAAATTATGAAAAATTACAATCTTTAATTATGGAAAACTACATATCTTCATAAATTTCTAGTAAAAATATCATGTCAAAACTCCATTGTTTGACCCCCCAAAACCTTATGCCAAAAGTTGAGCCAAATTATCCCACCAGGTTGCATGACGTGCACCAACATACAAGCTTGGGAGGGCGGGCGCTAAGCATTCTATTGGGTGTGCTACTTGATATGCATGCGTTGGACTACTTGGGGACATCCTCCAGGCCACAATGAGGTGTCAAACCACTAACTTGGAATCCCGATTGCATACTCATAAGCACTACCAAAGGCCTTGACTTGAGCACTCCCAAGGTCACCACACATGCAAATGTCACAAAGTTGGTCTTGAAAGGTCTACTTGTTGTGACAACCGGCCATGAGGCAAGGCCAACAAGACCACTGTATTGGGCCCTCAAATTTTAACAAAATTTAGGACCCCTAACTAATTTAGCTCTTATAATAAATAAATATATATAATAAATAAAAACAATCAATCAAAACTATTCCCAGAAATTGAAAAAGAAGCCAAAATATGTTTGCAAATAAATAAAAATGGTCAAATCTTAAATTATCCAAACAAAATACCACTCCGTCGCATCTTTGTAGCTCAATCAAATCAACGGAGCCAAACAACCTCTCATTTGACTAAAAACAAGTCTCAATATTACATTTATACCTCTCTCATGGCAAGTTCTCTCTACATCATAACAATAATAAAAATCGTCATCATTATACTCTATCACTCTCTCAATCATACTAAAAAGTCAAACTTATTACAACCATATTTATCTTTTTATCTCTATGCTATACGATCAAAAAGGTGCTTCTCTCACTAAATAAAAGTTCATCATAAGTCCCTCCCTCTCTTGTTCATATCAAAACAAAGTGTTATAACTCTCTTTCTTTCTCTCTCTCAGGAAATGCAGTAAAAGTAGCACGTACTTCTGTTTGTCATTATTATACATATCAAAAGTTGAATTTATACTGTCTCTTATCACGCAGATTAAAATAAAGCATCTCATCTCATCTAAGAAGCACGGATACTTCTAAGAAGGTGACATATTCGTGTCGTGTCGTGTCATGCCATGTCATGTCCGTGACGAACACCGACACTCTTTGGACACTTCCCCAACACATGTCTGAAACGTGTCCTATTTTTTAATTTTTTTAAAAACCCGGACACTCTTTAGGCACTTGGAGAAAACACGTGTCTATCGCTTAAACACACATGTTTATCGATTAGACACACGTGAAACTAATTATAAGTTTGAATAAAACAACTTAAGATACAATATAAAACAAAAACCATATAAATTTATAGAAATTAGTGTCACATTACATTTTTTATTATCTTTGAATGATATATTTATATATATAACATATAATAAATATATAAAATTATATATTTTATGCGTACCCCCCACATGTTGTGTTTTGTATTTTTAAAAATTGACGTGTCAACGTATACGTGTCGTGTCATGTGTCCATATTTCTTAGCATCTCATTGTACCCCTCTCCCACTTCTTCCTTTGAGGTGAAAATTTTCGTGTTAATTACAAAAAATAATTATCCTTCTTCACTTGGTTATCAAAATTACAGTAGGTACATTTATTTCATTTTTCAATGTATTGTGCTTCATTTTCCACAATAGTCCTACATGATTTAATTTATTAATTATAAAAATTGTTTTGTTTGTAAAGGTTAGAAATATTGGGTGATTATAGAAAAAAATTATAATTATAATAAATAAAATTGTTTTGATTGTGAATATACGAGTTTTCAATAAAAACTATAGTATCCAAAAATTAAAAATTACAAGGTAAAAAATTATAAAAGGCCCAAGTAAATTATTTGTCAAGAGCCTCACATAGACTTGAGCCAGCTCTGTGTTTTAAATTGAATTTTGCTAAATTGCAGAGCAACAAGAACATATTTTATCTTTTGAATTTTGTAATACTATGTAAGTAAATTTTTCTATTGAATATATATATGCAAGCAATATTTGTGCGTGTGGGTATTAATAAATTTATAAAAATAAAAAAATAAATAAATAAAAGGTTATAAGCAGTTATTTTATTACATAAAAGGCTAATTTAAGAGTTAAGTTTAGGGCCCAAACACACATTTTCACATATAAAAAAAAAAAACACTTTTACATAATTTTTATACACTTTTTACATATTTGATAGACTTTTTTTTTTTTTTTTTTTTTTTTTTTTCTAACATTAACAACAGTCTTTCTATAGACCAACAGCTAAATCACTGACAAATTTCCTAAAATTTTCCAACATTAACAACAGCCTTTTTAGCACATTCCTTATTCAAATTCCATAAACCAACAACAGCTAAAAATTTTCCGAATGTTAACAACAGCCTTGTTAGCATTTTCCTTATTCAAATTCCAATAGAGCAGCAAAATCACTACCAAAATTCCTGAAATTTTCCAACATTAGCAACAGCCTTTTTAGCATTTTCCTCATTCGATGCAAATTCCATACATAGACCAACAACAACAACAACAGCAGCAGCTAAATCATCATCAGTGCCAAATTACCTGAATTTCTCGGCGAATCTTGGAGAAGTCATAGAAGCGTTTCCCAGGCATGTGCCGAAACTCGCCCCACTCGCGGCCATCATCATCGGAATCCGAGCGATTCTCCAACTGCAAAACCAGAGGCCTCCGAGTGCATATATCGCAACCACGGGGAAGGAAGTCGCGGCCGACGAGGGCCTCGAGCACGCTGGACTTGCCGCTGCTCTGGCTGCCGATCACCGCCACCTGAGGCAACTCAACCTTCGAAAGCTCGCCGCCACCGCCGATGGGAGCGAAGATGTCTTGAAGCTTGTTGATTATGGGGATTACGGAGGAGCCGATTGAGGATGGCTTGGAGGATGTGGATAAAGCGGGAGAGAGATCGTCAATGGAGTTCACTTCTTGTCCCATTGTGAAATTCCTAGAGAGAGAGAGACAGAGCTAGGGTTTTATGATAAGAGTGTTGTGAGATTGTCGGAGAAGGCGGTAAGAGGTCAGTCTTTTTCGTTGCTCGACATTCAAAAAATACAATTGACGGGAGCAGAGAGACAGTAGTATTTGTTTGGTTGCTACTCCTACGACTTCAGCCGCACGCTAAACAAACGAGAGGTTGAAATATCTGGAAATTCTATTTCCAAACGCAACTCCACACACTAATGAATTTTTTAAAAATTATAATTTTATCTTTTAATAAAATTACTATCTCATCCACCACTATTTCACCTGTACATCTCACAAGTTCTCCATACACATCTCACCCATCACCATCTCACCAAACAACACTTAGGCCTTATTTGTCATAATCTAAAAAAGTCAAAAGTTACTATCCTATTTAAGTCACATCATTTTATTTAAGTCACATCACCTCTCTACCATATCATTTCAAACCCAACCCATACCCAACCTATATTTCATAAAAATTCAAAAAATATACTTATTTAGATCATCCCAAATCACCCCTTACTTTGACTATTTCTTGCAAGTGGTCAGTATATTGGCTGTTGTTTGGCAACAAACACTCTTACGAAGGATACAAGTGTGTGCACCGCATGACCATTTCCTTTGTATTTTCATCTGGATTGCTGTCTAGATCAATGATCAATGCTTCTTAAGATTTTCTACAATACTCTATAGCCTTTTTACCTCCTTCCACTTTCATCATTTCTACTTTTTTGTTTCCATAATAAGATATATTTGGTAGGGTGCACATTCTTGAGTGCTTTTCAGCTTTTGGACATTGTAAAGCGATGCTCAGGACGTGGATTAATAATGATCCCAAAATTCTTAAACAGCTTGAAGCTCTTTGGTGACTAGTTTTCTTTATTTCTGCTATCATCCATGCCTGTCTGATAGGTGAAACCTTCTGACATCTTTTGTTATTGCTCTGTATTATGCAAAGTTGTGCAATGTGGACAACTATTTACATGTAGTCCCTTGGTAGAATTAAAGTATCGGCTCCTTTTTATCCAAATTTGTTTATTGTTATCCTCATAGGTTGAAGAAACAAAAATTTAGAAACAATCTATGATTTTGAACAAGATCTTTTACTCAATGGCCTTCATCTCTACACTACCCAGAAGGATTGCTTTAAAAACAAAGTTCTAGTTGCCTCTGTTTGTAGCTAGGGGTTGCAGATGGGAAATTTTGAGTTCACAGATCGGTTGCCACTCGATTTCCACACTCCATAGTATCTGAATTCATCACAAAAAAAAAAATAAATAAATAAATGGACCATCTCTAGAATACCTCCCAATAAACTTTTGCTATAAGGCACCCCTTATTACAATTGCAACAATGGCAGCGTGAGGGGCTGTGTGAGAATGGCTGAAAGGCTAGGAAGAGGCGGTGGTTGATGTCATTGTTGCCGCCGTTGCCGGTAGCTAGTGTAGTTAGGGTTAAGATTTTTGGAGTGAGAAAGGATGGAATGAGAGGATATGCACAGAGAATGTGAGGGTATATTTGGAATGTGAAGTATGTAGACTGAGATAAAGAAGTAAAAATCAAATTACTAAATGTATAAATTGAGAAAAGATGTACATAAACATAATTTGGTGGGTGAAAATAAAATTTCCCTGAAATATCTACCCTTTTTTAAAGAAAATTCACCTTTACCCTCCGACTTTATGATCAATTAACTATTGACCATGCATGCAATCCACATGTTATTTTTTTAAATATTTGATGATATAATATGTGTTATAAAAAATTAATTTAAATTTAAATTTAAAATTAAAATTAAAATATGATTTTTATTATTTATTTTGACAATATTGGCGTTTTATAAAATTGTTACTTGAATACTTATATATATTAATTTTAGTTAAATTATTTGTGTGTATTAATAATTTTAATTCTATCATATTATAAAAATATAATTATCATATAATAATTTTTTCGATATATATTAAATTATAAAATAGTAAAATAAATACTCATTTTGATATTAAAAATAATAGTTAAATTAGAAGAATAATTAGTAACATAAAATTAAAAGCAATTCTAACTGTTTAATTTTTATATTCATTTGAAAAATAAAAATATGTAAAAATAAAAATTTATTAAAATTTATTTTAAAAATTAAATATAAATATGTTGTACTTATATTATCATATAATGATTTTATATGATATATATATAATTTTATAATTGTAAAATAAATATTCTTAATTAAATTAAAATATCAATTTATATAAAAAAATAATAATAACGACTAATCAAGAAAATATTACATAACATCTAAACTTAAAAAGAAAAAATAATGAAAATATCCAAATAATAGATACATATTAATATGTGAAATAATTAATCATCTGTAATATGATGTCAAAGCATAAAAGAACTTACAGTTCGACAATTGAAGCAATAAATCCAAACTTTTGAGGTTCCTCGATAGTATAATTGTTGTGCAAATTTTTCCTTATATGAGTTGTGATTATATAAAATAATGTAGAAAATGTAATATAATTTCTTATATAGAATTACTATAAAATTTAAATAACAAATCCATAATATAGAATAATATAAAATTGGTATTAGGTATAGAATAATACACGGAAAAATAAGAAGAAGAAATAAACAATTTAGCATTAAAAAAAAATCTTAATACCCTTGAAAGAATTAAGAAAAAAAATGTGAAACGCAAAATTGGTATTGGGTTTGTGGATTATCTCAATTTACTATGAAAAATATATGGAAAAGAAATATTTGTCAAATAGAGTCCATATAAAAGAGGTAAAAGTTAGTATAATTTAATTTAGATTTGGCTTTGTGTAAAACTCTATATATAATTAAGAAAATATATGCTGACATAGCTCTTTTAGAAAAAAAATAATCATCTACAATGTACCATCTAAGCATGAAAAAAATATTACTTTTAATAATTTATATATCTATATATATATGATATGATTACACCTTTCGAATAATCATATATAGCATACATATATTATTAAAAATAGTGTTTTTTCTATGTTTATTGGCATATTACAAGAGCTTACTTTTTTTCTAAGAGAGTCACATCAACATGTATTTTCTTCATTACATATAAAGTTCTACACAAAGCCGAACTTAATTTAAATTGGACCATGCTAGGGAGCCCTAATTTTTGGCCCCCTAATCCCCCTAAAATTCAGACCAAGGCAAAAAAAAAAAAAAAAAATTGCCCAAAACGACGTCGTTTTGGGCATTAGGGGGATTAGGGGGGGCTTTTTTAGGGGGACAAATCATTTTCCATTTAAATTATACTAACTTTACCTATTTTATATGGACTCTATTTGACAAATATTTTTTTTTCTATATATTTTTCATGATAAATTGAGATAATCCACAAACTCAATACCAATTTTGAGTTTCTCGTTTTTCTTAATTCTTTCAAGGGTATTGGGATTTTTTTTAGGAAAATGTTTTTTAGCTCGAAAAAACCGGGCACGAATGCCCCGAAAGAGAGAGAGAGAGAGAGAGAGAGAGAAAGAGAAGCCGATCGGAGAGGGAGAAAGAGAGAAGCGAGCGGAGAGGGAGATCGGAGAGGGAGATCGTCGCTGATCGTTGCCCGCCGTCGCTTGTCGCAGCCGTCCGATCGTCGCCTAGCTCCAGCTCGTCGCTCGTTGCAGCTCCGCCGCTGCCTCGCCGCAGCTCCGCCTCCGCCCCCGCCTCCGCCCCCGCCTCAGCCCCGAGTTTGTTGGCCCCCTCCCCTCCCCTCCCCTCCCCCCCCTCCCCTTCCCCTC
This sequence comes from Camellia granthamiana, assembly GCA_036172215.1. Classification (NCBI taxonomy): domain Eukaryota; kingdom Viridiplantae; phylum Streptophyta; class Magnoliopsida; order Ericales; family Theaceae; genus Camellia; species Camellia granthamiana. Next base: position 90,508,802 of record CM069912.1, read on the forward strand.
CTTCTCTTCCTCTCCTCTCCTCCCCTCCCCTCCTCTTCGTCTTCTTCTTCCATGTTCTGTTGAAAAAAAAAAAAAAAAAAAAATACAAAACGGGGTCGTTTTTGGAATTAGGGGCATTCGAGCCCGCCTAATTCGAGCTCTCAATCGGAGCTCTTTTTTTTAATGCTAAATTACTTTTTTTTTCCTTCTTATTTTCCCGTGCATTATTGTATATCAAATACCAATTCTATATTATAGATTTATCGTTTAAATTTTATAGTGATTCTATGTACGAAATTATACTTTATTTTATGTATTATTTTATATAATCAAAACTCACAGGAGAAAGAATCTACACAACAATATATTTTCTTGGTTTGGGTTTTCTGAAAACACTTTAAAAAAATTTTTACTTTTTTTTTTGTATTTTTTTTTGTTTTCACTAAATTTTTTAATATTTTAAGCATTTTTTTTTAATTTTTAGACACACCTAACATAAATGCACTTAAAAAGTATAATATTTGTGAAAAAAATCTTTAAAAAATTCAATAAATACCAAAAATACAAAAAAAAAAAATCAAGAATTAAATACACTTTTTTTTTTTTGTATTTTTGTGTATTTATTATTTTTTTAAAATATTGTTTCACAAATATTTTACTATTTAGATACATCTAAGTAAGGTGCATCTAAAAAAGTAAAAAAATTACTTAAATTTTTTAAAATATTCATTAAAAACAAAAAAATATGAAAAACAAAAAACTCAATTTTCAAAAAACTGAACTCATAAAATTGAAACCAAATATACTGAATGATACTCTTAAGGAACTTCTAAAGTTTGAATTTAATACTTGAATTACTTTTTCAATTGTTGAATAATAAATTCTTTTATATTTTGATATTATATTACAGATAATCAATCACTTCATGCATTGATATGTATCTATCGTTTGGATGCTTTCATTATTTTTTCATTTTGGGTTTAGATGTTGTTATGTGATTTTTTTTAGTTTGTCGTTGTTAATTAAGAGTATTTATTTTACAATCTTATAATTTAATATATATATCATATAAAATTATTATATTTAATTGTTTTAATAAATTTTATATAATTTCTATTTCTACATGTTTTTTTTTCCAAATGAATATAAAAGAAAATTAAATAGTTATATTTATAATTACTTTTAATTCTATGTTACTAATTCTTCTAATTTAATTATTATTTTTAATATCAAAATTAGTATTTATTTTACTATTTTATAATTATATATATATATATCATACAAAATTATTACATGATAATTACACTTTTCTAATACAATTAAACTAAAATGGGTAGATTATGCAAGTAGTCACTGTAGTTTACACGATGTGTCAATTTGGTCCCTGTAGGTTCAATTTGCTCGATTTTGCCCCTTAATTTAACGGATTGTGTCATTTTAGTCCAATAAATAATGGTTGTTAAGTTAATTTAACAAAAGGTCAAACAATGTGCCAATTTGATCCTTGTACTTTACACGATGTGTCAATTTGGTCCTTGTAGTCTCAATTTTCTCGATTTTGTCAGGGACTAAATTGACACATTGTGGAAAATATAGGGAGCAAATTGACACATTGTTTGACTTTCCGTTAAATTAACTTAACAACCGTCATTTATTGGACTAAAATGACACAATCCGTTAAATTAAGGAGCAAAATTGAGCAAATTGAAACTACATGGACCAAATTAACATATCGTGTAAACTACAGGGACTATTTGCATAATTTTCCCAACTAAAATTATCAAAATATAAAAATAATTTAACTAAAATTAATATATATATATAAGTATTCAAGTAACAATTTTATAGAGCGATAGTGTCAATATTATCAAAATAAATAATTAAAATCATAATTTAATTTTAATTTTAATTTTAATTAATTTAGTATCAAATAACTGGCAAGTTTCTCGAGGTTTTTCTAAAGCATAAACTTGTTCAATTGTTTTAACATGTAATGCAACTTTAAAAACATTCTGTAGAAATGTTGTTTTATAAATTTCTTTGATTTGTAATTTCTGTATATTCCAATCTCTATTAAATTGATCATTTTGTATTTCAACATCTTCTTCATTAATTACTAATCCTTGATTAGGTATTGAAGGCAAAGTGGTTGACCTAGAACTGACTGATGAGTTACTTCGAAATAATCGACTCATTGTTCTTTCTAATTAATCAGTTTTACAGATATCTTAATACATACCCTATTCTTGTCAAGTTACCACAGACCATAATGGTTTCGCACAGACCCTATCCTAAATGTCCACACTGCCTAACTCTAAGGACTTACTCCGGACAGAAAATGGAAGTGGGTGACAAAAACCAGGTGGATAACAGACTGATCTCGTGGGTGATTAAGATGGAACCGAAAACTAGATTAATCAAATAAACAATGGAAACGATTAATTGGAAGAAACAATTAAAATTAAAATTAAAAGTATTCTTTTACAACACACATTGTACCATCAAATATTTTTTGAAAAAAACATACATTGCACGAGTCAACTGCTAGTATATACATAAAAGTAGTATTTTTCTCTTACTTATGTAGCACATTTTAAAGGCTTACTTTTTTCTAAAAGCCACATCAACCTGCATTATCCATTTACATACAAAGTTTTACACAAATTCAATTTCAATTATAATAACTAATTTTATATAGTCTCTATTTAAGAAATACTTATTTTTCATATATTTTTTATCATGTATTTAATTTTATTGTTGTCAGATTTTTTTATATAGTTTATATTTTAATTTAATTATTATAATATTTTAAAAAATAATTATCTCGATATACAAATAAATAAATAGGACAAAATATGCTTAATTATGTGCATCGCACGAATCAAATTAATTTTCTTTTTTTTTTTTTATATTTTTTGGTCTATCTTATTGATATCTTAATATTAATTTATATTTAATTTTTTATTTAACATAAAATTATTTATTGCAAAATATTTATATTTTATTTAAATTTTATGTATCTATATACAATATGTATGAATAATTCGAAAAAAAATATTAAAGAAAAAAATCAGTACTCTACGCATTTAATTTATGTATTTTCTTTTTAATCTAATCACAACATATTTATATTTAATCTTTTAAATAAATTTTGTATAGTTATATTCCAACATATTTTTATTTTCCAATTAAATATAAAAAAATTAAATTAAATAATTAGAATCACTTTTAGTTTTATATTACTAATTCTCTTTCTAATTTAACTATTATTTTTAATATCAAACTGAGTGTTTATTTTACAATCTTATAATTCAACATATATCATATAAAATCAATATATAATAATTACACTTTTATAGCATAATAAACTAATAAATAAATAATTTAACTAAATTTATATTCAACTAACATTTTTATAAAACGATAAAATTAAGATTATTAAAATAAATAATTTAAATTTAAATTTAAATTAGAATTATTCTTTTGTAGCACATATTATAGTATAAAATATCATTATTGCGATTTTATGTAAGACATCTTATTTTTAGAAGTGATTTACATACACATGTAATATCTAATTTGATTTTAATTAATTAAAATAATAGAATTCAATATTTTTTTTGTTAAGTTTTTAGAAGAAAATTTGATGCAAGTCACAAATGATAAATAGTGTGGAGCATTATTCAAGAATAATAATTTATAAAAAATGATTGTATATATTTAAGGCACCTATTGATGTTTTTAAATAATTTTTAAATAAAAATTTTGAATTTATAGTATTACTGATAATTAACCTTTATGAGGTCTTCTAGAAAAAAATATGCAAAAATAATTTGGTTGGAATAAAAAAAATTGCAATTATTGTGATATATCAAATAATTAATCAGAACCCTTTTCAAAACTGAAATTATTGAGATTATAGAGATTTTGTGTCTGATTCTCTTTGAGGACACTATTAATGATTTGAATTTATAATTTTTTATGTATCAATATGATTAACTCTTACAATCTTATTAATATAAGCATAAATTTTACTTTTGAGTCAACCAATGTGGTATAAAAATATTATAATAGTTTATAATCAAACATAAGAAATTAATAAAGATCTTTTCGACTAATAACAAAAATAATATACCATGAGTTATAACTAAATCATAATTTGTATATATATTATAGAATTTTCTGTTGTTTTATTTTTTTTTCAATTTTTTTTTTGATACAAGTGAAATTCATGATTTTTAGTAAATTTGATTAACACAAATGATGATTTGATTTCAAGTTGAGAATATACTTTCTTTTTATTTATTTTTTTAATTTTGAAAGAAATTATTTTTATGAACTTATTTTACTTAAGATCACACACAGTTACAACAATTTTTATTAGCTATTAACAAATCTATTTATATTTGGCATTTAGTTGTTAAAATTTTCTACACAAAAAGTATTAAGACTCAAAATTATTTATTTTAAAAATAAATTTCTGTAGATCACACGAGTCACCTACTAATTTCAATTTTATTTTTAAAAATTTTAAAATCATATTAATTTACATTTAAACGGAAAAAATTTAGTAAAGAAAACTACATTTAACCCTAAATTAAATGCAAACTCACCCTCTCATCCTCTCTTATTTCTGCCCCTCTTCAACTTCGCCAACCCCTTCTACTTTCCGATTGGTTTTTATAACCCTCAAAACGAGGTCTCTAAGCTTAGATTCTGGTAAAACAAAAAGGCGAGGTTTCCTCATGAAGAGCTTCGAGAGCTGAGACCCAACAATCCCACAGCTCTCCAAGAACACTACGTTACAGCATAACCTCTCTTCGGGTTCTCTGAAGGTAACCCAATTGCACCTCCGCATAACCCGAATCAAATCCTGATTAATCTTATTATTTATGAGAATTTTCTTAATCACATCAATACATGGAATCAATTTTTTCTCTAAACTACAATTCAAATATACACGAACTTACCGAGATCAGAACCAGAGAGACCCAAATCTTGAAAAAAACTAGAGCTTGGACTTGAGAGTCCTGTCGATGTCGAATAAGAGGATTTGGGGAGAGTAATGGATGGAGGATCGAATTTGGGTGTTGGAGAAGCTGAGTTGTTTTAGAAATTGGACCCCCGATTTTGGTTTTTCAAGGGTTTTAATCCGTGGGGAGCAATTGGAGATAAAGATAGAAAAGGGTTCAAAGAATGAAAGTTTTGATGGCGTATTTGTAGAAGACGGGGTTTGAGATGTGAGTTGATGTTATGGAGGTGGTGGTGGAAGTGTGAACGAGAGAAGATACAGAAGAATAAGAGAAGAAACAGAGGAAACAATGGATATAAAGAGAGAAAGCAAGAAACAGAAGGAGTGGTAGCTCTAGTTGGTACCCTAGCTTCCCCAAATCATGCACTACCCAGATCTCACCCATTTCGCTTTTCGATCTGTCTAGTTCCAATGTTTGATTCGGACGACTCTTCTATCAGAATTTTTTTCTGGGTCGGAGTGGTGGAGGGAGGAGGAGGGCTACCTGTTAGTGGTAGTAGCCAGCGAAGTTTTAGAGGTGCAAAGAGGAGAAATGATGGGGCTTGTTTGATTTATTTTTCAGAAAAAATTTTGGAAAATTTTTTTTACAAATAATTTTTTAAGAATAATTAAATTAAACAAATTTTTCTTAAAAAAATCTTAAAATTTTGTTTGGTTACTTATTTTCCAAAATCACTCTTTCTCTCATACACATCAAATCAATCACTTTTTAAAATTCTCTCCCCAAAACAATTTGAATCTACAATTTGAAATTTGGGGTCAAAATGTAATTTTTTTTAACATTTTCCATTTAAATGTGACGGTAGGGGGCAAATTGATACGATTTCAAAAAATTTCGGGGTAAAATTGAAATTGTTCAAAGTATGGGCATGTAATTGATAGTCAAGGCAAATTTTGGAGGGTAAAATGAAATTTACATCTCTCTCTCTCTTCTTTTTCTTTTTCTTTTTTTGTTTTTTTTGTTTTTTTTAATAATGCTACATCCACCAAATTTGGCCTGATCTGAATCACCTGAATTTGTGTATGTTGAACATCTAGGAGGTCGTTCTACCGATCATCCATAAGGATGCCGGTTGACAAAGGTGATAGCCACGGTTTACAAGGGTGACACAATTGACAAGAATAACACCAATCATCCAAGTGGTTGTCCAGTTTACATAATTCGGACAATTCAGGCAAGCTCAAATTCGGTGTATCAATCATTTTTCTTTTTTTTTTTTTTTTTTGCAAGCCTTTACTTCTCTCTAACACCTGTGTTGATTCCCAAGACACAGAAAATAAAAGAAATAATTTGTTAAAGAAAAAAATTCTCCTTTTTTTTTTAGATCGGGAAAAAAAATTAAATAGTTATAAGATAAAATATTACATCCTATATATCAATAATTTATTTTTTTTCTCACAACCATCACAACATTTTTTTAATGGCTAAAATAGTCAAAAAGTCAATTAAAATAGCCAACATCCTAAATGATGGCTTAGTCAAGATGGAAAGAAAAACAAAAAAATTGTGATTTCTCTTCCATTTTATTTGGATAGGCTACATAAAAGACATGATAAATTGCATTTTGCTCCATTTATATTTGATTATTTTCTCAATTTTGTTTGTGACTTCTTAATTTATAAGAGACTATTAGCCCCCGTTAGCCATCATAAAAGGTATCAAACTCCTTTCTATAGCAGTTGAATCTGAGACCTCACACCACAAAAGTATTACACAATCACTAAGTCAAATACACTGATTATAAATTAAGAAGTCAATGAAATAGTCAAAAAAATAAACTCTCATTTAATGCATGAGTGAAAAATAGAAAATTTCTAAAATTAAAATTAAGATCAATAAATACAATAATAACTAAGATCAATAAATACAATAATAAATCTCATTTAATGCATGAGTGAAAAATAGAAAATTTCTAAAATTAAAATTAAGATCAATAAATACAATAATAACTAAGATCAATAAATACAATAATAAATGCATCTTATAACTAGTGTTTCTGGGGCGCTAAATCAAATTAAACTCTAAAAAGAAAGATGATTGGAATTGCGTGACATAACGTTCATGTGAGGCATCATTCATAATTTACGGAACAAATTACACTTTCTTCTCTTTCAATCATAAATGAAATTTTACTTTATTCCCTGACTTTTTAATTACAGTAATGTCTTCCTCACACTTACACTCCATTTTATGTGCATTGAATCGACTCGATTTACTTCAGTCTAGCAAGTTTGGGAATTAAGATGATACTTCTTAGTGGAAATTAAGATGACACTTCTTAGTGATGTTGAAATTAGCAACTCGGCACGGTAAAATCATGCAAATTTATAGCTATTATTTTGTTATTGCAACTAGTCAATCTCTAGTAAATGAAGGTGAATCTAAAATAGCATGAAATAAACTTAATCCAAAACTAACTTAAACCCCAAAATTTAAAAGAGAGATTACCAAAATGTTCAAGATTGAGAGATCCAACAAGTAGTGCAAGAAATATGATGATGAGCAAAAAGAACACCACCATTATAGAATATGATCATTATTTTCTATATATAGCCCCTCCTCTTTTCCCACTCTCCTATTCGCTTTAAGGGTTCCATTTTGGTTGTGGCAATGGATTTTATTCATTTTGTTTAAGAGTTTGTTTTTAGTTGTGGCACTTCTTCTCTTTCTCCTTGTTTCTCTATGTTCAAAATTCCCCCAATATGAACCACATAAAGAATATAGGGTAAATTACAAATACATCCCCTGACTCTGTTTAAAATACAAATTGTCCCATGTGGTTTGAAAAATTGCAAATACTTCCCTTTCAGAATATTTTATTTAACAGAATTAATTGAAAAAGTGAAATTTCTGGTCTGTTTGGTAACCATTCCGTTTTCAGTTTATATTTACAAAAATTTTAAAAACTGTCATAAAAACTTGTTTAATAATTTTTTTGATTTATAAATGGTTGTCTCAGTTTATAAATTTGAGGAAAAAACGTAAACTCAAAACATGAGTTTACGTTTTTAGGTTTCAATTTATTTTCAAATAATTTATTTTCAATTATTTTTTTTTTAAATAATTTTTTTTCAAATAATTTTTACGTCAATTATTTTTTTTAAATAATTATTTTTTTCAATTATTTTTTTTTCAAATAATCTTTTTCAATTAATCTTTTTTTTCAATTATTTTTTTTCAAATAATTTTTTTTTCAATAATTTTTTTTTCAAATAATTTTTTTCCCAATTATTTTTTTTTCAATTATTTTTTTTAATTAATTTTTTTTTCAATTATAATGTGTGTGATCCCATTGTCATAAATAATAAAAATAAATATAAATATTTTAGACTTGAACAAACATATTTTTTAGTTTATGTTTTTAAAATTTTTAAAATATTTTGTTCAAACCAAACGCGTTTGTAATTTATGTTTTTCTAAAAATAAACAAAAATCAGTTTATAAAATTTTTGTAAACATAAAGCAAAAATGTAAACATTACCACACGTTATATAATTGTTCACCTAGACAATAATAAAATTATCTGAATTATTAATTGAAATAAAATTTTAAAACTATTAAAAACTGTTAATTAATTTGATGATTTATTAATAAAAGGACCTATTTGTTATGAAATTAAAATCTTAAGGGGCAAAGTGTAATTTGTAATTTAATTAAAACTCAGGGGGTGTGTTTGTACTTTACCCTATGCACACACATAATAAACATTCAATAAATACATCTCTCAAATACACAACTTCCAAAGTTCCAAAAAGTGTTGTATTTAAAAGCAACATAAAGTCTTGCATCAGACAACTGTGGTAATCACATAAAAATCATGTCAAGAACATCATTAGTTGAGGTGCTGTGCGGTTTCTGATTACTGCTTTCTTTTTGTTTTATTTCTTTTGCTAGATAGTTTACTACCATAGCTTCAGAAAGTTCAGATATCCTCCAAGTACTCTGGACTCGAGTCAGAAGGCTTTGCAAAGCTAGGGATCTTGTTCGGGGACAGCCTGTGTTTACCTCACTCCCACCGGTTACAAGACGGAGGAGAGTTAGGCACAGTTCATCGGTTCAGTTTTTACAGCAGTCACCCCTCAATTCACCTGCATCTAGTCAAGTTTAGGGACAGTCTTTTACTTCTAGTCCAGCACAAGATTACTCGCCTATTCCGATGACACAGTATCCCCCGGTCACTATGGAGGAATTGATTTATCATCTACAGCAAACAGTTGAAACCCTACAGCAAGATGCTGCTCGTCAGGCCGAGGTAATAAACAGGCTACAACAACAGCAACCACGGCCGGCAGCGGCCTCTGCATCCCATGCACCTTTCACTGGTATCCCAACACCCGGAGCCACTGCCCATAACGTCCAAGAGAATTAGGGCAATTCGGCAAAGCCGATCCTAGCACAAGCCTCCAAAGCACCTGTGTATCAAACTGAAGCTCCGTTTGAGTTTGAGGTTGACCCAACTGTACTCAAGGTCAATAAACTAGGGAAACTATTCAAGAGAGCACAAGGTGTTAACTCCATCCCAGACATAGAGGACGGGTATACCGATTCTACAATAACATTACCAGATCAGTTCAAAATGCTGCACATCGATCGATTCGACAGCTCTGGAGATCTAATGGTTCACCTTCGGCTGTTTTCGAACATCTTGCTGCCGATGGGCCTGACTAGATTACAGAAGCTGTCTTTTTTTGGCCATACCATGTTTGGTATAGTGGCTATATGGTATGCGAAGCTGGAAGATTCTGTCAAGCAGAATTGAGAGGAGATGGTTGAGGCCTTCATTGCACAATATTCGTACAATACACAAATCGAGGTCACAACTCGTAATCTTGAGGCAACGCGCCAAGAACCGAATGAGGGCTTCTCGAAATTTGTGACGATGTGGAGAGCTAAGGCTTTAATGATGACCACAAGGCCTTCTGAAAAGGATCAGATCAGGATGGTTGTCCGGAATTTACATGGCAAACTGTTACAAAAGATGATCATCTTATCTCTGTTCACATTTACAGAACTCCATTAGATGGGGGTGCAAATCGAAGACACTATGAAACAGGGGTTGATTACAGATGAGTAGGAGCCGGCAAAAAGGCCGTTTGTACGCAGTTCCAATATTGCCGGGGGTAGCACAGCTGCGAGGCCGTCAAATGTAAGCGTTGTCACCACAACTAAGACTGCCAAACCCTTTGCCAACCCGAGCTCACAAACACCCTCCAATCCTAACCGATCCCAGAGGACCTTCAATCAACTGTACATGACCCTGTTTCAAGCCATGAAGATGCTAGTTAAAAAAGGTCACTTCAAACCATTAGAGCCTCGCCCATTGCCTGATACCCTTCCACCCAAACATAACCCCAGAAAATATTGCACTTTTCACCAACAGCATGGTCAGGATACAGAGCAATGCTTCTGACTGCGTCTTGAGATTTAAGACCTCATTGACAATAAGGTGATCGCACCACCCCAGAAACCAAATGTGACCACAAATCCACTTCTGACCCATAATCAAGTCCCTCCCTTCGAAATCTAAACCTGATCCATACACTGGCCATCCCTATGACCTCAGTGTATATATTACCCCTTCCCACCTACCAAGACCAACGTTATTCATTCCCGAAAGCACAGATCTGTGCATGATGAACACGTCCGCACTTCAACCTAAGCCTGTGGTGATGCTTATAGTGGAAGGGAAGTCTACCTTGAAGAAAGGTATTAGTCTGTTATTAGAGTGTTCTAAGGACGTAACTAATGAGTTGTATGATTCAAGCGGCTACATTGTGCCAACTGATCAAATCAAGCCCGAAGTGATATTGCCAACCTTAGTAGAGGTTAATGTGGTCAGAGAAGATAGCCTGAGCTAGGGATTGGATGATTTGGCGGAACTCAAAGAGGATTTAGACAACCTGCAATTCTTTGACAAGTAGGATCAAGAGGATATGTAGATGGGATGGTTCGACTTGAATGGATCAACTGACAACTTTGGATGGTTGAGTGATGAGCCGGATAAGGATGAAGGAATTGAAATGAAACCAAATATGAAAGAAGTAGGAATCACTGTAGTGGCCAGAAGGGCCAATGAGAAAGGAAAGCTGTCGGAGAGCGCTGACATGGAAAATTCAACTCAGGAATTGGGCACTTTGAGCACTGCGAACATAGAACAAGAAGCTGCACTGAAGTAGTTTGAACGAGAGAGGGTTGAAGATAACCAGAAAGCAGTAATGGCCCAACACCCTATAGGGAATACCTGTGATGTGAAGGTAAATACAAACGGAACCGGACAACTGTTTGTCGGTTGTTGAAAGTGTATGGTGGGACGATGACGATCTGCATTTGGCCCACACCAACGAAGACTGGGGTGAGTGCCTTCTAGACGACACGCGGTATGCTGAAGAAATAGATCACAAGACAAGTGGGCGGTATTTTAAGCCATAACACTTGGATCAAGCTGAGGCATCTGGAAAAGATAGAGAGGTCGAGAAATAGAAAGAGAAACAACTGGAAGAAGAGGCAGTGTTGAAACAACTTAAGAAAATCCAAGCTGATATCTCAATTTAGGGTCTTCTTATGGCCTCCTGGGTGCACCAACAAGCAATAGTGTTGGCGATGGACAAGGCTAAATCGTCCATTGACACTACCCCCGAACAGCTTGTAAGATTGGTCTTCTCAAGTGGTGCTAGGCCAACCCTTACCTTCTCTGATAAAGAACTGCTGCCGGAAGGCTCGGCTTACAATAATCCCTTGTATATATCTGTGGAGTGCAGGGAGAAATGGGTACTGGTGGTGTTGGTAGATACCGGTTCGGCCATCAATGTTTGTCTTTCTTGTACCGCCTATGCAATTGGCCTGAAACCAGTAGACTTTGTTCCCACAGCCCAAGTAATTTGGGCGTATGATAGTACGAGCAGAGAGGTCATGGGCACGGTGCAAGTTTGAGTTCAGGTGGGCCCAACTAAGCAAGATGTCGAGTTCCATGTCTTGGTTGTGTTGGCTACCTTCAATTTACTGTTAGGGAGGCCCTGGTTGCATCATGTAAAAGCCGTCTCCTCCACGCTCCACCAAATGTTGAAATACCATCACGGGAGATGAGTGACAATTGTTTTTAGGAATTCATCCATCCATTTGCCACTAGAGGTAACTATACCAGTGCTGGAGATCACTCATGGCGAAGAGGATGTATCCTCTTAGGGTTTACTCTGGCTGAAGCTTGGGTAGCGCCCAGTCTATCTATTTCATGAGTAAATTGCAGCATGTTCTGGGAATGAGACTTGGAAGGAGTGGCTGAAAAGGCATGACAGTACTGACAGATGTGCCACATAACCCACATGCCTTTGGACTGGGCTATGTGCCCACCAAAGAGGATTAGATCAGGAAGAGAGGAGAGATGAAAGGTAGAGCCAAGGCCAAGCAAGTCGGGAAACACTATGAGCTCATCCATTGGCCAATCCAGGAGACACTGAATGGCCACTTTGTTCGGGAGGGAGAAGATTTCCCCTTTTGCGAATTTCCCGAGCCTTGGGTGAATTCCTTGAATCAGCGTGTCCCCGAGTTCGAGATCTTTTTTGACCTACAGCTGCAGAATAATAATAAGGAGGAAAAGGCTGAGAGAAACGTCAAAGCCGAGCAGAGCATGGAAATTGACTCAGACAACAGTGAACTTGGAATAGGGGCAGCGCTGGCTTGTCTCCTGACAGATCCTGCGGCCGACTTAGAGAACTTGGGAGATAACCTTACTGTTTCTTTGATCGGGGAGGAACTGGGCGTGAGCCCAACTAGTAGCATCTTGGATGCATCAGAGGCACCATCTCTTATCTGGCAGCTGGAGGAAGGCTATCTGTCCAGTTCTGAGTCGGGTAATGAGCTAGAAACTGATTCCCCTGAGTTTGTAGGGTCGGGATCAGATTCCAGTTCTTTTGAGTCTGACTCTGGTATTTCTGGGAGTAGTAACCTGGATACCAAAGTCCTGTCTAGGTTTTCATTCAGCTTTTCTTTTGAGTCTGTAATCAAAGATCTGGACCTTTTGAATGAGAACTCTGTGAATTCTATGTACTTCTCTGTGCCATTGGTTTATGGTATTGGCTAGGACTTTCAAAATTTCAATGAAAATGAAGAGGAAGGAATTCCTCTAGTTTTGAAAAACTTGATTAATCGAGAGGAGGAGAGGTTTGCTAAACCCTGTGCTGATGAAATCATTGCTATTAATGTGGGAACTGAAAAGGATCCACGTCTGGTCTAGATCGGGTCCACGTTGTCTTCGGAGGAGCGTGAGTGCTTAGCCACTTTGTTAAAAGCTTTCAAAGGTGTTTTTGCGTGGTCCTATGAAGACATGCCTGGAATTGATCTTGAGATTGTACAGCATCGGATCCCTCTTGACCCCGAGGCCCGACCGATCAAGCAGAAGTTGCGTAGAATCCATCCGGATTGGGCGCTGAAAATCAAGGAAGTGGTCACTAAGAAGATCGAGATAGGTTTCTTGTTAGTATCTGAGTATCCGACTTGGTTGGCCAACATCGTCCCAGTGCCGAAAAAGGATGGTAGAATCTGGGTGTGTGTGGACTTTCGAGGCTTGAACAAAGCCAATTTGAAGAATGACTTTCCTCTGCCGCACATTAATGAGTTAGTGGACTTCATTGTGGGCCATACATTGCTATCCTTCATGGATGGGTTTTCCCGGTACAACCAAATTCTGATGGCGCCTGAGGACAGAGAGAAAACCGCATTCACTACGTCGTGGGGTACTTACTGCTACCGAGTTATGACGTTCGGTTTAAAAAATGCTAGAGCTACCTATTAGAGGGCTGCGACCATCATTCTGTATGACATGATCCGCAAAGAGGTCGAGGTGTATGTGGATGACATGATTGTCAAGTCCAAAGAAAGAGAGGGCCGCTACACCGCCTTGAAGAAATTTTTTCAACAGATCAGAGAATACAGATTGAGATTAAACCCGTAGAAATGCACCTTCGGCGTTACAGCAGGAAAAATACTGAACTTTTTGATTACACAAAGGGGCATTGAAGTAGATTGTTCCAAAATCAAGGCCATCCTAGAAATGCACCATCAAGGACTGAAAAGGAGGTGCGAGGCTTTCTGGGTGAAGTGCAATTCATAAGAAGGTTTATTTTCAAATTAACCTTAACTTGTGAACCACTATTTGGTCTCCTGAAGAAAGAAAAGAAATTCCGATGGGATGATAACTGTCAATTTGCCTTCAAGTAGGTTAAGCAGTACCCCCAAAACCCGCTTATGTTGTCGCCACTAAAGCCGGAGAAGCCTTTGATTTTGTACTTGTCAGTAACAGATACGACCATGGGATGTATGCTTGCTCAAGAATCTGAAGATAAGGTGGAGAAAGCCATCTACTACTAGAGCAAGAAAATGCTGGATTACGAGACTCGCTATACCCTGTTAGAGAAAGCTTGCCTAGCCTTGGTATGGGCTACCAGGAAGTTAAGACACTACTTGTTAGCTCACTCTATAATCTAGGTTTCGAGATTAGATCCCATCAAATATCTATTTGAGAAACCAGCACTTACGGGTAGGCTAGCTCGTTGGTTGCTTCTTCTCTCCGAATTTGATCTCAAATATGTCACTCGCAAGTCGGTTAAGGGAAGGCTGTAGCAGAGTTCTTGGCAGATCACTTAGTAGAAGGAGATAAGGCAGTGGCATACTTGTTCCCAGATGAAGCCGTTTTGCAAGTTGAGGAGGAGACTTGGATGATGTACTTTGACAGAACAACCAATCAGTACGGTCATGGGATTGGTGTGTTGCTGATAACACCCGATGACTCTCATATACCCTTAGCCTTCAAACTCCAGTTCAAGGTGTCCAATAATGAAGCAGAATATGAAGTGTGTATTGTTGGTTTAAAAGCCACCTTGGAACTAGGGGCAAAAAGGTTGGATGCCATCAGGGACTCGAACTTAGTTGTTTCTCAAGCAAATGGAGACTGGAAAGTCAAAGAAGAAAAGATGAAGGTTTACCACCAGACCATGGATGTTTTGATTCCTAGGTTTGAAAAGCTTACTTTCACGCATCTACTAAGACAGAACAACAGGTTCGCTGATGCTTTAGCAACTTTATCTTCTATGGTAGACATCCTACTTGGAGTCCAAATGCGTCCTATTATCATTGAGTAGAAATACACGTCGGCTTATGAAACTATTGCCACGATAGATAGAGTGCAAGACAAAAACCCTTGGTACTACGATATTTGGAACTTCTTAGAAAAGGAGATTTATCCATTAGGGGCAAATAAACGGGGAATATGGCGAATGGCCGTCCAATTTATCATTTACGGAGGTAAACTATATAAAAGAGGTCATCTAGGAATGCACAAGTTGTGTGTCGAAGAAGAGGAATCAAAGCACCTGATAGAGGCTATCCACGGCAGGAAATGCGGGGCGCATATGAATGGTGTGATGCTAGCCCGGAAGATTCTTAGGCAAGGTTACTACTGGTCCACCATGGAGGAGGATTGTATTGGTTTTGTTCGGCGATGCCACAAATGCCAAATTCATGCTAATCGCATGAATATCCCACCGTCAAAACTGTACAACATGATTTCGCCATGGCCTTTCTCAATTTGGGGAATCAACGTTATCGGTGCAGTCACGCCAAAAGGGTCGAATGGGCATGAATATATCTTGGTGGCGATTGATTATTTTACAAAGTGGGTGGAAGCTTAGTCTTATGCAGTGTTGAAGGCATCGCATGTGGCTAAATTCATCCAAAACAATATCATCTGCCGTTACGGAGTCTCGAATGAAATCATATAAGATAATGGCTCCCACTTCAAGAAAGAGGTGATAGACTTGTAGGACAAATACAATGTGGCTTTTCATAAGTCAGCTATATAGAGGCTGCAAACTAATGGAGTTGTTGAAGCCGCCAACAAGAATATCAAGAACATCTTGCAGAAGACGGTTGAAACCTACAGGGACTGGCCAGATAAATTGCCATTCGCACTCTGGGGTTACAGAACTTCGATCCGGACGTCTATAGGGGCAACTCCTTATTCTCTTGTCTACGGGATAGAAGCCGTTTTTCCAATTGAAATAGAAGTCCCGTCACTACGAGTTATAGCTGAGTGTCAGATAGCAGATGCAGACTGGCAACAGAGTAGATTTAAGGAGTTAACGCTATTTAATGAGAGAAGGCTGAAAGCATTGTATCATGTTCAGGCTACCAACGCAGAATTGCCAGGGCCTTTAACAAAAAAGTTAAGTCTTGGAATCTCAAAGAAGAAGACATGGTGCTGAAAGACAATCGAGCTCCCATTCATGACCCCAGAGGCAAGTTCAAACCCAATTGGACTAGTCCTTACATTATCAAAGCTATTTAGTCAGGTGGAGCGGTTATTCTTATGGACAAGTTGAAGAAATACTATCCCTGCGAGGCTTGCTAGGCCGAAAACTCGAAAGGGTGACCTAGGCAAAAGTGAAAGCATGAAAAATTAGAAATAAAGAAAAACTGAGCTCGCAAGGTTGAAAACCCTAAAAGGGCGACTTTGGCAAAAGTTAGAACGCAAAAGGAAAGAGTTAATACTCAAGTGAACTTGAACCGAACTACGTAAGACCTGATTCCCATCTTTGGAATACGTAGGCAACTTTATCCTGAAGTTCGGCCGTAATCACCTCAAACTCAACTGTCCTGTCCATGTGTCTGATCAAGTCATCTTTGTCTATTCTTTATCTGAGAGTTCAGTTGTGATCTTTGTTCTAGAAAGAAGAGTTGGATATAATACAGAGCAGATGTATTCAAGCAGGGGCAATTATGATCTTTTGATTCTGGGTTGTATATCTTGAGGATTGATTCTGTGTGTGTCAGGTGGTGATCCTTTTCGAAAATGGTTTTGGAAAGTTTTAATAAAAGTTGATTTTGTTCAAAATTTTACATTTTACAACTTAGACCATTTTTGGACCAAAAGGAAAATTTTCAGTACTCGCAACTTTAATTCCATTTATTCCAACATAAAGTTCTCCAACTCTCTAATATAAATCAAAGTTGCTTTTATTACATCATAAAACTTGAAAAGAAAGGTCAAAGCATTAAACTAGGGGCATAGGTGAGTCAGGTGCTCCTGCATCCTCTGCTCGTGCTTGCGGAAGCTTCTAAAGCCAAAGTAGGCCAGGTTTGTGCCTCATCCTCGAGCCAAGCCAAGCACTCACCAGAAAGGGCATAACTGAAACTAGGGGTAGGGGCCAAAAGCTCTCTCGTTCTCCATGTCGTGAGGTATCTAGCCAAGTGTGAACCACGAATTGGGAATGAAGTCGGGCATTCTACCCCCTTCTCTGGGCAGGTCTGATCATGTCCAAATTGGTGTCTAAACCAGAAAGAGAAGTAGAACACGTAGTGCGTGAGGCCGATCAACTGTATGCCAGGCTGCCAAGCCATGCTGTAACTCATCTCGGTTAGATTAAGCTAGGGGCAGCGCCAAGCTATGTCAGCTGCAGACCTGCTGCACATCCAGTTGCACCACCATCCCTTGTTAGGAAAATCTACTCACCAGTGGTGGAAGAAATAAGCTCAAGTTGAGTACTTGGGGCAAGAGTCCACTACCTTCAGCTTATCCATAAGCCATACCTAGGAAGGGATGAAAAATAAGAGAGATTAAAGAATAGAGAGATGTGTGTTGAGAGAAAAATACGAAAAGGGCTTTGAGAGAAAAATAGAGCATAAGTGCCGAGTGATGTGAGAAACACATATGAGAAAGGGTGGGAAACAATATCTAAAGAAGTAGTGGGCTCCCCACAAACCTGGTGGTTTCTCGCCGATGAAAAGCATCTAAGCACATCAGGGTCTCGGCCAGCGCCAAACCAATACAACTCTTACCTTCTTTCAGACCATGGGCTACTTCAATCAACTGAATGCTGGATTCGTCGAAACTAGGGGCAAGAAAGAAATGTGCAAGCATGCAGAAGTAGAGGGCATGTTGCCAAAAACCTCGCCAGAGAAGGTCACTTCTATCACCGATATCAAAAAATCAATGAATCAAGTTAGGTATATCTAGCTCTCCGTTGTGGGCCAAAGATCGAGCCTCGTGCAAAGTGAGCCCACACATCCGTCCTAAAGCTTGGGGATGGCCAAAATGGGGCTGAGGTATGATTTCCTCATCGCGTCGAGTTTCTATCAATGCCTGAAATTCTTCAAGAGTTGGGCACATTTCTGGTGTTCCGAAACGAAATACATACGTAATCGGATCCTAGCATTGGGCCGCGGCATGGAGGAACAGAAAGCAAAGCAGAATGTGGCTCAACAAAAAAAGTGCAATTATGCCGAAACCCTAGAAATTTATCTTTTCCGTGCTGTCTAAAGTAGCTATCCAATCCATGAGCTTCTCGGCAAGGAATATCTCCATTTGTGGAAGAAATAGCAGCTAAAATGAGGTTCTGGAGAAGAAATCACGAAGCAAAACCTTTTGTAAAAGATAAGGCTGTAGTGGAAGCCAGCTGTCAACAATTTGGAGGTTCTTTACACTTGTGGCTGGCAGGCCACTACTGGTGGCTGGCAACTCCTATCTCTGGCCAACAGCTCTTCTTTCTGGCCCACCGTCCACTTGTGTGCTGGGCAGTGTTGGTAACATATGTTTTGTCTTGATCTTTATGTGTTTTAAGGTCTTGTTTTCAGTCTTTTGGTTTTAGCAAGTGTGTTTATTTGTATTTGAGTTGTTTTTGTTTTGTTTATCGAGTTGTATTTTGTATTTTGGTTGTTGGTCGGCTCATTACCCGATTAAGAACATTGTGCCAATATAAGTTTTCGGTATTCATTTTCAAATTCGATTCCATGTCTATTTCATGCAAATATGGTGCTTGCGATGCAAAAATGATAATACTTTTCATAAAAACTATGAGGTTTTATTCTGATCATGGTTTTTACAAAAGAGGAGTACAAGTTTCAAAAGCAAAAATAAAATCTACCTGAAGCTATATATGTGCTAATGCTAGCAAACAAAAAGAAACTAAGCAAAAAGTACAGAAAAAATCGACGCTAGTCATCTAAAGCTTGAGAGGCCCTCTTCGTCCTATTCCTTGGAGGGTACTCGGGGGCACTGTCTCTATCGGCACCGCTGTCAGAATCAAACTTTCAACCAGAGCCGGTGTCATCTCCACTCCCTGCCTCAGAGCCCGTCCCAGCATTGCCTCCGCTTTCAGATCTTAAGCTGACATCAATATCTCTACTCTCGGATGACTCAGAATGTCGACTCACTGCCTCCTCGAAGTCATTAGTCTCAGCATCATCGTCGCTTAAAATGGGCTCTACGGGACTACTCTGGCCTCAGGTGCCCCTATCCCTGCCTCGACCGTAGCTCACATCTCGGCCACGAGCTGCGACCTGTCTCTCTCTCTCTCTCTCCTCCCTACTGCTGGAGGAGGTATTGTTGGTGCTAATGCTGCTGCTGCCGCTGTTGGTGTCCTCGGCACGGATGGAATTTGAAAAAAAATAGTTGTCAACATATCAGCTACAATATGTGTATCAGATACAGACATAGTATGTAGAATAAGTGTCATACAGAAATCAAACATAGTGTGAGTACAGTGTGTGAGTATAGTGTGTCAATGCAGTGTATCAGTGCAGTTTGGGAAAGATTACAGTTGAAATGAAGACGTATTAGTAGAAATACGATAGTGTGATGCACAACAAAGTTAGTAATGAAATGCATGCTAAACTGAAGAAAATTACCTAGATACCGTGGAGACCAAGCAGCATTTTCCTCCTCTACACCATGCCTATTAGAGAAGCCACCAGCTCGACGAGGCTCTCTTTATACTTTATGGGTGCCTGCAAGTGCATTTGGATGATCAATGTCTGTAATAAACATATTTGAAATGGAAATGTGGGGTGCAAATTGTAAAGTGTGGTCCATACCTAAGACGTGTCTCGAACTTCAATATAATCGTGCCCAGCCTCTGTCAGATCGATCGAAATTTGGTAAGCAGTCCCAGTCAGCCGCCAACACGTGAGCGTAGTGGGAAGCTTCGGCCAATGGGTAGTCTGCTCAATGGAGGGAGCTCCTCTAGTGTGGGCCCTGGTCACCCGAGTGACCTCGCCCGCCACAAGAGCCCCTGCTCCCTCCCTTGCGTGAGCGCCCGTCAGAGGAGACATAAAGTGGATCTGAATGAATGTCGTGTAGTCGCTCTCTCCTCTGAAGAAGTCAACGTCTAGGCCTATCATGAACTGTATGACTGCGTCAACTGATAGGATATCCGCTACCCTCATAAAGGCTGGGGATGGCATCGGAACAACTGGATCAGGTAAGCCTACGGTCTGGCATATAAACTGCTGGCTAAAAAACCAAGCCCGGCAGACTGGGCCCTCCAGTAGAATTCGAAAGAGAGATGTGCTCTAAGCTCCCGTATACTGGTCTCTCATCCTGGTCGGCATCGTCGCCCAGGATTGCCAAGTAATCTGCAAACAGAGAATGTATAGATTGTTAGTTGCCGTCAATTGCCAAAATATGAATTAGAGCAGTATTAAAGCAACAATAACTATGAGTTTCGAGTTACCTCATCGACGATCACTGTATCGAAGTAATGGCGGAAGAAGGCAAAGGTCTTACGACTCCGACGCTGACACCGACCGTTGTACTGTCGTGAGTAAGGGATGATAGGGGGGATCTCCTTCATAGGCTCTGGAGCTAGAGCCGGAAAATATGCATAATCCCACAACTATAAGGAAATGGCAACGTTGTTATCAACAGCATCAACAGATATAGAAAGTGCAAAGTAGAAAGCACAGAGCATCAACAGATATATAAAGTGCAAAGCAGAAAGAACAGAGCATCAACATATATATAAAGTGCAAAGCAGAAAGCACAGAACATGAACAGATACAAAAAGTGCAAAACAGAAAGCACAGGTGTTGAATAGATATAAAGCAGAAAATATGAAGTAGAAAGTATAAATGTGAAGAGGAAAATGAAGTGCATACCTTCCAAGCTCACCAGTAGCCTCCGATCTGCTCTCTTCTCATGTAGCCATAAAGGGTGGGGAGGCCAGCTCAGCCCCAGTCATAGAATAGAACCCGAGATAGGGTCACCAGGGTGCTCAGCAAGTATAAACTCACGGTGTTCCACCTGTTTGAAAACAAGGTGGTATCGAGGACAAACATTAGGAAGCCTTGGGCATACTACTCCATCTCCTCTGGTGTCTCAAGTTCACTCCCGCAGAACTGCTCGGCGAACTAAATGTATCCCACCATGGCCGGTCGGTATAGGGGTGGGCATGTTCCCCGCAGGTGGATCCAAGCAGCCTTCCACTCACCCATGTTTGTGTCGAAAGGGATCAGATCACCCCCTACTCCTAAGCCTGTGATCATGGCAAAGTCATAAGGCATCATCGTCATCTTCCCGGCAGTAGAAATGTGGAAGGAGTTGATGGTATCCCACTACCTCTCCACTAGCGCTCCTAGAAGTGGGTGACTCGCTATGACGCGTGACAGTCCAGAGTAGAAAAAGCCGAAGCCAGCCTTATCGACAATATCTTGGACCCTGGCAGGGAGCTCATCGTACCAATCCCTCGCTGTCGTCGCTCCGTACCCCCTGTAGGCAAGGGAATCTCCCTGTGGCAGAGAAAAAGAGTGAATTAGGTAGTGATGAAAGAGCAATCAGACGAAAGGCAGTGCAAGAAATGCAGTTAAAAGAAAGACAAGAATGCATGAAAACAGAGTTCATACCTCAGTAGCGTTGGAAGAAAGGTGAGAGCCTGGCTCCCCTCAATAGGAGGTCCTCTGGTATGCCACGAGCGAAGTCAGTGAAACGTCGGATGCCTCTAGGTGGTAATATGTGTGTGCGGGAGTGATATGTCACCGGATCGAAGGGCCGCACTCTTAGTGGTAACGGCTTTGGCTCGAACTATGGCGCGAACTTCGCCTCAAGGTCAACCTCAATGTCCTTTGCCGCCTGGCCAGCCTCAGCAACTACAGGCTCCTCTACCTCGGCTATAGGCAAAAATACAGGTAAAACCTCAGAAGGAGCTCTGTCGTAAGGCATATCATCTGCTATCTGGAGAATGGGTGAAAAATGAAGAAAAATGGAGAAAAGAAAGAAAACTTGGAAAAAGTCAACCCTAGGAGAGAGAAAATGAGAGAAAAAGTCAAAACTCGAGAAAGTTCACGAAACCCGAGAGAAACTCGAGTGGAACAAGCCTAAAGTGGTGAAAATGCAGAAAAAACAACGAAATCAAAATCTAATCGGTTCAAAATGTAGAGAATCAAGAGGGTTTTACGAAAAAAGTTTGCGTGGGGCATTGGAAAATGCATGAAAAGCGCAAATCTAGAGAGAAGAAGCACCTAGAGAAAGAGGGATAGCTATTTCGGATGTTTGGGTGTAAGGAAATGAAGTGTCTTGATGTATACTTAAAGACCTGTGCGTGAAAAGACCAATCTGTCCCAAACTGCCACGGGTGGCCGGCGAGCCACATTTGTGGCCGGCAAGGTTTTCTGGTGGCTGACAGGTGGCCGGTGGCTCTCAGTTGGGTCTTGGCGCTGTTCTGAGCTTCTTCTTCCTGAGTAGTGTATTGAAGGTTCTGTTTTGGGAGCTTGCAGCTACGTTTCGATGCGTAAATGTGTCTCACTTGCCACTATGAACGAGGTGTATCCTTTTTAAGCATGTTGCAATGCCTCTGAGAGGTAAATCGGAGATTGCCACTGAATATCATTTTTATTTGTTTTGTCAAATTACATCTTTGTTCACTTTTATTGCATAGAACATGCATTTTCATGTACACTTATATCACATCCGTGCCTTGCATCGCTCATGATTCATGCATAAGATGTGTACTCGTATATGTTTTCTGGTCTTGCATAGAATATGCTTTCAGTAGCCGCATTCGTTGGTTTTTTATCGCTGTGGTGATTTGTAATCTTGTTCACTTTGTGTATCTATTGCACACGTTCACTTTGTGCATCTATCGCGCACATTCAGTCCTCTGTGTTTTATCTCGAGACGTGTGAAGCGTGAGCTCGAGTGGTTTTCCTTCTATCTCAGGACGCGTGAAGCGCGACCCTGGACAAGTTTTATCTCAGGACGCGTGAAGCGCGAGCCCAAGCGATTTCTCTTGTATCTCAAGACGCGTGAAGCACGACCCTGGGCAAGTTCTATCTCAGGACGCGTGAAGCGCGGCCTTAGGTGTGTTTTATCTCGGGACGCGTGAAACACGAACCTGAGTGGTTTTTCTCCTCTTCTCACAATTTCAGCGTAATTAGAGTATCTCAAGATGCATGAGGCGTGACCCTAGACGGGTTTTATCTCAGGATGCGTGAAGCACAGCCCTAGGCGTGTTTTATCTCGGGACGTGTGAAACGTGACCTCGAGCATTTTCGTATAGCTCAGGACGCGTGAAACGCGACCCTGAGCGGTTTTGCTTTTATGTCAGAATATGTGAAACGCGACCCTGAGCGGTTTTTATCTCGGGAAGCGTAAAACACAACTCCAAGCGAATTTCGTTTCTCAATTTCTCAAGATGCATGAAACGCAACCCTGAGATTAGTGTGTTTTATATCTTTTTGCGTAAAACCTGTATTGGTTTTAACCTTAAAGCTGCTCATTCTTATGTTGTTATCTTGTTATTACTTATCGCACTTGTTATTGCTTATTACATCATCTTGCATGATCATGAGTTTTCAAAATTGTCGGCTGCGCGAAGCGTGTGAGTCCAGCTTTCAAAGTTTTCTTTGTATGCATATCATTTGCATCTTGCCCCAGAACTGCTCTAGTTTGATTCCTTGCAAAGGGATACGCAGGCAGCTTACGGGTGCAACCATTTAATTTATGTCTTGATTGTTTGTCAAAGTCTTACGGCGTTGTCAAAATGGGTTGTCTTCGGGCTTTGACATTCACTCACGCCATTTCATGACTCCGAGTTCTGTCAAAAAGGGACAATTGTAGACACCCCATTTTTAACCGCCTTTATGACTTGGACGTCACCGCTTGCACACCCGATAATGAGTGTATATACTTATTAAGTGCTCGGAGTCCTCAGTGCGATGTCACAACTTTAAGCCTTCAAACCCTACACACATGTTGCCTTATTTTTGGACCAAAACCAGAGTTTTTCAAGCCTACAACCTCTTGTAGCCTGCCGGCCTCTTCTATTAGCTGTCGGCCACTGCTTCTGGTTGTCGACCACCATTAGTGGCTTGCCGGCCACAAGTGTGTTTTACAGATATTTTTCTGCCAGTTGTGCTAGCTGTTAGCACAGATGTATGCACCTTTTTACGCATGTATGTATTGATATTTCTGAGGGAGTTGCATGGTTTTCTATATATAGGAGGCCTCCCCTTCTATTTTCAAGGTTGGAATTTTTAGAGCAAAAATTCTCTCTCTCTCTCTGTCTCTTGAAGTTTCTTAGCTTTTTGCAAGCTTTTGTCTATACACTCTTAACCAAACCTCTCCATCTTTGAGCTGAGGTACTTTTGAGCCTAGTTTGAGCTTTTAAGGGTGTGTTTGCCTTGATTTGTTGCCTAGGATTGGTTCTCCTCTTCAAGAGGTATAAAGCTTTGCTTCTCTTCTTGCTTTATGTACTCTTTTTCTTACTGTTTTTCCTTTGTTTTTGGGCTGTATAAACTCTGTATTTTTGGGCTGAAATTTGTGGATTAAGGCTAATAAAGGTTGAGGGGTGGTTCACCCTTCTTTACACCTTACTTTCAAGGCCTTTACCCTTGTGTTTCCCATTTTTACACCATCTTTTTTTGAGCTTTTAAACATTGATTTTTAGAGTTATTTCAGTGGCTAAAATGTTGTTTTGAAGTCCCAAAATTATAGGGGGTAGCCTCCCCTCCTTGTATTTGTTCACTAGCCTAGAATGCTCCATGTTTTAGCTTATTATTCTAGCTTTTGTTAGCCTAATTCCAGTATGTTTAAGGACTTATTTAATATTGTTTTAGGACTGTTTTTGAGTGTTCATTGCATTTGAGCCTTGTATTGCATGCTTATAGTGCAATTGTCCTCATAGGTTTGGTGCTTTAGGCCTTAGCCACCATCATATTTAAGTTGGCAGTGTTTATTTATGGCTTTCCATACTTGTGATCACTCTTAATCACCTCTGCAACCTCCCTTCTTTCTTGGCTTTTGCTTTGCTTTGAGAGTTGTTTCAAACCTGTTCTTCTGTTAAGCTTGAGATTGAGGTTGTCATGCTTAATGTTTTATCCCTTTTAGGGGTGCATTATCAACGGCATGACATCTCTCTCATGCCTGAAGCCAACTCTTGGTTTGACACTTCTCTCCTTTAGAAAACTTAAACTCACTTTTGAACTTAATTGATTAAAAAATTGAAAGGTAACTAAAATGGAGTAATAAAATTGGTGACTAAAGAAGGGCAAGATAATAACTTGGTTTGGGTTCAATCGGACGTTAATTGAACCCTTGAGTCTTAAATTGTTTCATACTTATTAGTGATGTAAACGGTTCAAGAGTCATTGTCAACCACTTCTCTTGATCAATCCATGAAAGGGAGGGGGTTTGAGAGTCTTATATGTTGCATTTATTGAACTTGCACACTTTGGTTCATAGGCCATCATGCAATGAAATTGCATCAATTAATGGTTTGTGATTCAAATTTTGCCACTCCTTTGAGCTGTTTGATAATAAGGAGGGGTGAGTTGTGCAAACAACCCTTGACAATACTCTGTTCTTGTTCTGTTTGCTCTCTGTTGCAGCAGGAAAAACCAAGCAACAGTGGCCGGCAGGCCATCACTTTTGGCCCGCCGGCCACTTGTGCAAAATTCAGCAGTGTACTTTTGAAGCAAAACAGAGTTGGTTTTGAGGTTAAAAACAATGTAAGTGTTCTACTATGCAACAGAGGCATCTGGCAAAAGAACAGTGGCTTTTTTCGAGTGGGAATCTGCGCGTGTATGAACATTTCTTGTTTCCTACAGCGGAGTAATTAGAATAGCTAGCTTAGCACTCTTTTCATTTTGTATTCATGTAAATAATTAGTTCATTTTGTTGTAATAATTAATTAGTTAGTTTAGTTGATTATTTTATTCAGTTTGTAATAATTAGTTAAGTAGTTTACTCATTTGGGTTTGTAATAGTTAATTAATTAGCTTAGCTTTAATTAGTTAGCTACTTTATTCATTCGGACCCTCTTGTGTAAGGGCACAATGTTGTAATAATGTGTATTCCAACCCCACGTTTTTCTCCCTTTTATTTACCTGCTTATGATGGTTAGATTAGGGCATCATGTTTTGTTTAGCATACTTCATTGAGCTCGGTTCATCATTCTAACTTGTATTGTTAGTTTAACAATCTTTGAATATGTGCTTAGACTGCATGCTATCAAGTTGATTCATATGCCATATTAGTAGGTGAGCCTAGTAATTGCATATTGTATGCGTTACATTAGTCATGTTGCATTAGTTAGGATCATGCATTATTCTACATTTATCATCTTTTTGGCTTGGAGTACCAGGTGAGCTTTTATTTGCTTTAGCATAATTGCATGAATGTGATTGTTTCCATGTCTAGCATGCTTGCCATGAGGCTAATTGCTTAAATGATAAACTGTTCGAATGCTTGTGGATGAAGGCTAGTTGCTTGAATTAGGATAGTTTGATTCATGTACATTTGAGCCCACTTTTTCAAGTGCACATTCGCAAACTCTTTTAAAAAACAAACATGAAATTAAATGTTCCAATTTTTGCAAATTAGTCTACACTTGTGTGTGTGTATCACATAGTAATGCTAGCCTAAACAGCTGGAACAAAAACATATAATGTACATAAGATTCATATTATGATTAGCAGAGGTCGATCTTTGATCGAGCGAGTAGGGGTGCTCAATTCATGACATTCCCCTCTCGTACCTAAGTTCCTAAGCCGAGACAATCTTGGTGATGACGGATACGTGGCCTTTGGCACAAGTAATAGGTTTCCTAAATTTCCCCAAAACATTTAGGTCGCGACTCTATATCTGGCAAAACAGTCCATTTTTGGCATTTTTGATTCAAAATCGATTTTTCAAAAGATTTGTCGGATTTAGACTGTTTGGTGTTTATCTATTTCACATTATACTTGTGAGATCAGATTCAGAATCGCAGGAGTTCGATACTGTAGGGCTTATTCGTCTTCCAAAAGGGGGCACAAAAAGTTGAGCTACAATTTTGAATCTGATTCCACAAATGCAATCTGAAATATATAAACACAAAAGAGTTTAAATCCGGCAAAACTTTTGAAAAATTGATTTTGAATCAAAATTGCCAAAAATGGATTGCTTTTCCAGATTATAGAGTCGCCACATAAATATTTTTAAAAAATTTAGGAACCCATGACTCGTGCCAAAGGCCACGTGTCCGTCATCACTAAGATTGTCTTGGCTCGGGAACTTAGGTACGGAGGGGAAGGTCATGAATTGAGTACCCCACTCGCTCGAACAAAGATCGGCCTCTACTAATCATGATGTGATTCTTATTTACATTATATGCTCTTGTTCTGATTATTAAACTAACATTACTATGTGTTGCACACAAGTATAGAATGATTTGCAAAAATTGGAATACTTTGATTTATGTTTGTTTTGAAAATAGTTTCGAATATGTACCACTTTGAAAAAGTGATCTCATGTGCACATTTACTCAAATCATCCCAATTCAAGTAATTAGCCTTCATCCACAGGCATTCAAGCAGATATATCAATTAAGCACTTAGCCTCATGGTATTCATGCTTATCATGACAACAATGACACGCATGCGATATGCTAAAGTAATAAGTGCTCACCTAGTACTGCAAGGCAAGCCAAAAGAAATAAAAGAGTTAGAAAAAATGCATGATCCTATGGATGCAAAACGACTAATGCAACACATACAATAATGCGATTAATGGGCTCAGTTACTAATTATGACATGTGAATCAATTTGAGAGCATGCAGTTTCAACACGTTTTCAACAAAGTAATAAAAAACAATGCCTGTTAGAATGATGAACTGAGCCTCGATGCATGAAAGACAAGTGGATGCAAAGCATGGAGTATGCTAAAAGAAACATGATGTTCTAAACTACCCATTGTAAACAAGTAAATAAAAAGGAGAAAGACGTGAGATTAGAAGGCATACACATTATTACAATTTGCCCTCGCGCAGGAGGGTCTGAATGAATGTCTGAGTGGCCAAATAAACTAACTTTTACAAATTCGAATGAATGAATTAAAGAGATAAGCTAGCTATCTACTTTATTACAACAATCCTAATAATGAGCAAAAAACTAGAAATCCAATTTAACTAACCGTACAACTACAAATGAACAATTGCATGAATTACAACTAGACTAAGGATAATGATAAGAATTAATTATAATAATAATTACAATGATTAATCATCAAACAAGGATGCACAAGGATGCACAATGCTCGCATGTGTAGCGTCCAGAAGTTGCTATTCTGTTTGCCCAGACTATTCTGTTTGACCTTCAGCCACTGCCCTCGGTTTTCTGCAAAACATGATGTTGACCAAACATTGGAGTCTGGCCGGCCACAAATGAGGCCCAGCCAAGCCCTAATAAGGCCAATCGTGCTCTACTTTTTTTGTGAAAAAACATGTTTTTGTGCTCTGAAGTGAAAACAATGCAAACAAAGTTATTCTGAACTCTGTTTGTCCCTTTTACTCTTCTCTATCATGGAAAGCCTGAAGGGAAGAACGAAGTCATTTCCAAAACCATCAATCAGCAAATTTATTGCTTGATGAGCTAGGACATGATTTTGGACAAAAATTAATGAGTGCAATGAATCAATACCCACCCCTCCCTCTTATCATGGAGTAAGCTCAAAGAGGGAGGTAGAAACGCTTCGAGGCTCATCAAAACTTCATGAATTGATGTAAGACGACCCTTGACACATTAGACTCGGCATAACGTCCGGTCGAATCCAAGCAATATGACTCATTTTCTTTATGTGGGTTGGTTCATTTTAACAATTTTTTAGACCTTTCCATCCTTTTGTCCACTTATCCAAGATAACAGTTAAGTCCTCTAAAGATTACGTCCACTAAATGAGAAGAATGTCAAGCGGAAAGTGATTCTCAAAA
This sequence comes from Camellia granthamiana, assembly GCA_036172215.1. NCBI lineage: Eukaryota > Viridiplantae > Streptophyta > Magnoliopsida > Ericales > Theaceae > Camellia > Camellia granthamiana. The sequence goes on from CM069912.1 coordinate 90,537,822, forward strand.
TGAAAGAGAGATCATGCCGTTGGCAATGAACCTCTGTGGAGATTAAGCCATTAAGCATAGATCTCTAGCTCATATTTTGAACAACCATCAACTGGTTGAAACAACTCTCAAATGAAAGAAATGAATGGTAAGTTGCTTATTAAAATGAGGCTCTTAACATTGAAATTAATTAAAGAAAAGCTAAGATCAACATGCAACAAGTTATATATGAGAACTTATGATACAACAAACAAACTAATCAAAGCTTGAACTAATTAAATAACCTAGGACAACCCTAAAATAACCTTTAATAGGTGAAAAACAATGGCTCAAAGTGCATGAAAAGAGCCCAAAAAGCTAGACAACAAGCAAAGAAAATAAGGCTAGCAAGCAAGAACAAGGAGGGATGGCTAACCCCTCCACGTTTGAAACCTCAAACCATGAGTTTTAGCCTCTTTTGAACGCTGAAAATCAATTTGAAAGGTCGAAGAAAATAATGTAGAGACAAGGGTTGAGCTATGAAGTAAGGTGTAAGAGAGGGTGTCAACCCTCTTTACACTTTGGTAGCTATTCAAACCCAAGTTTCAACACTTGAACTAGGATCAAAACAATACAAAGACACAAGAAATGGATAGAAAATGAAAGCAAAAGCAAGAGTTACAAGCTTATACCACTCAAATGGAGTAAGCTTTGGTTGTTGATCAAGCTCAATCCTAACACACTCTCAAGCTTGAATTGTACTCCTCAAGGTTCAACCAAGGTTCCAAGGTTCAGGTTTGAGGGTGTATATGGAGTATGGAGATGGCTTAAGGGTGACAAGCTTGTTCAAATATGACTTGCCTGAGAAGAAGGAGCTCTCAATGTGTGTATAGGCTTTTTTTAAATTGTTCAACCCTAAAAAACAGTGGTATAACCTATTTTTTATAGAATTTGAGCAAAACAAGTCAGAAATATCTCCAAAAATGGACAGTTGGCGAGCTCTCGCCCAGAACAATGTCTATCACCATCGAGGCACAGCCGGTCCTCTATAAGGCACAGTCGGGCCCACGAGTGTTCCCCTGTTTCTCTGTTTTAAGCTCAGTGTAGGGCACCACAAGGTTCAAAAGTAAAATTCAGGAGTTCAATCAATGTAGCTATGAAAGGTTTAAGATTGTTTTGAGCGCCCGACCTTGGTTGAGAAGGTGAATCATGCACAATACTATTTTCAGCATCGAGTATACAGGACAAAGCGCACAAGTCTTGCGGGCAGTCAAAAATAGGGTGTCTACAGTTGCCCTTCTTTGACAGAGCTCGAAGTCATGAAATGACACGAGTGAATGTCAAAGCCCAAAGACGACCCATTTTGACAAGGCCGTAAGACTTGGGCAAAGAAATCAAGACATAAAATGCAGTAATTGAACTCGAAAGTTGCCTACGTATTATCAAACCAGTGTAGTTCAACGGCAAGATGTAAATGATATGCACAACGAAATAACTTATGATCATGCAATAAAGCAATGCAACGAAACATTTGAATGAAAGCCAACAAGCGATGAAATAACATCACAAGCAATAACAAAAGTATAAACCAAAGCAAAATAAATCAAGCTGTGTCTCACACAAAAAGAAGCGAGTAAACAAACACGTCTCTCATAGAAAAGATATAAGAAAATGCAAGCCTATCTACGTCTCATGCAGAAAGGGTGTTAGAAAATGCAAACCCGACTACGTTTTACGTAGAAAAGATGTAAGAAAATGTAAGCCTAAAAGGTGGTGTGAAATAACTCTGAGTACATCTCACGCGAAAGGAGGAAGGGTGGTGTGAACAACAAGCGCACTTGTTGTTTTTAACCGAAAGAAACAACTCTGAGCGCATCTCACGCAGAAGGAGGAAGGGTGGTGTGAACATCAGGCACACCTATTGTTTTTAATCGAGAAAAAAACTCCAAGCGCGTCTCACGTGAAAAAAGGGAGGGTGGTGTGAACAACAGGTGCACCTATTGTTTTTAACTAAGAGAAACAACTCCGAGCGTGTCTCATACAAAAGGAGGAAGGGTGGTGTGAACAATAGGCGCACCTGTTGTTTTTACCTAAGAGAAACAACTCTGAGCGCGTCTCACGCGGAAAGAGGAAGGGTGATGTGAACATCAGGCGCACCTAATGTTTTTAATCGAGAAAAATAACTCCGAGCGCATCTCACGCGAAAGGAGGAAGGGTGGTGTGAACAACAGGTGCACCTGTTATTTTTAATCGAAGAATACAACTCTGAATGTGTCTCACACGAAAGGAGGAAGGTTGGTGTGAACAACAGGTGCACCTGTTGTTTTTGACCGAGAAAAATAATTTCGAGTGCGCATCACGTGAAAGGAAGGAGGGTGATGTGAACAATAGACGCACCTATTGTTTTTAACACGCGAGAAACAACTCTGAGCGCGTCTCACGCAAAAAGTGGGAGGGTGGTGTGAACAACAGGCACGCCTATTGTTTTTAACCGAGAGAAATAACTCCGCGCACGTCTCACGCAAAAGGAGGGAAGGTGGTGTGAACAATAGGCGCACCTGTTGTTTTTAACCGAGAAAAATAACTCCGAGCACGTCTCACGTGAAAGGAGGGAGGGTGGTGTGAACAACAGGCACACCTGTTGCTTTTAATTGAGAGAAACAACTCCGAGCATGTCTCACGTGAAAGAAGAAAGGATGGTGTGAACAATAGGCGCACCTGTTGTTTTTAACCAAGAGAAACAACTCTGAGCTCGTCTCACGCGAAAGGATGGAGGGTGGTGTGAACAACAGGCGCACCTATTATTTTTAACCGAGCAAAATAACTCCAAGCGCGTCTCACGCGAAAGGAGGGAGGGTGGTGTGAACAACAGGTGCACTTGTTGTTTTTAACTGAGAGAAACAACTCCAAGCGCATGTCACACAAAAGGAGGAAGCGTGGTGTGAATAACAGGTGCATATGTGGTTTTTAACCGAGAGAAACAACTCCAAGCGCGTCTCATGCGAAAGGAGGAATTAAATCAACGAAAGAGCAAACAAAACTCAGAACTCGACACAGCGAGACTAGAAGATTTCGAAAATGAAGCTTACCAAGACGACTCAAAATCAAGGTACAAAGTGTAAACGCGAATCACGCGAACAAATTAAACACGACGCATTGTAACAGACTAAAAAAAGGTACATAGCGTCAAAATAATCGAAGTTATACTCGAAATGATCAATTTGGAACCAATTCTGCAAAAGTTTTGAAAATGAGCTTAATTGAATACAACACCATACGAAACAAATTACGAAGGCGCAATAAAACAAGAACGAGAACAAAATTCTTTTCCTCTCCTCTCTATTTTTGTTTCTTTCCATTTTTCTTTGTTTTCTTATTATTTTTTTCATTTCTTTCCTTTCCTTTTCTTTTTCTTCTTTTTCCCTTTTTTTCTTTTTTCTTTTTTTCTCTATTCTTTTTTTCTTTTTTTACTCTTTTTTTTTTCTTGCCAAACCAAATTCAAAACGAGGCTACCCAAACATTAAAACATCACAACAACTGAACTGTACCTACACTTAGGACCGACCGGGCCTAAATGAGGCATGACCGGGTCTATTGGAGCACGGCCGGGCCTTGATCGCGACCAGGGACAGATCGGTAAAAGCATGGCTGTGGTTGCTTTAAATCAAACCCAAACCTCATTTCCACCCACACCCAAAGTCGAAACTCCCTCCCTCCTCTCTCTAGGCCTCCTCCCTCTCTAGATTACCCTATTTTCATAAAACCCACAAACTCTTGCGAATTTTTTTCTTAAAACCCACTCACTCCTCTACATTTTGAACCGAACAAAAATCGATTTCGTTGAGTTTCATGATTTCTATTGGTTTTGCTTGATTTCTTATATACTTACCCTCATTTTTTTTCCTTTCTTCCCCTTGATTTTCACTTTCTCTTATTTTCTCTCTCCTAGGGTTTGAAATTTTGGGGATTTTCACTCAGTTTCACTTATCCACTCACTTTTTCACCATTTTCTCATTTTTTCCTTCATATTTCTTGATGGCTAGTGACGAGGTTCCCATCCCTGACCCTGTGGTGGGTATCGGTGCTGTCCTTGGTGAGGACATCGAGGCCGAGGATATCCTTCCGCCTGTACCTAAGCTGGAGTTACTTTCATTGGCTGACAGGCATTTTGACGTGGACATTTACCAAATCCACACACATGCTTTGACCCCCGGCGGCATCCTGAGATTTGAGGGGCTCGTCTCCGGGATCGACGAGGACATTCTGCTGCGAGAGCTTGCAGAGTACTTGTTTAAGCATACTTGAAACTTGTAAACAAATCTTCATTTCAATACACTGCAAATACTGACAAGATTTCCACATGACAAGTGATAGCCAGGAGGATTGGCAGTTATGGATCCATATCTGGTCCCTGGCACTGGTATGAGAGACTCCTGCGGAGGTTTGCATGCTGGTTGATGCTACTAGCTTTGGACTCTTCTATTCAGGACTTAAACAGATGCAGGCTGAACCACTGTTTTACGAGGCCCTGGTGGAGAGGTAGTGGGATACAACTGACTTGTTCCACTTTTCATCGATTGGGGAGATGACTCTAACCCTATATGATTTCTCTATGCTCACTGGTCTACGGATAGGGATTGGCAACCCGATCCCGTTTGATCCTGATATGACACAGTGGAGAGATGCACAGCGTCAGCTTCTCGGGGAAATTCCAGACACTACCAGCCACGGAATAGTGCGATACAGTTGGTTCTTGGAGCATTTTTTCGATCTTCAACCAGCTTCCCTGGAGGAGGTCGCCCAGTAGACCCGCAGCTTTCTCATACATCTCCTCGGTACTACCTTGTTCACGAACAGAGAGAATACCATGGGGTTGTATTTCTTAAGAGCACTGGTGTATATGCCGCAGGTAGCAGAGTATGATTGGGGTGGTGCCAGCCTGACCACTCTATACTATTACATGAGCTCTATATCCCGCCGTAAGGCAGATTCACTTAGCGGCTACTAGAGAGTTTGGGAGGTACACCTCACACTTACTTTTCTATTTAGCTTTGCATTCTGTTCGACTTTATATTCTATTCAACTTTGTATTCTTGCTCATTTTTGCTTTGTATTTTCTATTCATATCTGTTCATCTACTTCGTTTGTCTTTCTTTGCTTACAGTTATGGGTTTACACGTATTTCACCTCTTTGGCTCCAGTTCCAGTGAGGCCGCTTGAGTTGTCAATACCCCACTCCCGGTACTACAACTCAAGATTCAAGCGGCATCACCATGTAGACCGAGATTTCCCCTACTTTCGCCACTTCTTTGACACCATCACCACAGATCAGGCAACAAAATACTAGTCTTTGTCTTCATCTTATTATTTCCCTTATTATTTCCACTGATTCCATACTGTTGTGTCCATATTGCTATTTCCTATACTATTGCTTCCTTGATATCTGACACTTAACTTGCGTCTTTTACTCACAGCTTGACTGGTATCCTTGGACGAGCATCCCCAAAGCATCGAGGACGACCTATGTCGTTGCATGGCATGCCTCCACCATGCAGATTATGTTCGAGTAGGCAGATTACTTGGGAGAGAGGTTCATCCGACAGACGCGAGGCATCGCTGACCCTGACATTCCACATCTTCCTCTTCCAGGCATGAGAGTAGTTGATGAGCTTCACGACGGTCCTCAGATCGACTTCCTGATGTTAGGAGAGGATGGTGATCGATATCATGAGCCTGACGACTTCACCACTTTCTTGCAGACTTGGGTGATAGCGCCTCTTACCCAGGGCGCGGCTCGTGTCATTCCAGAGGTTGTTGTTGCCACTGTTAGAGGTGCTCCTGTCGCCGCTCCCGTTCCCGGGCTTCCCGCGATTTTGACTGAGGTTGTATACATGCGACTAAGTGGGGTGCTGGAGCAAATCCCTCTGGAGCATATTGAGGAGAGGGATCGTAGATTGGTGATTGCTCTTGGCATCGAGTAGGTACACACTTCTTTATACTTCTGCTCACTGTACACTTTATTATTTCTTTCCACTGTACCATTTCTTTCTTGTTCATTGTGCTTGATCACTGTACTCGATTATTTTTGTATACTGTACTAAATTCTCTTCCTTTTGCAAGTATCCGCAGTGTATGCTGATGACCTTCTTCGGATGATCGACCGACTGCTTATGATGGTGCGGAGGAGGCAAACTGCTCTGGCCACCCATGGGATTGAGGTATTGTAATCTTGTTCGTAATTACGTTGCATCCATTCTGAGACCTGTACACAATTTAATTAGATCTCTTTTGATATCTGTACTCATTTCTGCGTGAGTCGGCACAGTTGCACTTACAGGGCCTCCTCCAACTGGGAGGAGGCAGAGACGAGGTGCGGTGAGAGTCAAAAGACAGGCTGACCGGGGGAGAGGCCGAACGAAGTAGCACTCACCTTCTGAGGAGTCTTTTGTTGAGTACACGGCCTCTGAAGAGGAGGGGGGGAGGTTGACGTGCAATCCACTAGTTCCAGTGACGATAGTGACGCCCCTTCTTCGCAACTGAGGAAGAAGAGAGCGAGGATGGAGTGCTGATTAGTTCTTTTGCCTTTTCTTTTGCTTTGTAGTTAGACTCTCTATTTTTGTTTTTAAAGACTTTTCTTTTGTTTTTGGTTTGTAAAAACAATGATCGGGGTTGGACCCGCTAGTGTGTATATAAAAAAGTTTTGGATAATTCTTCTTGCATAAAATGGGATAGATGGCATAACCGTTGTATAACAATTTCGTACAAGACTTTACAACTGTGGATGCGTGCTTTTTGAATTCCTTCTTGAATCGGATAACAACCTTCTACCGGACAAAAAGTAAAATACAACCTGATAACAGCAAAACGAAATGAACATGACCTAAAAACACTTAACAACACTTGATAAAAACAAAACAAAACTCAACGTGCAACCACAGTAGAGCAATACAAGAGACTAGCCTCTGATGCAACTGTTTTGATCTGGGCCATCATTTAGACCTGGCCGAGTCCAAATAGGCACGGCTAGGTCCCAATGAGGCACGACCAGGCCCCAAAAGTGATGTCCGTTGGTAAGATCCAGCTGTTATGCACAGCTCCTTCTCAAAGTCTATAAAAGGTGCTTCCAAGCAGTTTTCTTGGCAGAATAGCAAGTCTTTAATGTTTGGCTCTTAAGATGGAGAGTGTGCTCAACACTAGGCTCCGTGATTGGATTGCCAATTTGGACGGCTCGAAAAAGGTGAATTTTCGCGGTTTTGGCCTAAATGCTCTTTTTCTTTTGAGCCATACTTCGCTTCACTTTGCTTTCCATTTCTCCATGCTGCTGTTCAGTGCTGGAACCTGATTACGCATGTATTCCGCTTCAGATCCCAAGAGCTGTGCACGATACTTGATGAGTTTCAAGCATTGATGGAATTCCGACGTGACGAGAAAATTATGCTACAACCCCATTTTGGCCATGCCCTAGCTTTGGAACGAATGTGCGGGTTTACTTTGCACGAAGCTCGATCTTTAGCTCATGATAGAGAACTAGATATACCCGGTTTGATTCATCGATTTTTGATATCGGAGACAGAGGCAACCTTCTTTGGCGAAGCTAGCATTAAGCTGATCGAAGTAGCCCACCATCTGAAAAAGGAAAAGAGTTGCATTGGTTTGGCGTTAGCCGAGACCCTGATAGGTTTAGATGCTTTCTACCGGCAAGAGACTCCAGATTTGCGGGGAGTCCACTACTGCTTCAAGTATTGTTTCCAACCCTTTCTTATATATGTCTCTCACATCACTCGACACTCACTCTCTATTTTCTCTCAAAACCCTTTTCTTTCCTTTTCTCTCAACGTATATCTTTCTATTCTTTAATCTCTCTTATTTTTAATCTCTTCCCAGGTATGGCTCATGGATAAGTTGAAAATGGTGGACACTTGCCCCGAGTATTTAGCCTAAGCTTATTTCTTCCACCAGCGACTAGTGGACTTTCCCAGTGAAGGATGGTGGTGTAACTAGATGTGCAGCAGATTTGTAGCTGGCATCACTTGGGGTTACCCCTGGCTCAATCTGACTGAGATAAGTTACAGCATGACCCAGCAGCCAAGCATACAGTTGATTAGCCTTACGCACTGCGTGTTCTACTTTCCTTTCCGGCTCAGACGCCAGTACGGGCATGATCAGACCTGGCCCGAGGAGGGGATAGAATACCCGACTTCATTCCCGATTCGTGCTTCACACCTAGCTCGGTACCTTGCTGCCTGGAGGACGAGAGAGCTTCTGGTCCCTGCCCCTAGTTTCAATTATGCTCTTTCTGGTGAGTGCTTGGCTTGGCTCCAAGATGAGGCACAAGTTGGGCCAACTTTGGCTGCAGAGGCTTCCACAGGCACAAGCAGGGAACACAGGAACACCTGACTTATCTATGCCCCTAGTTTATTGCTTTGACTTTTTTTTTCAAGTTTTATGATGTAAAAGCAACTTTAATTTGTATCGGAGAGTTGGAGAATATATTTGTGTTGAAATCAATGGAATTAAGGTTATGAGCACTAAAAATTTTCCTTTTGGTCCAAAAAATGGTCTAAGTTGTAAAAGGTAAAATTTTGAACAAAATCAACTTTTATTAAAACTTTCCAAAATCATTTTCGAAAATTATTACTACCTGACACACACAGGAATCAAACCCTGAAGATGTACAACCTCGAATCAAAAAATCATGACTGCCCCTGATTGTATACCACTACTGCTCCGCTTTGTAACCAGTTTTTTTTCCCAAAATGAAGATCACAACCGAACTAACAGATGATGAACAAAGATGACCTGATCAGGAAAACAAACAGGACAGTTGAGTTGGAGATAATTATGGGCGAACTTCAAGATGAAGTTGTCTACGTATTCCAAAGATGGGAATCAGGCCTTACGTAGTTCGATTCAAGTTCACTCGAGTATTAACTCTCTCCTTTTGCATTCTAACTTTGGCCAAAGTCACCCTTTAGGGTTTTCAACCTTGCGAGCTTAGTTTTTTTTTTATTTCTAATTTTTCTTGCTCTAACTTTTTCCTAAGTCGCCCTTTCGGGTTTTTGGCCTAGCAAGCCTCTCAGGGGTAATATTTCTTCAACTTGTCCAAATTGATCGGCTGTGAAAAGTCCAGGCCATCTAAGTCCATGAGAATAACCGCCCCTCCTGACTAGATAGCTTTGATAATGTAAGGACCAGTCCAATTGAGTCTAAACTTGACCCTAGGGTCATGGATAGGAGCTCTGTTGTCTTTCAGCACCATGTCTCCCTCCTTGAGATTCCTGGACTTAACTTTCTTGTTAAAAACCCTGGAAATTCTGCGCTGGTAGCTGCAGCTCAACTTTTTGCGCTCCTTTCGGAAGACGAATAAGTCCTACAGTATGTGACTCCTGCGGTTCTGAATCTAATCTCACAAGTGCAGTGTGAAATAGATAAACACCAAAGAGTCCAAATTCGGCAAATCCTTTGGAAAATCGATTTTGAATCAAATTACCAAAAATGAACTGATTTGCCAAATACAGAGTCGCCACCTAAATACTTTTGGAAAATTTAGAAAACCCATGACTCGTGCCAAAGGCCACGTGTCCGTCATTACAAAGATTGTCTCGGCTTGGGAACTTAGGTACGAGAGGGGAAGGTCGTGAATTGAGCACCCCTGCTTACCCGATCAAAGATCGGCCTCTACTAATCATGATGTGATTTTTATTTATATTATATGCTCTTGTTCCGGTTATTAGGCTAACTTACTATGTGATGCGCACACACACAAGTATAGACTAACTTACAAAAATTTGAACACTTGATTTCATGTTTTTTTTTAAAGAAGTTTGTAAATGTGCCACTCGAAAAAGTGGGCTTAAATATACATGAATCAAACCATCCTAATTCAAGCAACTAGCCTTCATCCACAGGCATTCAAACAGTTTATCAGATAAGCACTTAGCCTCATGGTGAACATCCTTTGACATGGCAACAATCACACTTATGCAATTATGTTAAAGCAAATAAAAGCTCATCTAGTACTCCAAGCCAAAAAGATGATAAAGTTAGAATAATGCATGATCCTAACTATGCAATATGACTAATGCAACGCATGCGATATGCAATCTAAATAGGCTCGGCTACTTAACATAACATGTGAATCAATTTGATAACATGCGGTCTAAGCACGTATTCAAAGAAGCGTTTAACTAATAATGCAAGTTAGAATGATGCACCGAGCTTAGTGCATGCAAGACAATGGATGCAAGGCATAAAAGATGCTAAACAAAACATGATGCCCTAAATTAACCATCATAAGCAATTTAAATAAAATGGAGAAAGACATGGGGTTGGAAGACATACATGTTATTACAATTGTGCCCTCACGTAGGAGGGTCCGAATGAACTAACTAGCTATTACAAAACGAATTAAATAAACTAACTATGCTAGCTTAATTATTACAATAACAAATTAAATAACTAGTCTAGAAATAATTAGAACATAAAACTAACTAAATATTTACAAGACAAAATTAACTAGCTACAACTAATTAATTACAACACTTTACAAAATTTTAAAGAAATGACTAAGGCAAGTAATTAAACTAAATAGCCCCGGGAAGCGAAGAGTGCTCATGCATGCACACGGATTTCCACTCGAAAAAGCCACTGTTCTGCTGCCAAAAAGCCTCTGTTGCACAGTTAGAACACTTGCACTATTTTTCACCTCAAAACCAACTCTGTTCTGTTTCAAAAGGCCATTGCTAAATTTGACAAAAGTGGCTGGCAAGCCAGAAGTGGTGGCCTGCCGGCCACAAAATCCTGGTTCTTCCTGCTGCAACAGAGAGCAAATAGAGCACAACCAAGGTATTCTCAAGGGTTATTTGCACAACTTACCCGTCTTTATCATCAAACAACCCAAAGGAGTGGTAAATTTGATTTACAAACCATCAATCGATGTAATTTCATTGCGCGATAGCCTATAAACCAAAGTGTACAAGTTCAATAAATGCAACAAATAAAGACTCTCAAACCTCCTCCCTATCATGGATTGATCAAGGGCAGTGGTTGACAATGACTCTTGAACCATTTCCATCACTAGCAAGTATGAAACGATTCAAGACTCAAGGGTTCAACTAACGTCTGATTGAACCCAAAATTGATTATTATCTTGTATCATTTTAGTCCTCAATTCAATACTCCATTTTAATTACCAATCATTCCTTAGTCAATTAAGTCCAAGAGTGAGCTTTAAGTCCTCTAGTGGAAAGGAGTACCAAACCAAGAGTTATGTTAGCTATGAGAGAAGTGTCATGCCGTTGGTAATGAACCCCTAAAGGGATTAAACCATTAAGTATAAGACCTCAATCTTAAGCTTAAACAAACAAGTGGCTTGAAACAACTTTCAAAAAAAATGAAAAACCAAGAAATGAGGGAGGTTGCAGTGGTGATTAAGGGTGATCACAAGCATGGAAAATAAGAAATAAACACTATCAACTCAAATAGGTTAGTGGCTAAGGCCTAAACCACCAAGCTTATGAGGACAATTACACTACAAGCATGCAATACAAGGCTCAAATGCAATGAACAACCAAAAAAAATCCTAAAACAGTGCTAAATCAATCCTAAAACATGCTGGAATTAAGACCAAAACAGCTAGAACAATAAGCTAAAACATGGAGCGTGTTAAGCTAGTAAACAAGCACAAGGAGGGGAGGCTATCCCCTCTATTTTTGAGACTTCAAAACAACATTTTAGCTACTGAAAAAGCTCTGAGAATCAGTGGTAAAAAGCTCAAAAAATGTTGACAACAAGGTGGGAAACACAAGGGTAAAGGCCTTAGAAGCTAGGTAGAAGGAATGGTGAGCCACCTCTCCACCCTTATTGGCCTTGAACCACAAGTTTCAGCCCAAAATTTCAGAGTTTAGACAGTCGAAAAACAACCCAAAAATAGTAGGCAAAATAGCAATTAAAGCAAAATAATAAACCAAGACTTATACATCTTGAAGAGGAGAACACTTTCTAAGCAACAAATCAACACTTACATATCCTCTAGAGCTCAAAGTAAGCCTAAAAGTGCCTCAGTTCTAATACCACAAGGTTTGGTTTAGAGTACATAGGCAAAGGCTCAGAAATTTGCAAGAGAGAGAGAATTTTGCTTCAAAATGTATAACCCTCAAAAAAGGAAGGGGAGGTCTCCTATATATAGAAAAACATCAAACTCCCTCAGAAATATCAATACATACGTGTGTAGGCAGGTGCATGCATCTGTGGAAACAGTTGGCACAACTGGCATAAATATCTGCCAAAACACACTTGTGGCTGGCAGGCCACTAATGCTGGCCAGCAGACCATACAAGTGGCCGGCAGCCCACAGTGGTGGCTGGCAAACCCCAAGGTTTTTTAGGCTTAAAAAACCATGGTTTTGGTCCAAAACAAGGCAAAATGTGTGTAGGGTTTGAAGTCTCAAAGTTGTGGCATTCTGCTGAGGACTCCGAGCACTTGACAAGCATATATACATTCATCATTGGGTGTGCAAGCGATGACGTCCAAGTCGTAAGGGCGGTCAAAAATGGGGTGTCTACAGCAGCCCTGAACATGATATAATGCCTTTAGCCTTCTCTCATCAAACAGCATTAACTGCTCAAATCTACTCTGTTGGCAGTCCGCCTCCGCTATCTGACACTCAGCCATAACTCGCAGCGACGGGACTTCAATTTCAATTGGCAAAACGGCTTCTATTCCATAGATGAGATAATAAGAGGTTGCCCCTATAGATGTTCGGATCAAGGTTCAGTAGCCCCAAAGTGCGAATGGCAATTTATCTGGCCAGTCCCTGTAGGTCTCAACCATCTTTTGCAAGATGTTCTTGATATTCTTATTGGTAGCTTCAACAACTCCATTGGTTTGTGGCCTGTATGTGGATGACTTATGAAAAGCCACGTTGTATTTCTCCAACAAGTCTATCACCTCTTTCTTGAAGTGGGAGCCGTTATCTGATATGATCTCGTTCAGAACTCCGTACTGGCAGATGATATTATTTCTGATAAATTTGGCCACATGCGATGCCTTCAACACGGCATAGGACTGAGCTTGCACCTACTTTGTAAAATAATCAATCGCCACCAAGATATATTCATGTCCATTCGATCCTTTTGGCGAGACAGCACCGATAACATCGATTCCCCAGACTGAGAAAGGCCATGGCAAAGTCATGTTGTAAAGCTTTGATGGCGGAATATTCATGCGATTGGCATGAATTTGACATTTATGGCATCGCTGCACAAAACTAATACAATCCTTCTCCATGCTGGACCAGTAATAGCCTTACCTGAGAATCTTCCGAGCTAGCATCACACCGTTCATGTGTGCCCCGCATTCTCCACCGTGGATAGCCTCCATAAGGCGCTTCGATTCCTCTTCCTCCACACACAGCTTATGCATTCCCAGATGACCTCTTTTACACAACTTACCCCTGCAGATAATAAATTGGACGGCCATACGTCGTATTCCACGTTTGTCCTTGGCATTTGCCCTTAGTGGATACACCTCATTTTCCAGGAAGTTCCAAATATCATAATACTAGGGGTTTTTGTCTTGCACTTCATCTTTCGCGACAATGGTTTCATAAGCTCGCGTGTATTTCTGTTCGATGATAATCGGACGCATCCGGACTCCAAGTGGGATGTCTACCATAGAAGATCGAGTTGCTAAAGCATCGCCGAACCTGTTGTTCTCTTTTAATAGATGCGTGAATGTCAGTTTTTCAAACCTCAGAATCAGAATATCCAGTGTTTGATGGTAAACCTTCATCTTCTCTTCTTTGACTTTCCAGTCTCCGTTTGCTTGAGAAACAACCAAGTTCAAGTCCCCGATGACATCTTACCTTATTGTCCCTAGTTCTAGGGCAGCTTCTAAACCAGCAATACACACTTCATATTCTGCTTCATTGTTAGACACCTTGAAGCGAAGTTTGAAGGCTAAAGGTATATGGGAGTCGTCTGGTGCTATCAGTCACACACCTATCCCATAGCCGTACTGATTGGACGTTCTGTCAAAGTACATCGTCCAAGTTTCCTTTTCAACTTGCAAAACGCCTTTATTTGGGAACAAGTATTCCACTCCCTTATCTCCTTCTACTGGGTGGTCTGCCAGGAACTCCGCTACAGCTCTTCCTTTAACTGACTTGCGGGTGACATATTTGAGATCAAATTCGGAAATAAAAAGCAACCAACAAGCCAGCCTACCTGTAAGCGCTGGTTTCTCAAAGAGAGATTTGATGGGATCTAATCTCGAAACTAGGATTACAAAGTGAGCTAACAAGTAGTGCCTCAACTTCCTGGTAGCCCATACCAAGGCTAGGCAAGCTTTCTCCGAAGGAGTGTAGTGGGTCTCATAATCCAGCATCTTCTTGCTCAAGTAGTAGATGGCTTTCTCTACTCTATCTTCAGATTCCTGAGCGAGCATGCATCCCATGGTTGTATCTATCACTGACAAGTACAGAATCAAAGGTTTCCCTGGCTCCGGCGACGACAACACATGCGAATTCTGGAGGTATTGCTTAACCTGTTCAAAGGCAAACTGACATCGATCATCCCATCGGAATTTCTTCCCTTTCTTCAGGAGACCAAATAGTGGTTCACAAGTCAAGATTAAGTTAGAAATAAACCATCTTATGAATTGCACTTTACCAAGAAAGCTGCGCACCTCCTTTTCAGTCCTCGATGGTAGCATTTCTAAGATGGACTTGATTTTGGAAGAATCTACTTCAATGCCCCTCTGTGTGATCAAAAATCCCAGCATTTTCCTTACTATTACCCCGAAGGCGCATTTCTTTTTATTCAACCTTAATCTGTATTTCCTGATCCGTTGAAAGAATTTCTTTAGTACGGTGCAATGGCCCTCTCGTTCTTTGGACTTGACAATCATGTCATCCACATACACCTCAACCTCTTTGTGGATTATGTCATGGAGAATGGTGGTTGCAGCCCCTCCGATAGGTGGCCCCAGCATTTTTCAACCCAAATGGCATAACCTGGTAGCAGTAGATACCCCACGGAGTGGTGAATGCAGTCTTCTCTTTGTCTTCGGGTGCCATCAGAATTTGGTTATACCTGGAAAACCCATCCATAAATGAGAGCAAGGCATGGCCAGCAGTGAAATTCACTAATTCATCAATGTGCGACAGAGGAAAGTCATCTTTTGGACTGGCTCTGTTCAAGTCTCGAAAGTCTACACATACCCGGATTCTACCATCCTTCTTCGGCACTGGGACGATGTTAGCCAACCAGGTCAGATACTCGGATACTAACATGAATCCTGCATCAATCTGCTTGGTGATCTCTTCCTTGATCTTCAGTGCCCAATCCGGATGAACTCTACGTAATTTCTGTTTGACTGGCCGGGCCTTAAGGTCAAGAGGGATCTAGTGCTGTACAATCTCAGGGTCGATTCTAGGCATGTCTTCGTAGGACCACGTGAAAACATCTTTGAAATCTTTTAATAAAGTGATTAAACACTCGCGCTCCTCCGAAGACAACGTGGACCCGATCTGGACCAAGCGCGAACCCTTCTCAATACCCACATTAATGGCAATGATTTCATCAGCATAGGTTTAGCAAACCTCTACTCCTCCCGATTAATCAAGTTTTTTAAAGCCAGAAGAAATTCTTCCTCTTCGTTTTTGTTAAAATTTTGAAAGTCCTGATCAATACAATAAACCAACGACACAGAAAAGTACACAGAATTTGTAGAGTTTTTATTCAAAAGGTCCAAATCTTCGGTTATAGACTCAAAAGAAAAGCTGAATGAAGACCTAGACAGAACTTTGATATCTGGGTTACCACCTCCAGAAATACCAGACTCAGACTCAGAAGAACTTAAATCTGATCCCGATTCCACAGACTCAGTGGAATTAGATTCTGGTTCATCACCTGATTCAGAACTGGAAATGTAGCCTTTCTCCAGCTGCCAAGTAAGATGCGGTGCCCCTGATGCATCCAGAATGCCGCTAGTTAGGTTTACACTCGGTTCTTTCCCGATCATGGAGACAGTAACGTTATCCCTCAAGTTCTCTAGGTCAGTCGTAGGATCTGTCAGGAGACTAGCTAGTGCTGCCCCTACTCCAAGTTCACTATCATCTGAGTCACCTCTCATGCTCCGTTCAACTTTGATTTTTAGTTCAGCCTTTTCCTCATCATCATTGTTCTGCAGCTGATGGTCAAAGAAGATCTCAAACCCGAAGACATGCTACTTTGAAGAATTTACCTAAGGCTCGGGAAAGCCACAAAGAGGGAAATCCTCTCATTCCCGAACAAAACGGTCATTCAGTGTCCCTTGGATTAGCCTGTGTATGAGTTCATAGTGTTTTCCGGTTTGCTTGGCCTTAGCTCGGCCTCTCATTTCTTCTCCCTTTCTGATCCAATCTTCTCTAATGGGCACATAGCCCAGTCCAAAGGCATGTAGGTTGTGTGGCACACCTGTCAATGCTACAACACCTTTCCGGCCACTCTTTCCGAGCCCCATTCCTGGAACGTGCTACAGTTTGTTCATGAAATAGATAGACTGGGCACTGATGTACATGCCTTCATCTGCACTATCCGGGCTTCAGCCAAAGTGAATCCTGAGAGAAATACATCCTCCTCGCCATGGTTGATCTCTAGCACTAGCATGGTAACCTCTGGCGGCGAATGGATGGAGAAGTTCCTAAAAACAATTATCACTCCTCCCCCATGAGGATACTTCGACATCTAGTGGAGAGTAGAGGAGACAACCTTCACATAATGCAACCAGGGCCTCCTTAACAACAAATTGAAGGTAGCCAGCACATCCAAGACATGAAACTCGATCTCTTGCTCTGATGGGCCGACCTGGACTCTCACTTACACTGTACCCATGACCTCTCTACTTGTGTTATCATACGCCTGTATTACTTGGGCTGTGGGAACAAAGTCCGCTGGTTTGAGGCCAATTGCATAGACGGTACAAGAAGGATAGACATTAATGGTCGAACCAGTATCTACCAACACCACCGGCACTCACTTCTCCCTGCATTCCACAGATATGTACAACGATTTATTATAAGTTGAGCCTTCCAGCGGCAACTCTTTGTCAGAGAAAATAAGTATTGTCCTGGCACCACCTGGAAAAACCAAACCCACAAGCTACTCGGGCGTGGTACCAATGGAGAATTTAGCCTTGTCCATTGCCGACAACACTGCCTGCCGATGTACTCGTGAGGCTATGAGAAGACCCCAGATTGAGATGTCAACTTTGATTTTCTTGAGCTATTTCAATAATGCCTCTTCTTCTAGTTGTTTCTCTTTCTGTTTCTCAGCTTCTTTGTCTTTTCCAGATGCCTCTGCTTAATCCAGGTGCGGCAGTTTAAAATACTGTCCACTACTGGTAAGATGGTGTATCTCTTCAGCATACCATGTATTATCCGGGATACATTCTCCCCAATCTTTGTCGGTATGGGCCAGATGTAAATCATTGTCATCCCACCACTCACCATCAGCCATAGCTGGACCATTATTTAGTTCTACTTGGAGCATGTTCACATCACGCCCCCCATCATCATACCACTCTTCTTCCACAACAGCTCTCGGTTCTGCGTCCCAATATCGCCCGAGTTCCCTTGGAATACTTTTTCTGTCACTGGGCTCCCATTTGGGTTCTCCCATTATTTGAATATTATCTGCAGTTAGCTCGGCCTTTGCTTTTCATTTATCATTTGCCTGTCCCAGTGCTATCTTTCTCCGAATTTCTTTTATCCTTTCATTTTGGAATTGTTCCAGCTCTTATTCTTGCTTAGTCATAACCTTACTCATAGTCATGACTTCAGGCACGACTTTAGTTCTGGGTGTAACCGTAGTTATCTCTATTTCCTTTCCCTCTAGTTTTACCCCAGTTTCTTCTTCTTTGTTTGGCTTATCGCTCAACCATCTGGTATTATCAGTCGATCCATTCAGGTCAAACCATCCGATCTGTATATCTCCTTGATCATGCTCATCGAAGAATTACAAGTTGTCGAAATCCTCTTCGAGGTCTGCCAAATCATCCAACCCTTGGCTCGAGCCATCTTCCCTGACCGCATTGATGTCTACCAAGGTTGGCAGCACCAATTCAGGCTTGATTTGACCAGTTGACACAATATAGCAACTTGGATCATACACCTTGTCAGATAAGTCCTCAGGACACTCTGGCAACAAACTACCTTCCTCTAAGGTCGACTCCCCTTTCATTGTAAGTCTCATCACCACAGGCTTGGGTTGAGGTTTAGACGTGTCCATCATGTACAGGTCTGCGCCTTCCGGAATGAACAACGTCAGTTTTGGTAGGTGGGAGGGAGTAATATATATGCTGGGGTCGTAAGAGGTGGCCAGTGTATGGATAAGGTTAAGGTTTCGAGGTATGGGAACTTGATTATGGGCAAGGAGTGGATTTGTGGTTATGTTCGATTTTTGAGGTGGAGCGATCACCTTGTTGTCAATGAGATCTTGAATCTCATGACGTAAACGGTAGCACTGGTCAGTGTCATGACCATGCTGCTGGTGAAAAGCACAGTCTTTTATGAGGTTATGTTTAGATAAAAGAGGGTCGGGAAGTGAGCGAGGTTCTAATGGTTTTAGGTGCCCTTTCTTGACTAGCACCTGCATGGCTTTGGAAAGGGTCATGTATAGCTGGTTAAAAGTCCTCTAAGGTCGAGTTGGGTTGGATGAGGTTTGTGGGTTTGTGTTGGCAAAGGGGTCAGCAGTCTTGGTTTTGGTGACAACACTTACGTCTGACGACCTCCCAGCTGTGCTACCACTAGCAACATTGGAACTGCGAACAAACGACCTTTTCGCCTGCTCCTTCTCATCTATAATAAGCCCATGCTTCATAGCATCCTTAATTTACACCCCCCATTTTATGGAGTTCTGTAAATGTAAATAGAGGTAGAACAATCATCTTTTGTAGCAGCTTGCCATGCAGATTCCGAACAACCATTCTTATCTGATCCTTTTCTGAAGGTCGAATGGTCATCATTGAGGCTTTGGCCCTCCATCTCATCACAAACTCAGAGAAACCTTCTTTCGGCTCTTGGCATGTTGCCTCGAGATCATAGTTGTGACCTCAATCTGTGTATTGTAAGAAAATTGAGCAATAAAGGACTCGACCATCTCTTCCCAATTCTATTTGACGAAATCTTCCAACTTAGCATACCAAATGGCTGCCATACCCGACATGGTGTGATCGAAGAGAGACAGCTTCTGTAGTCTAGTTAAGCCCATTAATCATAAGATATCCGAAAACAAATGTAAGTGGACCATCGGATCCCCGGAGCTGTTGAATTGATCGATGTACGGCATTTTAAAGCGATCTAGCAATGTAACTACAGAATTAGTATACCCATCCTCTATGTCCGGGATGAAGTTAACCCCTTGTGCTCTCTTGAATAACTTTTCCAGTTTATTGACCTTGAGTGCAATTGGGTCAACCTCGAACTCGAACGGAGCCTCGGTCTGATAAACAGGGGTTTTGGAGGCTTGTGCTGGGATTGGCCCTGCTGGATTGCCCTGGTTTTCTTGAACATTGGCAGTATGAGCAGTGGCTCCGGGTGCTGGGATAACCGCGGTAGGTGCATGGGATGTAGAGGCCACAGCCGGGTGTGGTTATAATCTCGACTTGACGGGTCGTAACCTTGGCCTGACGGGTTGCATCCTGTTCTAGGGTCTTGACTGTCTATTGTAGATGGTGTATCAGTACTTTCTCACCGGCTGGGGGATACTGTGCCATTGGAATAGGTAATTGATCTCGTGTTGGGCTAGAAGTAGATGACCGTTCCTGAACCAGACTAGACACGGTTGAGTTGAGGGGTGACTGCTGTAAAAACTAAACTGGTGAACTCTGCTTGATTCTCCTCCATCTTGTAACCGGTGGGAGTGAGGTAAACACGGGTTGTCCCCGAACAAGATCCCCGGCTTTATAAAGTATTCTGACTCGAGTCCAGAGTACTTGGAGGATATCTGAACTTTCTGATGCTATGGTTTTAAACTACCTAGCAAAAAAAATAAAACAAAAGAGCAGCAATCAGAAACCGCACAACGCCTCAGCTAAGATGTTTATCATCACAGACATGATCAAAGCTGTAGGACTGTACTCCACACTGAAATCTACCCCAAAATAGATACCAAATTTGCGACCGCTATGCACATTCCTGTACAGTTTCACTGTAAAGCACATACCAGTTAAGAGAGAGCCAAAACACCCCTATGAGGGGGTAGGGTCACCCTGCCCTAGTTTTGTCATGAACTAGGTTTCACTATTTCAATCAAGCAGTTTCACGCAATCTTGTATTTTGGGTGAGCATCCTGTCCTAGTTTGGATCAGTCACTATGGCTTTTCTAAATGCAACTAGGCCAAATGGTCAAAAAGGGGGTACCTCAACAGGACTACCTAATATACCTCTCGCACCTAACACCAAGAAGTGAAAGGAGGATCAAACGGTACAGCGGTAGTCCAGATCCAAGGGTTGTGTTCCTATCATGGCAGAGCCCACGACCGGTCAACCTTTGGCAAGCTTTTGGCAAGTCTCTGGCAAACCGTCCAGGAATAGCAAATGGCAAACACAGTGGCTTAAGCGCACCAATGCAAATGCAATGCAAAGAACATATAAGTATGATAAAATTTCACATCATAAATTTCAAGTCAAGTTTTATAAATTTCCCAGTGAAGTCGCCAGAAACTATAGCTCGACTTTTCGTACTCCTTTCGGATACAATCAACCCTACAGTTCGGACTCCCATGGTTCTAAATCTGATTTCACAAGTGCAATGTGAAATAAATAAACACAAAAGAGTCCAAATCCGGCAAATCTTTTGAAAGATCGGTTTGAATAAAAAATGCCAAAAATGGTCTGCTTTGCCAGATAACAGAGTCGCGACCTAAATATTTTTGAAAAAATGAGAAAACCCATGACTCGTGCCAAAGGTCACGTGTCCGTCATCAACAAGATTGTCTCGGCTCGGGAACTTAGGTACGAGAGGGGAAGGTCATGAATTGAGCACCCCACTCGCTCAATCAAAGATCAGCCTCTACTAATCATGATATGATTCTTATTTACATTATATACTCTTGTTCTGATTATTAGACTAACATTACTATGTGTTGCACACAAGTATAGAATAATTTGCAAAAATTGGAATACTTTGATTCATGTTTGTTTTGAAAATTGTTTCGAATATGTTTTGGAATACTTTTATTCATGCACATTTACTCAAATCATCCCAATTCAAGCAATTAGCCTTCAAGCACAGGCATTCAAGCAGATATATAAATTAAGCACTTAGCCTCATAGTATTCATGCTTATCATGGCAACAATCACACGCATCGATATACTGAAGCAACAAGTGCTCACCTAGTACTCCAAGGCAAGCCAAAAGAAATAAAAAATTTAGAAAAAATGCATGGTCCTACGAATGCAAAATGACTAATGCAACACATACAATAATGTGATTAATGGGCTCGGCCACTAATTATGACATGTGAATCAATTTAAGAGCATGCAGTTTCAACACGTTTTCAACGAAGTAATAAACAACAATGCTTGTTAGAATGATGAACCGAGCCTCGATGCATGCAAGACAAGTAGATGCAAATCATGGAGTATGCTAAAAGAAACATGATGTTCTAAACTACCCATTATAAGCAAGTAAATAAAAAAGAGAAAGACGTGAGATTAGAAGGCATACACATTATTACAATTTGCCCTCGTGTAGGAGGGTCCGAATGAATGTCCGAGTGTCCAAATAAACTAACTATTACAAATTCGAATGAATAAATTAAAGAGACAAGCTGGCTATCTACTTTATTACAACAATGCTAATAATGAGCAATAAACTAGAAATCCAATTTAACTAACCGTACAACTAGCTATACAATTACAAATGAACAATTGCATGAATTACAACTAGACTAAGGATAATGATAAGAATTAATTACAACAATAATTACAATGATTAATCATCAAACAAGCATGCACAAGGATGCACAATGCTCGCATGCGCAGCATCCAGAAACTGCTCTGTTTGCCCAGACTATTCTGTTTCACCTTCAACCACTGCCTTCTGTTTTCTGCAAAACATGCTGCTGACCAAACATTGGAGCCCAGCCGGCCCCATATGAGTCCTGGTGGGGCCCAAATATGGCCGGCCGTGCCCTATTTTTGTGAAAAAAACATGTTTTTGTGCTCTGAAGTGAAAACAATGCTGACAGAGTTATTCTGAACTCTGTTTGTCCCTTCTACTCTTCTCTGTCATAAAAAGCCTCAAGAGAAGAACGAAGTCATTTCCAAAACCACCAATGAGCAAATTTATTGCTTAATGAGTTAGGACATGATTTTGGACAAAAATTAATGAGTGCAATGAATCAATACCCACCCTTTCCTCCTATTATGGAGTAAGCACAAAGAGGGAGATAGAAACGCTTCAAGGATCATCGAAACATCATGAATTGATGTAAGAAGACCCTTGACACATTAGACTCAGCATAACGTCTGGCCAAATCCAAGCACTATGACTCATTTTCTTTATGTGGGTTGGTTTATTTTAACAATTTTTTAGACCTTTCCATTCTTTAGTCCATTTGTCCAAGATAAAAGTTAAGTCCTCTAAAGATTACGTCCACTAAATGAGAAGCATGTCAAGTGGGAAGTGATTCTCAACATGAAAGAGATATCATGCCGTTGGTGATGAACCTCCGTAGAGATTAAGCCATTAAGCATAGATCTCTAGCTCATATTTTGAACAACCATCAACTGGTTGAAACAACTCTCAAATGAAAGAAATGGATGGTAAGTTGCTTATTAAAATGAGGCTCTTAACATGGAAATTAATTAAAAAAAAACTAAGAACAATATGCAACAACCTATATATGAGAACTTATGATATAACAAACGAACTAATCAAAGCTTGAACCAATTAAATAACCTAGGACAACCCTAAAATAGCCCCTAATAAGTGAAAAACAATGGCTTCAAGTGCATGAAAAGAGCCCAAAAAGCTAGACAACAAGTAAAGAAAATAAGGCTAGCAAGCAAGAACAAGGAGGGGTGGCTAACCCCTCCACCTTTGAAACCTCAAAGCATGATTTTTAGCCTTTTTTGAACTCTGAAAATCAATTTGAAAGGTCAAAGAAAAGAGTGCAGAGACAAGGCTTGAGCTATGAAGTAAGGTGTAAGAGAGGGTGTCAATCCTCTTTACACTTTGGTAGCTATTCAAACCCAAGTTTCAACACTTGAACTAGGATCAAAACAATACAAAGACACAAGAAATGGATAGAAAATGAAAGCAAAAGCAAGAGTTACAAGCTTATACCTCTCAAATGGAGTAAGCTTTGGTTGTTGATCAAGCTCAATCCTAACACACTCTCAAGCTTGAATTGTACTCCTCAAGGTTCAACCAAGGTTCCAACGTTAAGGTTTAAGGGAGTATATGAAGTATGGAGATGGCTTAAGGGTGACAAGCTTGTTCAAATATGACTTGCACAAGAAGAAAGAGCTCTCAATGTATGTATAGGCCTTTTTTAAATTGTTTAACCCTAAAAAATAGAGGTATAACCTCTTTTTTATAGAATTTAAGCAAAACAAGTCGGAAATATCTCCAAAAATGGACAGCTGGCGGGCTCCCGCCCAAAACAATGTCTATTGCCATCGAGACACTACCGGCACTCAATGAGGCCCGACTGGGGCCACAAGTATTCCCTTGTTTCTCTGTTTTAAGCTTAGTGTAAGGCAGCACAAGGTTCAAAAATAAAATTTAGGGGTTCAATCAATGTAGATATGAAAGATTTGAGATTGTTTTGAGGGCCCGACCTTGGTTGAGAAGGCGAATCATGCACAATACTATTTTCATCATCGAGTGTACAGGACAAAGTGCACAAGTCTTGCGGGCTGGGGTGTCTACAATTAGGAAATGTTTTTAATGAACCATCTTCGAGGTACAAGGTTATTTCGCGTAATCGGATATAGACTTATAACTTCAAGTTCAGCAGCCTTCTTCCCAATCCTCTACTGCAAAGAGTTGCACTTTGGCGTCAACAAGACGGGAAAGAACAGTGCAAGGCTAGCTTCTCTTCTTACTCTATTAAGGTAAGGAACCTCCCGCTAAAGTAGTCACTACTGGATCTCCCTACTATCGATGAGTTCCAATTCTAAGATCCGCTCTCTTATCGTCTCTGAAAGCATGCTACTGCTTGACTACGACTTCATTTATTGGTCCATGACTTTCCCCTCCACAAAACTTGGATACCCTTTGGGGCCCATCCCAAGTGTGCCAACTTAGAGTTTATATACTCATATAAATTCTCTCCTTGTTTCAATGTGGGACAAGCCATTAATGAGTAAACCCACTTTGTCTCTTCAACTTCCATTTTCACGAACTCGAAAATGACATTAACTTTCCATTCACTTGGAAATGTTTTTGACGAACCATCTTCGAGGCGTGATTCACTACGCGGCAAGGAACACGTCAGCACTCAGACCCACCTCAAAAGGCACATGGGTCCCGCTTCAATTTGGGCTCAAAGTGGCCCAAACATAAGCTTAAAAAACTCAAATATCCGACAATCCCCCACATGAATGGAGTTGACGGAAACGGATATGCAACAATATGCAAAACATGCGATATAATACATTAAGGAGATACCATGCTTCAGGATAGATAGCTTTTGGTTTTGAACCTCAACCTATCGAACTTACAAGCTGTCTAATGGACGCGATGTCTTGAACTGTTCAGCCGTTGATGTAAGTCAAGACAATAGATTACACAGAGAGTACCACCAAACACAGTCTGGTTCTACGGTTGTGTTCATTTTGGCCATGAACAATACTTGGTTTAGTGAGTACTCTAGAGAATTCAGCCTTGTTAATTCTCATAGAACCGACTCGGTTCATAGTCACATAGGTGATTCTCATTGAGAGTGTCTTGCCATGCTCCACTTAGATAACTAAGATATAAGAATCATTAAAAGCAAAGCTAATCCTAACAATGCTGTAGGCATCACTTTTTTTTTATCATAGAAATGGGTACGAGAGTAAACCTCTCTAGTGATCGGGGAATCTCCATAATTCGGTTGTCACATTGAACCTAGTTCTTGGGATCTCCAATCTTTTATGCTAGGTTGCCATTATGGAGATTCTTAGTTAATAGGTTTTAATCTCATTCTCCTCGATAAATTAAACATTTGCTCTCTAGCTCGCCCTTTTGTTAAAGGATCCGCAATAATATCTCTAGACCTTATAAAGTCAATGGTAATTATACCATTTGAGAGTAACTGCCAAACGGTATTATGTCGTTGACGAATGTGTTAGGACTTGCCGTTATACATATGATTTTGTGCCCCTCCTATTGCTGCTCACTGTCACAGTGCATGCATATAGCTGGTACAAGGTTTGGCCACATTGAAATATCTTCTAGGAAATTTCGAAGCCACTTTGCTTCTTCTCCTGTTTTATCCAAACCGATAAACTCTAATTTCATTGTGGACTTTGTGATGTAAGTTTGCTTAGAGGATTTCCAAAAGATTGCTGCACCTCCCAGGGTAAATACATATCCACTTGTAAATTTTGAGTTATTAGTATCTGATATCCAATTCGCATCGCTATACCCTTCAAGTACTGCTAGATATCTCGTATAATTCAATTCATAATTTTGTATATGTCATAAATATCGAAGTACTCTAATTATAGATTCAATGTTTTTTATTTATTTATTATATGCTACCTACCTATATTACTAGTGATTTCGTGAACATGATGGGTTTGTCTGGTTGCCAAATGTCGAACAACTTGGGTTTAGACGGTGTCATATTATCGAACAAAATGAATTTGTTTAGCCTTGGGTGGCCAAAAGTTCAAAGATTCACTTTTTTGTTTTTTTGTGTTAAATTCCATGTTACCTATCTATATGAGTGGTGGTTTTGTGAACATGATGGGTTTGTACGGTTGTCGAATGTCAAATGTTGAACAAACTCATGTTGTCCAGTGTCGTACTAACAAACAAAATTAAGTTTGTCCAATCTTGTGCGGGTTTATAAATTCTTTTCTTTTTTTTCCCTCTTTTTCTTTTTAAGTTCAAGTTTCATGTTACCTGTCTATATTAGTAGTGATTTTGTGAATATAATGAGTTTGTACGGTTGTTGAATGTTGAACAAACTTGAGTTGTCCGGAGTCATACTATCGAAAAAAATTTGTTGTCCGGCCTTGTTACAGATTCACTTCTCTTTTATTTTCTTTTCCATTTTTTTTTTTTTAAATTTCATGTTACATATCCATAATATCAACACTAGTGATGTGATTTCAATTTTTTACATAGGAATGGCTAGTGGTCCCACATGTGTTCAACCAACGGCATCCAATAAAAGACGTGGTAGGCAAACAGTATCTGAGAGCGATGCAAATATGCTATGGAGGTGGATATCCTTGTGGTGGAGGATGACATTGTCGAGGATGATGGTGGTCTGAAGGATAACCATGTTGAGGATGATGGTGTGAAAGATGATGACACGAGACTAGTTCCAAGTGCCGCTGAGGAACTTGCAGAAAGGGTTTTGGACAGAGAAAGGGTTTGGGACAGCTAAAGACCTAGGACTTAGCTTAGTAAATTAAATACTTCCTTAACAATAGTGTAATTCTTGAGTTCAAGTCTCACCGTTATGATGCAACTTTCTTTCCCTTATATTGTTAAACCAAAAAAAAAAAAAACCCCACTAGAACTAGGCAGTTCCTCAACATACCAACTTCTTTTTACAAATTTAAGACATTTGCCTTGCCAAATTGGCATCATAACATAATTTAGGACCCAACAATATGGAGATGAGAAACAAGTCCTCTATTCATCCGGAGAGAACTCATGATACCTAAAGGGTAACCTAATTTAAATATAAAAAACAAAAAAACAAAAAAACAAAAAAAAAAAAGAGTTTGGAAGCAATCCAAGAGGAAGAAAAAAAAAAATTCACATTTAGAAAACATACCACCATATCTGTATACAATGTCAAGTGATTTAAAATTTAAGCCATCTTTTCTCCCTTTCTTTGCTGGCAACGGCATTCGATGCAGATGTGTGAGCTGCCTCAGCTTCTGCCAAAGCTTTGCGCGTCTCATTCAGCTTCCTCATAGCAGCCTCATAAACTACCTTCTCTTTCTTGTTTCGACTCACCATTTCTTCAAGCTTCTCAACTCGCATCCTCAGCTCCCTCACCTCATCGTCATAAGCAAGTAGGGCCGGCCTGTCTTCTCTCTTCCCTTCCCCAAACTGTTTAGTCGTCTGTTTCTCTGATCTTCCATTCATAGCTTCACTGTGCATAGCAAGCTGGGTATTGATAAGACTAAAGACATCTGGTTCGGCTTCCTCTTCCTCCTTGGCAGCTTTAGCCGCTGCTGCAAACTTCTTATCACGCTTTCTCTTCCCACCTCTGCTTCGTTTCTTCCCCCGATTTTCCTTATTCTCTTCATTTTCCCGGGAATCAATGGCATGATCAAGTGATTGCTTTGGCGGAAGAGCTTTTACAGAAATGGGGTCCACCATTCCCTGCCCAGATACACCTAAACCCATTCCTTCACAGTAACCCATATTAGCCATCATCTTGGAAGCTATACCCCGGGTGTGATTCTCCCATTTTGCAAAAATGGCAGTTTCTGTCTGGATGCCTTTCTGAAGGGCAGTGCTTTCAAGGAATCCTAAACCTTGAGAATTGTCTTCTTCATTGTCACTGGAATCAGATTGTTCTGAACTTGTGTCATTTTCTTCTTCATCACTCATTTGTGCATATTCAGACAAGGAAATAGCATCACCCCCAAGCTTTGCGGAGATTCCAGTGCCTCTAAAAACTACTTTCCCCGTGTTGAGTTCATCGTCCCATAATTCAAGTTCAGCTTCCCTCCAAATGCCAGTTTTATTGTCGGGCACTGCCCAAATAGTGGACCCCACCAGTGACTGCTCCCATACTGTGGGGATATACTTCTTCAGGGAAGATAACGGGACATTAACACCTGGTACAAACAACCCAATGTCTGTCATTTCAGTTCTGAGATGCTGAATGCACCATAAGAGAAAACAAGACAAACACTGTGTTAAAATTTAACAGAAGCTAGCTTAATATTCAGAATAGACCTATCAAATGCAGGAACTAATTCAGGAACTGAAATGAACAAATAAAAAGAACTGAGCAAAATTTTCGAACTTAATAACAGAACAATTGGAGCTGCATTGACTGAACCAAGTAGATTAGAAAGTGACTTGGAATTCCTATTTTCTCTCATGTTGGGAGCAGAAAAAGATTGCTAGCGTAAACAATTTCCTTCAACAGTCCAAATAATAGGGAAGCAATTCTCTTTATTATTTTTGCTTTCCAGATTATTGGTGGACAGTATACTTAACGCATCAGTTTTAGCAATAACAAAAGAGAGGACAAAAAACACTTGAGCAGTTGAGGGTTTTAGAAACCAACGTCTATCTTCTCTATTAACAGATATTGTTGTAACATACCATGTGATAAGCGGCAGCTATTACCAAATCGACACCGCTGCTGTAGAAAGAACTTGCATATCTGCACTTGGGTGGTCTAGTATTAGTAAGTTGATACAACTAAAACCAGTTCATATGTTACCATGTTAATCTGATGAATTAATATTTCAGTGATGCCAAAACTCATGCAAGACCTGCCTGGGAAAGCAAAATGCTATTTTCTTAGAGAGAGAGAGAGAGAGAGAGAGAGAGAGGGGGGGGAGAGAGAGAATGAGGAGTGCTATACAAATTTTCCTTGTTTCTTTGACCAGAAACAGCACTTAAGTCACTGGTTAGATAGCTATAAGAAATATATATATATAATAAAGAATAACCAAGATGAGTAAATCAATTAAGAGATTTCCGTCATTAAGGCGTTAACATTATGTATAAACATAGGGTCAGAATTATGGGTGCAATGAATCTGTCAGAGCAACGTATTCTGAAGGGTCCAATGGATGACAATGACATGAAGTAAAATGCTATGCAAGTTTAGTAGTCAACCAAACATGGTCATCGACCAGCTAATACATTGGCCCGCCCACCTAATCACGTGGAAACAAAGACAAAGTATCATAAGGAAGCGAAAGCATTTAACAATGACCAATCAGGTAACTAATTTCACCTGTACGATATCACTTGCAGAATACACTGCTTAACCCAGTATGTGAACACTCAACACCATCATACCCCAAGGTGTAACAGCCTAGCATCTATAAACGCCAATGTTGTCAAATCGTGAATTGTTTTGCTAAAATGATGGATCGTAAATCACATCGAATTGTGAATCATACGATTCACTTTATTTAATACTAGAGATGTCTATGTAAACCCATTTGTGATTTTCTTTTGGCTGGTGACACTACGTAGGACAGGGTCACCATTGCACTCATATTTGTTCATGTATGACAGAATACAATGTTTATGCAACTTAGTATTAAAGTTGGAAACTGTATAACACATTCCTAAATACATTCGCCTTATTTGAAAGTCATCTCACAAAGTCCAAGAACAGAACAATGAAATGTTTTGGAGTGTAGTGCAAAAAAAACTAATTAAAAGCATTACTGTATATGCTAGACATATATATATATATATATAGAGAGAGAGAGAGAGAGAGATCTGTTAACTCGAATATTTAAAACTTCATCTGAAAATTAGCATTTCATTAAGGTCAATAACTTTTGTTCTACTCAAACTGATAGGATATCATCTTAATGCATCAAAAGAGTAAACCAATGTTCGCTATCGTCTACCAAAAATTATGATACACTGGGAATGCAATAAGATCTTAATAGCAGATTTTTCTCTACTTAACAGAATCTGCTCAACCAAAGATCGGCATCCAGAATATACATAATTCAATAAATAAACAAGTTAAACTAGAAGGGTCAATTTAAAAGCAGATGTTATAACAACAATAAAGGAAAAATAAACAAGACAGAAGATTAGACTCACCAACATGTTTTCAGATGTTGGTGTGAGGAAAGAAATCTTCGCTGAATTAGAACCTTCCAACCCAACAATCAGACCATTATACCAACGTCCATCAGTGTGGCGGAATCTACACTTAGATCCAACAGAATAACTTAGATCCGCCAGTGGTTCTGCTTCAACTTGTGTTGGATCAAGGGGCTCCACTTTGACATCATCAGCGACATACTTGGAACTATCTAGAACCGAATCCACCTCTCGCAGCAACCTTGCACGTTTCAACTGAAGAAGCCATTGCTCTGCATCTTTGACAGCCTGAACAAGCTCCTCATAAACCTGAAACAACGAAACATTTAACATTAGCAACTCCAAGGAACCATATATATGTCAAAAGAAATCCCTCCACGTGATTCTGTACAATCTTGTGGTAATTAGTATAATGATTTACTAATAAATTAACAAATAAAACAATTTGAAAAAACGCTAGCTTTTTCTACATTAAGTACAATTATATCAAACAAGATCAGGAGCAGCATCAAAGATAATCGTGTAGTTTCATTTTCCACCTTACTTCAGAATATGACATGCCGTTATCTATAACTTAAGCAGGCATGGAGATAGAAAATTAAGTATTCTATGAACTGAAACAAGATAGATTTTCCTTAGGCCATTTTACATACGTAAAATCAAGTATGACATGTTATTTGAAACTGTAATAAATGAAAAAATAGTCCGCTCTACCTCATCCAAAAAAAAAAAAAAAAGCAGCAGCACTCTAGCCAGAGATTCAATGGCACTATAGCAGCAATCTTATATCTTCATTTCTAAAGCACTGTCTCTGCCCTTATCTCACATGCTTCCCCAAGGTAAGCTAGAGCAGACAAGGAATAGCACAGCAGATTAACAGAAAAGAGAGCATATAGGGATGTTCTGATCAATCACATGTCACATTAAGTATAAACAAGTACACAAACCAACAAACAAACAAACACACATAATGAGAGAGAGAGAGTATGCAAGGCACATTCCTCCCATTAGATAACCACTTTATATAGGAAAATATTATTTACCATTAACTTTCTTTTCATCATTAAAACAAAGAGTTGTTAGGGCTTGTTGGTTATCATTTTCTATTTCTATTTCCAGTTTTTGGAAATACATAAAATTTGTTTGGCAAACTGTTTTTTAAACTCCAAAAAAATTGTTTTCAAATTCTTGAATAATGTTTCTGCACAAAATGAAAATGATATTAAAAAAGAATGGATGCTTTCAAACTTTTCATTGTTACAAAAATGAACAAAACGAAAAACACAACCAAACAAGCCTTGAATTTTACAGTAGAAATGTCCCATTGCTCATTAATTTAAGATACAATCCGCAAAGCAAGGTTTCACCACCAAAAAATAAATAAAAGTTCCCATTAGTTATTTACCAACTATAAATTAAAAGTTCCCATTAGCTATTTACCAACTATAAATTCCAAGGTTACTGCCAGCTAATAGCTCTAGTGGCATTCCCTGTTCCCAGTTTGAAAAGATGCACAACTCTCGTAAGTCCGCTTGTAGGGACAGTGTGAAGGGGAGGTTAGCCTATGAGCTAGGCTACGGAAAAAACCAATCAGCAAAATAATTGACAGAAAGGTTTAATTGGAATCAACCACTAACAATAGCACATCCAGACTGATGTCAC
The DNA here is from genome assembly GCA_036172215.1 of Camellia granthamiana. NCBI lineage: Eukaryota > Viridiplantae > Streptophyta > Magnoliopsida > Ericales > Theaceae > Camellia > Camellia granthamiana. Next base: position 90,569,427 of record CM069912.1, read on the forward strand.
TACCCAAAGCAGCTTCTAAAAATCATACTTGCAGTTGCAACTAACACCATGAAAATGCTTACCTAAGCTTGTTACTTTACTTCTTCGTAACCCATTCACAGATGATACAATGTCAACTATATTCCTTAAATGATTAATAAAGGAAACTATAATTTAATAACTTTTAACCAATGAAATACATAAGGATATGATATCATACGAATATGTCAACTGGACAAATTCTAAAAAAAGTAAGATCAGATATATTAAAACAGGGCAATATGTGTGTGTGAGTGGATATCATGTATACAGCAAGTAATATTAAAATTATATGCGTGAACAAGAACTTGACCAAATTTGACATGCTTTAATCTTTCATTACTATTTTCCAATTCTTCTCCCAAGGTGTATGCGAAATTATTTTCGCATTTATCCTACCTACCAATTGTAGTATATGCAAATGTCACATCTCAATTCCAAGATAGGTTAGATACATGATCTAGAGCATCGAAAAGTATCTGACCGTCCTTCAAAATTGAAGAAAATAATTTCAAATTATCAAAATAAAACATTTAGAAAGTATAAAACACGTCTCTACAAGTACTCGCAGATTGCCAAACCCTTCCTAAGAGTATACATATTTTGATCACCTTTTTTTATGCACACGAGTGTTTAATTTTAAACAAGTCCCAACACTTCTCAACTAAAACCTGAATCTTGAATATTGAAATGTTGCATTTCTAGAATAGCAGCGAAGTATAATTACTAAAATGATTCAGAAAATCATAACAAAAAATCAAATGCTATACTTACTACTTCAGAGCTGAGTGGTGAATAGCTTCGGTGTTGTATAGTTCTAAACGAAGAACTATTGAGGGTTTGAATCATTCTTCTTTTTGCCAATTGGAGTCGTTTCTTTATTGGTTTCTCCAAGCATAATTTTTAATGATGTGTAAAAATTTAGAATATTTAAGATTCATAAAAACAGACTGTTCTTCAAATTAATAATATAAAAAAATACATTCTGACTTTATATGCCCAGAAATATATAAATACATGTGTAAAACCATGCCATTGGTATCCTCTTTTAAAAAAAATTTAGTCGTACCATGTCACATCTATCCCATGCCATGTTTCCATAGCTAAGGCATCAAACTAAGTTACTATAGCTCAAGGATCCTAAGCTAAATTACTATAGCTCAAGGATCCTAAACTGACTAAGGAGAGTGGCACTTCTGCTAGGTTCTCATCCTTCATCTGTTCTTAAAAAAAATTGTTATAAAATAATATCCTATATAAAAATCATAATTAATTAAAAAATCACTATCGCACTTGATGCGTACAATGCTCAATTACGATTTGCAAGAAAATATACAACCTCGAATAAATTTAAAGAAAAATTCTTCCCAATGCATACAATGTTCAATTACAATTTGAAAGAGAAGGTACAACCTTGAATAAATTTAAGAACAATTCTTCCCAACAGAATAGTCAATACTTACTGAGCTCAAAGACGCTAAATGAGTCAGGGCATTAAAAAAACTCAAAAGCCAAAAAGTATTAGCTAGATAGAAGATTTGCTTTACTTAATTACTTTTGGGAGAAGGTGGGGGTGATAGCTAAGCACACAATGCAAATAGAGTACATATGCAACAAACCAAAACCAAGCCTCAAGTCCCATCAAATGGGCTGGCTACATATGCAATAATCCAACTAATTTATGATTGGTCTCTTATCCCCCCAAAAAAAATTATGGTTGCTCTCTTGAAATTTGAGACATACAGAAAAATGAGTGATAAAAAAACCAGATAAAGACCAAACTTATCCCACCACCATGTAGTGAAAAAAATGGAATAACTCATAACACATAAGGAAGCCAAAAAGAAAAAGAGTACGTAAGTCAATAATAAATTATTGTACCTCTTAATCTATGTTACATGGAGTTTCCAAAGCAACTCAAATAGCCATGTCAGACGCCCAACTCCCGACACTTAGACAAGAGTGTGGATATGTGTAAGGATGAAACATGTCTAGATTATATAGGTTTGTCGTCAAAAATCAATATTTACCCATGTGAAGAAAATCATTTGGAGTGAACATTTGAAAACTAAAAGTCTAGTAAAACGACTTCCATGAACTTGGATCTTCAACCCAATCCTCATTTTCAAGTTGTAATCTTCATACTCCAACTCTATGTGTATTTCTTTCTCTCTGCCTTTCTTATTCTTCTTATTTGTTTCAGTTATCCCCCACCTCTTTTTATTCTTCTTTTGTTTCGATTTCATTTTTCTTGTTTCGGTTCTCTCTTCAACTCAATATTTATTTTTGGTTTCCTCTTCATCTTCTACATACTTCTATCAAAATTTCTTCTTTTGCTTTCTTTCGTCCTCTTTTCTTGTTTCTCTGTTTCGATTCTCTCTTTAGTCTTTAAAGAATTGAAGTTATTTGTAAGAATTGAACCAAGGAGAATGTGATGGCGTTACTTTCTTAATTCAAATCTTAAGAATAGTTATAAGTCTTCCAATATTTAGAAATTTGCAAACTTATAAATAAATTTTGGGGGGACATACGTGTAGGTCATATTAAGTTGACTTATTATGCAATAGGTCCTATGATAATTAATGACATTTTTCATCATACACTATTAAAAAACGACACTAATTGTAAATTTTCAGCGACAATTTAAAAATTATCACAAAAAATGGTCAATAATTATAAGTTTTAGCTATAGTTTTAAAAAAATCATCAAAAAAAAAGTTACTGATTTTTAACTTTCAGCGACAAATTGAAAAATTCGTCATAAAAAAAGTCACTAATTGTAAGTTTTAATGACAATTTATGAAAATCGTGACAAAAAAAAAGTCACTAACTGTCAATTTTTAGCAACATATGTAAAAAATTGTCACAAAAATTTATTTTTAGTAACGACTGTACTAGGACTTATTTTCAATAGGGTTTGATGGGAATTAAGTCCAACTATTAGGACCTACTGATAGTTTATCCATAAATTTTTATCCTGACAACTTCACAAAGTAAGAAAACTGCATGTAAAATTTCAATTGTAAAACTGTGGGTGAGAATAATATTTTTTTTAAACATCCCCAATTTTAGAAGTCGTCAAAAATTTCTAAGTTGTGCCAAGTGTTAGTGAAAACATGATATAGGATAATTTTATAGCAAATTGTCTGGTCACATATCTTGTTGATCATATTTTGAAATTATATACATTAAATAGTTACATCTAATGATACACTTTTATGACATTTTATTACAGATATTGTGTAAATTGAAATTGAAATTGCATTTCACACGTTCGTTACAAATTTTTTGGTTATATATATGTTCATTACCTCAACGTTAAAATCCTGCATCCGTCCTGGATATGTGTCCGATACTTTTCATCGGACACTTCTATATATTTATATTTAACACTACCATTATAGTTGCATAATTATTATAAAATGAGCAATATATCTTTTTGACAAGGTATAATACCATTTTATCTCACATAATATATAATAGATTAAAAATATGACCATTTTTTGCCAAGTTTGCATACCCTTAAATATGAGATTTGATGGGTCCAACATTTATATATATACCCTAACCAAGTCCATGTAACATAGATCTTAATCACTACATACATCCATATAAAGTTATTGAGTATGCAAATTATGTCCATTCAGGTAATTTAAGATGGAAAATAATTTCACAATTTAGCTTCACTTTAGAGCTCAATTTCATATGGTTAATTTGCATAAAATAAAGGAGAGTCTGAAATAATCGTCAATTGCACACAGTATGTTATCATTCATATAATTAAAATGACGATAAGAACATTATTGTCGACGTATAAAGATACTGAAAGAAACTTGCAAAGGTAAAAACTTGAGAGAGATAGAGAGGGATTGAAAACCCTAGTTGGTGAAAAAAGAGAGGGGACTAACAGGGAGGAGATCGGGGTTGGTAGGATCAGAAGAGAGGGCATCTTGGAGAGCCGCGAGCGAGTCTCTTTGATCTTGCAGTTGAAGCTCCACTTGTTCTTCCATAACTCTCTCTTCCTCGTCCGCCATTAGAGAGAGAGTGAGAGAGAGAGAGAGTCTCACCGTTTGTACGTTTCTCCTAAAACTTGGCACAATTAAAATAAAATAAAAAATAAATAAATAAAAAAAAGGAAAAATGCAATGGACTACAAATCAATTACCAAATTTTCCACCAAACCTTTCATATAGGTATAGGACCCATACAAAAGGGTCTTACATCTATTTGAGAGTTTTGATAGAAAATTTGATAATTTATTTGAGACCCTAGTATAACTCAAAAAAAAAAACTAGGTAAATTACATTGACATTGGTACAATTACATTTTATATCTTGATGTTTTGAAAATTATATTTTTATCTTTATGGTTAATAGTCTAATTTCATAAATCTCTATTTATATAAAAAGCAACAAGTCTTAGTAGAAAAATAGAAAAAATTACATTAAAAAAAAAAGTAAAGCAACAGAAAGAAAGAAAAAAAATATAAAAAGCAAAGTAAAGCAAGAAAAGAAAGTATATGATTTCAATATTTTTATTCCGTTTAAATAATTATAATGACAGAAAATTAGTAAATTTTCGAAACGTTATGAGTGATATCTATTAAATCCAAATCTCAGCATTGTACGTGGAATTTATCCCAAAAAAATTATCAATTTAAATATTAATTTTTTATTCGTTTTTAATTTAGATTATTTATTTACTTTCATTTATTGAAACGGACGAAAAAAATTGCTAAATAAATTTGTACAAATTGTCATATCATATTTTTATTTTTATTTTATATTTTTTCATAAAAAATTTTTTAAAAAAAATTAAGATTTTGTTTGGCATAAGTTATTTTGACTAAATTAGTTAATACAAACAAAATATGTTAATTTAACCAATAATAAAAAAATATCAAATTCAAATCATAATCATTTCACTTTCTCTTACAACCATATCAAAAAAAAAAAAAAAAAATCAAAATTTATCTCAAATATAACTTTTTTAGCCATATTAAAATAATTAAAAAGTCAAAAAATTATGCTAAATTAACTCATCAACCCCAAAAGATGTCATTAAATTCAAAATCTATATACATAGACTGTCTAAAATACTCATTTTCATTGACTTTAATGACTATAATACTTACTTTTTTTTGTTGATTTTACTTAACAAAAATAGGCAAATAGTTTAGATTGAAAACAAGAGGAAATATCATTTTTCCCTCCAAACTTTCACGCATTTTTCAATTTGACCCCAGACTTCAATTAATATAAATTTTACACTCAAACTTTCAAATTTTGATAAATTTAGCCCCTGCCGTCATATTCCATCTACAATTGGACAAATTGTGCTAACGTGACACTAAAATTCATTTAGAATTTCATTTTACCTCCCAAACTATACCTTAAAAATCAATTTGCCCTCCCAAATATAAAAAAATTAAATTTAAATATTTAATAAATAATTTTTTATCTCAATAATGAAAAAAAATTAAATTTTAAATAATATATACTTTGCGAAAAAATAATAAAAAAATATAAAAATTCTCATTTAGAATGATCTTGAGATTATGAAGTATAGGTACTTCAACAAATATGTTATACTCGTACTGAATACTTACGAATTTTGAAATATTTTTCCCACTCAATATGTTATACTCGTACTCGATATTAGTGTCTGCCGTCACATTCCATCTACAATTGGACAGATTGTGCTGACGTGGCACCAAAATTCATTTAGAATTTCATTTTACCTCCCAAATTATACCTTAAAATCAATTTGCCCCCCCCAAATATAAAAAAATTAATTTAAATATTTAATAAATAATTTTTTATCTCAATAATGAAAAAAAATTGAATTTTAAATAATATATATTTCGCGAAAAAATAATAAAAAAATATAAAAATTCTCATTTAGAATTATCTTGAGATTATGAAGTATGGGTACTTCAACAAATATGTTATACTCGTACTGAATACTTACGAACTTTGAAATATTTTTCCCACTCAATTTTGAAATTACTATTAGTTGATCAATTCTATTAAAATTAATTTAGGTAATAAACTAATTATAATTGTGCGTACACACACATATAGAGTAGCTAAGAAATTTTTGGCTTAATAAGTTTCTTTAAGATCGACTAGAGATAATTTAAGACCTATGAAGAACAGGTACGAGTATACGTATTGGTATTGGTACGATGCGGATACGCTGACACGGTAAAATCTAAAAAAATGTAGGCACGGGTATGGCTTAATAAGTTTGTAAAAAAATATTTGTTTTTAGTTTAAAATAATACAACAATTAATTAAATGGTTTAACATTTAATGCCAAAAGTATAAGTATAAGATGAACCAAAATTAAATATCATTATATTAAATAACTTACAAACCATAACATAATTTTAAAATCATACTAAGTACAAAACTAAAAATGAAAAATAAGTCTAGTAAAAATAATTTTATTTTGGTAGTAAAAAAAAAATATTGTTTCGAATGAGTTACAGCACGGCTTGGGTATATACTAGCTATGCTTGGGTACGCCAAAAATTAAGAAGGAAAAATTTGAGTGCGTGTTTTATGTACTCGGCACGTATACAGAAATACTATACATCAGTAAATACCCGGTACAGGTACGATATATTTGTTGAATTATCCATGCTTCATAGTCTTAAGATAATTCTAAAGGAGGATTTTTATATTTTTTTGCCAAGTATATATTATTTAAAATTTAATTTGTTTGTATTTGAGGGGCAAATTGATTTTCAAGGTATAGTTTGGGGGTAAAATAAAATTTCAAATGAATTTTAGGTCACGTCAGCACATTCTATCTAATTGTAGACGGTATGTGACAGCAGGGGCCAAATTGATTAAAATTTCGAAAATTTTGGTGTAAAATTGATATTAATCGAAGTCTGAGGGTCAAATTGAAAACCGCATAAAAATTTGGGAGGCAAAATGATTTTTTCTCAATAAATAGATAAATAATTGTATTTACAAACCACAAAAAAATTCGGTACAAACCATGTTTATCATCTGAATTTAAATTTTTGAACAAAAATCAAATATTTGAATATAAATTTATGAACAATAAGTAATTGTTCAAACATAAACAGTTAAAACAAAATATATATTTGAACAATTTATTTTTATTCATCAGTTTATGTCTATGTCTGAACATTTGTTTTTTATTTAAAAATTTATATCCAAACAAAATAAATAGTGTCTATTGAGATTTCTTGTAGTGTATAAATAAAATTTCCCAAACAAAAATTATAAAAATGTTGTGCCAGTAAAATTTTAGAAATTGTAAGTTAGTTTAATGAATTTTTTTTATTTCAAATGAATGAACACAAATTTCACATGTCATTGTATGAATTTTTGTATAAATTTTATTGGGTCAATTACACTTTGCCCCTTTTTATGTTGGGCCATTTTATCATTTCATGTGATGACCCCATCACGTATAATATTTTATATTTGATTAATTAAAGAAATTTAGATTTTAATTAGTCATTATTTTAATTTAATTTGAGATTTATGAAAATTATGGAATCTGATTCGTATATGATTTGATTAAAGATTTACTTTAGAGTTAGAAATTGAAAGCCTAAATAACTTAAAAGGGTAAAATTGATGAGTTGAATCAGTTTAATTTCGAGTATTGGACCATATGAGAGTTTAATTAAAAATTCGATTTTGTTTAGTAAAATTGAAATTTGATTAATTGGGTCCGAATTGAAGTTAATTAAGTTATGAGGATTGAGAATTGCGATTATTATGAATTAAACTTACTTAAGAGGTATCTAATTTGAATATATAATTTATTGATGAGAATCTTAGGTTTGATTTGAAATTGAAAGCCTTAATGATTCAAGAAACCAAAATTGACGATGGTAATAAATTTAATTTGATATTTGGAGCCTTTTGAAGTTTGATTATCTGATTCAAATTAGTAAAAATTAAATATAATAATTTAGTCTTAATGGAAGTCAAATTGGACTAATTAAATTATGTGAAATTTGTGATTAGTTATGATTAATTAAGTTATGCGTTAATTGTGATTAATCAAGATTAAGTGATATTTAATTAAGCTAATGTATAATTAAGAGTAAAGCTAATTTTACTCATTTAATTGATTGAGAAAGAGGTATATGGAGCCTTCTAATTGTGCTGGAGCTTTTGTGTGTGTGCATGTGTAATATTTGGCTGGTGACTTCATAGAAGAAAAGAGGTGGATGTCTTGTTAGGAATTGATCCTTCTTAATCAAAATCGGTAAGACATGAAATAACAAATAAGAAATAAATTAACGAATCAAACAAATCACGTACATAAAAACAAAAGGATTTACATAGTTCACCCTATAATAGGGTTATGTCTACGGCTGTTGCGGTTTTCACTATGATCAGAAAAATATAACTCTCTTTTAACCTAAAAGAGGCACCCCCTCATCTATTTATAAGTATAGAACTAGGGTTACAGGGAAGCACATGGAAATTACAAAAGTACCCAATCCCCCTTGGGGGGCCCCCCAAACCCCCATTGGACCTAGTGTTTGAGTGAATAGTACTTATCAGGGTCCACCGACCCAACAATCTCCCACTTGGAACCTAATAATACAAGCTCTCCACCATCTTCATCACACAGAGAAACGCCGCAACAACTCGATCTTCCTTCATCAATCTTGAAGGCCAACTAAAGTTGCACACAACTTCAGTTTGTCAATGGTGACTGTCTTGGTTAACATATCTGCTGGATTCTTACTGCCTTGGATCTTCTCAAGAGACAAGACTCCATCATCTACAAGTGAATGAATGAAATGGTATAACAGCTGAATATGTTTCGTCCTAGAATGAAAAGCCGGATTCTTTGCAAGATGAATAGCACTTTGACTGTCACTATGCAAAATACTCATCTCTTGCGTCTTACCCAACTCTACTAGGAAATTTTGTAACCAAGTCATCTCCTTCCCAACTTCAGCAATAGCAACATACTCAGTCTCTGTTGTAGAAAGGGCCACAATCTTCTGTAACTGTGAAATCCCACTCACTTTGTAAACATAACTAGTAGTACTATTTCTGTTATTCATATCACCAGCCAAGTCTGCATCAACATAACCATGTAACCCGCTGCCGGTTCGTCTGAAACAAAGTGTCGTATCTATAGTACTACTCAAGTATCTAAGGATTCACTCCACTGTCTCCCAATGTTGTTTGCCTAGATTACTCATGTACCTACTAACCACTCTCACTGCATGTGCAATGCCTGGTCTAATACAAACCATAGCATACATTTTGCTATCGATAGCTGAAGCATACGAAACATGTTCCATATAAGCCTGCTCTTCTTCAGTCTTCGGAGACTGCTCTTTGGTAAGTATGAAGTGGCTAGCCAATGGAGTGCTCATTGGTTTTGCACCATCCATGCTAAACCACTTGAGAACTTTCTTAACATACTCAGCTTGTGTGACAACTTCAAAGTACCATTTTGCCTTGTCCCTGTGAATCCTCATACCAAGGATTTTGTTTGCAACTCCAAGATCCTTTATCTCAAATTAGTTGGACAAAAGTTTCTTCAATCTTTTTATCTTTTCAATGCTAGATCTTACAATAAGCATATCATTAACATATAAGAGCAAAATAATATAACTTTTGTCAAACCTCTTGCAATAACAATAATGATCTGCTTGACATCTTGTAAAACCGCTGCTACACATAAACCCATCAAACTTCTTGTACCACTGCCTTGGGGCCTGTTTCAAACCATACAAGCTTTTTCGAAGTTTGCATACAAACTCCTCTTTGCCATGTGCCAAGAAACCTTGTGGTTGCTTCATGTAAATTTCCTCCTCCAAATCACCATGGAGAAAAGTTGTTTTTACATCAATCTGCTCAGGATGCAAATCTTCAGCAACCACAATTCCCAGCATCAATCTGATAGTGGTCAACTTTATAACTAGAGAGAAAATTTTAGTGCAGTCAACTCCTTCTTTTTGCTGAAATCCTTTTGTAACCAATCTGGCCTTGTAGCGTTTACTCCTATCATGTTCCTGTTTGACCCTGTAAACCCACTTGTTGTGCAAAGCTTTCTTACCCACTAGTAATTCAGTCAACTCACATGTTTGGTTTGCCATGAGTCAATCCATTTCATCTTGCATAGCTGACTCCCACTTAATTGAATCATCAACATGCAAACCCTCATCATAACTTTCAGGTTCACCCCCATCAGACAACAACAAATAATGTAAAGATAGAGACCAAAATTGTGTAGGTTTAGACTCCCATATGTGGCTCAGTTTGTGGAATAATTTTTCAAGATTATTTTGAATCCTACTATTCAGATCACTCTTACTAATCTCCTTTAACTCAACATGCTCATGACAAGTAATAGATTCAAATTCAGATTCACATGCAGACTTATCCCTATCTTTATACATTACTTTCTCATTAAATATGACATCTCTACTTCTGATTATTTTCCAATTTTTATCATCCCAAAACCGATAACCAAATTGATCAATGCCACACTCAATAAAAGTACATTTAACAGATTTCCGATCAAGTTTACTTCTATCAGCAGAATCTATATGCACATATGAAACACAACCAAATACCTTTAAAAAAAAAAGATTTACTTCTTTACCGCTCCAAGCTTCTTCTGGTAACTCTCCATCTAATGGAACAGATAAACCACGGTTAATCAGATATGTTGCAGTGTTAACTGCATCTGCCCAAAACATCTTTGGTAATCTGGCCTGTATCCACATACTTCTAGCATGTTCATTCAGAGTTCTATTCATGCGTTCTGTGACGTCATTCTGTTAAGGTGTCTTTCGAACAGTCTTCTCCATTCTAATTCCACTTTCTGCACAATATTTCTTAAACTCATTGTCCTCATATTCCCCTCCATTATCTGATCTCAAGCACTTAATTTCCAGACCTGTTTCAGTCTCCACCAAGGCTTTCTATTTCTTAAAAGTAGTATAAACTTCAGATTTGTGTTTCAGAAAATAAACCCACACATTTCTCGTTGAGTCGTTGATAAAGGTAACATAGTATAATGATCCTCCAATAGATGAAACTGGTACAGGTCCCCACACATTTGTATGAACCAACTCCAATTTTTCTAACTTTAGCTTCCTATCATCCTTTGAAAAACTGACCCTATTTTGTTTGCCAAAGATGTAATCCTCACAAAAGTCAATGTCCACCGATTTCAAATCTGACAGTTTCCCCTTAGATGCAAGTACCTTCATCCCTTTTTGATTCATATGTCCAAGCCTTTGGTGCCACAGATTTGAGTCTTCCTTTTCATCAACAACTACTACCGCATCCCTATTGTTCGTAGTCATGCAAAGGGTGTCTTCTTTTTTACCACGAGCAACCACCATGGCTCCTTTGGTGATTTTCCACAAACCACCCATGGAGGTTATAACATGACCTTCATCATCAAGTTGTCTAATAGAAATCAAGTTTCTTTTCAAACTAGGCATGTGTCTGACATTCTGTATCTTCCAAATAGATCCGTTTGGCAACCTGATTGTTACATCACCTTTACCCGCAATCTTTAAAGATTTATCATCAGCCAAATAAACCTTCCCAAAATCACCACCAATGTAATTATCCATGATTTCCCTCTGTGAAGTAGAATGGAATGATGCCCCAGAATCTAAAATGCAAGATTCAAGAGGGCTGTCAATACTCAAGATCAAAGCATCATAAATCTTCTCCGTTGCAGCATTAGCAGACTTTTGATTTTGATCACCTTTGTTCTTATTCAATGTTGGGTAATCTCCTTTTAGATGTCTCTTCTTTTCACAGTTCTAGCAACTCTGTCCCTCTCCAGTTCTTGACTTGCTTCTATGTTTGGATTTGATCTGTTGCGGTTTAGGTTTTTTCCTGCTGATCTTCCTCTGGCTTCTGTATTTAGGGCATAACCTGAAGTTTCCCCTAATTCCCTTTTGAGAATTTCTTCACTGAGAATTAAATCTCGAATATCATTGTAATTCAACTTTTCTTCTCCTGAAGAATTACTTACTGCCATTACAGTACCATTCCAACTTTCTGTCACGACCCAAACCCGGTACCTAAAGTCTCGACATTGCAACAAGATAAAAATAAAATAATTTTAATAATTTTGTAATCGTAGCACAAACAGATAAATTAAATAAATTAAAATAAAATAAGAAGAAGAAAACATTGTCGTTTATCCCCAATCTTAATCCTGCTAAGTCTCGTCACCTGAAAGGGGTAACAGCTATGAGCATATAGCAGAGTGAGAAATATTATATTGTGAGTATAGGGGCACAAAATAGCCATGGATATTTATTTAAGCTAAAACATTAACATAATTTAAGTTGTATAAATAAATTATTTAAGTGGCAGAAACTGAAGTAAAAATTTCGTAAATAACTATAACCATGGTGTAGAACAGAATAGAATAGGGGTCACTGGAGTGGCAATCAGGACAGGGGTCAATGGATCCATGACAAACAGATGACACAAAGTGGCCAAACAGAGGCCAATGGTTATTTAAGTCCCCCCAAGGTATGGGACTCCCATGGTGGTACTTACAGAAAATAATTGTTTATAAAATCATTATCAAATAATTTCTAAAATCTAAACAAACATATCCTTGGGTTTCAATTTAAGTAAATAGAGTTCAAAAAATAATCCACGTAATTGAAACATTAACATAACCATAAAACATAAATTATATAAAATAAATTGTGGTAACTCAAAATATTCGTAAAATATATTATGGTAACTCAAGACATATAAAAAAACATATTATGGTAATTCAAGGCATAATATAACTCACCTTAATATTAACTCCTATTATTTTCTTATCTTCTTCGATTTTCCGAACTTCACTCCTTGTTTCTACTCCTATTTTGTGAACCTCAGCGTAGTACCTCACCCCTATATATACATGTCTGGAGTGTTGGTGCATCAGGTCCAATTTTTTCCCTTAATCAATACGTGCACAGGTGGCATACTTTGCTACCTCCAACAATGCTCAACAGATTACACATCCTCCTAATAGTGCCACCTCTCATTTATCGCAGATTACACTTACCCTAATAGCGACACCTCTTAACCTTTGTTACATAATTATACGTAGGTCCCAAGTAAGAGAATATTTACATTATCCTCTCTTGATAATCATACCATAATTGCTAATTAAGTTATATTGTAGGCACACATAATTATTAAATATTATTTGTTTCTATATTTATTTTACTATTATTACCACCACTATTACTACTATTGTTATTATTATTATTTATTTGTATTAACGTGGTGTTAATTAAATATTTGGGGTGTCGCACTTTCTGGCAAACTAGACAGAAGAATCAAAGCTCTAACCTCATCATCAAATTCGATAGATACAAAACTCAATTGTGTTACCACAATGTTGAATTCGTTCAGATGCTAAGCTACCAAAGCACCTTCTGTCATCCTCAGATTAAACAATCTACGCATCACATAAACTTTACTTGAGGCAGAGGGTTTTCCGTACATGTTTGAAAGTGCCTCTATGAGACCCGCTGTAGTCTTCTACTTCGCTATGTTAAACGCAACGGTATGAGACAGCGTTAGCCGAATAACACCTAGCGCTTGGCGATCAAGAAGAGTCCACTCATTATCCTTCATCTTTTCTGGTTTTGTCTTTGAAAGGGGCTTATACAGTTTTTTCTGATATAGATAGTTTTCAATCTGCATCTTCCAAAAGCCAAAACATGTGCCATTAAATTTATCAATTCTAACCTTTTTTGTTTGTAGCCATCGTTCCCATTCGAACCAATGCTCTAATACCAGTTGTTAGGAATTGACCATTCTTAACCAAGATCAGTGAGACATGAAATAACAAACAAGAAATAAATTAACGAATCAAACAAATGACACACATAAGAACACAAGGATTTACATGGTTCACCCCAAAATAGGGTTAAGTCCACGACTACTGCGGTTTTCATTATGATTAGAAAAATACAACTCTCTTTTAACCTAAAAAAGGTGCCCCCTCATCTATTTATAAGTATAGAATCAGGGTTACACAGAAGCACATGAGAATTACGAAAGTACCCAATCCCCCTTGAGGGGAGGCCCCCTAAAACCCCCATTGGACCCAGTGTTTGAGTGAACAATAGGGTTGAGTGAACAGTACTTATCAGGATCCAACGACCCAACATGTCTATCTTATTTGTGTTGGAAGCCTTATGTTCATTTGTTTTATAGTTGGAAACAGAGAGTTAGAAGTTAGAAAAAGAGAGAAAGAGAATCGAGAGAGAGAGAGAGAGAGAATAATGTGTTGGAAACCCAATTCAAGAGTCCAAGAAGAAGAAGAACTAAGGAAGGAAAAGGTAAGAAAGTGAAGAATTGAAGACAAGCTCAAGAAATTATCAAGGATTTATCAAATTGAAGATTTTAGATTAAAAAAAATCACTTAAAGCATAAATTAAGAAGTGATTGAGTTCGATCTCATGTAATTACAAAGAAATTAGCAAGAAGATGAAGAAATTATGATTATGAAAATTAATTATTTTGGGTTTAATTTTATAGTCTTACATGAAATTAAATTATATTGTTACATACATGAGTGAATTCTTTGAGTATTAGAGTTTATATTTACACGCATCATGGATTTTGAAGAATTTGAGCCATTCAAGTTCATATTTTGAAGAGAAAGGGAAAAGTTTTATAAAAATCAAGTTTATGGAAATTTGGAATTAATCCTAAAGTTAGATATGGTTTTGATTTTATAATGACAATTAGAAATTGATTTAATTTTGATTTTTAATCCATGCATGTAATGTAACTTAAGAGTTTTACTCAAATTAAACATATTTTGAAACATTTATGATCATAAATTAAGTTTTGGGTTAAAAATTGAGTTAAGTTCAATTTCTAAGAGATTGATTTTGTAATTCATCATTTAATTTTGATTTTTGTTATTTATCATGAAATTGGATTCCATCTTTACATGCATCATAGGTTTTTAAGGGTTTTGAAGATTTAATTTAAGTTCTAAAGGAAGAAGAGCAAAGCTTTGAAAATTATGAGTCTATGAACATTTTAACTTTAATTTTGAAATTAAAGGAGTTTTAATATAAATGGTTTGAAATTGATCAAATATTTAGATTTTCTGAAGTGTTTTCATGTTTATAATTAAGCCATGCAAAGACCCCAAGTTTTAAAAGTGTTTGGAAACTATTTTTGTTGATTTTCAAAACCAAGAATTTCACAGACCGCTCGAGCGGTATAGTCACCACTCAAGCGCACATAATAGGCATCCAGTATTTTTGCAGATAGCATAATCCGCTCGAGCGATCAAAGGTCCACTTGAGCAATTAGACCTTTTCAACATGTTTTGAAAAAGGGTGAATTACACTAACGGTCCCTATAGTTTAGGGCTTGTGTCATTTTGGTCCCTGACTTTTCAATTGTGACACATTTGACCCTGAATTTTGAATTTTGTTCCAAATAAGGACAATTGAAGATACTACTGGATTTTGCAAGGGTAAAATCGTCAATTTGATAAAATATAAATTAATTTGACAAAAATAAATGTTAAAAAATTATTTTTGAATTTTTAAAAATTATTTCTACCTACTAAAGATAAAATTGTATAAAATTGATAAATCTTTTAGACTTTTTTTTTTTACGAAATTAATTTTTATTATGGATTTGGATGATGATCATGTAAAATTAATCATATAATTTTTACTAATTTTTATCAATTTTACATAATTTTATTTTTGGTGGGTAGAAATAATTTTTAAAAATTTTAAAATATTTTTTTGACATTTATTTTTGTCAAATTAGTTTATATTTTATCAAATTGAAGATTTTGCCTTTGAAATTAAGCAATGGTACGTTAATTGTCCTTATTTGAAACAAGATTCAAAATTCAGGGTCAAATATGTCACAATTGAAAAGTCAGGGACTAAAATGACACAAGCCCCAAACTATAGGGATTGTTAGTGTAATTTGCCTTTTGAAAAATTACATCTTTTTCATATTTTCATTCTCGACTCTTCCTAAGCCTTCTTAGGAATAAATTATGACTCGTTGAGGATTAATAAGTTAAGAACTAACCTAAATTAATTTGTTAAAGAATGAGTCATTGATTAAGTAATTAATCAAGAAAGAATAAGTAAAGTAAGCATACGTGAAATAAGAATTCGGTTTAATTGGGAAGAAAAGAATAAGAGAGGTTAAATATGATCAAGAGAATAACATTATGTTTTGATACATTTGGTTATGTGCTTTGTGTAGGTTGGACATAAAAGGAGTTACATTCGAGTCACGCCCACTGGGAGTAGTATCTTTGTAAAGATATGTTGAAATGTATTTTTGAATTACTGCAACAATGTAATTTTGAAATGTTATTTTGATACAAATGAATGATTGTCTCTTTTGAAATGTAATGGTGGCATCCTCAGTATAGCCCTTACTTAGAGATACTGTAGCGATCCCGATTTCGACCCTTCTTTCATGTTTTGCCACTTCGACTGGGCAGGTCAGGGATCGAGCTGTCTGGTCAGCTCGCGGGGGTCTAAGGGGCAGCGCCCCTTGGCGAGTCCGAGGGCAGTACCCCCTGAAGCAAAAATACAAAATGCATTCGAAGTTGCTTGTCCACTCAAGCGACCGTTTATGCGCTCTAGCAGAGAATGTTTGGTTCTAGAAGTTTGACTTGTCTGCAAAAGTACTAAGAAGGTGTATTCGACGCTCGAGCGGGGCTTTCTATGCTCGAGCGGACCATTTTATATCAGTTCGTGAATCTGATATTTCAGGTCACTTTTGTATATCTCTCTCTCTCTAAAAACCCTTTCCTCTCCTTTCTCTCTACATTTCCCTACGCTAAATTGGATCAAAACCTTGATTTCTCAAGATCCGTTGGGAGTTAGATCGAAGTTCTTCATCAAAGTTGTGTAACTTCTCAAGAGCTTCGTTGTGTGCGGTGAAGATCGAGTTTCAACATCGTTGATTTTAGGGGTTTCATCTCATTTCTTCTTCAAAACTTGAGGTAGAGATTTTCTTAGTGTTATATATATATATATTTTGCAAGATCTATTTGATTTTCGAAATCATCTTTTGATAACTTTGAAAATTGATTGTTGATTCAAGAAGTTGAGCGATTTTGAAAGTAGGTTTGTCTCTTGTTCTTTTAAAATGATCTTATGGGTTTTGATCTTCGTTGATTGAAGAAAATATGATTTTGGAAAGTTTTCTTTCAAAAGATTTAAGTTGTATAGTTTTGGTGAGAAAACCTAGAATTTTAGAATTTTTTTTTAAGAGACTGAAAATCCATGAATGATATTGTTATATTTATTTTGTGTGTCAAAATAAGTGGATGTTTGGAAAATTTCTTATTTATATTCATATAAATGATGAATTTTAGGGAATATGAGAATTGTTGTTCATTTTGGAAATTATTGTTCAAAATGTTGAAATAGTCTTGAAATAACTAATTGTTGAGGATACTTGAGAATATGGAATTGTGTTATTCCTTGGATGATGAATTGGAATAAAAGTATTTATATTCATCTTGTGAAATTGGCTTATCAATTCATTTGATTACATTAAACTTTGAAAGTTGATTTGAAAACTTGCATTGAGAAAAGAATGTCGAGAAACAAGTTTTTATGGAATGGTTTTGCAGTAAATACATTGGTAAGTCTTGATAGGTGGTGCAGATGATACTGAATAAGTTAGCCTGAAAGTCCGAGGTGAAAGACCGAAAACCCGCGCAGATAGGTTTCTAGCCTTCTGGTTAATACCGGTAAAAATGACAAATTGGTAATACTTGTATAGTCTACTTGTAGACACCGACCTAAGGATTACCAGAGTCGTATTTATTGCCCTTGAAATAAATTGTTAAGTTTTGAACAATTGAAATTGTATGATATCATTAAGTATGATGGTTTTCAAAAGATGAAAAAGTGATTTATTTTCAAAAAGGCATAGCATAGCATGTGCATTTCATCTCTTAAGACTTGTATAAAATGTATATACTTTGTTAAGAATTTCCTACTGGGCTTTATGCTCACTCTACGGGATTTTTGTGTAGGAAAAAATGTGGTGATCCCACCTAACTAGAGGCGTGGAAGTATGTGTGTTGGGAGTACAATGCTCTCATTTTGCTGTGACTCTGTGTGTAATCTAAGAGATGTGTTTGTGTTGGTTTGAATAACCGTTTTGTGTAACCAAGCTCAAGCCTTAAAAACTTGTAAACCCTTGGGGGTATTTATTTGTTTACTTCCTTATTGTTGGATTAATGTATTGTTGTATGAAGAACTATTGTATCATGCAATGTAAGTTTGGAGATTTATATTCGGTTTTCCTTGAAAGAGCCATGATTGTTATATTATCATTTGGACTAGAAATTTGAGGCGTTACAACTTGGTATTAGAGCTACCGGGGTTTGAATACTTGGGGCTCGTGGGAAGTGATTGTTTAACCACAATGGGTTCATTTAGCATCCTTAGGAAGTGTTATGCATTTTGTGACTATGTGATAACATGCTTATGTGACTAAATGGGTATAAGATTGGACTTTTGGGATGTTGTTTGTGCCTGTTAAATTCCTTGAGGTCTTATTAGAAGGGTACTTGATCAATACTCATTCTACTAAGAATTCTTGGTTTTTTGTGGAACGAATCTCATAATAAGAGTATAATCCGTATGTGTTTACATGACTAAGTGCTTATGTGGGGTGAAATTTAATTGTTATATGGTAGATGAATATATAGAATTATTGTGATTAAACGTGTAAGGCAAGTTGCGGGCACATGTGGGTTAGTGTGCTAAATTAATTTTATTGTCTTGATGGACTTGGTTGTGTCTTGATGTAAGAGGGAAAAGTTGTGGCCTACGGTTTACGACAATTGAAAACTCATGAGAAAAATTACCCCACCCATGATCTAGAATTAACAGCGGTGATTTTTGCTTTGAAAATTTGGAGGCATTACTTATACGGTGAGAAGTTTGAAGTCTTCTTCGATCATAAGAATCTAAAGTATTTGTTTTTTCTCAAAAAGACATGAATTTACAACAATGGAGATGGATAGAATTTATGGAGGATTATGACTTTGAGTTACACTATCATCTAGGAAAAGCCAATGTGGTGGCCGATACTTTGAGTCAAAAATCTGTGAGTAGTTTGGCAAGTGTGGCCATTCGGGAATGGGATATGCTAGATGTCATTGGCAAGTTTGATTTGCACTTGGGTGAATTCGAAGAGAGTGTTACCTTGTTTACTTTGAATGCTTAACCTACCTTGGTTAGTAAGGTCATAGAGGCACAACGAGGAGACCGTGATATGGAATCAATTCGTGTTAAGATTTCCAATGGAAAGGAAGAGAAAGGTTTGAATGTTCACTCAGATCTGAGTGCACATTACCTAGATCGTTTATTTGTACCAGAATCTTGTAAAGAGGAAGTGCTCCGGAACTTCTATCACTCACGCCTTGCGGTACACCCGGAAGGCACTAAAATGTATCATGATCTTAGTCATCAGTTTTGGTGTAGGGGTATGAAACGGGATGTCACTTTATTTGTATCGAAGTGCCTTACTTGTCAACAAGTAAAGGCCGAACACCAAAGACCAGCAGGTTTGTTACAACCCTTACCGATAGCCGAGTGGAAATGGGAGCGTGTTACCATGGATTTTGTAGTTGGGCTTCCTAGAACACAACGAGACAATGACGTCGTTTGGGTGATTGTTGATAGGTTGACTAAGCCTACCCATTTTCATTTCGATGTGCACCAGCGACTCAATTGAACGCTTGGCAGAGTTGTACATTAGAGAGATAGTTCGACTTCATGGAGTCCCTGTGACTATTGTGTCAGATAGGGATCCTCGTTTTATTGCCCGGTTATGGCAAAGCCTTCAAGAGGCATTGGGAACTAAGTTGACTCTTAGCACCGCTTATCATCCTCAAACCGATGGACAGTCGGAATGTACCATTTAGATTTTAGAGGACATGCTTAGAGCTTGTGTCCTTGATTTTAAGGGGCCTTGGGAAAGACACTTACCATTGATTAAGTTTGCTTAGAACAATAGTTACCAAGCTAGTATTGGGATGGCACCATTTGAGACCTTATATGGCCGACCTTATAGATCATCAGTTTGTTGGGCCGAAGTGGGTAATGCACCGTTACTGGGTCTGGAAATTGTTAGAGAGACAACCGAAAAAGTTGTTCTCATTTGGAAGAGGTTAGCTACAGCCCAAAGCCGACAAAAGAGTTATGCCGGTAAAAGGAGACGACCTTTATCTTTTGAAGTTAATGACCATGTATTTCTAAAAATCTCACCAAGGCAGGGTTTGATGAGATTTGGAAAGAGTGGTAAATTATTTCCAAGGTTCATTGGGCCTTTTGTAACAACCCTCACCACTGCTTACCGATTAATTACTGATTACCGCTAAACTGAGACTGATTATGAGAAGTAATTGAACTGATTAAAATATTGAACTAACCGACTAAAATCTGAAACTGAATCGATTGACTGTATCTGTTTAATTGCATGTTTATCTGTTTGACTGTTTGATTATCTGTTCATGTCTTTATGTTTAAACTGCAAATTGAAGGCCTTATCGGCGGCCGAATCTGAAATTGATTGATGTTCTGTGTTCATTAGGATTTATATGATTTTATGGTGTATTTAATTGAAAATCGATTTGGTATGATTAAATTAGAGTAAATGTTGGTAAATTACATGAATTGAGCTTATTTACAATTAGACCACTTAGTGGCCACTATCTAAACCTTTTTAAAGCTTTGTTATACACTTAGCAAACATTTCCTCAGCTCATTTTGAGAGCATAGCCGACCATAGAGAGAGAGGAAGTGAGAGAGTGAGTTCATCTTGCTTCATCTTGAATTGGCTTGAAAGACTTGAAGAAATTGTAGGAGATTTGCCTTCTTGAGCCTCTAGACCTGTATTTGAGGACCTAGGTAAGGAATTCAGCCTCTCATTGTTGTCTTTAAGTTGATTCTTGCATGATTCATGTCAAATTGAAGAGCTAAGTCATGTATTGGTTCAATCATGTTGAGTTGGAGCTTAATTCATGCATGCATGTTTACATCCTTGAGTTTTGATGTTGTTCTTTATGAAAGTGTACATGCATGTTCATATCTTTACAATGGACCATGATTTCATCTTGATTTTGTAAGGTTTAGCTCATTAGAGCATGTTTTGAAGCTTGAAAGTTGTTTAAAATACATGCATGTCATGTTTGAAGATTGTTCATGAAATTTGGTTTGAAAATGAGTTCAATTGAACTACCCTTGGCTTTGATTTCTCAAATTGAGATTTAAAACATGTCATACTATGTTTTTACAAGTGTTTTCCAGGTTTTCAGCCCAAGAGGATCGATTTTAGTGCATTAGAACTTGGTTTTAAGCTTGAAGGTGCAATCTGGGTTTTCCAGATTTTGCACTCCCGCTCGAGCGGGGAAAGTGGCGCTCGAGCGGGGAATTCGAGCATCCAGTACTTTGTTATGTTTTGCAGTCCGCTCGAGCGGGGTGTTGGACGCTCGAGCGGGACCTTGTGTCTTACGCTCGAGCGGTTATCGAGCGCCCTATCGAGCGTGATTTTCACACATCCAGTACTTTCGACCTGTCTTGCAGAACGCTCGAGCGGGGAAGTCCACGCTCGAGCGTATCCCTTTGTCTGCATGTACGCTCGAGCGGGGAAACCCACGCTCGAGCAAGACTCTGTTTTTCTGAAAATTCTGAAAATGCTTTTAAAGTGCATCTTTGCATCCTCATCCTATCCTAGGCATTCTTAGGCCTAGTTTAAGATATCTTAATGAGGATATAGATGTAGAACACACCGAGGCAAATTAGGGATTAAGTTATTATCTTTCCCAACTGCATAGCTTAGTGTGTGTTCAATCTGTAACTGTGTAGGGTTGGCTTCCGGAGACGCGCTCTAGCTTACTGTAGCCCAGAACTCTGTGAGTAACAATTGTGTAAAGATATGTTCAACTGTGAATATTTCTGACTGTTTAACTGAACTGCTTTCTGAACTGAAACTGTTAATTGAATGAATGTATGTCCTATATTCTGAACTGTATTGTGGCATCCTTAGCAACTACTGTTACTGACTGTTACTGTTACAGAGATCTCTGTCGGTTCCCTTGTTGGAACCACTACCGTTTACTGATTGATGGCCATCATTTACTGTCCGGTCTTTTAAGACCTACTGTTTACTGTACTGCTATGCTAATGGATGTACCACATATGATTGAATGACTGATATACTAAATCAATGAACTGTTTTCATTACTGTAAGGACATTCATTCTTAACCCCTTTACGCATTATGTTATTCACTGGGCTTTAGCTCACTGCTCATATATATATGTAGGTGTACAGGCACCAGACCGGAGCTAGGAGCATGGGGTAGATTTCCCTTTTTGTCAAGCCAACCACCGTGCCTCACTGCGAGGTTCCGAGCCTGTCAAGTTTTGGCTTAGGGGTGTTTTAATTTCCCTCGTCTGTCTCTGTATCTGTTTTTGTAATAACCACTTAGACTGATAAACTGTACTGTACTGTTTAATAGGGATTAAGTCCCTGCTCTGGATGATTGTATATTATGTACATACTGTTTTGTCACTGACTGTATATATGTATGAGAAGTCTTTTTGCATACAGACTGTCACCGCTCATTGGACATTGTTTACTTACTGTATTGGCTTCCGCCAGCCCCTGTACTCTGTTTTACTGTCCTACTGTTAAGCAGGTCTTTGGTAATCTCGGATTACTGGCCGGTTACGGTGCTAAACCCATAGGGGCGGGTTTGGGTCGTGACACCTTTTGAGATCTTAGAGCGAATTAGGGAAGTGGCATACCGATTAGCTTTACCACCACAACTTTCGGATGTTCACAACGTATTTCATGTAGCTATGCTTAGGAAGTATGAACTCGACCCCTCTTATATGCTTGATTGGGTTGACTTGGAGGTAGATGAGGATGCCTCTTACGAAGAATGACCGGTTCAAATATTAGATACCCGGGAGGAAGTGCTACGGGGCAAAACTATACCGTTGGTAAAGGTGTTGTAGAGACACCATAGAGTTGAAGAAGCGACGTGGGAACGAGAGGCGGAAGTCCGCTCTCTAAGTATCCGGATTTGTTTGAAAATGCTTAAGTTGTTTTTCCTTGTAATATTCCCTAGTGTTTGAGGGAAATGTGTTAAAATTGTTGACCACATATTGTTATGTATGTTGTTATGTTAAGCATGAAGTAGTTACGGATTGTCATTTTTTTGCTTTATGTTTAGGTTAATGTGGACGATTGTTGTTAATGAGATAACCATGGTGGAAATGGCAAAAAAAAAATGGTTGTGAGTTAATATTGCGATTTTAAAATGAAATAGCATGGTTTTGATCGCTAGAAACCCCTTTTGTTTGGGTTGTAGCATGAATTAGCATGGTTTTGATTGAGGACAAAATTCTTTAAGGGGGGAGGTTGTAGCGATTTCGATTTTGACCAGGTCAACTTACGGGGGTCGAGCTGTCGGGTCAGCTCGCCGAAGCAAAAATGCAAAATGCATTCGAAATTACTTACGGGAAAGTGTATTTCACGCTCGAGCGAACCATGTTATATCTGTAACAATCCTGACCCATGATTAACACTAATTCACGTTAAGTATGCCAAATAAGTAATTAAGAAGAAATCCTGAGTCAATTACATGTGCATTGCATCATTTTTTGTCTATATCTGTTTAATGTAGAAAGATCTGTTCATGTTTTTCTTTTGGTTTGTGAATTGAAGGCTTTATCGGCATCCGATACAAAAATTGACTTCAATTATGTGTTATTTGGAATTTTTAGGAATTTTTGGTGAGTTCAATTTGAAATCGATTCGGAATCAAATAATTAGAATAAAATAATTCCAATTGATTAGTCTAAGCTTACATTGATTAAGCTTCACTAATAAGCCTATATAAGGCTACCTTGACTCCTTTACTTGGCTTTACACTCTCATTTCCTACTCTTTGATGCTCAAAAACGTGAGAAAGAGAAGGGAAGAAAAGATTGAACGCAACCAAGAGGGATTGCTAGGAGGAAAGGAAGAAACCTTGGAGATTGATCATCTAGCTCAAGAATTTGGCATCTAGGACTTAATAGAACATCTAAGGTAAGAAGCCAAGTCTCTAGTCTTAGAATTGAGTTAATTCATCTATGAATTCAAGAGAGTTGAGCTATGAAATGTGAGAATTAAGCTTAGGTAGTAGGAAGGAAGATTAATTCATGCATGCATGTCTATTCCTTTACAAGTTGAGCATGATTTCCAAGAATTCTCTCATGCATGTTTTGAATTCACCTTGATTTTGGGAAATTATGAAGTTTTATGTTGTTTTATGGCATTTGATCTTGTTTTGAGAAGCTCAAGATTAAGAAAATTCATGCATGTTATGATCATGAAACATTCATAAAGTTTAAGTTGAATTTTTGAACAATTGACATACTTTGGGGCCTTGATTTCATGAAATGATCTTTAAACCATGATATTTTGTGAGTTTCTAAGTGTTTTCCAGAATTTTGGCCTAAGATGATGAGTTTTGAAGTGTTTGGTTTGAGTTTGAAGCTTTGAGATCAAATCTAGAAATTTCAGATTTTTGCATTCACGCTCGAGCGTGGAAGTTCACGCTCGAGCGAGCATGGGAGTTCACGCTCGAGCGAGCACTCTGAGTGCGTGCACTTTCGCTTGAGCGACCGGAAGCTCGCTCAAGCGTGAAATGCATGTACCTAGAAGTTCATATGTTTTGCAACACGCTCGAGTGAGGGAAGTCACGCTCGAGCGAGGGTCTAAGTCTCATGCTCGAGCGGGGATCGAGTGTCCAGTCGAGCGTGAAAAACATACAACTAGTACTTTTTCCAAAGTTTACAGTCTGCTCGAGCGAGGTAAGTCATGCTCGAGCGAACCTTCATATTTTGCATGTCCGCTCGAGCGAGGAAAGCTACGCTCGAGCGAGACCCCTGTTTTTAGCAAGTTTTGAAAAATATTTTTAAGTGCATTTTTGCATCCTCATTCCATCCTAGGGATTCCTAGGTCATGATTAAGACTCCATAATGAGGATTAAAGGCTAGAAACACACTAAGAACAAACGAATTAAGCTATGTACAATCGAGCACGTGATTCAATGTATGAGTCTGCCATGTTATGTTGGTCACGCGCTTCAGGAAAGGTGAATTGTAACGCCCTCAAAATAAACCCATAAATCATACATTCATGACATCCATGAACATAAGAGGAATAAACATATTTCCATTCATCAGAGTATTTAATCCCAAGGGTATTACATGTTGACAACAAAAGTAAATGTCCTACGGGCTTACAACTTTCCAAGCCAACACTTAGTTACAAAAAGAGAGTACTAACTCAAAATATAAAATAAGCCCTTGGCTTGAATTACATGTAATACACAAAATAATTACAAAAGTAAGCCTTCAGCTTCTAAAACCTCCCGAGCTAAGTCCTTGGAGGCGGCATATCACTTGCACCTGAAAATGATATCCCATATAGGGTGAGCCAACGCCCAATAGAGATATGCTAAACATAATATGAGTAATGACTAAAACATGAGCATTCGATAAATGTTTAACTCATATAAATCAACTCATAACACACTTCAGTTCCATGACACATATGTCCATGTTTATTTTACTTTCCTTTACGTAACAAGTTTTCCATTCATAAGCATGGCTCAGAACCTGGCCAACAATTTAAATGAGATCACAATTCATATCAACGATACTTCCATTTCAAATGAGATAACAACTCATATCAAAACACTTCCATACTTCATAATAGATACACATATTTGCTGTATCAATATCATATCAAAACACTTCCATACTTCATAAATGATATACAGATTTGCTGTATCAATGGAGTCTATCCCCTATCTCCTTCCAAATAACATCCGGTTTAGGAGTCCATTTCCTATCTTCCCCTAAACCGTGGAGTACATCCCCTATCTCCTCCCAACACAAAACAATGTATATAAACAATTATCATATACACAATCAATCAATACACAGATTCGATGTATTATTCCAACTGTCATATTCAATGACATATTTAACGTGATTAGTTTCAGTTTTCCCTAATCAACATACAGTGTCTACAACAATCAAGACTATCCTCCACCGATAGCCCAAAGCAATTATTTCTAAACAGATAATAAATGCATCAATATTTTCAAAAGTGAGCGATTAATCAATCCAACTCCACCATTCTTTCTCATAACTTCCCAATTTCACTACTTCACAATAAAAGTCATTAATTACACTAATGACCCAAATATGGCATTTTTCCCATTTTTCCAATATTGACCCAAGGTCCAAATATTATCATTAAACATCCACAATCTCATTTTAGGGCCCAAATACACATGTATTGGCCAAAAGAACCAAAACCCCTCTTTTCATGTTTGAAAGCCTAACACTCACAATTACCCAACTTCAACATTACATCAAAATGACAACAAGTTTATGTCAAAAATAATAAATATGAGTAGTTATCCCTACCTCAAATTCGGAGCCCAAAAGAGAAGGTGAAGAAAATCGAAAGTGTTCCAAATCTCAAGATTTTCGGATTGATAGGTAGCCCACGCCAAGCTCTACACTTTTTACAAAGGGACTAAGGTAGAAAATCACTCAAACTAGATCAAACCTTAGAGAGAAGGTGAAGTGTAGTGAGAGAAGCTCTCAAAATAGGTTTTTGAAAAGTAAGAGAGAGAGTGAGAGTTGAAAAAGTGATCTAAAATGACCCAGCTGCCAACTGATTTACGTATGACCCGCTCGAGCGGAGAATAGGACGCTCGAGCGTCAAACACAAAAACTTAACCCGCTCGAGCGCAAAAATACCTGCTCGAGCGCCAAGGCACAAAACAAGACACCACCCGCTCGAACGCAAAAAGGAACCCGCTCGAGCGTAGATTACAATCTTCTAGTACTTTTACAGACATCGAACACCCGCTCGAGCGCGACCCGCTCGAGCGTAAGGAAATCCGCTCGAGCGTGAAAAACACATCTGCAGTATTTTTGCAGATAGACAAACTACTGAAGGTATGTAAACTCCGCTCGAGCGCAAGAAGACCCGTTCGAGCGGATCACCAAAAATCTAGGCAACAAGAGTTGGGACAAAAGCTCAACCAACCTGTTTGAAATATGCCCAAGACAATTCTAAACTCAAATACAAAGAGTTAGAGGATGGAAATGAAATACAGACAACAAAAACTATCAACGGAACCGAGTTCGGAACACAGTAAACAAGGAAGGGAAAACCGGGATCGCTCTATGAATTGCCCACTTTGCCATCTAAGTGGAGCTACCAATTATCTGTGAGTAACTGTAAAGTTACGTTTAACTTTAATTATTTTCTGATGATATGAAATGACAAGTTTTCTGAAATGCTATATTTTGTATGAATAAATGATTGTCCAATTTACTTTGAGACGTATTTGTGATATCCTTAGCAGAGGCTCTCACCCAGGGGGACATAATACTGTGGCTTATAGTCATGAGGCCCTAACCCGGGGGATAATACTGTGGCCCAGGCCCTCGCCCGGGGGAAACAATACCGTGGCCTATATATGAGATGTGTCACTCGGTACTGGAGGTTCCTTTATAGAACTTGATATGCTTGACCAAAGAGACATAATTACGCTAATGGATGTACCACACATGATTTGAATATGGATAAGATCATGATTCTATTTCTATCATCTGAATATGATTTTGATTTGCTATAAGGTTTTTTTTTGTTACAGATTTGCTATAAGGTTTGAAATATGTTATGGGCATCATTCATTAAAGTCTTTACTTTGTCATTATTTACTGGGTTTTAGCTTACTATTTATATTATGTATGTAGATGAGCAAGCACATGACCAGGCCCAGAGTTGACAGCCTATGTTCAGTTTTTGTCAGCCAACCTTTATGCCTCCCAAGGAGGTTCCAAACGAAGTCGAGATTTGTGGCTGTTTTTGTAATCATGTTAGAGTTTGTTTGTTTGTTAAGTTTTGAACAAGGTTTCTGACATTATGCTACTAGGGGTGATATGTAATGGCTGTCTCTCAACATCACTCATAAGTTTATAAAAGTTTTAAATTATGCATCTCATGTATGTCTTCACAGCTCAATGGACTGCGTATAGTATGTATATTTGCTTCTGCAACCCCTAACTTTATATTAATCTGTCAAGAGGCCTTTGGTAATCCAATGATTACTGGTCGGTTACGATACTAAACCCATAGGGGCGGGTTTGGGTCGTGACAATATCAGTCCGTAAGGGGAGATTTCAGATCACTTTTTCAGTTCTCTCTCTCTCTAAAACTCTCCAAAATTTTCAGATCCAGAGCTTCTCTCTCTAGAAGTCATATTCTCTCTTTGGTTCCTCCAAATCCGTTGGGAGTTAGACCGAAGTTCTTCATCAAAGATGTGTAACTTCTCGAGAGCTTCGTTGTGTGCAGTGGAGATCGAGTTTCGACCCCGTAAATTTTAGGGTTTCATCTCATTTCTTCTTCAAAACTTGAAGTAGGGATTTTCTTAGAGTTATATATATTTTTGCAAGATCTATATGATTTTCGAAATCATCTTTCGATAGCTTTGAAAATTGATTGTTGACTCAAGAAGTTGAGCGATTTTGAAAGTGGGTTTGTCTCTTGTTCTTTTAAAATGATCTTATAGGTTTTAATCTTCATTGATCGAAGAAAAGATGATTTTGGAAAGTTTTCTTTCAAAAGATTTGAGTTGTATAGTTTTGGTGAGAAACCTATAATTTGGGGATTTTTTTTAAGAGACTGAAAATTCATGAATGATATTGTTATATTTATTTTGTGTATCAAAATAAGTGAATGTTTGGAAATTTTCTTATTTATATTTATATAAATGATGAATTTCAGGGCATATGAGAATTATTGTTCATTTTGGAAATTATTGTTCAAAACGTTGAAATAGTCTTGAAATGACTAATTGTTGAGGATACTTGAGAAGAGGGAATTGTATTATTCCGTGGATGATGAATTTGAATAAAAGTATTTATATTCATCTTGTGAAATTGGCATATTAATTCATTTGATTACATTAAACTTTGAAAGTTGATTTGAAAACTTGTATTGAGAAAAGAATTTTGAGAAATAAGTTTTTATGGAATGGTTTTGGGGTAAATACGTTGGTAAGTCTTGATAGGTGGTGTAGATGATATTGAATAAGTTGGCTTGAGAGTCCGGGGTGAAAGACCGAAAACCCGCGCGGATAGGTGTTAAGCCTTCCGGTTAATACTGGTAAAATGATAAATTGGTAGTACTTGTATAGTCTACTTGTAGACACTGACCTAGGGATTACTAGAGTCGTATTTACTACTCTTAAAATAAATTGTTAAATTTTGAACAATTGAAATCGCATGATATCATTGAGTATAATGGTTTTTAAAAAATGAAAATGTGATTTATTTTCAAAAAGGGCATAACATGGCATGTGCATTTCATCTCTTGAGACTTGTATAAAATGTATATACTTTGTTAAGAATTTTCTACTGGGCTTTATGCTCACCCTACGGGATTTTTGTGCAGGAAAAGATGTGGTGATCGCACCTAACTAGGGGCGTGGAAGTATGTGTGTTGGGAGTACAATGCTCTCATTTTGCTGTGACTCTGTGTGTAAGCCAAGGGCTGTGTTTGTGTGAGTTTGAATAACCGTTTTGTGTAACCAGGCTCAAGCCTTGAAAACTTGTACACCCTTAGGGGTATTTATTTGTTTACTTACTTGTTGAATTAATGTATTATTGTATGAAGAACTATTGTATCATGTAATTTAAGTTTGGAGATTTATATTCGGTTTTCTTTGAAAGAGCCATGATTGTTGTATTATTATTTGAGCTAGAAATTTAAGGCGTTAACCCCAATATCACCACACACCACTGTATTGCCACCACCGCAATCAACCATCTTCCTCCCTAATCTTGTTCCTCCTTCGGTGTCCTTCTCTAGCCCTTTTCTCCAACTCCCGTTGCTCATCATTGTTGTTCTTGGTTGTGATCGTGATTGGCCACCCTTACACTGACGCCTCTTGTATCATCTTCTCTACCCCATCTTAACCTGTGTAGCCACCATAACTGCCATAGCTGTCACAATCCAAACCTGTCCCTATAGGTTTAGCGTCGTAGGCTAGTAATCCTAGGACTACCAAAGGCCTCTGAACAGAATAACAAAATATAAAGGGCTAGCGAAAACAAATATATAAAATACAATGCCTATTGAGCTATGCTGACGTACGTGGGACATAATATTTAAAACTTAAATATATACATATGACATCAAAATTACATAAGTCATGCATCACTATACTGGTATTATCAAAATGGACTTAGCCTAGTGTACGGGTAAACAAAAACAAAATAAATCCTTAACATTATCCACAAAAACTTGACTTTTTCAGATAGCAACCTCCCTGGGAGGCGCAAAGGTTGGCTAACAATAGACTTCCAGGCAGCCATCAGTGAGCCTGGTCACGCTCCTGATCACCTATATACATAATATAAATAGTAAGCGAAAGCCCAGTGAATAATAATAAAGTAAAAGGTTTAATGAATGATGTCTCATATCAAATTCAGAAAGCAGAGTTCGGATTAGAAATAAATTCATATTGTTATTTAGAGTTCAGAAGTATATACTTATTCAACTTCACAGATGATCATACGTGGCACACTCATTAGCACTAACAGATCAGATACAGAACGTTAAGGGTCATACTTGACCAGTTCCATAAAGGAACTTTTGGTACCGGGAACAGATAACATACGTAAGCTACAGTATTGTTACTCCTGAACGAGAGCCATGAGACCACAGTATTATTACCCTCGGGCAAGGGCCTTGTGCTCATAAACCACAGTATTGTTACCCTCCGGGCAAGGGCCATGTGCTAAGGATGCCACGAATACTTTTCAATATATGGACAATCATTTATTAATACAGAACATAACATTTCAGAAAACATATCATTTACTGTCATATCATATAGAAAAGTACTTAAATGTGAACATAACTTTACAAAGTTATTACTCACAGATAGCTCCAATAGCAAAACAGATATAGCATACGGATCAGGCAATTTATGGTGCGTGACCTACACAAACACAGAACAGATACATATTGAAACACACACTTGGAATTTCTTTAACTGTTCTTTCTTATCTTAGTGTGTTTCTAATTCTTATCCTCATTATTATGTTTTAATCATGGCCTATGAATGCCTATGATGTAATGAGGATGCCAAAACATGTAGTTCAACACTTAGTTAAAATTTCAAAAACTAGGTAGTCTGCTCGAGTACGACTTCTGTCGCTCGAGCGGTCTGTAAAGTTTGCAAAAAAATACTGGTTATGTAAATTTTTCACTCGACGATCACTCGAGCATGAGATTGAGTGAATAGGGTCTCCGCTCGAGCGCAACTCTGGTCGCTCTAGCGGTCTGCAAAATTTTGTAAACTTCTGGGAGCATGAATTTTACGCTCGAGCTTAACTTTCCACGCTCAAGCGATGGCCTAAAGTTGTGAGTGGTTGCTCGAGCGCAATTTCCTATGCTCGAGAGAACCCTCAAACTCTACAAAAGCTATGGAAATTAGTATTTTACGCTCGAGCGCAGAGTTCACTGCTCGAGCGGTGCGACCAAATCTGGGATTTTCATATTGCACTCCCAAGTTCCAAACTCATCTTTAACTTTCCAAAACACATCCTTTTAAGCCCAAAGTTGAGAAAACATATATAAACTTATAAAAACTTCATGAATTGAAAGCAATTTCACAAAATTAAGGAAAAAAGGCATGAGAATTACATAAAAGCAAAACTTGAAACTTTAACAACATAATATGAACATAACATGAATGCCATTTCTTGAGTTCAACACTTCCACAACATGATCAAATGAGCTAAATTGATGTAGAATGTGAAGAATTCTCATAGCCAAGCTAAAATAACCACATGCATGCAAGAATCCTTTGACAATTTGCTTCAAACATAATGAAATATGTATGCATGCATGATTACTCTTAAATTCTTTCAATTTTAACTTAATTCAAGTGCTACTACACCTTCAATTCCTTTTGCTTTTACATGAAATTAAGCCTAATGGCATAAAATAAGTGTTGAATCCTTACCTCAAGTTCTCAATTAAGCTCTAGGTGATGAATTCACTAAGATTCCAAGCCAAATCCTTGAATTTCCAAGCTAATTCCTTCCAAATTCTAGCAATTCCCTTGTCGCTTCTCAATTTCTTCTTTCCTCTTCTCTCTCTCTCTCACGTTGGTCTCCAAAGATGAGAAAAATGAGAGTGTAGAGTGTATATAGAAGCCTTATATAGGCTTGATTAGGCCACTTAATTAGTCTTAGCTTAAGTTTAAGTAAATTTATTCTAATTATTTGGTTACGAATTAAATTTCAATTGAATCTACCATAAGGCTCTAAAAATCCCAAATAACACATAAACTTAAGCAATTTCGAAATCGAATGCCGATAAGGCCTTCAATTTACAGAACAGAATAGAAACACAGATATATATTTCTACGACAGACAGATATAAACACAAATAATGTAATACACATGCAATTATTTCAGAATTCCTTCTTAATTACTTATTAGGCATCCTTAATTATGATTTAACAGTTAATCACAGGTCGTGGTTGTTACAATAGCCAACCTTCTTTCTCATTTCTTCTTTAAGCCCTAGATTTGGATTTTTCAGATTTCCCTCTCTATCAGTAATGGTGGTCGAGACTATTATCAGTCGTTAGTAATAGAGATCGAGCTGCGATGGTAGAGGAGGACGACAGCCAGAGGTAGTGGTTGGGGACAACTGGAGGTAGCAGAGATTGGTGGTAATGATGGTGTAAAGAAGGAAGAAGGAAGAAGATTATGGCATTTTTGGTATAATAAGTTGTGTATTGAGTAAAAAATGAGATTTCAAATTCATTAAATGTGTGTGTTTTGAGAAATAATGTACATGGAGAAGATTTGATGTGCGGAAATAAAATTTTCAAATATCACTCCCGTTTGTTTTGGGGTATAGAGGGAGGGATGATATTAGGATGAAAGTGGGACCCATTTAATGTTGTTCTTGTTTGCAGATTTGGGGAAGTGATTGAGATGGAGGAGGGGATTAAGTCGGGCCTTGGAAGGGGGATTGGGATTGAGGAGGTGGGGGTAGTATTAGAAAAATAGTTCGCCAAACTATAAATTTTTTATTTTTTAATTTTTTGCAAGTTGGGCATTTTTTTTGGAATATTAATGTTAAATTTTTTTGTATTTTTTGTTAAGTAAAAATTATTATTTTATTTGTTTTATTTTTTATTTTTTATTTATTTTTTACATGTTGGGCATTTTTTTTGAACATTAATGTTTAATGTTTTTGTATTTATTTATATTTTTTTATTATTTTATATAAAAATAATTTAACAATCCTTACACCAATAATTATTATTAAAATAAATACAATTTTACTTAAACGGAGCCTTAATTCTCCTTTTACTAAGAATTCTCACTTTAATCTTTTTATTTTTAATTTTCGTTAACATCATCAATGATAGATAGATAAAAGGGTGATATTATAATTTAGCTTAAAATATAAGGAGTCAATCTTATTAACGATAAATGGACGAAAAGCGTAATAATTGTAACTTACTTAAGTGTGGTTTGGAAAGTAATATTTTTAGTGAAAATATGATACCAAAAAAAAAAAAAAAGTGTTTAGAAATATCTTTTTAACTTTTTGCCAAAAGAAATTTAAAAAGTAGAGAAAAATAATTTTTTTTTTTTTTTTTTACAAAATTACAAAAAAAGTACTCTAATATTTCACCTTTTAACAAAATAAACCTTAAATTTTTAATTTTGTCAATTTAAATCCTAATCAATGTGTTTGGTTTTAATTTTTTGAATTTAGTTTTTTGAAAATTAAGTTTTTTGATTTTCGTGTTTTTTTGTTTTTAGTGAGTATTTTTAAAATTTTAAATATTTTTTTTACTTTTTTAGATGCACCTTATTTAGATGTATCTAAAAAGTGCAAAAATTATGAAAAAATATTTTAAAAAATTAATAAATATATAAAAATACAAAAAATATGCTGAATTCTCGTATTTTTTTTTCCATATTTTTGATATTTAGTGAATTTTTAAAAGGTTTTTTTCACAATTTTTTTACTTTTTAGGTATATTTATGTTAGGTATATCTAAAAATTAAAAAAAATTGCTTAAAATATCAAAAAAATTCATTGAAAACATTAAAATACGAAAAATGAAAAAGTAGAATTTTCTAAAAATTGTTTTTTGAAAACTAGAACCAAATAAACTGAATATTTTTATTTATTTTTAATTTAAACCATTTAATTAGAGTTGAAATTGATAAAATAAAAAATTTAGATTTATTTTATTATAAAGGTCAAAATGCGATATTTTTTTTGGTAATTTTTTCAATTTTTTTATATAATCTTTTAATATTGAAAAAAGATTGAGAGCTCTAAATTAAGAGCTCTAATTAGTGTGTGGGTTCCATGTGATATGATGTTTTGACCTTAATTTTTTATTTTTTTATTTTTTACATCATTAGTGCTCTTTCCCAAATTAAAAGGATGTTAACATTTTACGAAAATAATTTTTTTCCCCCAAACACGCCCTAAATAAGGATAGCGAAAGGATGATTTTGAAATTAGAAAACGGTATATGATATCTTGCAGGTCTCAAAATTCAAATTGAGAGAGAGAGAGACAGAGACAGTGAGTGAGAGAATGGGGCACTCTCTTGAGCATCATCTTCACAACAACCAAGCAGTAGACAATCTGGTGAACTTGTTGACCAAGGCCAACCACGATCTCACTCTCGTCCAACACAAACTCGAAAAGGAGTTCCAACAAATCTACCCTGACAACGTAACCAAACATCCTCCAAGCTCTCTTTCTCTCTCCCTCTTAGGGTTTCTTTTTCTTTTCTAATTCTGGTGTTTTTGGATTTTGCAGGCTAATCCGATCAAGCTTGTATCTCGGATAAAGAAATTACAGCAAGATTTGTCATCTTTGAAAGAACAGTGCCGTGTACTCCTCGCTGCCAAACAGGTTTCTCTATTTATTATTGAAGTTTGACCCAAATCCCTTTGGTAAAACACTGCTTTAAAAATTGGGGAAACCCATTTGTATTCATGTAGTTAAATCTCTCATTTTACGAATGTGGTTCAAATTATGATTGTAAGAGCATCTCCAATGCTTACTCTCTCTTTTTTTTTCCGTCAAATTTGAGTAAAGATTTGGGTTAAAAGTTTCATCCGATACCAAGTGTTCCAACACTAAATTTTTCCCAATCCAGTCGTCCACCTGGTTGACCAGTCGGTCATCGACCAGGTCGCCCACCAACGGTCACCTGCGAGATTTGATGAAAGGTTAAATCCTCTCTTGATTTGCTAAAAAATTAGGACTCCCTTCATTTGATTCCAATTTGGTGAAATGGTTGGAGCACTGTTTTTACTAAATTTTCATCAAATTTAAATTTGATGAAAGATTTGAGTCTGGGTTGGAGATGGTCTGACATACCATGATCCACTGACGTTGATGTTGCTGGCATCCCACTAAAGTCTGTTTGGTGCAATTTATGGAAATTTGTGCTAATGTTGTTGGTTTGGTGCAATGCTTGCTTACTGTTTATGAGGCAGAAATAACTTAAAAAAACTATTAAAAAAAAAAAATGATTGTTGAGAATTGGGAGGAGAGGATTTTAGTTTAAGCTTTTTGATTATCTACTTTTAGCAACCAAATAGGCCTCAATATTGATTAGGGATGGACACCAATTCAGTAGGCCGGGTCGGATTTGGGCTGGCCTTAAGCTAGGAAAAAAACAAAGAAATCTCATGATTAAGCCCAACCCAGCCTGACATTGGGTTTAAAAGTTCTATCCCAAGCCCGGTTCTAAAATTACATTATGGTATCAAGCTTGCCCAATAAACTCACGTATTCAATAAAAAAATAAATTTATAAAATAAAAACAATAATTTTATAGTTAAGTTGACATAAATATTTGGGATCTGTTTGGTAATGTTTATGTTTGCAGTTTTTTATTTATATTTTCAATTGTAAACAAAAACTCGTTTGATGTCTATCTTTATTTTCAAAAACTCATAAAATAGTTTATAAAATTTACTAAATTGTTGTAACAACAAAAAAAAATTGATTTAATTTATTTAGAAAGAGAAGAAAGAAAAAAAAATTCCACTCCTTCCTCCTCCCACCCCCCTCCAGCCACCACCCACTGCTCGGCACCACCACCACCAACCACCACATCTAGCCACCCCCACCTTCGGTCACTGTTGTCTGTGACTTCCTCCGATCACCTTCAACCACCTCCTACTACTAGAAATCACCTTCAACCTCCACCTCTTTTGAAAAACCACCTTTGGCCACCCACCTATGTGCGTGATAATCACCTTCAGCGGCCAAATTGGTCGATAGATGAAGTTCTGGACACTTGAAATTAGGAAATAGAACATGAATTGAACACAAACAGCTTCTACAATATGATATTAAGGACACTAGAACCAAGAAACATAATATTCTAGCACAACACTGCAATTAGAACCAATATTAGGGCCAAGTGATGATTCTTCTCCAAATGCAAGGGAAAATACTTGAATGTGGTAGTCTTCTAGGTCTGGCCAACAAGGATAAAAGTGGCTTTGATGCTACTTGCTAAACTCTTTGTCAATACAATACCCAATGAAGTATGCGCAATATGGTCTAATCCTTGAACTCTTGCCCCTAATTCTTCAATACTCTAGCTTGTAAAAGAACTCTCTTAGCTCAAATATATATTTTTTTCTCTACAAAGTAGCTCCTTTTATACAAAGTCAAGGGGCTTACTCAAGAAGGCAACTCAAAACTTGCACATAAACTCCCCAAAAGAATCTCTAACAATCTAAAAACATTATAGATATAACAAAAACATCAGATAAACTCTTGTATAGGTTTCGGCCAACCACTCTTGGCTTAAAACATAGAAATGATGAAAACACCCTTGCTAAAGACATCAATAATCTAAGAAGTACCTACACTTTTAAGAAGGTGGCTTGTTTGTGTCGACACCGATACTCGTCAGATACTTGACGACCCGTGTTGGACACACGTCCAAATGTGTCCTATTACTTTTTAAAATGTTTTAGACTTGGACACGCTTCAGACACTTAGAGAACACACTTGTTTATTGCTTAGACATACATGAAACACATTATAAGTTTGAACAAAATAACTTAGTAACCAATGATAAAAGAAAAAAACAATGTAGATTTATACTTATTAATCTCTCATCCTTTAAACTTTAGAACTCTGTGTCTGTATTATGTTGTATAATTTTATTATCTTTGAATGAAATATTCATATATATGACACTTAATAAATATATAAACAATATATCTTGCTTGTGTCCCCATGTGTTGTTTGCATTTCTTGAAAATTGTCCTGTTAGCTTGTCCATGTATGTGTTGTGCCTCTTGGTCCATAATTCTTATCCTATATACATAGTTACATGGTTTGCATCAACACCCTATCCTACCCGAAAAGTATTAATTGAAGCCAAGTTGATACAATTTTTGGTTCGATTGTTTGTCATTTCAAAGCCTTTGTTCTAATGTGGAACAATTAGAACGATCCACACTTGTTTCATGCTGGATGTTTGACTCAGCATGAATCGGAGCTAGCTTGCTGTATTTTTGTGGTTTTCTACATCTTAGATGGTTGTCCAATTATCCAAGTCGGCTAAAAAAAGCATTCTGGATTATGTTTGTCCATGAGAACAAAGATCTTGCAGTCACAAGCAATTAATGTTTACAAATAATACTTTTAATATCTATTCTGATAGACTCCATCTTTTTATAAGGAACCAAATGTTGTAATTCTGCTTACAGTTTTCAGTTAATAGTAGGAAAGTAACTTATTCAATTAATTCAATCACAGGATTTGATTGACAAGGCCAGGACGACTCTAGTTGGGAATAGATCATCACTACAGCGGTTGCAAGCATCTACTGGCATTCCTGTCACTAGTGATTCTGATGATCCTGCATACACCAACTTCAACCAGGTGATATGCTTTATGCTTCGTTATATGTCAGCAGACTTCATTAACATGAAAGTTAAGAGGGCCTTCCTACTGGTTAATGACCCAAGAAAGCCTTAAAATTTTTGTTACACAAAGAAAGCAATGCTAAAGTAATCAAGAAGAAAGCAGAACACATGACAATACAAATAAAACGTGTCCCGTCCATTGGTCCATGTCCAAAGGTTCTTGTTTTGTTCTCCTTTTTATTTATTTATTATTATTTTTTTTCACTCAAGTGCAGAAACTTTTTCTTTTGTCCTTTTTGATATTTTTCCTTGTTGATATAAAAGTTGAGCCTTGTATCATTTATTCTTAACCAATAACATATTCATTTGTGAGTTTGTTATATTTAATATTCAATTTTTATTGTTCAGTTATTTTCCAAAATGATAAAAGAAAAGAATTATGGAGTCTTGCATCTTCTCAACCCAATATGTAGTTCTTAATATCAAAATAGCATGTCTTGCTAATTTTTATTGTGCTACTGTGAAAGGTTGTGTGTTTTCCAATTGGTGTTTTAAGAATTGGCACCATTTGCCAGAAAGCAACCAAAATTAAACCATGTGAGGTTTTTCACACTTGTGATTAACAATGCAGAAGTGTTCTGTCTCTGGAGCTTTGTGTTTTGCTCACCAAGTCTCCAGAGCCAAGGCTCACTACATGTTCTTGTCTTTATTTGTAATCTGCACATAAACTGTTTGGAAGAAAAGTTGACTGTGTTTATTATTTTTGACTTGTGATATGCAGATTATAGACGAGTGGACCACTCAAGTGAGTCTAAGAGCAGGTAAGGAATCCAATACATTGTTTCTAGAATTTCATAATTTATTATTACTTAGAAAATATGAGGAAGAAGGAATATATTGCTGTTATATTCAAAACTTCTTATCTTGTGAAGAGAAAACTACACTCCTTATATAGGAGAGAACAAGAGCTACTATTTGTGCCACTAAGATCCACTATCACCACTAAGAGATCCACTATCACCACTAAGAGCCACTACCTATCTCCTTACATAAAATATACATCCATTATAGCCACTATCTAGATTACTATATACATCCATTA
The DNA here is from genome assembly GCA_036172215.1 of Camellia granthamiana. Lineage (NCBI taxonomy): Eukaryota > Viridiplantae > Streptophyta > Magnoliopsida > Ericales > Theaceae > Camellia > Camellia granthamiana. The sequence continues at coordinate 90,608,643 of CM069912.1, forward strand.
TAGCCACTATCTAGATCACTAACATAGTGTATATAGACATTATCATAACCCACTAACAGCCACTATATGTCCACTAACAGCCACTAACAATAATAATCAGATTTCCAGCACTCCCCCTCAAGCTGGTTTGAAGATATCTTCCATAGCCAGCTTGCTAGTCAGCTTATCAAATTGCTTCTTGTGTAGTCCCTTTGTTAGCACATCAGCTAATTGTTCACCTGTTGGAAGGTAGGTCATACAGATTATGCCAGCATTGATTTCTCCTTGATGAAATGTTTATCCACTTCTATATGTTTTGTGCGATCATGTAGAACTGGATTATGAGCTATAGATATAGCTGCTTTGTTGTCACAACAGACCTTCATAGGTGTCGGGTGAGAAAGCTTTAATTCTTCAAGAATTCTTTTAATCCACATTACTTCACAGATTCCATGGGCAACAGCTCTGAACTCTGCTTCTGCACTACTTCTAGCTACCACATTCTGTTTTTTACTCCGCCATGTAACTAGGTTCCCACCTATAAAGGAGCAGTATCCGGATGTTGATCTCCTGTCTGTAACACTTCTTGCCCAGTCTGCATCTGTGTATACTTCAACTTGAAGATGTCAATGTTTCTTGAACAGTAAGCCTCTCCCTGGAGTTCCTTTCAAATATCTTAAGATCTTATAAACGGCCTCAAAATGCTCTGCCCCTGGTGAGTGCATGAACTGACTTACCATGCTGACTGCAAAGGCAATATCAGGCCGCGTATGAGACAAGTAAATCAATTTCCCTACAAGTCGCTGATATTGTTCCCTCTCTTTGACTTCTTCAGCCTTAGCAGCTTGTAACTTCAAGTTAGGCTCGATCGGAGTCTCCACCATCTTACAACCAAGCATACCTGTTTCTCCAAGGAGATCAAGAACATATTTTCTCTGATTAACGAATATACCTTCCTTGGATCTTGCAAATTCCATTCCGAGGAAATACTTGAGGGCTCCCAGATCCTTAATGTGAAATTCTTTTGCGAGTTTCTCTTTGAGGGCTGCTAACTCTGCTTCATCATTACCAGTTAAAATGATGTCATCAACATAAACAATCAAAATTGCAATTTTACTGTCTTTTGAATGTTTATAAAATATTGTGTGATCTGCTTGACTCTGCGAGAAGCCACAACTGATAACTGCCTTCCCAAAGCGTTCAAACCACGCTCTTGGTGATTGTTTGAGTCCATATAATGACTTGTTCAATCTGCATACTTTGTCGCTACCAAGTCTCTGCTCAAATCCCGGCGGTAGGCTCATGAACACCTCCTCTTCAAGATCACCATTGAGAAATGCATTTTTAATGTCAAGTTGATGTAGAGGCCAATCTGAATTTACTGCAAGAGATAACAGTACTCTGATGGAATTTATTTTAGCAACAGGAGCAAACGTCTCCTGATAGTCGATCCCATAAGTTTGAGTGAAGCCTTTAGCCACTAGTCTCGCCTTGTATCTCTCAACGCTTCCATCTGCGTTACATTTTATCGTAAACACCCATTTACACCCAACTGTTTTCTTGTCTTTGGGTAGATCAACTATCCTCCAAGTACCACTTCTCCTTAAAGCATTCATCTCCTCCATGACTGCTAATTTCCAATTCGGATCATCCAATGCTTCCTGTATATTCCTTGGAACAAACAAGTGTGAAATCCTAGATGTGAAAGCTCTATGGTTTTTAGACAGTCTTTGATAGAAGAGGTAATTTGCAATAGGATGTTTAATGCAATTTCGGACACCTTTCCTAATTGCTATAGGAACATCAAGGTCGGAAATAGAAGAAATAGGATTACCTAAAATTTCGATGCCAGAACTCGGGTGGACATTCGGGTCATTAGGATGGACATTCGGGTCATTATTCCTCAGATGAAATCGCTTCCTAGTATAAACCTGAAGCTCAGAATTTAGATCATTTGGTAGTACTTCTCCCCCTAAATAAGAATCTTCTTGACTAGGCACCATAGAACTTGGTTCTCCTAAGTGATCATTATCAGACAGATGTGGTTTTTGTGTAGGATAAATGACATTGGGGAGCGGGATAGAAATATCCCAAAAATTGTCTTTTACTCCACTTGTCTCCCCCTGAAGAGAAGTGTTGGGGAAATAAGATTTTGTTTCCACAAATGACACATCCATACTCACATGAAATTTCTTGGTTTGAGGATCGAAACACTTATACCCCTTTTTGTTTGAGGAATAACCCAAAAAAACACATTTTATAGCACGGGGGTCAAGTTTTGAACGAAATTGACTGGGAACATGAACATAAGCAGTACATCCAAAAACTTTGGCGGGTAAATCAGAAAACAACCTCGTGTCAGGAAAAAAAGTTTTAAGACAATCAAAAGGTGTTTTGTATGTTAACACCTTTGTAGGCATCCTGTTTATCAAATAAGAGGCTATTAAAATTGCTTCACCCCATAAATATTTAGGAACATGCATGTAAAACATTATAGCACGTGCTACTTCAAGTAAATGTTTATTTTTTCGTTCTGCAATGCCATTTTGTTGAGGGGTATCCCGACATGTAGATTGATGAAAAATCCCATTTTTTTCCAAAAACTCACCCAACTGCTCATTGAAATATTCTGTTCCATTATCAGAATGTAAAATATCAATTTTGGTTTGAAATTGGTTTGAAATCATATTGTAAAAATTTGTGAATAAATTTTTCGCGTCAGATTTTTTATGCATCAAATAAATCCAACATAAGCGGGTATGGTCATCAATAAATGTAACAAACCATCTTTTACCAGAAAGAGTAGTGATTTTAGAAGGGCCCCAAACATCACTGTGAATCAAATAAAAAGGTTTGGAAGCCTGGTAAGGTTTTGGCAAATAAGTAGAGCGATGAAATTTTGCAAAAATGCAACTTTCACAATGAAAAGAAGAACAATCAATCCCTTTAAATAATTCTGGAAATAAATGTTTCAGATAAGGAAAACTAGGATGTCCTAGCCTATAGTGCCATAGCATTATTTTTTCTCGAACAGAGATTGAACTAGTACTATTAAAGCTCTGAGCTTTTTTATTACTAACAGGTACTTCATCAAAGTAGTAAAGACCTTCAAGCATCCTAGCACGCCCAATCATCATCCCCGAGTTCTGGTCCTGAAATTCACAATGGGATTCAAAAAATGTAACACGACAATTAGAATCCTTAGATAGTTTACTGACAGACAAAAGGTTACAGGCTAAGTTGGGGACGTGAAGAACAACATTGAGATTAATTTTCTCAGTTAGTTTAATAAATCCTTTTCCTGCAATAGGTGAAAAACTACCATCGGCTATTCTGATTTTGTCATGACCAGAACAAGGGAAATAGGTACTAAATAAATGGGAAAAACTAGTCATGTGATCGGAGGCACCGGAATCTATGATCCACGGAGAGAAGTTTAGGCAAGAGAAGGCTTTAGGATTTCTACCTGTTTGTGCCAAAAAAACACTAGGAGTACCGGATGAGGAGTTGGATTTTATCAGCTTTAAGAGTTGATCAATCTGCTCTTTGTTGAAGGGACCTGAATCGGCTTCATTAGCAGTAGGAAAGCCACGATTCTTCTCTCCTTGTTTGCTGCTTTTCCAGTTGACAGGTTTGCCATGGATCTTCCAACACGTTTCGCGTGTATGGCGAGGCTTGTTGCAAAAATCACACCAGACCCGTGGCTTATCATCAAACCGGCGCTGGTAATTTGCAGCCTTGTTGGCCGCAGCATCGCTAATTAAAGCAGAAATTTCAATTGACTCACCAGTACCTTTTTTCTTAAGCATGACGCTCTTTCGGCTCTCTTCCCTTCTGATTTCGGCAAATACTTCGCCGATGGATGGGAGAGGAGGTCTGCCAATAATTCTTCCTCGCACTTCATCGAACTCAATGTTGAGGCCGGCAAGAAACTTGTAAATACGGCTGTCTTCCACAGTTTTCTTGTGGTGGTTGCAGTCGTCAACCGATTTCCATTCGTATGTGTTGAAGATGTCAAGATCCTGCCACAACCTTTTCAACGAATTGAAATATTTGGTGACAGAATCAGCTCCTTGACGAATCTCTCCCAACTTCAAAGTCAATTCGAAAACTTGAGATTGATTTCCTAGGTCAGAATACATCTGACTAACATTATCCCACAACTCTTGTGCAGTAGTATAGCACATGTAATTAGAGCTTATATCCTCCTCCATGGAATTGACCAACCATGTCATAACCATGGAGTTTTCAGCGTCCCAACTGTCGAACAGCGGATCATTAACAACAGGAGCCTTCTTGTCACCAGTGATGTAACCGATCTTTCCTTGCCCACGGATATACATCCGGACAGATTGTGACTAGCGGAGAAAATTATCACCATTTAGGCGGATGGTGGTGATTTGGACAGAGTGAGAGTTGGATGTTTTCACCGGAATGGCAGCGGCAGGGGTTGAAGTGGTTTCGGACGTGACTTCCGACATGGCTATGACGATTTTAGGGCTGTGTTTTTGTTGCTTTGATACCAACTTAGAAAATATGAGGAAGAAGAACTCAGAAAATATGAGGAAGAAGGAATATATTGCTGTTATATTCAAAACTTCTTATCTTGTGAAGAGAAAACTACACTCCTTATATAGGAGAGAACAAGAGCTACTATTTGTGCCACTAAGATCCACTATCACCACTAAGAGATCCACTATTACCACTAAGAGTCACTACCTATCTCCTTACATAAAATATACATCCATTATAGCCACTATCTAGATTACTATATACATCTATTATAGCCACTATCTAGATCACTAACATAGTGTATATAGACATTATCATAACCCACTAACAGCCACTATATGTCCACTAACAGCCACTAACAATAATAATCAGATTTCCAGCATTATTCATGGTGGAGGTGTTTGACAACGCATGGTGGCTTAAAATTTCATGTTTCCTCATTTATGTGAAGAGGGATTGAATATCACTGGGGGGCAAGGATCAAAATTCCATTTCAGTATATTGTTTCAGTTAGTTTGGATACGCAAACTGTTGTGCAAGAACATGGTTTCAATGACACAATAAACAATAACAAAAAGAACAAGCGCACACACGCACAAGATATACGTGGTTTGGCCAGATGGCTACGTCCACGGAGAAACAATCAAAATCCACCATACGCAATAAGGATTACAAAACACTCACGCAGCTCTCTCTGTTTCTATTACATTCACAAAACCCTACCCGAAATGAACTCATATTTCTTGTGTAATGGATAACCCAAAAGTATCCAACTCACGCACTATCAATTCAAGGCACAAGCAAAATATAATAGCCATAACTGTAAAAGTGTAGCACAACCATATTCAACATATGAAGTCTATGATAAACATCAATCTCATTAACCAAGCATAAGTGAAAAGAAATGGCTAAAGAGTTAACTATCCCCTCCCCCTCCCCCTCTCCCAAACTAAATATGACGGTGTGCCCTCACTGGCAAAAAGGAAGAATAACAACATGTTAAATAGCAAGAAAGGGAGAAGATAGCACCAAAGCAGTCAGAGATATGGTAAGGGAAGGGGAAGAAGCACCCCCCAAAGACGAAGCAAGATGACTTGTGATAGAAGACTTGATATGCCAAGAGATAAAGGGAATTGACACAAAAAAGTAAGGGACTAGGAAACCCTAAAATAAATAGATACAGACCAAATATAAAAATAAACATAAAACAAAAAGACAAGCAAACCCTAAAACAAACAAAAAGAAAAGAAAAGAAAAATGACAAAATAGGTAGAAGAATAATAACACTGAGCCTAAGGAGAGAAAAGAACAATGCAGTGAATATGGAAGAATCGCGAAGGCGGAGGCGGAAGGCGGAGGCGGGGGGCGGGGGGTAGTACTACTAAAAAAGAGAACCCATATGAGACTGGGTCTCAAAGGTGTTTTAGTGGATCTGTGCATGCATATCATCAAAGGACTGTTGATAAAAACAAACAAATGTTGATAAAAGAAAAAAAGGACTGGCTTATATATGCCTGCGAAGCATCGTATTGCTGTTGGGAGAGGTCCCAATAAGCATAGAAATCAGCTTGGAAGGTGTCAACAGACTGTCGGAGGCGAGTATGCTCATGATGCAAGGCCTCATAGTTGGCACGAGTCATATGGACTGGTGCAAATGGGTTAGCAGGGGCCGGGGTAGTAGCACCAGGGGCATTATCGGTGATGGGCCGTCGTTGCCCATATCCTTGGCATCATCATAGGCAGCTGGAGGCTGCATCTGAAGAGGGGGCATCTGAGACAAACTATGAAGCCAATTCTGCTAGGTGTAGTGCAAGACATCCTCAATCGACGACTCTGCATGATCAAATTGGTAGCTCGAATGGTGACGAATGAGGTGAGTGATCAAGTTGGCGAAAGGGAGAGGCCAAGTTTGAGAAGGATGTTATGCATTTGATCCCAAATGAGCTTTAGGACATCCACCCAGAAGTTAAACTCAAAGTGATTAAGAACACGAATAAAGTCATCGCGGTGCTCTTCCTTATGCCCCGAGGTGAGCACATTCCACCGCAAAATGACATCAATCAACAAAAGGCGGGGCGCTGGCATCACCCACGCGATCCGCAAAATCAGTTTGAATGAGGTTGGTCATTGGGAGTTTGTCATCATAATCCTGAAATGGATATGTTAATGTGTGTACAGCTAGGGATTAGTTGTCATTTTTTAGTTATTTATAGTAGCTGTTAGTTAGATTAGCTGTATTAGTTAATTGTAAATTTTTTTCTTTTCTGTATTGCCTTATATAGCTATATATACCTCCATATAGGAGAAGAATAAAATAATATGCTCTATTCCAGCATGATATCAGAGTGTTGATCCTAAAACTTTTTCTCTGTTTTTCCTCTAGCGATTTTTACCCTAACATATTACCCAACCAATTCCGATTTGGTTTGATAAGTTTGCCGCTGCCACTGTCGCTGGAAACTGCTTTATCGCCACTGCTGTGCAATCTTTCTGCTACCCGCCTTTGCTGTGCAATCTTTCTGCCGATTACTGCTATTCTTCCCATTCACTCTCAACATGGGTGATGAAAAATCTGTTGCTACCCCTTCTCTGGCTACTGTGACTGTGCAGCAGGACAACATGTCTCTGCAAATCACCCTAGACAAATTGGATGGCTCAAATTACTCCACGTGGTCTCAGAGTGTGGAGATGTATATCACAGGAAAAGTGCAGTATTTAGCTGGAAAAAAACTTAAACCCGATGAAACAGATGCTGCTTACTCTACTTGGTTGGAAGATAATGCCATGGTTAAATCTTGGCTTCTTAATTCAATGACCTCTAACGTGAGGGCTGTGTTTCTTCGTCTCCCTACTGCTCATGATGTTTGGAATGCGGTTTCCCAAACCTATTTTATTGGCAAGGATGGCTTCACAGATGTGTGAACTCCAATGTCGGGCTCATGAGACACGCTGGAATGGTAAGTCTGTGGTTGATTACTATGGTGCTCTTCAACTTATTTGGTAGGAATTGGACTACCTTTGTCCGAGTACAATGAAGTGTGCCACAGATGCTGCCACCCAGAAAAAGAAGATTGAAGAGGATCGTTTATATGATTTTTTGGCTGGTTTTGATCCTAGTTTGGACCAGGTTCGGAGTCAAGTCTTGGCTCAAGATCCTCTTCCCAGTGTCCATAATGCTTTTGCTTTTGTACGTCGTGAAGAGCTTCGTCAGACTACTATGATGGCTGGAAAATTTCATAATGGATCTGCTATGTTGGCTAGTGCTTCTCGGTCTCTGCTGATGTGTTCAGATATGACTTCTGGTATTTCTTAATCACCATTAGTATTTTCTGTTGGTAATTCTCAATCACCATCAGTATTTTCTGGGTCAAAAAATTCTGGCAACAGGAAGTGCACCTATTGTAACGGTACCAATCATGTGCGAGAAACATGTTTTAAATTGAATGGATATTTAGAGTGGTTTGTTTAGAAGAAGGGAACTAAAAAAAAGGGAGCAATCGAGGACCTCAGGCTCATCATACCTCTACAGACTCAAGCTTCTGTCCCTTCTCTAGTAGATCAATCTACTCAACAGGTTTCTCTAGCTAATTATACTTCTACTTCCTCAGCCAACACAAGTAATTCTGGATTCACTTTGAGTACCACTCCTATTCCTTCTGTTAACCCTTGGATCCTTGATTTAGGAGCTTCAGATCATATGACCAATGACTCTTAACTGTTTGCTTCCTATACCATTTCTCCTAGAAATACTGTTAAGGTTGCTAACGGTCTTTCTACCCCCGTTCTCAGGGCTGGTTCTATTCCTTTATCATCTTCTTTATCTCTTTCATCAGTACTACATGTTCCTAGCCTCTCTAATAATTTATTGTCTATCAGCCAGATTACTAAGCATCTTAATTGTCATGTAACCTTCTTTTCCACTTACTGTCTTTTTCAGGATATTCTTACGAAGAAGACGATTGTTCTTGGTAGAGAAATTGGGGGTCTATATTACTTGGACTTGAAAGAATCACCTGTTTTAGAGGCTGGCCATGTGTATCAAGTGGGGACCGAAGCGTCTAAGGCTCGAGAGAAGATGTGGTTATGGCATAGGAGATTGGGACATCCGTCATTTCAGTATTTGCAACATCTATTTCTGTCTTTGTTTTCTAAAGTCAATGTTTCTAGTTTTCAGTGTGAATCTTGCATTTATGCAAAACATCTTCGTGTTTCTTTTCCTTTAAGTTTCAATAAAAGTGATGTCCCTTTCTCCTTAATTCATACCGATGTCTGGGGACCATTTCGAATTGCTACATATACTAGTGCTCAGTGGTTTGTTTGGTTTGTTGATGATTGCATGCGTGTATCTTGGGTATATTTGATGAAAGCTAAGAGTGATGTCTTTCCTATTTTTCAAACTTTTCATCAAATGCTTCGTACCCAGTATAATGCTCAAGTGCAAGTTGTTAGGTTTGATAACGGGAGGGAGTATCTAAATCATAATGCCTATTTTATCCAGCATGGCATAATTCATCAAATATCTTGCACATATACCCCTCCACAGAATGGTATAGCTGAGCGTAAAAATCATCACCTTCTGGAAGTGGCTCGATCCTTATGCTTTGCTATGCATGTCCCAAAACGGTTTTGGGGTGATACTGTCCTTACAGCTGCATTTCTTATAAATCATATGCCGGCCCGTGTCCTCCAGTTCAAAATGCCTCTCCATACGTTATCTCAGTATCATTCTCTTCCTTCTCTTCTCAATATCCCACGAAAAGTTTTTGGGTGTGTTTGTTATATTCATGTTCATTACCATCAACGTGGTAAGATGGATCCCCGTGCCCTTAAGTGTTTTTTTGTGGGTTATTCTCCTCCTCAGAAAGGGTACAGGTGTTATCATCCCTCTTCTGGAAAAGTTTATGTCTCTATGGATGTTACCTTCCTTGAACAAGACACTTATTTTTCAGCGGACACTTCTAACACTCCTCTTTAGGGGGAGATTGGAAGTAAGGAAGAAGAGAAGTCGTCTTGGTATGGAATGACAATACCAATTGTGTCAAGATTGGAGATCACACAACCAATCACTAAATTGCCTGAAGAAACAGAATTGAGAGTGTATGCAAGAAGGAAGAAAAATTAGGAAAGTCAGGATCAAGAAGATATCCAAGTTAGTCAAATAGACCCTACTCTTGAACAACCAGACCAATCGACTACTTCTCTTAAGAATATCTATGAGAATCCTCCTGACCTTGAGGTAATTCCTGAACTTTCTTCCCCGGTTGATACTCGAATAGAATCCATTGTTTCTATAGATTCTATTGATCGAGTTGATGATTTAGAGTTATCTATTGCTTTGAGGAGACAATCTCGTACTTGTCAATCAAAGTATAAATATCCTATTTCGAACTACATATTATCTCATCATTTGTCTGATTCGTATATAGCATTTGCAAACCATTTGTCTTCTGTATCCACTCATCATAATTTACAGGATGCTCTTGGTAATCCAAAGTGGAAAAAAGCTATGGTTGAGGAAATGGAAGCACTTTAGAAGAATTCTACTTGGAATTTGGTTGAACTACCTAAAGGTAAGAAGACTGTGGGTTGCAAATGGGTTTTCACGGTGAAACATAAAGCTGATGGATCTGTGGAAAGGTATAAGGCTCGGTTGGTGGCCAAGGGTTATACATAAACCTATGGAATTGACTATCAAAAGACTTTTGCACCGGTGGCCAAGATTAATACTATCCGGGTACTTTTGTCTTTAGCTGCAAATCTAGATTGGCCTTTGTAGCAATTCGATGTGAAGAATGCTTTTTTGCATGAGGAATTGGAGGAAAAATATGGCCTCTGATGTTGGGAAGGTTTGTTAGTTGAACAAATCTTTATATGGGTTGAAACAGTCCCCACGAGCATGGTTTGGCAAGTTCAGTCAATTTACCCACAGCTTGTCTGATTATTCTATCAAAATATGTTCACAAATCCAGATTTTTATGATTATTTGAGGTCTGCGATTGACAGCGTCACCATAACCTTCTCCTTAGATGTCATTGCCATTGTTCTCGGGTGTTGGCGCCAATGACCTCACAACTTTCCATTTCAAGATTATGATGACAAACTCCCAGTGACCCACCTCATTTAGATTGATTTTGCGGATCGTGCGGCTGATACTAGCTACACTTTTGTTTGTCGCTGCAATTTGTTGCCCACTTTTTGTTGATTGATGTCATTTTGTGGCAGAATGTGATCACCTTGGGGCATAAGGAAGAGTGCCGTGGTAACTTTATTTGTGTTTGAGTTTGATTTCTAGGTGGATGTCCCAAAGCTCATTTGGGATCAAATGAATAAAATCTTGACGGATGTCAAACTCAAACAAACGAAGACCTTTCAAACTTGGCCTCTTCCCTTCGCCAACTTGATCACTCACCTCATTCGCCACCATTCGAGCTATCAGTTTGATCACGCAGAGGTGTCAATTGAGGATGTCTTGTACTACACCGAGCAGAATTGGCTTCATAGTTTATCTTTGATGCCCCCTTTTTAGATGCAGCCTCTAGCCGCCTATGATGACGCCGAGGGTATGGGCGACGATGTCCCCATCACTGATGATGCCCCTGGTGCTACTACCTCGGCCCTTGCTAACCCACTTGCACTAGTCTATATGACTCGTGCTGACTATGAGGCCTTGCATCATGAGCATACTCGCCTCTTAAAAGTCTGTTGACACCTTACAAGCTAATTTCTATGCTTATTGGTAGGAGTGTGCACGGGTCGGTTCGGCTTGGTTTTACCCTTGGATCGTCAACTGAACTGACACGTTCGGGTTAGAAAACCAGTTACCTATCGTTGACCGAACTACAGTTCGAAATCGACTTAATCAAAAGTCACGGTTTGGCAGTCGATTCGGTCGATTTCGAAAATCCGGTAGGAATTTGTGAAAAAATGGATTTGAGAGTTCAAAACAACAAATTGAGTTTATGTCTATACACTTGCAGATTACAGATTTGTGATAGAGAGAGTAAAGCAAAGAAAATGGGGGAGACTACCTTCACTTATTGCTGTGGCGACCATCTTCACTCATCACAGTGCTATCGCTCATCGCCACTAACACTAACACCAACACCATTGTTAATTGACCTCATCCGTCCTTGCCCCTGCCTATCACCATCGGAATAGAATTGGAAAGAAAAATAAAAAGAAGCAGAAATGAGGGAGAGGGTGAGAGATGATGAGTTCGTCTATCAAAGAGAGAGAAAGTGGGTGAGGGAGAGAGTCGAAAGGATTGAGAGAGAGAGAGAGATATGGAGATGAAACGTTTGAGAAGTAGAAAGGATTGAGGAGAGAGAGAGCCACAAAAGTAAATGAAGTTGTCAGATCTGTGAGAGAGAAAAAATAGAGGAATATATTTTCCTTGGGAAAATAGATATGGCCTTGGAAAACATACACGGAGTATTATATATCTCTCAGATTTATTTGAGATGCTATATATCTCATCTCAGACTTGAAAAATGTGAAGAATTTATTGATAAGGGGATTAGGTGAGTTGTCATACAACTCTGACTTGGAAAGGACAAGTTGTCTTGAAACTTTAACTCATTTAGCTTATCAAGGTAACTCAAAAAAGCTAAACAACTAAAATAATATTTATTTATTATATGTATTGGGCGGATCGGGTTTGACCGATATTTTTTAATTAAATCTGACATCCGACCATAAATCAACTTTTTTTCATGAAATCTATCCACTGCGGACTGAATGGTCCGGTGAAACTATCCGTGACATGCACGGGTTGGGCGGGTCCACGAGTGGTTCGGTTTTTTGAACACCCCTACTTATTGGGACCTCTCCCAATAGCAATACGATGCTTCGTAGCTTTTTTAACTTAAGTTACTAAGCCTTCTAGCCCTTTAAGTTAGTTTTCCATTTCCTCTGGAATCACCTCAATCCGATATCGGATGAGAGAGATATGTCCAAAGTACAAAAGGTTGTCCAGTATGTGCGGTTGCACGTACGGCTAGTTAGCCCAGATTCTTGGTTCGTTTGGGATTGTGTTGCGTTTGGACGGGAGGTGTTGCGAGTTAGCGATGGGGTCTTCCATCTTCTCTGGCTTCTTCACCTTCCCAAGCAATGCTTTGGTGACCCCTTGCTGGATGAGGAGATCCTTCGTTCGTCTTTGCTAGGGAGAAGTTATTCTTCCCGTTGAACTTTTCTATTTCATACTTTGTGTTTCACCATTGTTACTGATCAAGAGATTGAAACCCTAAGCTCGCTTTAATCACACAATAAACAATAACAAGAGGAACAAGCACATACACAAACACAAGATATATATAGTTCGGCAAGATGCCTATGTCCACAGCGGAGAAACAATCAAAATCCACTCTTCGCAGTAAGGATTACAAAACACTCCGGCCTATCAGCCTTGGCCCTCTGCATTCATAAAAGGCCCCTTTACAGTACTTTGAGTGTTTGTTTAATATCTTTATTCTCAATTTTTTTGACAAAAAGAGGCAATTAGAAGTTTGCATTGTTCAATAATCTTAATAGGTGTCAAAACAAATTATTGTTTTGGTATGTTTCTTGGTATGTTGGTGCATTTCGGTATGTTTCAGCAAAAACCTTGGAATTTCGGTATTCCACTCATCTTTCTTTTCAGTTTCTCAAGAAATGCAAACATTTTGGTCGTTTTGTTGTAAAGAAACAAAATTTTGTTCCTTGTTTTGGTAGGGTTGGGGGGAGATATATCTGAAAAGTCTAATACTAACAAAGGTTGGACAAACAGATGACCTTAGGTTTTCTGCAGTTAACAAGGAGCGAAGGGTGTTCAGCTGTGCTATACATGTATATGAGTAGCAATGAAATAGGCCCAGATATACATCAACAAGAGATGCCATGCAATGAATCTGCTAGAAACAGGAATCGTTGTTTATGATCTGTACTGTTTCATTGATTAAAAAAAATGTGAACTTGTCTTTGATAGGATGTCTAGGCAAGCGTGAGCTCTCTTGCGCTTTTATTCTCAACACTTTACAGCTTTTATTCCTACAACCTGGATTTGATGCAAAGTGCAAGGATGCAAAGTGTAATTTACCCAAATTATATTTAAAATTGAATGCGATAATTCTATTTCAACCTTCACACTGTAAACGGGAATGCTATAAAATGGGGGATAAATTGGGTATGCATCTAGAGGATCTGTCCACTGAAATTGTTTTGATATTGTTCTGATAGTAGTTATTAAAAGTGGGGTAGAAAAGGCCATACCTCAAAATAACATAAATGATTAATTCCATAAATTACATGATGAATTTCAGATCTCATGATGACCATATTTGATATAGTGCCAGTAAAAGTTGAATGCCTCTTGTAACTTTTTTTTTAAAATACATCAATTATGCAGGGGATGAGAGCCATGAGTCAAACTCTGAGGATATCAACCAGCTTCTCTTCTCGGCTATTGTTCAAGGCAACTGAAGAAAAGCATGACTTTGTTTTTTTTTGGATATGTAAAAAGCATGACAAACTTTATAAATTATAATCAGCAACACCTGTGAATTATATTTTCTTACAGATATTGATTATGGTTGTCTTCATTGCTTGCTGTTACCTTAAACAGCTGATGACATTTTGCCTATATTGTCTCCCATCTCTTTAACTAAAGCTCCGTTTGGTAAAGCTGTGGGAAAGTGATTATAACTTATAGCTTAACAGCTTATAACTTATAACTGTGAACATAAGCTGATTTTTTACTTATAAATTAAGCTTCTCCTCCCCCACTCAAAGAATAAGTTGATTTTTGACTTACAAAAAGCTATAAGCTGTATTGTTAAGCTGAACCAAACATATCAAAATAGTTTAAATTAAGCTAAAAGCTTAAATAAGCTGAAAATAAGCTGAAAATAAGTCCTACCAAACGGGGCCTAAGTGAAATAGAGTTTTCCAATCTTCTTTTATAATATTTTAAGTACATCGATTTTGGATTCAGTTTTCCAAACCCCTTAGAATTGGTGCACATATTTTAATTGTGATATATTTTAGTTGTAAATTAGCTTTATTGGACAGATGTTTTACTCCCTGTCAAAATCCAGGATATGACCTGTGGAAGGTAGAAACTAATTGACCTGTTATATTATGTGTTTCATTCTTGACGGGGCATGAAGTACGATCTTTTTCTATTTTTCATTTTATTTATTTATTTATTTGTCTTTAATGCAGTGTCTTGAGATTATGCGCTGCTGTTTCGATCTATATCGATGGTTTAGGGTTTAGATTATGGGCAGTTAGATATGTGGTATTTGGCTGAAAGGCAGCTCAATACCTATTCAAATTTGTTTGGTTTTAAACGTCTTTCCTAGCTTTGATTGGGTGGTTTTTGTGTGAGCTGTCTGAGATCTGATGATTAGTATATCATTAACTAGAGATTGAACTACTTGATGGTTTTTGTGTGAGCTATTTGATGGTGTTGTGGATGATCTTTCTCTCCCTGTAGCTCCAGCCAAGAGGGGAGAGCTACATTACTAAGAACTACTTTTAAGCCAATTTTTATTGAAGGTTCTCTTTGCTTCAACATTGGATGCTTGAACTAATAGTCGAATATTAACATTGTCATAGTAAGTTAAGAACTCTGTTTTATTTTCAAGTAGATTAGACCATTTCTCAGGTGTGGACTTTTCTTGTTGATGGCTCTTGGAAAGATAAAGAGCATGCAGCAGGGATGGATGGCATGGGCTTGTCTCAACTCAGAACAAGTGGTGGTGGACCAGAGGG
This sequence comes from Camellia granthamiana, assembly GCA_036172215.1. Taxonomy (NCBI): domain Eukaryota; kingdom Viridiplantae; phylum Streptophyta; class Magnoliopsida; order Ericales; family Theaceae; genus Camellia; species Camellia granthamiana. Next base: position 90,623,883 of record CM069912.1, read on the forward strand.
CTTCTTCTTGCATTACCCAGCCCTTTGGCAGCAGAAACTCGAGCGTGTTTGGTGGCAGTGTAGTGGGCTAAGGATCAGGGCTTCACTAGAGTCTCCATCCTTATAGATTGCCAAGTTTTGATCAATCTTTTGCAATTGCTAGTAGTTTAGTTTTCTTTTGTATTTCTAAAGTTTCCCGAAGTGTAATTCAACTAACCCATGAGCTGGCAAAACTGTAACCTTATTATTTGATAAGTTATATCATATTTCTATATCTCCTAAAAAAATCATTTTTTTTTTTTTAGCTTTTAGATCCACTTAATTTAGATAAATTGAAAAATTACAAAATTTGTGCAAATTTTTTTTTTTCTTCAAAAATTCATTGAATGTTAAAAATAAAAAAAATAAAAAAATGAAAAAAAAAAAATTTCAGGTAGACTTCAATATATATATTTTAAAATTTTGATATCACAATTGTAAACTTCCATGAAATGTTAACCATCAGGTCACGTTTGATTGCTGAATTATTTCTTACGAGTTTAAACCATTTGGTCATGTTTGATTGTTGAATTATTTTTTATGAGTTTAGATACAATGAGATTATTTATAGGATTCGTGTGTTGAGATTTGATAGGATGAAGGATTGGATATATGATAGATGAAGGATAGGATATATGAATGTGATTGTGGGGATAAGTTACACCATGAGATAATAGTTTAGATAAATGATTGGATAGAAAGAGTGAGATATTATATTTGGTTACATTAAAATAAAAATGTAATTATTTTTTTTACTGTTGGATGAAGAAAAAAATAATTCAAAGGCCTCCACACTCTCTATGGTATTATTTAATCCCTCTATTTTTTTCTATTTAATTCTCGATACCAGTATTAAAATTATTTAAAATTTGGTACAATGCAAAACAAATGCCGAATTAGACTATCGAGTGAGACTTACATGTTTCCTACCTCTGATCCCTTTCGCCTTATCCTGCAATCAAACACCAGATTAATAATACAGTGAACCCCACATTTCCTCCACTTTCAAATATGCCTCAAAGGTTTGTTTGATTTCTTATTTTATGCTTAGACTCTTTTTGGTCTATTACCTTATTTCGGTATCCTTGAACCTTATTGCTTGTGTCCTTTTTAAGCCTACTAGTTGTCTTCTATGCTTGTGCTGTGGTGTTTTGCGTGGTTCTGTGTTTCTAGTATCATCTCTTCTCTTGTTTATTTTCTAGTGTCATCTCTTCTCTGTTGCATTAATGTTGAAAAAATGTTTTCTCCGTAGTTCTATATCAGGTAAAAGAAGATCATCGAAGGATGATAGGGGTAGTGATGCATCCCATAGTGGTGGTAGTTGGCCAGGGTCAGGAACTAGGAACAAGCCTAACTTCAAAGCATCAAGGAGGAAGAAGCAAGTGATTATGGGATGCAAATTTCTACTCATTGATTCTAGGATCCGATAGGATCTAAAAGTCGGTAGAAAATTTGAGTTTTTTCATTGACCAAGCATGTCATTGGTTAAGGTTCAAGAGAAAGAGTTTAATCTAGCTGATATGTGCAGATTGACCAATTGGATATTTAGTGCAATACGTGCTCGGGTAATCCTAGTGAGGACATTCTCGAATCTAACTTAGAGACAAGTCCTACTTTTGCACCCCACAACCCAGCCAACATTATAGCTGAGAACATCTCCGGAACAAGCTCTCAAACTTTCAAATGATGTCTCCAAAACATTTCAACATTCCCAAAGTAATTTTGTGAGTGTCATCAAATATGGTCGGGAAACGAGTGGTGTCCTATCGTGGGGTGGTTCTAAGCAAATTCAAGCATTACCATCTAGCTTGAAGGGAAGATCACGCAAGACTTTCTCAATAGATCACACAAAGCAGAAACTTGAGCATCACATAAAAGATGGCTATATTGACCCAAGCCTTTTTCGAGTCCCACCGAGACAGACTCTTTTTCATTAGTAACCTGTGCATTTTTTGATATGACATCGTCCAGGTATGGTCTTCTGCTTTTACTAGTTCTTGTGCAGGTGTTTTGTAGCCCTTTGCTTGTGGATGACTTGCCGCTTGACCTTCGTTCCCTTGAGCGGTTGTGTGGTTTTCTAGGCTTTGTTTATTTTGCCTTATTTTCTGTCGGAGTATGTTATTTGTTCTAAGACTATTGTACTTTGTCTTGTCATTATGAATGAAGTTCTTATATTTGCCGCAAAAAAAAAAAAAAAATGCCCTCAAAGTATTGGAGGCATAGGATGATCATTGACTCCTCAAGGCAAGCGCATCAACGTCCGCCACTTCACAGTAGACCAGGCCCCCAAAAATGGAAAATAGAAATGCTAGAAGTCAAGAAATCAATATATATATTAAAAAAAAAAAAATGTATAGTCCAAAATCAACAGTTGTATTCTATGCTTGAAATGAATCTAGATCACATATAACAGAAGTAGGCATTCTTTACAAAAATGCTTTCGATGAATATTTTCGATAAGTAGATTGCAGCAGAAACCAGAAAACTTCCTCTCTCTTCAACCACATGTTAAAAACATACATGTATTTCCTAACATGTTGTAAAACACATTCTCTTCAGTGATGACCAAAAAAAAAACAAAGAACACCTTTCCAATCACAAAGTACCATAGCCTTTCAATTGTTGTCTAGTGCATATTATTTGGCACAGCATTGCTCAATATCATAGTTTTTAAGGTTTCAATACCTTTTGGCTTCAACAAAATCCAATAAGTTGTATGCTTGTAACTGAAATTTCATTTTACTTCACAGATGTGAAAATAGTACAACATTAGGTCATGCATTCATGAATACATGGTGCAATTGGTAGGGTGGAATTTATAGACTTGACCACGAAACTGGACTCCATAAATGAAATAAAGAAATTCAGAATGGTAAAAGAAGACTTTTAATGGTCTAAAAAACAAAAAGCATTAGCACTACTACTTAGAAATAGGAGGCTCCCCCAACCACTTTGCACGAAAGCCCGTTCCCTTACAATCAGCACAGCATGTTGATCCCTGGGAGAAACATCACCAGAGTAGAATATGGGGATATGTCAATAATATTTGCCTTCATGATGCAAGAAAAAAAAAGAAGAAAAACAGAAGAGAGCTTGATTTAGCTATTTTAACTTACCTTCCCAGCACAAATAACACAACTGCTGTTTCTGGATGGTACTTGGCAAAGCATGTTGTCGCCAAGAATAAAGAAACCAGTACCACCACACCATTTGCATTCAACATGCCCGTTTGAATCACAAGAAGAGCAAGCAACGGGCCTTGGTTGCTGCATGCATCAGGGACGTGCGAGATATTAGGAGGGAAAAAAGGAGACCATAAAAAGTATAAGATAACCACTACAAAATCATAAAGGTATTTCCAGTGCCATTAAGAAGATCCTGTTAAAGGAAGAGTAATATTTGAAATCCACATCTACCCAAACGGACCCTTGGTACTTTAGGATTTCCCAACTAATACTTGATGTGAAAAAAAAAAAAAAACTCAGCAAAGCATCATGACAAATATTTTTGCATCAGCAACAGAGTTTGGTTGACAGTCCCTTTTTATTTCGTTTTTAATTTAATTGTGCTCCATCAAAGAAATAACTCTAGTAATTCAAAAGTCAACTTATCATCTCACTCAAATGGCCCTTTATTGTTTTTGTTTTTGTTTTTGTCTTCCCCTAGTCTATATACACTTCGAACTAATATCATAGAGAAATCTGTAATTGGTGTGATCATTTCTCCCTATGGCATGAGATCAAATTTCTCTTCCAATTTTCTCTAATCTAGTAGTCAACCAGTGCTACGTCTTTTTTGTAACTATTGAAAAATTAAAAGAAACAGAAACTGGTGTTCACAAATGTAGTTGATTTACTTTCACCGTAGCTTATGTAGGATGCTTTGCCCTACTGGCGACCAATGGGTAAAGACAGTAGTTGACAGGAATTTGTGACCACTGACCATCCGTGTCTAACACAACTTCAAGCAGTACGGTTCACCTAGCCACAAAAGTTCTGCCGTCATTATTCAATTCATTAGGTACCCATACAAAAGATTTCTAAAAAAAAAAAAAACTATCCTCTCCATAAAACACAAAAAAATAATCAAAACCTAATGTAGAAAAATGGCGAATTCATCAATGCATGTTCTATGTTTGCTTCACTGTGGTAATTTATTATCTAGATCAAAGTGTTTGGAGAGATTTGCCTAATTCATATATTTTTTGTTGTTGAAATTTGCTCTCCGGTTCAACTAGGAAACTTCTATACAAGAGTTATCATTTTATTGTTAGGTTTCACTATGTAAAACCTGTGTAAACTTCTCTCTTACATTCATGTTTAGAATCTTCGTTCAATGCTATTTTTCATATGTGTTTCAGCCAATGATGGGTACCGCTGGTATATTCAAAGCTATCAGAGAAGCAAATGAATTTTGTGCTGAAGGAAGGTGACTAATTACAAAACAAATTGAAAGAAGATTATTTGTTTGACAATGTCATTGCAAAAAATTGTGAAACATGCAATTATCACTCTTAAACATGGGTTTGCTGTGTTTTTTTGGTATTGTTCAAATTGAAATCATAAAATCATCTGATTCAATAATATTATATTAAGTTATTCATGCATTTGTTATTGTTCTTCTAATTATTTTTATTACTGCTATGAGTTTATTTTGTTGTCAAATTAGAGTTGCTTTTAAAGAGTCATTTCGTTGATTTCTCATATGTATTTTGATGCGATTCCTTACAGCTATTGGTTTTTTAAAGTGAATTTAAGTGAGTGATTTTGTTGCAGGTGGCTGATCCATATTAGAAACATTGGCTTATGTTGCTTCTCTTTATGAGTGTAGTCGGTTGGCTCTCATTCTAAATTAGATGATTAATTTTTTTTTTCTAGTTAGATAGGATGATTACTGTTTTGTACCAAAATATTCATTCACCTCTCCTTGAAGGTATTGAAATTTGATAAAGTGAAAAGATTACCAGTTATGATACTAATTCAGTAACATCATTTTATTGAAGGTTTGCTATGCATTTGTCATTTTGACATGGATTAAATTCTAAAATATGCTATTTGAACTTAAATTTTAGCAAATATTTTTAGATTATATTCTTTGCTTATACTACACTGAAATATAAAATTCATTATTTGGACTTTAATTTTGAAATTTGTTATTTGAAATTTATGAATGTTTTTGCCAGTTTACTGTGTAGAAACAATTTCAATTTCTTATTCGTGAAGTTTTAAACTGAAGTGATATTATCATTTTGAATTGATTTATTACAATTGAATCCCATAGCACGTGTGGTACCAAAAAAATTGTTGACCGGGCCTATCCCTAGTCTTTCTATAATCTAAAATCTTTCTAACAACACTTCAAGTTTTCTAAAGTTATGATGCATCAATGGGTCATATATATATTTTTCTTTGTTTCTGGGTTTGGGTTGGCAATTCCTTACACATCTGAAATTATTGTAATAGTAGCAAATGCTGCTCATTCCACATAATGTTATAGGGATGAACCAATTTCCACTCAAAAGAACAGGAGATCAATTTATCAAAAATAAAAAATAGAACAGCAGACCAAGCTCTTACACAATTCCTGATAATATTAAACTACCCACAAACAGGTTTATTAACACAGTACCGCTACATCCACCGAATTTTTCTGCCTGAATGAATATCTTACAATTTGGGCGCAAGGAAATTCGGTGAATCAAACATTATTGTTATTAACAAGTCACAATCACAAATTATCATCACTTAAAATCAACCATAAGGAACCCTTATTTGACCGATCAATTTTCTTTTAACAACTTTCAACTAATCGATGAAGCGATTAAAACTGATTTCATAAACCGTTTAATAATACGACTGTTTAATCAAATCACCAATTACTTAGGCTTTTTAGTTTCTTTACTTTTCTTTAGATTTTTCAACAAGAAAACAGAGTTCAAATGAAAACCCTAGAGGAGGCAGTTATATTATACCTGAGAGATTAACCAAGCTTTTTCCATACGCTTAGCGAAGTTTGAGGAGCTCTCGTAAGAATCCACCATTGAAGCTCGAATTTGAACACCACAAACCCTAGAATTCAAGACACGACCGTGGCGAATAGGTTGGCCACCAATTAGGAGTCTTCTGGGCGATACGAAGCTGTTGTTGTTGTTGTCTATCGATTTTATCGAAATCATCGGTCTGCAACAAACACAATTCGACATTTTCAACTCAAATTCGTTAACGATCCCAATTTTTTAGAGAGAGAAAAAGTCAATTTTGTTGAGAGAGAAAAAGTGGTTTTTTAGAGAGAGAGAGAGAGTTTTTGGCGGGGAATGAAACGGCGGTCGGAAGAGCCGTTGGTTTATCTTCCGTCTGGTTTTGTGAAGAAGATGACTCTGACCCGGCTATGGCCCGAATAGGGCCCACCTTTCTTTGCATCCATCAGGGATGATCATTGATTAGTTCCAAATAAATAAATAAATAAATAAATAAATTGAAAAATGAATGAGACCCCCTTTGTGGAGGATCCCCACAACCCCTTACTGATCTACACCATTCATGATGTATGGGGTCCACTCATGTATGTGTGGGGTCCACATCATGAATGGTGTGGATCACAAAGGGGGTTGTGGGGGTCCTCCACAAAGAGGGTCTCTATCATGGTTGAAATAAATTATACAAACCTCAATTGAAATTTGTTTAAAATATGATTTGGTTCACATGATTTAAAAATAGATAAATTATAAATATATTTTTTAAGATTTGATTAAATTATAAATTATTTTTTGTGATTTTAAAAATTACATTTCATCTCCCGATATTTTTAATTTCATAATAAATTGCACCTTTTATTAATAAATCATCAAGTCAATTAATAGTTTTTAATGATATTATAAATATGTTTTAATTAATAATTTAGCTAATTTTATTATTTTATAAAAGAGCAAGTATGAATTTCTTTTTTTTAATTAATTCTGTTAAATAAAGAATTTTTAACAAGGGGTTATTTGTAATTTTTCAAATTATAGGGACAATCTGTACTTTAAGCAAATCTCAGGAGGTGTATTTGTAATTTACCTTTTAAAAAATTAGAAATTTTTTATCAAAATATTTTAGTTAATAAAATTAATTAAAAAATAAAATTTCTAACTGTTTTCTTATATAATAAGAAAATTACATGAATTATTATTTGAAATAAATTTATAATATCATTAATAATTGTTAATTGATTTGATAATTTATTAATAAAAAAATTATTTATTATGAAATTAAAAAATTCAAGGAGTGAAATGTAATTTCTAGAATTGTACCCAAAAACAAATAGACTATTCATTAGTCACTTATCTACTTAAACATTATTTTGGTTAGTAAATATATCATTTTTTAAAAAGGAAATTACATATCAGTGTATGAGTAAAACAATATTCTCAAATTAGTGATATTATTTATTGAGTGCTGCTATTAGCATCCCATGAATTATTTTAAACCCTTCAAATTTGAACTTTTTTTTTATTACAATAATAACCTCAAATAAAATTACTAAAAAGAACATCATTAATTTTAGGACACCCCATCTCACAATTAAATCCACACACCACTACATCATGAATTAGGGTTTATAAGAGTATCCACCTCTATCACCACCCATCCATCTTCCCCAAATCCCACCTTCAAAACTTATCTATCCTCAAAATCGTGAAAACCCTTTAGCAGCAATATTCCAACGATAATGGTAGCAACCATTTTATTATCTATACTTCTCCAGCAATGATAATGAGTGAAAATTTTTTCAGTAACCATAACTCCATAAAACAAGAGGAGTGCACAATAAAAGTTCAAAGGAAGTTCGTAGCTTTGATGGTATTCTTAGCTCAGAGGAGATTAGCCTTGTAATGGTAAGTTTCTTTTATAAAAAAAAAAATAGCAAAAATAATAAAATCAGTTCATCATTTTTTTGGGACAAAACTCCCCGAACATATGACCGAAATTTGAGAAGATAGGCCCGAACATTGTTTGTAGTTTGGGTTTTGTTAGGGTTTTTGGAAAAGATGTTTTGTTAGGGTGTGAGGGGTGTGCATTCAATTGAATGAGTGGAATGTTTTCATAAGGATAATTTTGGTATTATTTGGGGAGAGAAAAGAAATTTTAAGGGTTTCAAAATTTATAAGTTGCGTACAAAGAAATTAGGGGTCCAAAATAATAGATAGGGTGCTAATAGCACCACTCTATTTATTCTGTCACTTTTTAAAAAGGAAATTACATATCAGAGTATGAGTAAAAAAAATATTTTCAAATTAGTGACATTATTTATTCCGTCATTTTTGTTCGGTACAAAAATGACAGAACTCCGGGCATTTGAGGAGATGCCATTTTACTCACAACGCTAGATTTTGAACGATTACATGGGCTTCGTCGTGAGGTTGATGAGTTTCTTGAGAATGATGAAATTTTTTGGTTTCAGTGAGCACAGGCAAACTGGATTAGAGATGGAGATCAGAACACTTCCTTCTTTTATGTGAAAGCTACCCAATGATATCAAAAGAAAAGAATTGAAGGTCTGATGCATGCCAATGGCAGTTGGTTCACTTCGGAAGTTGACAAGGCCAATATTGTGGTGGATTATTTTGTGGAGTTATTTACTTCTTCTTGTCCATGGGGTATGGAAGCGATTCTTGACTCAGTTAGGTCACGGTTGTTGGGGAGTTACAAGTCATGTTATCCAACCATTTTTTTTGTACACAAGGTCTTCATGGCTTTACATCAGATGCATTCAACTAAAGCACTTGGCTCGAATAAGAAGCACGCTCTATTTTCCAACACTTTTGGCATGTGGTTAGCTATCAAGTTACACAGGTTGTTTTGAGCATTTTGAATCACTTGTAGAGTGTTGATGCAGTTAATGATACATACATTGTTTTGATCCCGAATCAAAAAAATCAAAAGCACTGGCGGAATTTTGGCCTATTAGTGTGAGTGGTGATTTCTAACCACATAACCAAACAGGAAACTCAGCTAGAGAGTACCGACATAATAGATTAAGCCTGAACAACCTGTCACAGAAAGATAAGAATCCGGCGGTGGTTCGTCCACCCGGGGGCACTCCAACGATCAAGTCAGTAATCAATATCTCTCAAAGATAGCAAATGGTACTTAAACTCATAAGAAAGAACTGATGGTTCTCAGTATCTCACACATACCTCAGACCCACGAGGGTGCCCTATTTTTATAGCCAACACTGACTTGATCCTTGTAGAAGCCTTACTTCAGTGGACTCGGGCTCAATGCTCATCCTAGATTCTCAGATAGATATGGATAAACTCCTTATGAGCTTTATCTTTATCCAGACTGAGATCCTCCCTTGTTCTAGGACTCTTGTCCCTTATCTGCTCATCTCAGATTCCGGTATCTTCGTAGATAACCTCGACTTAGCTGAGATCACCTCGGTATCAGGACCAGGCTACGTGGCACCTCGGCTGACACTCTGGCGTCACCTTGGCCACGTGCTGTCATTTACAAAATATGTCCCCACAACTACCCCCTAGGTTCTATTACCTCGGCAACCTGAGATGATGAAACCAACATCGTTTCTTCCTATAGAATGTCGGCTAAAATTTATTCTTTCCTTCGACCGAGATTATGACTCGCGGGTTTCAAGTAATCAGGACTCAACTGCTCATCTCTATCAATGACCAAGAACCAAGTTCCTTGAGTTCCTTAACTGAGATCGTTCCCCTAGCTGAGGTTTTCGATTCAATAAATCAAGAACTCGCACATGAGCTGTTACGCATGGTTCTCTCAACTGTTTCTCAATTGTTTGTACTTGACACGCGCTATCAGGTTGCATTGTTTTTGAACGTGCCGTTTGATAAACACGTCGTCCAAAGCATTTCATTATGGTTTACCGCCTTTTCGCGTTTTTGACAAAACTTTTCCTTCTCTCTCTGCCTTTTCACTTTTGCAATTCACAATATTCCCTTGTCTCTCAAACTCTCTCTCTCTAATATTTCCAAATCTTCCATTATTGCATTCACGAGCTCTCTGCAATTGCATTTTACGTTACCGCCGGCACACCACTCATTATTTGATTTTGACCGTTCAGCTTGTCTGACTCCGACGTATCTCACTCCGGCTTCAATCGGTAAGTCCTCCGATTTCTTTTTATTTTAACTTTAATTCTCTACTGTTGTTTACTATTCTTGGCCATGCTCATAAGACTTCCTTTTGAATTTTGCTATACGTTTCACTTCACACCTGTTTTTGTGGAATCTGTATATGCAGTTGTAGTTGTTCTCTGTTTTTATCTTCATGCTTTGGTCATCATTTCTTGTTTCTTGAATCTGTTTGATGTAACATAATTTGTTCTTGAATTCGAGAGTGTGAGTATTGCTTCTAGTTTTTGCACACTGCCTTGCACACACTCACTCATTGTTCTGAGAATTTATGATTTTCTTTATTCTTGAATCTCGGTTACTTTCTTGATTTCTGAATATACTCTTTTTCTGCTTTTCTTGTTGTATTTCCAGATTTTTGCCTTCAATTCCTGTTTCTATAGTTCCTAGATTTGGGATTTGCTTTAGAACCTTGTTCCTTAGGAAAATCGAAACGAATTCCCTTAGATCTTCAAAAACCCTTGCACCAATGCCTGTTTAAGTTTTAGCCATGGTTTTTAAACCTATATCAATCATTCTGCTGCCCAACCCCTTTTTGCCGAGATAATGGATATATTTAGGTGGAGGGTAGACACCCCAGAAAAACTAGAGCATTTTAGGCGGGAGTTATTTATCCCAGCCGACGTTTGAGGTTAGCTGGAGAGGAGGACTCTATCATGCCTAATGGAGACTCCATGTCCTTCCCTATTGTTGCATTCATTGAATGCAGACTTCGGTTTCCCTTAGATACTTTCTTTCGAGAAATCCTTCACTATTACAAACTCAACCCCACGCAGCTTGCTATAAACTCATATAGGGTTATTAATGGCATAATTGAACTAGCACACCGAGAAAAAGCTAGGATCACATTAGCCGATATCCAATTCTGCTATACCATGTGTGGTCTTAAGTATGAAAAAGACTACATATACTATCTTAAGCCCAGATCCATCGCCTTCAAACTAATAGCCGACCTCCCAGACTCCAACAAGGGTGTTGGAGATGATTATTTCATCGTCTCGGGCAACTGGGAGTTTGCTCCTGATGATGATCTTCATCTCTATCCTTTGCGCTGAGCAGTTTTTAAAGAGGGTGATGGTAATACTTATCATCCTACTATAATTCCATTTTGGTTAAGGCTTGCCAACTTATTCATCTCTACTAATGTTTGCTCTTTGTTCTTTGCAGTTCTCTCTCAGCCAGCCAAGGGATTTTGGCAATCATACGTCCCCAGCTGAGATCTAAAGAAGCTCTTGGATCTCCATGTGCAAAGACGCAAGGCCCCTCTTCTGTTGAATTACATACCAACATACAAATCGGCTTTGCCCAACGTCCCTCGAAGAAGTCAAACTCCACCGCCTGCCTCAACCCCTTCAGTCACTTTTTCACCAAGAGCTGATCAGGCTTCCTCTTTTGATCCAGTTGAGTTGCCATCAACCTCTGCCCCCTCAACTTATCTCAATATCCCAGCGCCAACGCCGTTGTCGTGCTCCAACAAACGTACCAGCAGGCAAAACTCGTAGCCACAAACGTCAAGACTCTGAGGTGTCGGCTTACGATCCAGCAAACCCACCCATTATACTTCTAGCAATTCACTTTGGCACCAAAGTTACCTTTGCTGCAACCGCCGACGATATGGGCCAAAAAGCTATTGTGGAAGACCTTCTGGTTGACTTGCGAGGGGTGGTTATTGTCACCTCTTCTCCATCAAAGTCCAAGCCCAAGCCCAAGCCTAAGGCAAAAAGGGTAAAGCGTGCCAAGGCAAAAACTACTGTGACTCAAATTGACACCGAAGACACCGTGCCGATCTTGAGATTGACAGAGGTTGAGAAAAGTGCCTCCAATGCTGAGAAGAGGCCTGCTGAGGCCGAACCATCTGATACCGCTCGGTCGAAGAAGTTGAGGTAAAAAACTGTTGTAAGCCCAAGTGCTTTCAAAGCCGATGAGCCTTGGGCCCCTACAATCATGATTGGTGATAAGCCAATGAAGGCCGGTGACAGCACCATCGACAGTATCAAGGTCGGCGCTGCTCTCTCCATAGTCGTGCTCCTTCCAACTGATCTCAATCATATGGCCGAGATTAATGAATATGAAAATTTTGCTCTGATGATGCAGCATTCCGTCTTGGTAAGTTCCTAACACTTGGTACTTTTGCATATAGTTTCTTTTCTCTCAAAATTTGTAAAGCAGTTCGCAAATGGTTCTCATGTTCTTCCCTGCTTTTGGAGTAAATTAGTATATCATCAATAAAGACAATAATGAATTCATTCAGAAATTGTTTGAACACTCTATTCATTAAATCCATAAACGCTGCAGATGCATTGGTTACCCCGAATGGCATTACCAAAAACTCATAGTGCCCATATCTAGTTTTGAATGTTGTTTTCTCTACATCTTTTGCTTTAACTTTTAACTGATGATAGCCCGATCAGAGATCAATTTTAGAAAACACTTGGGCTCCTTGTAGTTGGTCAAATAAATCATCTATCTGGGACAATGGATATTTATTCTTGATAATTACTCTATTCAGTTCTCGGTAATCGATACATAATCTCAAAGGCCCATCCTTCTTCTTAACAAACAAAATTGGAGCACCCCAAAGGGAAGTGCTCGGACGGATGAATTTCTTGTCTAACAGTTCTTGGAGCTGGGCTTTCAATTTCAGTTCAGAAGTTGACATTCTGTATGGGATCTTGGAAATAGGTTGTGTTCCAAGTACTACATCAATAGTGAACTTAATTTCCCTATCAACTAAGTTTCCAGGCAAGTCATTCGGAAACACGTTGGGAAATTCACAAGCAGCAAGAATAGTTGCCACATTAGAATTATCATAAACCTCAGTCAAAACACAACACATGTAACCCCTACATCCCTTTCTAAGTAGTTTCACAACTTTCATGGCAGGAATCAGGCATGGGGGAGGAATTGCCCCATTCCCAGTAAACACAAACTTAGGTAAGCCAGGTGGACGAAATACAACAGATTTATTCACACAATCAATGGTGGCACAGTACTTAGTCAACCAGTCCATACCCAAAATACAATCAAAATAATCAATGTTCAAGGGCAGTAAATCAACATACAATGTCATTTCGCTAATCATAAGATCACGTGCCGGATAAACATAAGCACATATCATAGAACCCCCAGACGATGTAGATACAGGTATCAAACAGTTCATAGATTCTAACGGTCTGGTTAATTTTCGAGAAAAAGCATGCGATACAAATGAATGCGTGGAACCAGAATCAATCAACACATATGCATTCTGAGCACAGATAGAAATTATACCTGACACTACTGATTCAGTGTTTTGTACATCCCCAGGCACTAAAGCGAATACTCTCCATTGTCTTAACGTTTCATTCCTATTGTTGCCTCTGGCATTAGTTTTGGTATTCGATCTAGCCACTAAAGCAGACCCAGCTGAACTTGCTGCGAGGTGACTGGCATTCCCAGATCCCAATGGACAATCTTTTATTATATGGCCAACTTTGTCACACCGGTAACAAGCACCAGATGCACGATAACATACTTCCCTATGTTTCCTGCCACAATCTGGACAGTTGGGTATAGATCCACTACTTTGACCAGAACTACTGGAGGATCCTGTGTTTTGCTTCTTCAAAAATGATCGGCCCTTCTTGAAATTAAACCTAGCCCTCTTGCCTTTCCATTCAGTCGATGGAATTGTAGCTTGTTTCTTTGCCGCTAGAATTGCTTCTGCCATCAGTGCTCTATCAAGGACGTCAACATATGTAGGTAATTTCAGCACACCTACTCGGTCATACACTTCCAAGTCTAATCCCCCTTCAAATTTTCGAGCCTTTTTGTAATCCGTGTTAACCATATGAGGAGCAAATCTGGCTAACTCAGTGAATTTAGCTTCGTACTCGGTTACAAACATCTTCCCTTGCTTAAGTTCTTGAAATTTGGACACTTTTCGATCTCTGAAGCATTGGGGAAAGTATTTGTCATAAAAGATCTCATTGAAACGGGTCCATGTCATATTCCTATTATTACATCGAATTAACAACCACCATTTACGGGCTTCATCTTTTAAGGTGTAAGTGGCCAAAAGAATTTTTTGCATCTTAGTGCAAGGAAAGACCTCGAATAATTTTTCCATTTCAAGCAGCCATGATTCTGCCTTCAACGGTTCAATGCCACCCAAGAAAGTTGGTGGTTTCATCTTCATGAATTTCTACGTTAGGTTGATGATGTCATTATTATCCGATTCAACTTGGACTGGAGGGGATGGAGAAGGCATCAGTTGTTGTCTTTGCTGCTGTGCTATTGCTTCAGTTAGAGCGGTAATCATCTGTTCCATTTAGCTCATGCGAGCCTCTAAGGATTCACTTGTATCGTTACTTCTTGCATTCTCCATTAGCTATAGGTAAACACAACAATTATAAATATAGGGATAATCTTGCTCATTTCCTTCAATTCAAATTCAGTTTTCACATTTATGAATGAAGATTACCACACACTCACACATGCTGACGAAATGTCCCTAATCTTTTCTAGGACATCCTATAGCTTTTATAGACTCGTGTGTGTGGTTTAACACGTGCTCTGATACCACTCTGTCACGACCCAAACCCACCCCTATAGGTTTAGTGTCGTAACCGGCCAGTAATCCTTGGATTATCGAAGGCCTCTTAACAGAATAACATTTAATTGGGGACTGCGGAAGCAAATATATCAAATATGAATAGTCCATAGAGCCGTGCAAATATACATGGGACAGAAATTTGAAACCTTATATAATATATTCATATATATGACATCATAATGCATTGGTCTTCATCACATTTGATATAGTTGTAGCCCAAAAAGGAAAATAGCTTCAAAACATAAGACTTGTTCGTATTACAAACAAAACTATAAGGTCTTTATTATTGCCACTTAGACTTGACTTGATCACACCAGGGAACCTCCTTGGAGGCACAATGGTTGGCTGACGAAACAGAGGTGCCAGATCCTCAACTTTGGGTTTGGTCTCGCGCCTGGTCACCTACATAAATAATATAAATAGTGAGCAGAAGCCCAGTGAATAATAACAACGTAAAGATTTTAATGAATGATACCTAGAACAGATTTCAAATCTCATAGCAAATCAGAATTATAATCAGGTTTATAGCAGAAACAGAGTCATAGTCTTATTCATATTCAAATCATGTGTGGTACATCCATTAGCATAAACACGTCTCTTTGGTCAAGCATATCAAGTTCCAAAAGGAACCTCCGGTACCGGGTAACATATCTCTTACATGAGCTGCGGTATTGTTTCCCCTGGGCAAGGACCTGTGCCACGGTATTATCTCCCCCAGGCGATGGTCTCATGACCATAAGCCACAGTATTATGTCCCCTGGGCAAGGGCCTCTACTAAGGATACCGCAATTACTTTTCAAGAAACTTGGACAATCATTCATTCCTACAAAACATAGCATTTCAGAAAATTGATTATTTCATATCATCATAAAATAATTAAAGTCAAACATAACTTTACAAAGTTATTATTCACAGATAACCGGTGGCTCCAAATAGACGAGTAAAGTAGGTAATTCACTTAACATGAGGCGTGTGACTTATATAACATGACAGATACATACATTGAAACACACGCTCGAATTATACATAACTTAGGCCTCGTTTGGGAACAGGCTAATTTAGTAACTTTTTGGCTATTTGGCTAAAATGTGATGTAAAAAAAACTAGTATGTTTGGGATGACTTTTTGGCTTTTTACGAAAAGATGTGCAAAAAGTAGAGAGAAAAGGGAATCTTTGACTTTTTGGTATGGATTGTTGGCTTTTTGGCTTTTTTAGTAACTTTTTGGCTTTTTGGCTAAAATAGCCTCTTGCCAAACGAGGCCTTATTTCATTTGTCCTTAGTGTGTTTCTAGCCTTTATCCTCATTATAGTGTTTTAATCTTGGCCTAGGAATGCCTAGGATGGAATGAGGATGCAAAAAAATGTACTTGAAAACATTTTTCAAAACTTGCTGAAAACAGGGTCCACGCTTGAGCGTGGCTTTCCTCGCTCGAGCGGACATGCAAAATAGGAGGGTCCGCTTGAGCATAAACTTCCTTCGCTCGAGCGGTGTCACGACCCCATTCCGCCCCTAGTAGAATGGTGCCATGATGGCCAGTAATTCGAGATTACCAAGGCCACTTCCAAGAATTCACATGCGAGTCAGAGTATACATATGGGGCTTACAAATGCGGAAGCAATAAATTAAAAACTGAGTAGTCCATAAGAGCAGTGCATAAGTTAAATGAAATGTCATACATCTTATGATAGCTTAAATACAACAAAATGAAGTACAAAATTACACCTTGACCAAAAGGCTTCTCAGCCATCAAATACAAAATACAACGAAATAAAACTAAGAAGCATAATCTTCAAGATGTTGCAAAACATAATCCAAAACACGTCGGCAAAAGACATCTAGGCGTCGCCGCCGCCTTGCTCATCACCTACATATATATAGAGAGGGTGAGCTTGGATACTCAGTGAATGGTATAAATAATAAAGGGGTTTACATGAATGATATCCGAGATCTTTTAATCAAAACAACACAAGGGATAAATCAAGTTCATCTATCAAATCTTTCAAAGCTTCAAGGGATGCTTACTAACATCAATATAATACAAGAGATGACATTCCGGACTAACAAACCCACGCGGTAAAACCGTCAGTGGCAAGGCAAGACAAGACAAGAGAGATCTCAAAACAATGGTGCCGTTGCATTATAGTCCCCGGACACTAAGGACTTGTGCTACAAATGCTTATAGTCCCCTAGCACATACGGACTTCCAAACTTTGTGCTACAAATGCTTATAGTCCCCTAGCACATACGGACTTCCAAACTTTGTGCTACAAATGCTTATAGTCCCCTAGCGCATACGGACTTCCCGAGAATGTCATCAAAACAAGATACAAGATTTGGTACGCAAAATAGGAATAATCATTCATGCTTGTAAATAATATCCGAACAAAGCAAAACAAGGTTTTGTCAAAGCTTTATAATATATCTTTATTAAAATACCACTCACATAGTCCGTCGAACGTCGGGGTCAGGGCGAGTCCAAGTCCTACAAACACATGGCAAATCTATTGAATGCACTTTTAAACAAGCTTCACATGCATACAAAATGACCTCGGCATTCGCCAAAACTAAATCAAATCAAAACAAACACTGTTTCTCATCTTGGGGAAACATGCTGGGCACCAACCAGGTCTTGGCCGAGGTTCCACACCTCCTTGCCGAGGAGAGATCCCGTTGGCCACATGCAAGGGAAAATGAAGTCGAGAAAATCTGGGTTTTCCCTCTGCTCAAGAACATAAAGAACACGAACATGGAGAGTATGGAGGAAATGAATGCAAAGATCATAACTTATTATTATAAAATCTGAGATTGCATGCTATAAGTTTGAAAACATGGACCTGGATACCCATACTAGAGGATCTTACGAAAACAAACACAAAGACATGTAACTTGTTGCAAACTTTCGGATCGAACGAGGCTTTCCCTCAAGAACACTTGAATTTCATATTCTCTTTCCAAAACCAACTTTAAATCAATGCATGGCATGCAAAACAGATTCGATCGTGCAATGCAGCTAGATGATCAATAGGAACAACAAGAGTAGATCAAGATTCTAACCTCAAATCAGGAATCTAACGGTTTGAACTCTAAGAATCAAGCTTGCAATCCACTTTCTCACTCTAAAACTCCTCATTCTTCTCCCAGAGCTTCTCTCTCCTCAAGAACAAAGATATGATACAAAATGATACATCTCTCTCTTTGCCGGCTGACTTAACACTCAGCTCGGACACGTGGCAATGGTTGGTTGGCTCAACTTGAAAAGGTGACTGATTGAAAAGACAAGACTATGACAAGGTGTGCTCAACAAGCTAGACGGCAAGGGACTCCGGCGAGTAATGACATCGGCTAATAACAAGACTTCGGCAAGCAAAGGGACAATGACCTCGGCTAGAAAGGTCAACACTTGGCCCAGCTGTGCCACACCTCGGTCTAGGTCGTACCAGTCTAGGGCAAGATCACTTGGGTCCAAGGATAACATCTCGGCCCAGATAGTACACATCTCGGCCATGGTGATGAACACCTCAGCCTAGATAATGATATCTCGGCCAATATGTCAGGGTGCGGGTGGAGGTCAACCAGAGAAATCCCAAGATGGTCCTAAGTGTAAGAGTATCAAAGGGGCGACCTAGGCTCAAGATGACCTCGGCTGGAACACACACACACCAATAAGGAACATAGCATTCAAGTAACACTTATGCAAGACAAGTCAAGATTTGAAATGCAAGCTTAATTAGAGCAAAATCATATAAAATGCATATGAGTACAGTTAGGGCAGTGTGAGGGTCATCACAAGCGGTCTGCAAACTTTGACAAAAGTATTGGCTGTTTGATTTTCACGTTCGATGGACGCTCGATCCTCGCTCGAGCGTGACTTTTGTTGCTCGAGAGATCTGCAAAACATATGAACTTCTAGGAGCATGCATTTCACATTCGAGCGGACATCTGGTCGCTCGAGCAGAAGTACAAGATCACAGAGTTGCAGTTCGAGCGTAGAATTCGCCGCTCGAGCGGAGAGGCAAAATCTGGTATTTCCAGATTGCTCTCCTTGGGTTCAAACTCGAATTCAACCTAATCAAAACACAGCTCTTGGCTTTAAAACTTGAGAAAACACTTACAAACTTACAAAACATGAAGAATTAAGGATTATTTCATAAAATCAAGGCCTAAAAGTAAGTAAATTGGCCAAAATTCAACTTGAAACTTCAAGGACATGATATGAACTTGTCATGCATATATTGACTTGAGTTCTTAGTTTCCAAAACATGATCAAATGAGGTCTAATGGTGAGAAATGTTATGAATTCTTCAAACCATGCTAGAATTACAACATGCATGTGAGAAAAGCTTTGATAACAACTTTAAAATGCTATGAAACATGCATGCATGTATGGAATGACTTAGCTTTCTCTAATTCTAGTTCAATTCCCTTATGAATTCACCTATTTCATTTGTATTCATGAACTAAATGACTCAATCCCAAGGTTGTAAGGTTGAGCTCTTACTAAGGCTACTCAATTGAGTTTCACTTAATCAAAATCTTGAGTAATTCTCCAATCTCCTAGCAATGGCCTTCTCTACTTCAAGTTTGGTCCCAAGTTCTTTAGTCTCTCACTCTCTCCCATGTTGAACTCAAAGATTGGGGAATGAGGATGTCAAAAATGTGTAGGAAGAGATAGGAGTGGCCTTATATAGGCTTGGGCATAAGTATAATAATTTATTGATCAAGTTAATCAAGTAGATATTAAATTATTTTAATTTAATCGTTCCGAACCAAATTTCAATTAAACCTACCATAAAATTCTAAAAATTCTAATTAACACATAAATCAAGTCAATTTCTGAATCGGATGCCAATAAAGCGTTCAATTCGTAATCCGAAACGGAAACATGAACAGATCTTTCTACGTTAAACAGATATAAACACATATAATGCAATGTATGATGCAAGCTTTCACTTTAATTTCTTTTTAGATACAATTAAACATGGATTAACGTTAACTATGGGCCAGGGTTGTTACAATAAGTCTAAGTTATTCGTCATGTTTCAATCAGAAACATCGCCATAGGACTGGTCAGTCCTATCACACAAATTTCGAATTTATAAAAATCAGACTAGAGTTTTATTATTACTTCGGCTAATGAAAGTATGACAAACTTTGAAAAACAAAAAGCTAATGATAAAAAAACTTCAAGTTGCAAGTGTTCCAGGGTCTTGGCAACTTTTTGCCATTAGTGTCTTCAAGCCGATGTGCCCCATTACCGGCAACCGAGATGATTCTATAAGGCCCCTCCCAGTTTGGGCCAAGTTTTCCATCCCTAAGATCCTTCTTGTTGCCGACGACTTTTCTCAGGACAAGGTCCCCAACCTTAAACTCTCTTGGGTTGACCTTTTTGTTGTAAGCCTTAGCAAGTTGTTGCTGGTATGTCCTTAGCCGAATTGCTGCTCTCTATCTTTTCTCCTCTAGTAGGTCTAGATCTCGGGCCAAGAATGCCTCATTAGTCCCATTCTCTACTCCTTAGGTTTTGATCCTAGGGATGCCGACTTCTAGTGGGATAACTGCTTCAGTGCCATAAGCCATGACAAAAGGAGACTCCCTAGTTGATCTTCTCGACATAGTCCGATATGCCCAAAGCACATTGGGCAACTCTTTCACCCACTTCCTTTTCACTGCTTCCAGCCTCTTCTTGATCCCATCAAAAATGGTCTTATTGGATGCTTTTACTTGACCATTGCTCTGAGGGAAACTTAGAGTGAAGTAATAGTTCTTGATTTTATACTTTGCACAGAAGCTTTTGATTAGCTTACTGTCAAACTGTGTACCATTATCTGCCATTATTGCCCTTAGGATCCCAAACTTGGTGATGATGTTCTTCCATATGAAGTTCTTCACATCAATATCTCAAATTTTCGCAAGGTGTTCAGCTTCTACCCACTTCGTGAAGTAATTAGTTGCTACTAGCAAAAACTTTCTTTGCTTAGTTGCTTAGGGCAATTGTCTAACAAGATCCATGCCCCACTGGGCAAATAGCCAATGGCTGGATACTGGGTTTAAATCTGCTGCTGGCTGATGTATCAAATGTGCAAACCTTTGACACTTTTCGCACTTTCTGACGTAGGCTTCAGCATCCTTCTGCATGTAGGGCCACCAGTACCCTTGAGTAATGGTCCTATGAGCTAGTGATTTACCCCCAGCATGGCTTCCACATACCCCTTCGTGTATTTCATACAAGAAGTCTTCAACCTGGAAGGGATGCACACATCTCAAAAGGGGACTAGTGAAGGATCTCTTGTAGAGATGGCTATCTGCTATTAGGCTGAACCTGGCCGACTTCAATCTGGTCTTATGTGCCTCTTTTCGATTGTCTGGTAGCTTGTCATCCCTAAGGAACATCACTATTGCATTAATCCAACTTAGACCCATCTCCACACACATTGCTTCCCTAACAAATAATCAACCATTATTGTCCTTGCCTCCCCTGATTTCATTGCACTAACCAGGTTAGTCAAGTCATCGCCATGATTGTTATCATCTCGGCTAACCTATTGTAGCTGGTAATCCTGGAACAATGTTAGCAATCTAACAATTTCTTTGATATAGGCTATCATCCTTTCATCTCGGGCTGCATACTTGTCTGTTGCTTGATTCACAATAAGTTAGGAGTCACAGAAGACTACCACCTCATCAGCTTCCATTGCTACTGTTAATTCCAACCCTGCAATTAGTGCCTCATACTCTGCTTCATTGTTGGAGGCCTTGAACCTCAAACGAACCCTAAATGAATAGACTGCTTTAACATTCGCCCATCTGGCGATACTGATACTACTCCTGCCCTCGCTCCTTGACGATTTGAACTTCCATTAACAAACAGGGGGAAAGAGTTGCTGATGTAGATGTCGCAGGGCTTTGGTTTCTCTTCTTTCATCTGTTTTGCTTGAGTGGGGTTCTTTGGCCCCAACTGGGTTTCTTCTTACTCTCATGGACACCCTAAGTCATGGCTCACCGAAGTCCGCCGTGGGATGGCACCAGGTGTGAACTCGGCCACAAAGTCGGCCAAAACCTGGCCCTTAATTACTGTTTTGGGCCCAAATTCCAGGTCATATTGGCCCAACACTACTGCCTATCTGGCTACCCTGCCTGTTAGATCTCCTTGCTGCAACAGGGACTTCAAAGGATGCTCAGTCAGTATCACTTTCTTGTGGGTTTAGAAGTAATGATTCAGTTTCTTCGAAGACATTACCAAGGCTAGTGTCAATTTTTTCAAGGGTAAGTACCTGGTCTTTACGTTTGCTAGGGTTTTACTTACATAGTATACTACCATTTGTTCTTCCTTCTCTTTTCTGACTACCACTAACTAGCCGCGTGCTCTGAAACTGCCAAGTATAAGAACAGTTCCTCTCCAGGACTTGACAGAATTGGAGCTGTTGTCAGGTACTTTTTCAAGTTGGCTAAGGTGAATTCGCACTCTTTCATCCACAAAAAATCTGTGGCCTTCTTTAACAAACTAAAAAATGGTTTACACTTATCTGAACTTCTGCTCATAAACCTGTTCAGGGCTGCAGTCCTTCCAGTCAATATCTGCACTTGCTTTGCCGATGTCGGGCTTTTCAAGTCAATGATGACCTTGATTTGATCCGGGCTTGCTTCAATACCCCTTCTGGTAACCAAGTATCCTAGGAACTTACCAGACCCGACTCCAAATACGCATTTCGAAACATTGAGTTGGAGCCGATATGTTCTTAAGATATCAAAAACTGCCTTCAAGTTGGCCATATGATTCTTAGGTTCTTTGGTCTTTATGACCATGTCATCAATGTACACTTCTACTGTTTTGCCAATCAGATGTCTAAGCATCTTGGTTATCAACCTCTAGTAGGTTGCTCCTGCATTTTTTAGCCCAAAAGGCATCACTCTATAGCATACAGCCTCTTTGGGGTGATAAATATAGTTTTCTCCTCGTCAGAGGGGCACATCGCTGTTTAGTGGTATCCCCTATAAGCATCCAAGAAACTCATCCTTCCATGCCCTGAAGTGGCTTCTACTAACTGATCAATCTTAGGTAATGGGAAACTGTCTTTGGGACAAACCTTATTCAGGCTGGTGAAGTCCACGCAGACCTTCCACTTCCCATTCTTCTTTTTCACAACTACTGTATTGGACAGCTAGGTTGAGTAGTTCACCTCTCGAATTTCCTTAGCCTCCAACAGCTTGTCCACTTCCTCTTCTACTACTTCAACATGAACCAACGTTGGCGTCCTTACTCACTGAATGATAGGTTTGGCCGACCTGTCCACATTTAGTCTATGGCAAGTGACCTCGGGGTCAATGCCAAGCATCTCGTATGACGTCTAGGCGAACGCCTCTATGTTTGCTCGCAAGAATGCATCTAACTCTCTTTCCTCCTCCTCGGCCAAACCTGAGCTGAAAAGAAAGAAGCGCTCTTTATTCGCTTGTTGGACTAGAATTTTCTTAAAAGCTTCCTCGCTTTTGTCGGCTGACTCTTTGCCGACGTCATCCAAGACCTCTATGTCCTCGTCTTCAATTTCTACTATTTCTGCTTCTCGTACGTTGCAGGTGGATTTCATTACTGCCATGGAGCTATTTTTTGCTTGCACCTGATCCCCTCTGATTTCCTCAATTGCATGCTCCATTGGAAACCGCAATAGCTAGTGCAATGTTGAGGAAACAGCCCTCATTGCGTGCAGCCATGATCTTTCCAAGATAACATGGTAAGGGGAGGGGGTGTCAATTACTGTGAACTCTGCCCTTACCTTCTTAGTGCCTGCCTACACCTCCAAATTTATTATTCCCAGAGGCCATGTTGACGTTCCATTGAACCCGACCATTGGGTTGTCGGACTGCTCCAAATCATCTTGGTGAAGGCCGAGCTCCTTGTAACATCTGAAATACATGATGTCACAAGAGCTACCTTGATTGATCAAAATGCGTCTTACCTAGCATTCTTCGATCTTGAGGGTTACTATCAGAGCATTGTTGTGTGGATATTGTACTATGTCTAGGTCTGCTTCAGTAAATGACACCATTGGTCCCTAGTACTCGCTTGTCCTAGGCCTTTTTTGCTGGACCTGATACACATGCTGTAAATGCCTTACCTTTTGAGTCTCTCCACGCACCTTGTTCTCATTGACCCTTGAGGGAATCACATTGATCACTTGAGGTCCATCTGTTTGCTGTTGTGGTGGCGGTGGAGGTGGTGCTGCTGGTTCTTGGGGCAGCCTTGCCT
Source organism: Camellia granthamiana (assembly GCA_036172215.1). Lineage (NCBI taxonomy): Eukaryota > Viridiplantae > Streptophyta > Magnoliopsida > Ericales > Theaceae > Camellia > Camellia granthamiana. The sequence continues at coordinate 90,647,885 of CM069912.1, forward strand.
ACTCTTCCCTCGTTTTGGCCTCATCTACCAGGTCCCTCAAGTGACCCTGTCTGACCAGGTCTTCCAAATGCGTCTTCAGGGCTCTGCACCCTTGAGTCAGATGTCCATCCTTATTGTGGTAGGCACAATGCTTCCCAAGGTTTCTCCCCATAAATTTACTAGGAATCTTCTCTGGCGCTCTATAATATGGCTGGTTCCTAATCATTTCTAGAACTTTATAAACCGGGATCCGGAACACAGTGGTAACTGCCTATGCAGCCCTCAACCTTATTTCTTGCCTGCTAAATCTAGTATTACCTCGGCTTCGCTTCGACGACCTGTTTCTCTTCTCCTACTTCGGCGCATTCATTCCCGGTGTATCCTCTTCTGGTTTGGCATATTTCTTAATCCTTGCAATGAGCTCCTCCATACTTTTTGGTAGAGTCTTTGCGAGTGACTTCCGAAACGTGCAATCATCCCCTAGGCCATTCTTAAAAAACACAATCGCCAGCTCCTAGTTACATCCTGGTATTCGGTTGAACACCTCATAATACCTTTTGGCATAAGCCCTAAGGCTTCACCCTCGCCAATTTTCAAAGCCATCAGGGAGTCTACCCTCAATGGCTGTAACTTGTTTGTAACAAACCTAGCCATAAACATTTCAGCCAGGCGTTCCCAACTCTTCATAGTTCCTTTCGGCAACTTGTGAAACCAATCTAATGCGATTTCCCCAAAGGATGAGGGAAATACCTTGCATAGCAACGGTTCGTTTCCGATATACAAAGCCATTGAATTCTGGTATAAGCCAATGTGAAAGTTTGAATTGGACTTACAGTCATATATCTGGAACTTCGGCATATGGAACCTTTTTGGGGCCTCAAACCTATCAAACTCGATTGAGAATGGCGTTCTCAGCTTGATGGGGGATGTGACCTCGGCAGTTTGCCGCTTCCTCTGGAGGTAGTCCCTCAAATCCTCTTTAGTCCGACTAGGAGCTCGGCTGTCAATAGATTTTAACCTTTTTGGTACACTACTCCCGGTGTCGTTATGTGTCCTTTTGGACTTCTTTTTATTCCTCGTATCAAAGCAAAGTTCCTTCCCCTAAACGTGCCGATGTTCTTTGACATAAGTTCCCTTGGTACGTGGCGTCTTCAAAGACTCTCTTCTCACCAACTCTGCTCGACTGGCATCTCGTGAAGGCTGATGTGAGTGTTCTTTTACCTTATCATGCTGAAGGACTGCTGGGATTGCTTTTTGCCCTCATTTCTGGGCGTCTTTCTTGGCCACTGGAATCAGTGTGTCATTCAATGGAAACGGTGGTTGCATGACATTGTTTTGCATCATGAAGTTAACAACCGATTGTAGGTCTGCCAACTTGTTTGCCATTCTTTTCATCTCGCCGTCCCTCCTCAGGCATTTATCTTTTCATACCTGGAGGTCGCTTTCGTTGTAATACTCGTCTCGGTATGCTTTCTTCGGAGCGTCTCCCTCTTGGCCGACGTCCTTCTCTCCGGGATTCTGATCCCGTGGTCCTTCATTACGGTTTTCCTCCTCCATGTTAGGATCGGCATGTTTACCACTCCTATCAGGGATGTCGTTCCCAATCTTCTCTTTCTGCCCGTCGTTGGCCATCTATTCTTTTTACGTTTCCACAGATGGCACTAAATTGTGGGTGTTGATTTTTGACCACACAACCAAACAGGGAACTCAGCTGGAGAGCACTGGTAGAATAGATTAAGCCCGAACAACTTGTCACAGAAAAATAAGAATTCGGCGGTGGTTTATCCACCCAGGCACTTCGATAATCAAGTCAGTAATCAATATCTCTCAAAGATAGAAAATTGTGCTTAAACTCACAAGAAAGAACTGATGGTTCTCAGTATCTCACACATACCTCTGACCCACAGGGGTGCCCTATTTTTATAGCTAACACTAACCTGATCCTTGTAGAAGCCTTACTTCAGTTGACTCGGGCTTAATGCTCATCCTGGACTTTCAGCTAGATAGAGATAAACTCCCTATGAGCTTTATCTTTATCCAGACTGAGATCCTTCCTTGCTCTAGGACTCTTGTTCCTTATCCGCTCATCTCGGATTTCGGTATCTTCGCAGATAACCTTGGCCTAGCCAATATCACATCGGTATCAAGACCAGGCCACATGGCACCTTGGCTGACACTCTGGCGTCACCTTGGCCATGTGCTGTCATTCACGAAATATGTTCCCACAATTAGTTTGTGTAACATGGTGTACAAGTTGGTTAGTTAGGTATTGGCGAACCGCCTAAAGCTAGTCTTTCCCTCTGTCATTTTGATAAACCAGAGTGCTTTTGTGGCAGGTCGGCTTATCAGTGATAATGTGTTCACTGCCTTTGAATTTTTCTATCACATGAAGAATAAGCGACATGACCGGGGTGGTCAATTTGCGCTCAAGTTTGATATAAGTAAGGTGTATGATCGTATTGGGTGGGATTTCCTCCAATGTATGATAAAAAGGATGGGTTTTGGTTCCAACTTCACTAATGCCATTATGTACTATGTTCGGTCAGTTTCATACTTTTGTTTTAATCAATGGCAAACCGACGAAGACATTTTGCCTAACCCGAGGTATTTGCTAAAGGTGTCCCTTATCGCCTTATTTGTTTGTCATTTGTGCTGAAGGTTTGTCCTCATTGATTTGCCATGCGAAGTATTAGTGCCAACTTACAGGTTTTGCTATTTGTCAGGGTTGTCCAAGTGTGTTCCACATTTTCTTTGCGGATGATAGGATATTATTTGATAATGCGACTGTTCAAGAATTGATGGTGATTAAGGAAATCCTTCACTTGTATAAGTGTGCTGCAGGTCAACAAATCAACCTCTGTAAGTCGGCAATTTACGTCAGTGGCAATGTTATCGATGAATCCCAATATGAGCTTTGTGCTGTATTAGAGGTCGGTAGGATGGTGGCATCTGGAAAATATTTGGGTTTGCCATATTTGGTTGGTAGATTGAAAAGAGAGGTGTTTAAATACATCAAAGATCAGCATTGGAATCGACTAAATGGTTGGAAGGAAAATTTGATTCCGGCGGCAGGTCGGGTAGGCCTGGCCTTGAGATTTTCGGGGCCCAAAGCTAATAATGAATTAATAAATATCATTAAATCATTTGGGGCCCTTTATATTTTTTTTTTTATTCAACCAAATTTTTTTTTTGAAAGTAAAGGACAAAAGATTTGTGTCAAAAGAGTTAGGGTTATGAATTAGATAAGTAGAGAGAGTGGGCCCTTTTAATTTTGAATGGACCTTTTAATTTTTCAGTGGGTCAATTTATTTTAAGTTAGTTTGGGCCTTTTTTAATTTTTATTTGGACTTAAAACATACCTAATATATTACACTAAATTATGATAGGAAGGGGCCTCTTTTTTGAGTGTATTTTGAGGGGCCCTAAACCATGGTCTGGTAGGCCTATGCCCAGGGCCAGACCTGGGGTCAGGTAGTGGTAATTAAGGAGGTTGCTCAAGTCAATCTGACTTATGTGATGTCTTATTTTTAGCTTCCGGAATCGCTATGTCAGGATATGGACTCCTTGGTGTGCCGATATTGGTGAGGTCTACGTAAAGAAGAACAAAATATCCATTGGAAAAATTAGAAGGCATTGTGTACTCCTAAATGGAATGGTGGGATGGGCTTTCGTAATTATCAGGTTTCAACAAAGCGTTGCTCACGAAACAGGGTTAGAGATTGATTCAACACCCTGATTCACTTCTGGCTAGGATCCTTAAAGCTAAGCATTTTCCACAATCTAGCTTTCTAACCATGTCGATGGTAGCTAATCCATCATTCATATGGTGCAACATTCTTAATGCTAGAGGCCTTTTATAAGCGCGTCTGCAATGACGGATTGGTAATGGGTAGCAAGTTCGTATTTAGTGCTAGGCCTCACTCTTTTCAAGTAATCACACCTCAGCACATGGACCAAACTTGATGGCCAGTTCACTTGTTGATCGGGACCGTAAATGTTGGGATATGAATTTTTTGAATGAGAAGCTTCTTGCTGTTGATATTGATGAGATTTGTAAGGTCCCTCTAAGCCCGTCACTTCCTTTGGACACTTTGGTATGGCATTACATTAAGAGTGGTGGTTGTACCATTCGATCTACATACCATCTGCATATGAAATTATCAGACTTGGGCTGTGCATCTATTTCGTTGGGAGGTAATTTCGATACAAAGTGTTTTTGGAAACGACTATGGCACCTTCACATTTCTCCCAAAATGAAAATTTTCACTTGAAAGGCTTGTTTAAACATCCTGCCCATACGGGTGTTGCTTGCTAGTTAACGGATCCATATTTTGGAAAATTGTGCACATTGTGATGATGCTAGGGAGACGTTGATACATTGTGTTCGTGACTGTTTGGTGGTGCAATAGGTTTGGTTTGGAAGTTTGTTGATCTCGGTTGAGTACCCACGTTGATTTTTATCAATGGGTTGAGGCGGTGGCTAGTAGTGTTGATGATTCAAGACTTGATTTATTCTTTGCATTGCACTGGGGCCTTTGGTTTGCTTGCAATCAGTTTATATTTCGCAACAAACATATAGGCGCTGCCAAGATTGTTCGATTGGTTTGCGATATTGTGTAAGATTTTTCACAAGTTCTTGATCATGATGTACGCGTTCGTCCTGCAGCACCCTTGGTGAAAAATAGACGGTGCTTGCGGTTGATTTCTACAAATTAAATTTTGATGGGTCTATTTTCGGGCATCAAAAGGCTATCGATATTGGGATTATTGTACATGATCATTTAGGCCTGGTGGTTGCTGCTTTATCGGAGAAGTTGCCATTTTGGGTTGATGTCGATTGTTCAGAAGCATTTGCGGCAATGCGTGCTTTGGATTTTGTTGGGGAATTAGGGCTACGACAAGTGCATTTGGAAGGAGACTCCTTGTCGGTCGTTAATTCCATCTGTGATGGTGCTTCTACATTGGCCTCCTTTGGTCATATTTTGGAAGGGTAAGTTGCAAAATGTCACAATTTTAATGCCTTTTGTATTTCTCATGTAACACGTTTAGGAGCAAGGATCCCTTGTCCCCCTGTCCCAAATCACTCACAACCATTGGATCATATGAGAATCTCAAGATTTGAGATTCTCAAGACATATCCAATGGTTGTGAGTGATTTGGGACAGGGGGACAGGGATATTTAGGGACAGGGGATCCTTGGGACACTTTTAGGCAACATGGCTGCTCATGTATTGGCTCTACGGGCTTCTCGAGACCCTGTCTAAATTATGTTCTATTATTTCTTTGGAAGCTATATAGTTTGGTCATTGAGCTTTTCCCTCTTAAAAAAAAAATTAATATGTAAAATCATAAACTATTCCATGATTTTGTAATTAAGTTTTGAAAAAAATACTAATAAGGAATTTCCTTTTTTTTTTAAAGGTTAATTAGTGAAAAATTCAAATTTATGGGTCATATATTATTTGGTTCAAGATTTAATCTTTTTTGTCATAAAGGCTTATGCTCATGTGAGAAAGTCGTCGGTGGCCAACTGGTGGCAGTAAAGGTCGATAGATAGGTAAAATTAGACAAATAAGTGAATAAATGGATAACATGTGTATAAATAGATGACATTTGAACAGATAATTTGATAGATAGGTGACACCTATACATATAGGTGACATTTTGGATAGATATGTTACATTTGAACAAAAAGATAAATAAGTAAATTTTTGAATAGATTAGTGTTCTTTTGATAGATAATATTCTTTTGGCCTAAAAAGATGTGAGTTTTGACCTATTGGTTCGATAGTTCCAGAAATGGACTTCTGGCCTAAGTGGTATTTTTAAACAATCATTATTATTTTTTAAATAAAAATTTTAAAATATATTTTAATATTATTTTAACTAAATTATGTTTTTGTTAATTTTTAGAAATTAAGCAAAACTAAGCATTATGTTTTTGTTAATTTTTAGAAATTAAGCAAAACTAAGCATTGTAATAAATTAGAATAAAAATAATGAATACTTTTTCAAAATTAGTGGTGTTTGCTCATTCAAAGAATTTATTGTTGATTTAAAATTTATATATTTTTTTTGATTGAAAAGCATATTACTCAAATGGTAAGGGTCTTGTCTACTAAACTAAATGTCTCGGTTTTAAGTCTCAATATCCTCTCAATTAGGGATAGTCATTTTTTTCCACCCCACCCCGCAAAGATTTTTCCCGTGCAGATTAAAAAGTGGGACGAGAATGGGGACAAGTTTTGCTTTCTCCGCACTGTTCCACCTGAACCCTACTTCGATTATATTTATTAAATATATTTATATGTATATAATATATATATATATAATTTATTTATTTTTCATTATAATAAAGTTAAAATACTAAAATATTATACTTATTATTCATTTATTTTCCATCTTATATAATATAATTCTCATTAAGTATAAATTATTATTCGTAATATACTAAATTATTTATAGTTTTTATTAATATTTTTATTTTCTAACTTACAAAATTAATTCGCCTTCCACCTTGCTTCCGTCACCCCTTTATTTGCCTCACTCGCTATATGATACAAGGTGGGGGGCGAATTTCTATAAACCTGTCTCAAACTCGACCCATGGCCATCCCTACTCCCAATATAATTTTGTATTTTAAATATGTTGGAAGGATATTCCTTCACAATACATACATATAGTATAGAAGATAGATATTAAAAATAATTTCTCTAAATTAAATGAAAGGAAAAATAATAACTTAGAATAAAAATAATGAATACTTACTTTCATAAAATATTATTTATAATCATTAACACGTCATTTGGTGTTTGGTACAATGAAAAATGACTAAAACAGGGCAAGTTGCCTAAAGCGTTAAGGCCTAGATCAATAGATAATAAATAGAGTAAACAGAAGATTCAAAGGCTTCATAGAATTTCTGATTTGTTATATAAAAGGAATATAATCCACCGGAAGAGAAATTTAAATTAATGTTAAATTAATGTTCCAAGGAATCAGTGTTCTTGGTAAGAAATCATCTTCAAACATTAAATTATGGATGACAGTTAGTACATTGGCTGCTGTGCCCCCACAGCAGCCACCCCACACCCTTGGAGCAATTGAACACAAATTATGGATGACATACAGGTTCCAAGAACATTAAGATCAAAAACAAAACTAACAAGTGTCTTCATGATTTTCTAAACATGGATAGGCAAATGACATGTGGTAATAAAATGTCTTAGGTAGAATCAAAATTAAACAGAGGAATCTAAAACCTTTAACAAAATAAAAAAAAAAAAAAAAAGATTAATATAAATAGCATGTTTATGTAAATCGAATTGGCAACTACAAACTCACTCTGCTATTTAAGTAGAAATTAACGAACGATCAATCAAAGCCAACATGCATAGACCTAAGGCAAATCCTAATTTAAAGAGTAAACTATTGTCGACAATCAACAAAATTATTGCAGCAGGAAAAATCGGTAACAATTTTCGACCATCTCCATATAGATTTCAATATTCTCATAAATCACTTTAAAAAAAAAAACAAAGAACAAAAAATCTAATACCTTCACGACTAACAAAAATAATGCCGACCAACAAAAAATGAACATGGCAAGACAATGGCTTCCTAGAGAAGCACCGAACACAGCTCGTGCGTCGTAGCTTGCCGAGCAATCTCTATGAAGGGTGGATTTGACATTTGAAGCTTGTTAGAATCATGATTAGCAGTTTTGCTTCTTTTATAGATTATATACTTAAAATGTTTATTTTATACATAATTATTTATGCTCCCAAAAAATTATTCTATTACTTTATTTAAAGGGGAAATTACACACACAAAAAAAAAACCCAAAGTTTAACTGTTGTAATAAAATAAATTCTAAATTATTGATTTTGTCAATTTAAATTTTAATATTTTAATTTGTTTTTAATTTAATACATTTGTTTATTTTCGTTTAGTAAATTTGACAAAAAATGATATTTTAATTATTAAATTCAATAAAAAGAATATTTTAGACATTTTGTATAGACCTTTATTTTAATGGCTAAAATATTATTTTTCCGTTAATCTTAATTAACAAAGATAAATGAATACTTTAATTTTTTTCAAATATAATTTCCTCTTATTTATATTCTTAATTTACTTGGCTTCGTTTGGATACAGATTATTTTAATAAGTTTTTGACTTTTTACAAAAAGACGTACAAAAAAATAAAGAAGTGATGCAATAATTTATAATGATATTTTTGACTTTTTAATTAAAATATTTAGGATATGTTTGTTTTGGTTTTGAGAGAGTAGTTTTTAAAAATTGTTTTAGAGAAAGAGTTTAGAAATTTTTTTGATTTGTTTGGTTGCGTATTTTGAAAATAGTTTTGGAGTTTGAGAGTTTGGAATGATTTGATATTTTGTTGAGTAGATGTGTGTGAGAGAAAAAGTGATTGAGAAGGAGAGATGAGAGAGAAAAAGTGATTGATTGATGTGTAAAAGAGAAAAAATGATTTTGAAAATGATTTTGAAAAAATTACCAACCAAACAAGTTTTTTTTTAAATTTTTTTTCTCAAAATCACTCTACAAATCTAAACCAAACATACCCCTCCAAACAATGCCAATGGACACAAGTACTTGATGACGCTATTAATATATATAAGTTTGATTTTCACATTAGCACGATCTAAGCAATCCTAAACAAAAATCTAATTCAATCTTATTGAATTAATCATTTTTGTTTAGTTTAACTCACTTTCTAAAAATTTAAAACTTTTATATATAGTATTTTTTTTTATTTTTAATATTTTTTATATATACTTAACCTAAATACAAGTATATTTTTTACCATGTGATCACTAGCACCCATATCAAGTATCCAGAGGGGTCGAGAAGAAGTGAGGCAAAAGGAGTTACTTGACAAGTAAGAAGTAGAAAACTGGCTACCTGCTGGCATGGGTGGTGTTATGAGAGATAGGAGTTGGCGGTATTGATCAGGAGTAAATGTGAAATCAGGCGTACTGGACTTAAGTGGGCAGGAGCCAATGGTGGCAGCAGGGGCAGCATGTATGGCTGCAGCAACGTGAACAGGCGAAGCAGCAACGTATGGAGCTGCTGTGGAATTTGCCCGAGCTCTAGGTAGATGTAATGGTTGTCCATACAATTTGTGCCCAATAGGATAGCCATGGATTTGATAACAGGTGGAGATAGTGTGTCCTGGCTAATCACATTTTGTGCACCAAGGTCTGCCAGAGGATTTTGGCGGAGCTGAGGAGGAACTGGGACTGGTTTTCGCAACGAAGGCAACGATATCTGAAGAGCGAAAGGTAAATAAAAGAGACCGTTGGGTTGTCTTGCGAAATCATAGCAAACATCTTGTTCAAAGATGGAAGAGGATCCATGAGAAGAATCTGTTCGCGAACCTGAGAATAGTCATCAGTAAGTCCCATCAAAACTTTAGTGGAACGGTGACAGACTTGAATGTCTTGGACAGCTTTCATGGCACTTCACGTACAAGTGGGAGGCGGGGTCAGAACATCAAGTTCATCCCAAAGACCTTTAAGCTTCGTAAAATAATTAGTGATAGAGAGACCATTCTGTTGGAGGGAAAAAATGGCATGATCAAGTTGATAAAGGTGAGGTGAATTGCTTTGGGAAAAACGTTCCTTCAGGTCGTTCCACAATTGGTTAGCCAAGGTCAGTGGAACGATACTGTGGCAAAGATCAGTGGATAGGCTATTGATGAGCCAGGAAATCACCATGTGATTACATCGCAACCACTAAGGGTAGTCGGCTGCAGCTTGAGATGGTGCGGATATAGATTCGTCAATGAGACCAATTTTATTTTTGGCAGAGAGGGCAAGGAACATGGATTGACTCCATGTCTTATAATTATCCCCTGTGAGAGGATGAGGAATGAGAGAGACACTTGGTTGATTAGAGGGGTGGAGATATAGAGAATGAGATGGATAGTCATGTGGTTTCATCAGATTGGATGAAAGACTAGAATTGGTAGAAGCCGAAGTTGTAGAAGCCATTAGAAAAACAGTGGCCGGAAAATTGTTTACAGAATAGAAGAAGGAGAATCGTAGTTACTACTCTGATACCATGAAAAGTTTTGTAACTAGAAAGTTAAATTTCTCATTAACAATGTGAGGTATAAATACAAATTACAAGAGAGAGCCTTATATGGCTGGATCTCTATCTATGGAAAAAGGATCTTTTTTTCTATGGAATAACAATCAACTAATTCCTAATTATCTGCTATCTATTTACAGAAGAATATTGATCAAATATAGAAAATCTGTATATGCTAGAGGATCCGTAATAGTATCCTCCAGTTTTCCAAATTGTGCATCTTTTGTTCTTTATGAAATTCATTGTATCAATCTTACTGGATTAGGATTTTTTGAATTTAATAATTCTTAAAAAGGCTCTATATTTCCAAGTTGGAACTTGGATTAATCAGGATTAAAAATTGCTCATTCTGGAACCCATTCTGGAGTCCCAGATCTTATAGCTCCAGAAACTTCCACTTATGCAAACACACTTTATATGATTGAGAAAACACATGGTGGACCATAATTTTGTTAATTTTTTTTCACTTTGCATCCTGTAAAGTCTTTTTCATCTAGTTTAACCTTCTTGCTATGGTTGATGCTTTAATTGAAAATGTATTTTTGAGTGGGTAGGATAGCAAAGCAGGATTGGATTTCTGGTAGCAAAAAGTGAAAAAAAAAAAAAAAAACCCTCAGAATAGTTGTCTGTAATTGTTCCTGATAAGTTTTGTTTTTTAAAAAAAAAAGTTTAATTCGCAAACTGCCCACAACCACCCGCATATCCGCGAATCCTATTCGCATAAATCACAACTCGCACTACGGGCGGTTGTGGGTTCAATTTTTCCCAAATTGCAGACATGCGGGTCTGAACCGCAAACCGAACTGTCCAAAACCGATCCACAAACACCCCTAATCGGATAACAGCAACTACGTGTTTGAATCAGTTTTGTATAAAAAAAAATGGATGATGAAAAAATAAATGATTCATATAAAACTGATTCGAACACGTAGTTGTCATTATCCAATTGACATGAATTTTTTATACGAATAATGTACTCAATAAATCCTAAAATGTCAACGATTCGGATCATCGAAGCAGGGCCTAAAAGTGGGCTCACAAAGCAAACTGGAGGGTCTAGTCTTGATCTCCAACTGGACACAAGTTGGACCCTTATTTTATATGCCCATTTGAATCCATCTTGTAATATGTTCCATAATGTAATCTAACTCATTTTTTTTTTTAATTTTATATTTCATCCTTTAATAATAAAATAAATAATTGGTTTGTCATTTCTATTTAATTTTATTCTATATATTTTTCTAGTATTATTATGGAAAAATACCAACAATCTTACACTACAAGAAATTAGTGATTTAGGGACTAATATTTAGAGACCAATTGAATTTAGTCTCTAAAAATCATCATTTAGAGACCAAAATAAATTTGAAGAGAAAGTTATGCAAACATCATATATTCTTTTATGATAGTCCAAAAAAAAATTATTTGAAGACTTTTAGGGACCAAAAAAGTTAAAGTTTATGTTGATTTGAGCACATGACCCCGTGTGTGAGGTAGGCAAAAGCGAGAGACGAATGAATTTGGTTGCTAAAGGTCGTCAAATACGCGCTTCACTCGATCGATCCCTCATTCAGTTGTCAAATACGTGCATTCTTAAGCTGGATTCCTTCCTTCACTACAATCGGTCTCAGCTAGGGCCCAATCAATCTCAGCTATTTCCTCTGTCTAGGACTCAATCAATCGATCTTCAGCTTTGATTGATCAATCGATCTTTGTGCTTAAAACAGTTAGGACTCAATCAATCGATCTTCAGCTTCGATCGATCTCAGCTAGGACTCAATCGATCTTCAGCTTCAATTCGAATCGATCTTTGTGCCGCCTCGTATCAGAATCGATCTTCACCTCATTTCTGAATCGATCTGAGTTCTTTGGCTTTAATACGAAGGTAAATAGCGATTTGGTATGTTTTCAATCTATTTCTCTCTGCACAGACACATCATATATACATGTACATATCTATATATATACTCCTCTATATTCATTCAAATTGCTTGAATTTGAAATTCTGTATTCATTCAGAGCTATATAGGTACTTGATTTCATATATATATATATATATTGTTGTACATGCATATGTATACTAGATTTGTGCTTTTGAAAATGTTCTGCAATCCCTAGATTTGTTGTACATGCATATGTATACTAGAGCTGAAACTTGACGATTAAATCCTCTCAAATCTGCTTTCAATAACAACTAGGAGAAAAACATAAAGTTGCACTCTAACATTGAAAGCAGAAATGGAAAAAATAGGGAGAAAAAGCAGAAAAGACAAACACAATTAGACATACAGAACTTAATAAACAGGTAAGCTATAAAATCAAAGTTAACCATAAGAAACGAAAACATGTGATTTCATTTGGGAAGATAGAATACTGAAAATGGTTCTATCAATGTAGCCACCACATGACCTTGAAAGAGCATAGTACTTTGTCAATAGCTTCTTTTGAGCTCCAAAATGAAGCAAATCAATCTCTCTTTTTGTCTATAAAAGGCGGTTTCCATGTTCTAGACTTATCATAAACCTTGTTCATCTATTATTTAGTGAATACATGAATAGTAAGGATCACCAAAATCACAAACACAGTGAGATATGCCTCCCTTGATAGCTGAAAATAGTGCTCCTCTAGTTTTACTGCATCTGAAGCAACTAATGAGGCCTAAAAAAAATCCTTGCAGATTTTAGGATGGGCATCTATTTTTTTTATTTTTATTTATTTATTTATTTTTTTGTGGTTCCCAGTAAATATACTGTGTATGCTCTCACTTCTCCTGGAATGATTCAGATTTTCAACAGATGACCATGTTAAGATGAAATTCCTGTCAAAGTGAATTTGCATTGGGATTGTTTGAGCACCTTAATATTTTAGATATAGGTGCTATAAGAGAGATACTGCTAAAAAGTAACCGACCTATGTTTAATTACTAGAGCTCTATAAGATGACGTGCAACCATAATATTTCAGATATAGGTGTGCTATAAATAAAGATACTGCTAAAAAGTAACCCATCAATGTAAAAATACTAGAGCTATAAGATGACATGCAATAGAAAATTGGTTTTTCATTTTATTTTATTTTATTTATAAATTTGCAGATGATACCATGCATGCATAAATGCATATATACCATGGAGTGCTTTTGTTCAGCATGTGATTGCTGTGTTTTCAATTTGATTGGTTGGAAAATTTTGTTTTGGGAAAAAATTAAAATTTTGATTTCTACATTCTGCTTGACAAGTTTGTTTTGGAAGGTAGGTTAATTTTTTCGATATTTATGGACGCAAATTGAACACATCTGACATTGGTGTGTCTTGCAATGGGGAAGGAACCTTCTTCTTGAGGAGTAGCAGAGGGTAAAATTTCTCCATGGGAAACCAATAGTATCTCTGTTTTTCCTTCTGATGTTGAGTTAGATTGTTTGATTAAACATCATTCAATTTTGATCGTTGTTCCTTGGTTTTTGATGCCTCTTTCAGGTTTACTGTTAAAGGACGACCATTTCTTCTTTCCATTGAGGACCCACAGGTTACCTTAAGAATTTTGATATGTTTCTATTTGCAATTTTTGCAGCACCTTTTTGGGAAATCTTATAATCCGGACATTGGGGGGGTGTGGTTCTGGTTGGAATGAGTATTCTATTAATTGTCATAATTGAATTGATTCAATCTTGAGCTGGTTTTAATTGGTTGGCTAGCTACACTCTTGTTTGGACTATTTAATCAGTCTTTAAGAGATGTTGGGGTCACCTCTACACCTATTTTATATTTTGTTCAGTTTGACAATTTCTGCTTTGAGATTGAATGAAATGGCGTTTCCTGTACATTGTTGGAGAACATTGTGGTCAGAACAGAATAAAATATAAAATAGGGCCCTGGGTGACTCTTGCCCCTTGGAGCAATATGATCCTCTTCAGGTTGATAAATGAAGTTTTTCTTTTTGGGTGATAACAGGCACCAGAAAATGGCATAGGGAAGAATTCGTTTAGCTATTTCTAGGTATGATCTTTATGGTCTCATTGTTCTGCCTCTGTTGCTTTTCTTCCTTCAGATTGCTTGATAATTTCTTTTGTGGGAACTTGGTATACCTTAACGATGTCTGGTAATTCATTTTGTTGTAGATGTGAGGTATATATGTTCATGATGTGATATGGAATTCTTGATAATCCAATATTTGTTATGAAAATAAATCAGAAAGGAGGCATCTAGTTTGATGTTCATGTTGTAAATTTCTATTGATCATAGGGATCTTGCGGATTTTAGGATGGGCATCAATCTTGGACCCCCCATCATGAGTAAAGAGGAATTTAAAACTCGGAAAGCTGATCTATGGAGGAAGCGTGCAACAGAATCTGTTGCTGCAAAGGTACTATCAATAAGCATCATTCCTTATTATCTATTAATAAGGAATCTTTAGTAATTTCTGCAATTCCTTCACTGGTGTCATATTTAGACTGTTTTGCAATTTCTTCACTGGTGTCATTTTTTGTTTGAACCTATAACAACTAACCCACCTGATTATGTTTGAATTTGTTGTAAGCTAACCCAATTTTTTTGCTATTTTGTTATTTATTATCCTCACTTGGCTTCCACTAAAATATTTTGTTGTTTTTCATGTGATATGATCAGGCACCTGCCCCTGCACCTGCAGCTACTGTAGAAAAGGTCCTCAAGAAGACAAGTGCAAAAGTGAGTGTACAGAAGGGAAAAACTCTTGAATTAGTGAAGGAAGTGCCACTGGATCCTATGGCTGAAAAACTTCGCCAAGAAAGGTATGGCAGAAAAAAAAAATGCCTCAATTCTTTTGCTTTACATTCGAAAACTTATGACATTTCCATCTTGAAGTGCATAGCTACAGTGGGAGCTGGCAGAAAAAAAAAATGCCTCAATTCTTCTGCTTTACATTCGAAAACTTATGACATTTCCATCTTGAAGTGCATAGCTACAGTGGGAGCTCATGGAGAACAATTCTTGGATTTCACGAGAATTTGGATTAAGTTATTTTAAATGCATAACTCTGCACTGAACTAACTAAAGCCATCATATTTTGAATTTGAATAGCTATTCTGCTACACCTTTCTTAAATGATGAAATTTTAATGCATTATCTATATTCACTCTCTTATCAATTTGGGATCATTCAGTTGAATTTGAATTGCTATTCTGCTACTCTCTCTTTTTGTCCTAGTAGATTCAATGTTGTTTAACACTTAGCTAGGGTTGTAGATACAATGTCTAACACAAATTTGATCAATGCTCATGAAATGTGTGTAAAAATGTCATAAAGAACTTTTGAAGACTGGTTTTATGGGTGTCTCATGGACTTTGTTCTCATCTTTTCTCTCTCTCCTAATTTTCTTAGATCTTTATTTGTAATTTTACTTATCTTCCTTCCCACCTGCCCTGTTTTTCCAAGAGAGACTTTGACTAATAATATGATATTTTCACATTAACCAGGTTATGGGAAAGTTGAGGTTCAATGTACATAATATGTTATAGATGGAAAAATAAAAATTTATTTGGTAGTTGTTACAAATAAACAAACTGTTTTTCTGGGCTTTTAGTATCATTAATTATTCATTGTTCTGTTCCTTTTTTATTGAAATGAAAGAGATGAATTATGAAATAAGGAAATTTTGTCCAGATAACAGAACAATGAGGAAACTAGAAGGGAAACTAGAAGGGAGCTTGAAGAGCAACGGAGAAATGCAATAGTGCACAACTTGGAGTCTAATAGCGTGGAGGTCAATGCCAAGATTGATTTGGTGCTGCAACAGATTAGTCGGGGAGGTTTTGCTTCTGATTTACCATCATAGTAAGCACCTTTTGCTCTAGATAGATCTGTCATATTTATCAATTTAGTGTTTGTTATTTAGAACATTTTATTATGATAACGTGCTTAGATTATGATAACCTTATTGTGTTGATTCTAGGTGACTCACTTTCTTGTTGTGTTGATTCTTATTATAGTTGATTCTTATTATAGCTCACTACTACTCCAAGTACACTGAGATAACGTGTTTTTTCATTATTTGTAACTTATTTGATTATGAATGACTATTGATTATTTAATGAGGTTATATTGTGTTGATTCTTATTATTTGATTTTTCTTTTTGAATTTTGGATTGCAGGGATGTCCAAAGGGTGTCACACCTAAGTACAGCTTGAAGCCTCTTCTGCCAAGGCTGTTTGATATAAAGCCTGATATTGATGTTGAGAAAATATTTTTTTAGAGATTCTCTTTGAAGAAACTATTGCTATTCTTCATTTAAACTGTTACTACTTTGATTTGAATTTGGAAACTTACAGTTTTAATTTTTGTAAAATTTTACTTTCTATATACTCATTATGGTTTGGGAATAGAGTGCGTTTGATATGTGAATGTCAATTTTTTTTTAATATGATTGGATGATATTTAATTTTGTGCATTTTAAGCTATGAGATTAAATGATTACAAAATTTTAATTTTGATTTTTAGCGACGAAAATATGTTGTAGAGAAAGTTATATGTCTTTTAGCGACCAAATATCATTGTCGTTAAAAATGTCATTATTTTGTTTTTTGCGACCAAATTGGGACATTTTATGACGAAGTATTAGCGACCAAATGTTTAGTCTTGTAAAATTAAACATTTTGTGACAATATAAAATTGGTCACTAATTGTTATTTTTGGTGACATTTTCAAAAATTTGTCGCTAAAGACTTTCCTAGACGCACTTTTAGTGACTGTTTTAGTGACAGAATTAATTTTGTCACAAAAACTATTTAGAGACCAAAATAATAGTTTTAGGGACCAAAATAATTGGTCGCCAAAAGTCTTGTATGTTGTAGTGTTAAAACAAATTTTTATAAATAGTTTTGTTAAAATAATTTCGTTTTTATTATAGTTTTATTCTAGTGACTCTTGAAATTAAAATTAATTTAATTGCCTAGAGTTGTTGGATTGGAATTGTTCATTTCTAGTAATTTATTCATACAATTTATTTTATGTTAATTAGTTGTTATTTCATGAGTAATTTGGTTGTTAGTGCATAAGTTACTAAGAATTGATAAGATAAAATAAAAATTTTATTTCTTAACGTTCTTACTAATTTATTTGGTTTGATTTGTTATTTATTTTGTTTTGTAGCTAACTTTCTCTATAGGTTTACCTATGTACGAAAGGATGATACATATGAACGAAACAAATTGGAATTAGTAATGGACTACTAATTTTTGTTTTGAACAGGATAACCTAAGCATGGATGAAAGAATTGGACCTTCAGATTTTTTGAACAATTTGAAAATTTATTTATTCACTTTAAAGTTTAGACCTATTTCGGATTTATTTTGTATGTTGTTTTGAAAGTTTGGTAACAATTTTGATTAATTCGCTTAATTAAATTTTGGAAAAGTCAAAGTATTGGAATTCGTGCTTTAAGAATTTCAAGAGATTCATCTAGTCAAAAGGCTCCAAACAGGTTTGTTATAGGAGAAAATTTAGTAAAATAGTTTCAGCTTTTCTATATAATAGTCTTATTTCTGTGCTTGCTTATGATTGTGTTGCATTACCGCATGGTGGTATAGCTTGGCATTGTAATGATATTAACTCTTATTCATTCTATTTACTTTTGGTTGTATCAATTGTGAGTTTTTTCGTGTCTTGATATGTAACCAAGGAAATTACTCTAAAATATTTTTGTATTCATGGAATGATAAATGGAAGTTTAACTTTATTGTTATATATATTTGCTTATAGTTGCATGGTTGGAATGCCAACATTATGATTATAATATTCTTATATATATAATAGATTTATAGCAATGCAACTTATGACATTCTTGTAATTGTAATGCATCTATAGCCTTTGAATTACACATTGCGAGTTATAACTGAAATTACTTGTGTAATATTCACTTTATTGGTTTATTAACTCGTCTTGTATCTAAGTGTGTATGTAAATAGTGAGTATGGAGATTTAGCGGCAACGAGGGTAGAGTTTTGTAATGTGTTTTATACAAAGATATGCATTATAGATGGAGAAGTATATTCTTGGCTAAATAGACTATTCCGGCTGCAATTGTGAACTCCATTTTTGTAGATTTGGACAATTTATAATTTTAATAGTTGCATTTCAATTCGTAGTAGTTTTAATTTCTAATTGGTAATAGTTTCACCATAGTGAAAGAAAATGGGGAAAGAAAGATGTTTATAAACCTTCGAATTTAGAGAAAATTTTTGGGATTAATTTTATTATTTCCAAAATGGTTTGGTTTTCTGTAATAGAAACCAAAGTTTAGCCTTGGCTAAAGAATATTTCTGATTTATATTTAGAAATGGCAACTAAGACGGATTTGGTTTTAGACCTTTGGGTTTTGAGAAAGTACTTTGGGTTTAATCTTTTTATTTCCAAAGTGTTTGAAAACTAATATTTGAGAAAATCTTTGGTTATAATCGGGTTATTTCCAAGGTGTTTTGTTTTGGAAAAAGAAACAAAATTTTAGCATTAGTTAAAATATTTCTGATTTTTATTCAGAAATAATGAGCTCAGCTCCGGGAGTAATGGTTAATTTCTATGAGTGGTGTAATTCTAGTAGCAATTTTTATTTGCTTGGAAATTGATTTTTAACCTGGTTTTTCCCTTGAAAATTTAATTCTGAATTTGTTTCCCATTGACAATGAGTCAACAAGCTGTGAAAGTTTTGTCCGAGGTTAATTGGGTTTTAAATGGGACCGTTAAGACCCCTCCAATCTTCTTGGAAACTTTCCTGACCTTGTTCGATTCTGAAGTTAGTAGTGAGATTAGTTTTGAATTAAATTTCAGCTTTTGGGATTTTCTACTGTTAATTTGGTAGAATAGTTGAAATTCTGTTGTAGTTTTCAAAAATGGCTTCAAATGTGACAACATGAAATGTTGTTCCACTTGACAACCTTAAGCCTTGCGATGTTCTTAAAGGAAGATCAAGAGAAATCAAGTGTGATTAGAGGAAATCATAAGTTTGCATGATAAGATCTCTGAGTTAATCAGAGGCAATTAATATGTTATCTTTGTGTCAATTATAGCACACTTGTGATAGCTATGTGACTTTGCTTAAAAGAAAAGATGAGACAACCCATTAGGGTGAATGAATATATTTTTTGAAGTATATTCTTGAATTTGTGGCTCCTAGTAAGTACAAGATCACTGATCACAGAGATAGAAAATTGGTGGTTCCTAAGAGGTGTTAGACCACTGGCTACACAGTTATAAGATTGTGGTTCCTAGTAGTAAACAGATTACTGATCACATGTTAAGACATGATGATTGCTAGTAATGAAAGAGTCTATTGATCCTATGTTAAGACATTGTGCTTCCTAGTAGTGAAGTGACTACTAATCACAAGTCAAATATTGTGATTCCTAGTAGTGAAAAGTCTATTGACCACATGTTGAGAAATTAATGATTCCTAGTGATAAGACTATTGGTCATGTTATAAAGTTCCGAATACTAGACTATTGAACACTGGATCTGTGTTTTCTAATAGTAAGGGTATTGGCTTCAGAGTGATAGATTGTGTGAGAACCTGAATTTTTAGACAACTAATTAGTTTGATTAATAATAATATTAAGTCAGTTAATAGTGATTATTAAATTATCGAATATTAATGTTAATAGCATCATGGTTAATACCAATATTAGATTTCTTTAAATAAAATTATTCATCTTTCTGTGAATTTTTTTTTTTTTTTGTATCTAAATATAGTTGTGGAAACTAAATGAGTTAAACAAATAATAACTACGTTAGTAAGAGAATAGTAGGGAGCAAAATGTCTAGTGAGTAGGTTATATATATATTCAATTGATTTTTATTTTGTACAAAAAAAAAAAAAAATCAAAATTTATGTTGGGCAAAGTGATTCAGCCCAAGCATGCAAATGCATGCCTTTGCTTACTGCCACACTCCATGCCTACATGCATAGATGGCAATTCCAAGCCTTTGTCAAGGCAGCCACGACAAGCAAACAAATTGTAAGCTATCTTATTAGATGATAGTCCCTAAGCTAAAAGAGAAATAAAGTAAAAATAATAATAATAATAATAATAATAATAATAAAAATAAAAAATTAGGCCCTCAAACTCCTATAATTAGGAGCACTATTCAGCCTTCCATTACACACACACGTAACTGAGCAAAACAAAGAGAAAGAGATGGAGAGAAAGCAAGAGGGAAAGGAGAGAAGAGAGGGGAAGAAAGGCTCAACACTTGGGATTATTTTTTTTACTTCATTGAGGTAAAAAAATACTCAACCCCTATCCTCCCTTAGATGTTTTTCTTAACTAAATCTATACATTAAAATATGCAAGAGTGTGTATTGATAATACACCAATGCTCAATGCATATTACATTTGGATAGAATGATAATCTTATGATTATGTGATTTTTGTCCTTCTTACAAGTATGGATTAGGTGGTTTAGCTAATGATTTTGCTTTTTATGTGATCAAGTATTCTCTATTGTTGAATCAATCTTGCATGCTTATGAATTTGTGTTTATTCTTCATAAATATTATTTTCTATTATCACTAATGAAAGTAAATATGAAGGATTAGAGTTTCACATGGGAATAATAGTAAGAAACATTTTTTTTGTCTTGCATGTGATTCATGGTGGATACAAAGTGTGTTTTTCACAAACTAATGAACTTCCAGCAAAACAGATTTTTAGTCCATTTTGAATAAACCCTAAACAAACTCATGAGAACACTTTCATAAAATATGAAACTACTGGAGTTAGTTTAACATGTTTTCATAGTGCTAGAATGTTGAAGAAAATTATTTGACAACGTTTCATGGCCTGAATATATTTTTAACTTTATTACTGTTTGGAGACAACAACAATGCTAACTTTACCAGGTCACTGTTTATTCCACAGAATGAATTTTCAAGTGATTCAAATTGGAAAAGTTATATTTTTAAGTTACCTTTCAAACTCCTCTGGTTTCATAATTTTTATTAAGTATTGAGAGAGAAACGCCATTTTTTTCAAAATGTGACAGAATCTGTCCAATTTTCTTATAAAAATTATTTGACCACCTTCGATTGGTTTTCAGGCTTCACACTATTCTGGAAATATGTTCTAAACTCAAAAATTTAGCAAGCCGTTCTGACCATGCCTATTTTCGACACCGTTTGAGGCCCCTTTTTATTTTTCGAACACAGAACACCTATGCTGGAGGTTAATATAACTCACTGTCCTAGAAAACCAGTTTTCTTCCAAAAAATTTTTCTCCATTTTAAAATCGTTTTTAGCCCTGGTATTCTTCTCGAAATATTTTCCTAACTCGATGAACTAGCATCATTTGAAATATTATAATGGTTGAACTTCGTTTGGTATGGGTTTCATATTTTTTTTGTCTGACCATACAGCGCTGATAAAAGAAGTGTATTAATTCTTAAGAAATCTTGGGATGATTCCTAAGACATTCTATCACATTTATTTTGGTTGCCATATATGATTGTGTTGTGCTATATAAACCTTATATCACTGTGGTTATCGAGCTAAAACTTGCACATGCAAAAAAAAAAAAAAAATGAATTCGACGAAGTAAAGAAACACGAAATTGAACCGATGATACATTAAAAATTTAAAAGTGATGGGGTGAGCCCGGTTTAGAAGTTTGCGCTAGTGAGTTGCGAACCATAACATGGCACGGGAAGGTATTTCGGCTCTTATCGGTGTAGGCGATATAAGGTTGCTGGTGCTGGTGTCACAACATAGATCGTTCCCTTGGGGCAGACCGTGATGTCACGACTCGGGTACGTAACCCTGGTGCGTGGGCATCATTGGTAGTTACAACAAGTAACATTTGAATATTTGACCAAGGGGGAGTCAGAATTGCCCGTGGCCATTGCTCAGCAGTTGAGTGGAAATAGTGCTCCGCAGGAAGTTACTTAAATTTATCTGATAAACTAAATCCTTGAGAATTTAAAAAGAAAAGTATGCATTTTCCTTATGATGAATTACTATTTCCGTTTGCCATTTTTATTTATTTATTTATTTATTTATCTATTGTTATTATTTTAACTGTTGGCATTCCTGTTATGTTTATTAAATGCTACCTGTAATGTCTCGGATTCTAATTCATATCAAATTGGTATTGATGGGTTGGCAAGTGAACTTTAAATCTTATAATTGAGGATTCTTGGGTGATGTTTGGAACCTTGATTGAAGCCTTAACAAAGTATTTAGGCAAGATTAGATCAAAAGCCCCAAATTTGAGTTTTTGTTTTTGACCAGCCTTCACTCTTTCGCCCTTTCTTTTTCCATACTTTGAATTTGGATGTGAGACTAGAACCATTGGAAAGCTTGTTTTGAGGGCTTCGATTTGGACAGAAGAACGACCTAAAATGGAGTCCGAACGAGAGAGTTATACCTATTTGAATTCTTAGTGCCTTTGCTGGTTTTCTATAGGGTTGACACCAGTCTGGGAAGGGTCGACCCGCTTATGTTGCAGAATTTTTGTGTTGGTTTTTAGAAAATAGGGTCGACCCCCCTGCCCGAAGGGTCGACCCCTGCGTGTTTTTTTTTTTTCCAAATTTTGGGGTTCAAATGGGCCCTACCTTTGGGGGGTTTTGGGTCTATTATTTTATTGACCTTAGGGCTACTTCTCTACTACTATAAATAGGCTCCAAGCATGGTTTCATTTCACTTTTCTCCTCCTTCCTCTCTCTCAAATCGTGAGCCTCTCTCTAAACCCAACTTTTTCCCACTTAGATTGCTAGATCTACTCATCTAGAAGCATCTTCTCACCTAGGTCCCTTAAGGAAGGTTGTAGAGCGTGCCAAGGGCTTTCAATCCATCCAAGTGGATCATGTTTTCGTTGAAGTCGAAACTTCGGGTTTCTCTCTCTCTCTCTCTCTCTCTCTCTCTCTCCTTGCTTAAGGTAGGGATTTTCCTTGCTTCTCTTCAATAATATTTTGTGGATAGATGTGTGATAATTTCTATTGCATAAAACCCTCATTTTGAGGAGATTTTTATAAAAGACATGTGAAGGAAGCTAGGGTTTTTAATTTATGGAAGTTGAATTGATGATTTAAGTGAAATATAAAATGTTTGGGTTATGAGAATGTGGTTTTGTGTCAAATAGTAAAAAGCCCTAATTTATGTTTAATCGTAGTTATGAAATCTATATTCGGAATGAAGAAAGCTTCAATTGACATTTGATTTATGAAATTAAGTTTATGTTTTGTAGAGATGAGAATAGATAATGATGAATAATGATTGGAAAATAACTATTGTATAGAAGGTTATTTTGAAGAAATTAAGATGAGTATTTAAATCAATTAATTGGGAATAATTTATGATGATTATTGTGTTATAAAATTGAGTATGAAGATTTGATGATTTTGTGGAAAAGTTAAAAGACTATTGAAATATAAGAATTGAGAATGCTTCTAAAAATGCGCCAAATGCTCTTAGTGGATGAATTTTGTGATAAAAGTAACGAATGTTATTGTTGGTTTTGTTGGGATTGTAATAACGAATGACTTGATGAATACTAGAGAATGGTGGAAAATAATGAGTACGTGTTCTTGAGCTAATAAGTAATGGAAATGATGAATGAATGTGTTGGCTTTGCCCACAATTCATAACGAGCAATGACTTAAGAAATTGATGGATTGTAATGTTGCCTTGGGGTCCGTTTCCCGCCGTATTTGAGCCAGCAAAGCATAGTGCTTAATAAAGGTTTCGCCTTCCTTTCGAAGTAGCTCCCGGTAAAGCATGTGGGTTGATAAAATGTGTAAAGGTTCCGCATTCCTTCTGGCTTGTGACCGGTAAAGCGTGAGGTTCTACGTTCCTTCGGGCTTGTGACTGATAAAGCGTGACGTTCCGCGTTCCTTCCGGCTTATGACCAGTAAAGCGTGTGGTATGATGTTAAGGCTTGGTAATAGAGCCGGTGTCCAATTTGGATTGTATGGAATGATTATAACGAGATTTGTACTTGTGTTTGAGATAATGGAAAGTGAATAATCTTGATTGGGTACAGTCGAATATATGGAATTGCATGGGTTCTTTCTATGTGGATTATAATGGGTTGTGATGTGTTGTGATATGTATGAAAATAACTCGTGGATACGTTTATACTTTTAGGTAAAGCTAACAAGGGATTCTTGAGAAGACTTTTTTAAAAAAAAATATATTTGACTGATACAGAAACAAATGAAAGGGGTTTTTCTTTGAAAAGTTTTCAAGAATTTCTTTATGAGAATGGTATTACCTATATGTATTGCAATTTGTGTATGAAACAAACGCAACGAATTTATGTTTATATCACTCTTTAGCATTTCATGATCACATGTATCTAGAGATCTTATTGTTTAGAATCAGGGAAGATTCCTACTGGACTTCGTGTTCATCCCAATTATTTTAACCATTTTTCAGGAACAAAGTTTGGAACGCCGGATTGAGGATTGAAGAGTTTATTCTCTCTTATTTGTCATAGCGTAAATGAGAGATGTTTGTTGTAATGAGGGATTCTTGTGTAATTCAATGGGAACCTTGACTTGTATTATTGTTGTATTTATTCAAGAAGGAATAATATTATTGTTACTCCATGTAATGAGTAGTTGTAATTATAATTGTAGTTAATAAAATGGATTTGTACGGAAGGTTTTTGTTATATTCTCGAGTAATAAAACTTGGGGCGTGACAACTTAGTATCAGAGCATTAGGTTCGAATATCGTAGGCTCGTGGGAAGTGACTTTATGTCACAATGGGATTCCTAGTCCAGGATGGGATGTTTACATGCCTTGTATGCCTTGTGTATATATGTGGTTATATGTGTATAGGATTAAGCTTCTAAGATATGACTAGTGACCATTGCACTCATTGAAATCCTTTTGGAATGGCATCTGATCAATGCTTTTTCCACTCGCCGTGGAACGAGTTGATATCTTAGTAGAATGATCCATATGTGCTCTATGTGCTTATGAGCTTATGTGGTTTGTCATCTATGGAAGTAGATACATGTGTAGGCATATATGTAACTCGTGTATGGCATGTGAGGTCTCGTGTAGAATATTTAAGTGTGGGTTAGACTTTATCTCTAACTTCGTATGGGATCTAAGGATGTGAGTGACCCCAAATGGGGAAAAACTTTTGGAACTTAAAATCTTTGGCACAATGGGAATTGAGATGGGTGAGAATTTGGCTAGTTTGGAACCTAGTGGAGAATTTGTTTTAGAAAGTGAGTTAAATGTAGAGTTTCGAGGTAAATTAGATTGTGGATAGTAAGTGATAGAGGTTGTAATAATGGTGTTAAACCCATAGTGGTGGAGATAGTGACTTGAGGGTTGGTGATTTGTTATTAACAGCTGAGATATTGAGTGCTAGAATTGATTGCTCTCTAGAAATTATGGTGTAGTTATTTTATCACAGGTCTTGATGGCATAATAAATGTTCTTAGAAGAAGTTCTTGGAGTTAACTTGGGAGGCTATTATGGTTCAATGGAGCGTGTGACTAAAGTGTGTTGGAGTGATTGGTGAAGTCGGATCGGTGTGTCCTCATAGAAATCTGTGCTTGATAGTTTGGGAATCATTGATATTAATTCTAGTGGCTACTTTTGACTATGAATTAGAAGTTTGTAATGGTTAAGGGTATATGTGAGTATTTTGGTTGGGCTTAGAAGGCGTTTATGATAACATAGTTTCAAATATTGAGATGAAGACAAAATTTGGTTATTGTAGCTTGTTTATGAGGTTGATACATGTCAAGTAAGTCACCAATTGGGGTGTACATGTGGAGAGTTTCTCGAGTAAGAGTTATCTTAATTTTTTTTTCTTTTGGGAGCTTAAGCTTTTGACTTAGTTTACTGTTGTACTATGAGCATGGAGGAGATCTCAGGTTGCTAGTGGGTCAGTGTAGCATTACCATTGTGCTTGGTTTTATGTTTGTCCCATCTTGAATGTTTGGAGTTAGCTTGGATTCAAGGGTACTTGGTTTCCCTTGGTAAAAGGGGACGATTCCTTACCTGTGGGAATAAAATAAATTTGTGAGGTGCTTATTTGATAGGAGATAGGATCTGTTAGTTGGTCTAAGGGATTGTATCGTTGTTTAGTACTATGTGGATAGTGTTAGTAGGTTATTGTTAAGTATAAGTTGGGCATTGTGAATCACGGTAGTACCAATGTAGTGTTATCTGCTAATTTTGGGGTAAGCTCCATGGTGTGTTGGGTTTAAAGAATAGGTGTTGATGTGAGTTGGCTTGTCAACTTGGAGTGCTGAAACATGGTTTGGTTGTATACCTAATCGTGAAAGAGCCCTAAATGGACTTAGAACATATTATTGGAAGTTTTTGGTGAATGCCACGTCAGAGAAAAACTAGTTGGGTTGGTGTTGATGGGTTGTGTAGGGTGATGGTAATTATGGGTGGCAAGTTTATTAATTGTCGTGTGGAAAGGAGTGGCGAACGAGTATTTGCTGGTGTACCCTTTCATCTTGGGTTGTATAGGCTTTTAATGAAAGGTTTGATATGATGGTTGGTGTTATTGTTTGGTGACTTGAGCAATTGTGAGAAGCAGATTTTAATTTCATTTGGTAAGTCGCAATGATTGACCTTCTGAGTTAAATTATTTTTTTTAAGGGTGGAGCAGCTGTAGTAGAGATTGGATTGAAATACTGGAAGTACGATTTTGTTAGAATTTTAAACTAGAGGCGTAGTACCATCATTAATGGTGAGAGTGTTTGTTATGGAGCAAGTATGTGCTATCAAAGGTGTTGAATTTGGGTTTGACCTCCTAGGACATCATAATCTTGGTATGGTTGAGAGTCGTGTTTTAACCTTGGAAGTAAATACCATGGATGTAAATACCATGGCATTGACCTCCTAGGACATCATCATCAAATGCTACCTGTTATTCTGTTACTGCGCATTATTCATTAATTGTGAGTATTATTATCGGGGTGAGTATTTTCGGGTTGTAGTATATTATTGAGCTCGTCGCTCATTGGCATTCTCGTTGCCCTGGCATTTTATGCCAGGTACAGAAGAAAACGAAAGAAACACCGAGGCCTTGCAAGGTGACATTCAGCCTTGGTTAGCTTGAAGAGTCCCTAAGTTCCACGAACCATTTCCTATGTTTCCTAGTTTTCTCTAGTTTTCTTTCATAGTTGTTTTATTTTTTTTATTATACTGAGACTAAGTTTTAAGTTTTATTAGAATTTTAATTTGAAGACTTTCAATTTCTGGGTTGTTAATTAATGGATGTTAGTGATATTGGTGGCAACATTGATTTTAAGTTCTAAATCTTATTATGATGTCCTAAAAAAAAAAAAAAATTTGGGGCGTCATAGATTGGACCAAATATGTTTTGGTGCATTGAATTCGAAAAAGACCTAATTCGGTTGATGACGGTCTGAGATTGTGTTTTCTGTGATATGATTTTAAGAGTTTCATAATCATTGTGACACAAGGAATTGTTTAAAAACCCTGTA
The DNA here is from genome assembly GCA_036172215.1 of Camellia granthamiana. Taxonomy (NCBI): domain Eukaryota; kingdom Viridiplantae; phylum Streptophyta; class Magnoliopsida; order Ericales; family Theaceae; genus Camellia; species Camellia granthamiana. The sequence goes on from CM069912.1 coordinate 90,675,430, forward strand.
TGAATTTTTGGAGAGGCCGGGAGCCTTCGTATAAATTCTACAAATGTAGGGGTGTCATACAAAAGATGGTAAAGGATACTAGGACTTTGATACATGATCACCAGTTATGATGAGTGTGATCTCAATTGTGTGAAGTCTGGAGATACATCAAGATGCATGTTGTTCTGATAGCTTTCCTATATGAGGATTTAGTTTAATAAATCTTTATGGAACAATCCAAAGGGTTTGTCGGTTCTAGGACAAGAAAAGTCTATAAGCTTGAGAAATCATTAAATAATTTGAAACAAGCACCGGAACAATAGCATTAGAAGCTTGACAACGCTATGTTGTCAAGTGAGTTTAGAATCAACGAGTGTGACAAATGTGTGAATGTCAAAAACACTGACAAATAGATATGTCAGTTTGTGTCTGTACAATTATGAGAAGATGTTCAAAACTATTGAAAAATTGTTAAGCTCTAAGTTTGACGGGAAAAATATGGGCTTTGCAGATGTAATTCTGGGTATTAAGATTAACAGAACATCTGGTAGTATTGTACTTTCTCAGTCTCATTATGTTGATAAGACACTTGAAAAATTTAGTAAATTAGATAGAAATGTATCGAGGACACCGGTAAACTTGAGTCTACATTTGGCTGAGAATAATGGTCAGAGTGTATTTCAACTAGAACATTCTTGGATCATTGGAAATTTGAAGTATCTGATGAATTGTACAAGGTCGCGTATAACCTACTCAATTAGCAGGCTAAGTAGACACATGAGTAGTCCCAATGCCTATCTTTAGGAGGCAGTTGTGTAATTGGGATTACACTTGATATCCAGTTGTACTAGGAGGCGTGCCTACTAGATGTCTTGTCCATTAGCGGACTAGTTTTCACTTTTAGAAGTGCAACCGTATCTTGGAAATCTTCCAAGTAGACGTGTATATCAAGATCAACGAAGGAATAAGAGTTTATTACTTTAAATAAATCTACTAAAGTAGCTAAATGGCTTTGCCGTTTTCTTGAGGATATTTCATGTTGATCAAAACTTGTTCTAGCAATTTTGTATACTTTGCGACAATCAATCAAGTATTGGTAGGGGCAAATCTAGACATTTTTGCCGAAGACATAATTTCATACGACGACTACTCTCGTGTGATGTCACTACAGACTATGTATAGTCTAAGGACAATATTATAGATTTGTTAACCTAAGGGTTAAATCGAGAGTTAGTAAGAAGTCGTCAAGAGGAATGGGGTTAAGGTCTTCAGCGAATGTTACTGGAACAGAAAACCCAACCTAGTAACTGGACATCCGAAGATCTAGGTTTAAAGGAACAACCTAATTGGTGAGTCATTGTGGAGGTAAATCATCCTGCCTATTCCTTTATACAATGATACCCTGTGGGGTGGAAGGTTAAGCTAATGCTTTTATTGACCTAAGTGTTTTAAATAGTCAACTGGGGTACAACGAGATACCTTATGTAGGTCACCTATGTGAGTGCGAAGTGGGGCCACTTCTTTAAAAATTGCAAGGCCAAATTCTTTAAAAACACTCACTGAACCAGGCTAATGTTCTAGGGCTAAACTAAACACAACAGTGAGAAAAATAACAATGGTTGGAGTGACTCCTGTGTGAGGTCTATTGTCTTGGTTTACACTAATGGCAGAACAGTTCAAGACATCACGTTTACTAGTCAGCCAGTAAATCCGATAGGCTTTCACTACGAAAGGTTCAAGACCAACATTTACCTTTTCTAATGCAGGGTTATTCTGTGTGCTCTCTTTCTGAGTCTTTGTTGTTAAGCGTTGTCCGTTTTTCTTTATTTGGCCAATTTTATTTATGTGGGAGATTGTTGGAAAATAATGTGTTTTCGACAACTTTAATTTAAAATTAAAGTGAGACCCAACCGCCGGTTGAGGTAGGTCTGAGTGTTTTGTATTTTCTTAAGTGAGAAGATTACAATATAAAAATGAATGGCTGAAACCATTGAGTTGTGAATGTTAGATTTGGATTTAGTCTTAGTTTGTACTGAGCCTAGGCTTGTGCTTGTGCTGGGTTTGGTTTTGGACTTGGACTTGGACTTGGACTTAGTCTTGAGCTTGGGCTAAGTTGTGTTGTATTGGGCTTAACTTATGCATGTGTTTGAGATTGGGCTTCGATCGGGGTGTGACCCAACACCCGTATCCGTTTTGCTACCCATCGGGTTTGAATAACATTATATACATATTTAAGTGTATATATATTATGCACATGGGAGTTTTGTACTTTTGTAACTCTAGTCCTAATAGCTAGAGTTGATGGCCATTGATACTAGCTTTTATAGTAGCCTTCATGGCTAAGACTCCTTCCCTACAAGTATAAAAAGGGCATTTTCCCTCTAACTTAGATGTATAATATAGAAATATTTTAAGATGAAAAATTTGTGATTTTCTTTAGGTAAAGTTAGAGATGATTTTTATACCAAAGAAATTTTTCCTATCTTCCTATATTGCTAGTCCCTTCTTTGGTTCTTGTTAGAGAGAGAGAGAGAGAGAGAGAGTTGTCATTGTCAAGTTCACCGAAGCTATTCAGAAGGTACTTCTATATGAGCTGATTTCAACCATCGTACTTTGGGAGACAGATGACAACGTATCTCCAACACCTACCGGTGACGACCCCGCCACATATAATATTTTATAATTCATTAATTAAGGAGATTTGGATTTTAATCAGTCGTTATTCTAATTTAATTTGGGATTTATGAGAATTGTGGAATCTAATTCGTATATGATTCTATTAAGGATTTATTTTGGTATTAGAAATTGAACGTCCAAATAGCTTAAGGGGCTAAAATTGATGAGTTGATTCAGTTTAATTTCAAGTATCGGACCATATGAGAGTTTAATTAAATATTCGATTTAGTTTAGTAAAATTGAGATTTGATTAATTAGGTCCAAATTGGAGTTAATTAAGTTAATTAAGTTATGAGGATTGAGAATTGTGATTATTATGAATTAAATTTATTTATGAGGTGTCCAATGTGAATATGTAATTTATTGACGGAAATTTTGAGTCTGATCAGAAATTGAAGGCCTAAATAATTTGAGAAATCAAACTTGATGGTGGCAATAAGTTTAATTTAATATTTGGAGTCTTTTGGGAGTTTGATTAAAAATCTGATTCAGATTGGTAAAAATTAAATATAATTAATTGGGCCTTTATTGAAGTCAATTAGACTAATTAAATTATGTGGGACTTGTGATTAGTTATGATTAATTAATATTAAGAGGTGATTAATTAAAGTAATATGTAATTAGTAAATTATTCTAATCTTATTTAACTTAATTGAAATATTGGTATGTGTTGAGAGAGTTCCAGAAAGTCTGGGAGTGCACGCGTGGGTGTACTGGTAACTCAAGAGGATGCAAATCCCTTTGGCTCAAAACATTTGGAGAAGTAAAGAAAAGAGAAGGGAGGAGAGAGCACCGAATGAAACAGAGAGAGAGAGAGAGAGAGAGAGTGAGTTCAAGCCTTTGTGCTGGAAATGATGAAGAAAGGTTAAGGAAAAGCTTGGAAAAGTGCAAGATTGAAGAAGTGTTCAAGATTTTGTCAAGAATTCACCAAATTGAAGATTTAAGGTAAGAAATTAAAGCTCAAATCTTGTAGATAAATCATCTAGAAACTGAAATTAAGAGATAATTAGGTTCAATTTCATGTAATTAAAAAGAAATTAGCAAGAAGATGAAGAAAAATGAGTTAGGGTAATGAATATGGAAATTGATCTCATAATATCATCAAATTGAGTTTGATTTTGAACACTATGAAGTATTTGAGTTTTATACTTACATGCATCATGGATTTTGAAGACCTTGAGCTATTTAATTTCATATTTTGAAGAGAATGAAGAAAAGTCTAATAAAAATTAAGTTTTCGGTTAAAAATTGAGTTAAGATCAAATTCTAAGAGATTAATTTTGTAATTCATCATTTGAGTTTGATTTTTGTTGTTTTTCATGAAATTGAATTCCATATTTACATGCATCATAGAGTTCTATGAATTGATTTCATATTTTGAAATAAGAAGAGCAAAATTTGGAAAAATTATGAGTTTATGAATAAATGAGCCTAATTTTTAAATTAAAGGAGTTTTGATGTAAATGATTTAAAATTGATCATGTTTTCTTGATAATTTCAAAGTTTGTATATTTTTAGACAAGTTATGTATGAACCCAAGTTTTGGAATTATATTTTGAAAGCTTAAGTCATGTTTTAGAATTTATGAGTTTGAATTTGGGTTTGATATGAAGTAAATTAATAAAAATATAAAATTAGTTAATTTTGATGTCAATTTTATATATGCAAACGATTTTCTAAGGAGTTTACAACTTTGATTTCTTGTTTTGAAGGAAAATGGAAAAGAGTTTGAAACCAATTTTACGTGATTAAAAAGAAATTAACAAGAAAATGAAGAATTGGAGCTAAACTCAAGATTATGAAAGTTAATTAAGAAATTAATTATTTTGGGGTTGATTTTGAAAGTTATAGTTAAAATAAGCTAACAATCAACAAAAATTAGTTGGTTAAAGAATAAATTATTAAATTAGTAGTAATTGATTAAAAAGCCAAATAAGAAATCTATCTATTTGGAAAAGAAAGATTTAGTAATGAAGAGTATATGAAATGAAAACCCGGTTTATTTAAGTAAGAAATAATAAGCATAGTAGAACTTCAGATTACTTAGACAGAAAAAGATGAGAAATTTAAGTTTGATCAAGAAAGTGATATTGTGTTTCGATGTGTATCTGTTATGTGTTTGTGTAGATCATGTGCTACGGTCCGTCTGATCTGTCTTTGGAGCTATCTGTGAGTAATAATCTCGTAAAGATATGTTTAATTATAAGTATTTTCTGACTTATGCTATACTCTATTTTTGAAATGGTGTTTTTTGTTTAAATGAACGATCGTCCTATTTTTATGAACTGTATTCGTGGTATCCTTAGTATTTGTTTACTGTTATTGTTACAGAGATCTTTGTCAGTTTCAATTCTTGGAACTTCTGTTTATGGTAATGATGGCCATCAAATGTCATTGTTCGGTCTTCATGATCATCTGTATTGTTCTGCTATTAAATGTACCACGTATAACTAATATGCTTCTGTATGAGATATGGATCTGCTAAGCATATGCTTCTGATTTTCTGTTTACTACTAAAATTGGCCGATTTGGATTACAATAAGGACATCATTCATAACCTCTTTACGTTGTTATTCACTAGGCTCTCGCTCATGTTTTTATATATGTATGTAGGTGATTAGGCCCATGATCAAGCGCATGACCAGGCTTAGAGGCGTTTGCCTGGACTCTGTTTTTGTCAGCCAACCTATGCGCCTCCCGTGGAGGTTCTGGATATGTCAAGTGCCAAGGCTATGTAATTAAATTTAAGTTTTTGTTTATTCTGTATATAAGGCTAAGTCCCTTTTGTCTCATCTGTATATATATATATGATGACGCAGGAATGATGTGATAATATACGTATATAAAAATAAAAAAAAGGTTTAAATATTTTGTCTCATGTAAGTCTGCACAGCTCAATGGACGATGTATGTTTGTATTTTGCTTCCGCTAGCCCCTCATATTATGTATCTGTTTAAGAGGCCTTCGGTAATCTTAGGATTATTGGCCAGTCATGATGTTAAACCTATAGGGGCGGGTTTGGGTTGTGACACGGTAAATCTATTTTAAGGAAACTGTGGTATCACACAAGTTTCGGTTTGCATCCTTTATCTTTTATTCTTCAAAGTTTTAAATTTAAATAATTTCTCGTATATTATTTTATATGTTCATTTGAATCCATCTTGTAATATGTTCCATGATGTAATCAAGTTCATTCTTATTTTTTTTAGTTCTGTAGTTTATTTTATATTTCATTCTTTAATAATAAAAAAATAATTGATTTTTCATTTTTATTTAATTTTATTTTATATATTTTTCTAATATTATTATGAAAAAATAGCAACAAATTTTATGTTTTTAGTTGACATATTTGTTCATATATTTATTAGCATTCTTAATAGTAGTAGCATTTACTATTTAGGTGTAGCATGGTTAAAATAGCATAACACAACAAAAAAATTCATCCAGCATGCAGCCCTATAATGTAATGCCCCGAAATAAAACAACATGAACTAATCACCGTAATTTACATTCACTATACAACATCAATAATCCTTTCATCATTGCGTAGTTGATAAATGAGTTTATACAAAAGTTTCGCATGCGGGTATACATTCAACGATATGAAGAACACTTGAATCTATAGCATGTGATGCATCTAGTTTCAAAACAAATAAAATGCCCTTACGGGCTTACATCTTCCAAGGCAGTAGCCCAGTTACACAAAATGGTCTCTCAGACCCATGCACGTCTAGCCCTTGGCTTACAAAAATTTACAACAAAAATAAAAGAGCAATCTACTCTTCACAAAACTACCCACGCCATCAATTCGGCAGGATCACCACATCTTTACCTGCACCAAAATCCCATAGGGGTGAGCATAAAGCCCAGTAGAGAATTCTCACAAAATATATACAGTTATGCAAACTCTCAATAAAATGCAATGCCAATGCCATACCACGCTCTTTTAAAGAAATTTCATTTCATGTTCTTCTTGAAACTTTCCATTTCTCAATAAAAGCTTACAATCCTACACATTTCAAAACCTCCAATTTTAATCAATAGGGGTGGTAAATATGACACTGGTAATTCCTAGGCTGGTGTCTGCATGTAGACTATACAAGTACTACCAAATCGTCATTTTTACCGGTATTAACCGGAAGGCTCGACACCTATCCGCGCGGGTTTCTGGTCTTTCACCATGGACACTCAGGCCAACTTATCAAATTCATCTACACCCCCTAACCGGACTTACCAACGTATTTGCCCCATACACATTTCCATTGTTCTTATTACAGATACCAATTTCTTTAATGAAGTAAATATCCTCAACTTAAATTCACAATGCATGATGGTAAATTAAGTGAGTATGCAATGCAATGATGTTCCATATCTCATAGCATTTCTCCATTTCAATTACCTCTACAACAATGACAACAATTACATTTCCCATTTCCTCTCTTCATGGTTCTTTCACAAGAACAATTACATTTCCCATTTCCCATCAACCCATACTACAATTTTCTCATTTCACAAGTCCTAGCAATTTAGTCTCATCAAGATTATATGTGATATTTTCAAACATTAATCTTTGATACTTAAAATTCTTACCATCCATGGTGCACAATAATTTGCCACAATATAACGATCCATATTCACACACTTAGCAAAAATGCTAAAATAACATCTTATTTCTCATAGATCAAGTAGGTTGCAATTTTGCTAAACATTTGATGAAATTTACTCTTATTCATTCTCTGGACGGAAGAAATGAAAGAAGTTCATGTGTATTTTCATGTTTTCCCAAAACCCCCAAATTCTAGGGTTCTTCATCCAAGACAAGACTTTTTTTTCCATTTTCTTAATGAATCCAACCAAAACCATCAATCTTGAGTTTTATAGAAAGAACATTCTCATGGATAAAAAAAAAAGTTGAGATTTAAGCCCATCTTTCAAAAACCCTCTCTCTCTCTCTCTCTCTTCATTTAGTGCAAAATTAAAATCAACACAACAACCTCATGGAAACTTTAAAATCAACATTTATATAGCAAAACGTGTATATATAACTCAAGAAATTCCTACCTCAAAATTTGATGAACAGGAGAAGATGAAACCCTAACTTAAAGGATGAGAAAGAGCCTTGATTTCCACCACCCCAAGTGAAACTCTAGCCCTAGATCTTCAAGAGATGATAATGATCTAGACCCAAGGATAGCAAGAATCAAAGTGTTTTAGTGCTTTGTGAGGGTTTTCTAGAGAGAAGGAGGAGAAAATAGGGTTTAGAGTGAGAAGGAGAGGGCCCAAGTGTGTTACAAATTCGGCCAAAAGACATAAAAAAAATAAATAAATAGAGGTTCGGACTGCCAGAGTGCCATACGTGTGATGCCCATCCCCGAACGTACGGAGTGCCCCTCCCGCACGTGCGGCCCCCGCACGTGTGGCCCTCACCCCCGCACGTGCGGTGAGCTATGCCGCACCTTAGCCCACACCTGCCTTTTAGGCAGTGTGCAACACTCACAAGTTGAACCCTCCTGCACGTGCGGCCTCACTCCCCGCACGTGCGGCTCCCCACCCAGCACGTGTGGCCTTGGGCCATGCACGTGCGGCCCTGGCCCAGCAACCTAGAATTTTCTGGTTTAGTCCCTGGGCACTCTGGACTCAACCACACACCCTCCAGAATAAGTGAGATTCATCACCGAGCAAAACAAGAATAAGGACTTAAATTTTGAGAACAATTTCCAAGCGTTTCAAGCCCAATCGAAAATAAAAGAAGGACGAAGAGAAGAAAGAAAGGAAGGAGAAGAAAAGAAAGACCTGGTCGTCACATATAATATATGTTATGCTAAAATAGTTATGTGACATTCTACTAATTTATATTACACCTTTGACTAGTTAAATTTTTAATAAAAAGGAATACATCTATGTGGTCATAATTAGGATTAATTAAACTTTTAACCCTTATAGTTTGACTCAAATTTTACTTGGTCTCTATTGTTTCAAATTGAACATTTTAATCTTTTAACCTAAATTAAACTTTTAACCCAACTGAGTTACTTGCTTTGAAGGAGTAGTTACAAGAGTTGCAAGACAAGAGCTTTATACACCCAACTACCTCGCCATGCGGAGCACTAGCTCTCTTTGCCAAAAAGAAAGTCTGTTTGTTAAGGCTATGTATAGGTTACAGTAAGTTGAATAAGGTCACGGTTAAGAACAAATATCTATTACCCAAAATAGATGACCTTTTTGACCAACATAAGGGTTCCCAATGTTTATGAAAGATAGACCTAAAGTCGAGTTATCATCAGTTGCGTGTTAAAGAAGAGGATATTCCGAAGACGGCCTTTTGTACTCCATATGGCCACTATGAGTTGCTTGTAATGCCGTTTGGCTTGACCAATGCCCCTACCACTTTCATGGACTTGATGAATCGAGTCTTTCGAGAATATCTCGATAAATTGGTAGTAGTTTTTGTGGATGACATTCTAATATATTCACCTTCTGGGGAAAAGTATAAATAGCATCTCCGTATTGTCCTGCGGTTGCTTAGGGAGCACTGATTATATGCTAAATATGAGAAGTGTGAATTTTGGCTTTCCGAGATAAAGTTTTTGGGCCATGTCATTTCCGGGGATGGGGTTACTGTAGATTCTTTGAAAGTTGAGGCCATACGAAATTGGGAGCGACCTAAGAATGCCTTTGAGATTCGTAACTTTTTGGGTATCGTTGGTTATTATAGGCGGTTCGTAAAGAACTTCTCTACCCTAGCATCCCCATTGACTAGGCTAACCTGGAAAGGAGTGAAATTTGCTTAGGTGAGTCATGCGAGAAATCTTTCATGGAACTAAAGGCTAGATTAACTACTGAACCAGTCCTGATCATTTCGGAGAGAGGGTTGGGTTAAATCGTCTATTGTAATGCGTCTAGGGAAGGTTTGGGGAGTGTTTTAATGCAAGATGTAAGGTTCTAGCATATGGTTTGCTTTAATTGAAGACTCATGAGAGGAATTACCCAACTCATGACTTAGAGTTAGCTGTAGTAATCTTTGCCCTAAAACTTTAGAGGCACTATTTGTACAGGGAGAAATTTGACGTATTCTTAGACCATAAAAGCCCTATGTATCTATTCTCTCAAAAAGATTTAAATCTGTGTTAGAGGAGGTGGATGGAATTCATGAAAGATTATAGGTGTGTTTGGTTTGGTTTTGGGACATAAATTTTCAAAAAAATCTTAAGGAAAGAGTTTAGAAGTTTTTTTGGTTTGTTTGGTTGTATTTTTTGGAAATAGTTTTGGAGTAGAGGAGGTTGGGATGATTTGATATTTTGTTGTAGTTGAGTAGATGTATGTGAGAGAGAAAAAGTGATTGAAAAGGAGAGAGGAGAGAGAAAAAGTGATTGATTGATATGTAGGAGAGAGAAAGTGATTTTGGAAATTTTTTTAAAAAAATTTCTAACCAAACAAAATTTTGGAATTTCTTTCCAAAAATTATGTTTTAAGAGTTAAACCAAACAAGGCCTACAACTTTGTATTGCACTATCATCTAAGAAAGGCCAACGTGGTGGCCGATGCCTCGAGTAGAAAATCTATAGGTACCGTTGCTAGTCTTGCCATGAGGGAGTGGGAAATGTTGGATGACCTCGGTGAATTTGACTTGCACCTTGGCGAGTCTCCTGAACATGCTACCTTGTTTACAGTCCTTGCTAGGGATATGCAAAATACAGCCCAATCCTCTAAAACCGCACCTATCCACATCAATCCGCACTGCTCTAACCGCTAACCCCAGTTTAAATTTTAAAATTTATGATCCGCCTTCCAAACCACTCAACTCCGCTATAGTTAATACATATATATTTTTTAACTTCCAATGAAATATCAAAATAAAAATGAATGTGAGAGAGATTTAAGATATGAAATTTATTACAAATTAGTAGTTATATATATGAAACATATTATGTAAAATTATTTTGTGTTATATATATATACAAAATATTATACAAATTAGTATTATATATTATGAAAATGTATGATAATTAGTTAGAATATTCTTTAATCTGCCAAAAATCGCCCAAATCGTAATTTGTCAATCCGTTAATCCTCCAATTCGCTATTCGGTTTGCAATTTTACTCTCAAACCACCCGAACCGCACCTACACACCCCTAGTCCTTGCACAGTCCACACTCATCACACGAGTTATAGAAGCTCAATGGGGTGATCCAGAAGTGGAGAAAATTCGAGGGAAAATCTCCTAGGGGAAGGGGGAGATGGGGTTTAGGGTGCATTTTTTGGTATTTAGATCTCCTTTTCGTACCAAAATCCTATAGAGACGAAATACTTCGGGAGTTCCATCACTCATGTCTTGTGGTGCATTCGGGAGGAAAAAAATGTATCGTGGTCTTAGCAGTTAATTTTGGTGGAGAGGTATGAAGAGAGATGTAGTCTTGTTTGTGTCCAAGTGTCTAACTTGCCAACAAGTCAAAGCTGAACACCAAAAGCCAGCCGGGTTGTTACATCTCTTACCTATAGCCGAGTGAAAGTGGGAGCACATCACTATGAATTTTGTTTTGAGCCTTCCTAAAACACAGAGGGATAACGATGCAGTTTGGGTTGTCGTGGACCAACTAACTAATTCGGTCAATTTTCTTGTTATGTGTATGAGGGATTCAGTTGACTATTTAGCTAAACTTTATGTTAAAGAGATTGTTTGACTAAACGGGGTTCTGGTGAGCATCATCTTAGATAGAGACCCTTGTTTAACTACACGGTTGTGGCAAAGTTTACAAAGCGTTATGGGTACTTAATTGACTTTTAGCTCCGCCTATCGCCCTCAAACTAATAGACAGTTTGAACGCACCATCCGAATCCTAGAAGATATGTTGAGAGCTTGTGTATTAGACTTTAAAGGTTCTTGGGAGAGACACTTGCCTCTAGTGGAGTTTGCCTACAATAATAGTTATCAAGCTAGCATCGGGATGGCACCTTTTGGAGCCTTATATGGGCAACCAAGTAGATCACTCGTGTGTTGGACCAAAGTGGAGGATTGCCTCATGCTTGGACCCTAGTTAGTTCGTGAGACCACTAAGAAAGTGGCTCTCATACGAAAAAGATTGATTACGTCTCAAAATCGATAGAAGAGTTATGCCAACCGAAGGAGAAGACCTTTATCCTTTGAAGTTGGTAATCATGTATTTATGAAAATATCACCTAGGAAGGGTTTGATGAGATTTGCTCAAAATGGGAAATTGTCATCTAGATTCATTGGACCTTTTGATATTCTAGAACAAGTGGGAGAAGTGGCCTATCACCTTACACTACCACCACAATTTTCCAGAGTACATGATGTATTCCATGTTTCTATGCTCTGTAAGTATGAACCCGATCCTCCTCATGTTCTAGATTGGACGAGCTTAGAGGTAGACGAGAATGCGTCATATGAGGAGAGACCCGTGAAGATCTCAGACTTTTGAGAGCAAATCTTGAGGGGCAAAAACCATTCCTTTAGTGAAAGTGTCGTGGCATCACCACGGGGTAAAAGAAGCTACTTAGGAACGAGAAACTGAAGTCTGTGAGAAATACCCAGATTTGTTTAATGATGTGTAATTTTATTATTTTGTTACTCTCTTTAACAATGTGTATCTTGGCATGTGGAAAGAAGTAATGTCAAAGCGATGTTTTCTTAACAATCTAGACTTTTACATCTCCATTCAGATTGTGATTTGATTTCATCCTCGATTGACGATGTTTTGATTGTTGTGGATTGATGTTAATAAGGTGTTGTCTTCATTGGGTTTGTCAAAGTTATTGTTGGTAGGACTATCGGAATTTCGAGGGCAAAATTCTTTAAGGGAGGTAGATTGTAACATGCTGTTTTGGGAGACCGCTCGAGTGGTAAAGTGGTCACTTGAGCAGTGATTTGGGACTTCTAGTATCTAGCCTGCAAAACTAGATATATGGCGAGACTGTTCTAGCGGTAAAGTGGTCGCTCAAGCGAATATGAGAGGTTTTCAATATTTTCACTGTAGACCTATAAAACTTCTGAGACCATGCGTTTACCGCTCAAGTGGTGGATAGTTTGCTTGAGCGGTCTGTTCGAAATCTCTTCATCGCTCGAGCGATGGAACGTTCATTAGAGCGATCTGTTCGGGTCAAATATTTTAAAAACCACTTTTTGACTCATTTCTCTCATTTTTTTCTTTCTTTTCTTCTTCTCACTCCTTCATTCCGAAAACCCTAACACCAACACATTAGATTTCATCTATTTAAAACAAAAACCTAACATTGTTCCTTCATCAAAAGTGTTGATCTTGTTGAGAGCTACATTTTGAACCGATTGGATCGTGATATCTTGGAAGTTCATTAGTTGGGTCTTCATCTCTTTCCACACAATCTTGAGGTAAGAATATCTTTAACCTTACATATCTATGTTTTGGTTTGATTATGTGTTAAGTACATGATATGTGTATGATATGGAGTGGGTGATTGGTATATGGGTATTCATGGTGATTGAGAGTTCTTGCCTTAAAATATTTGAAATAAATGGTTATCTCTTTATGAAAAACAATAAATCTTGGAAAAATGAAGAATAAAAAGAAAAGCCCCAACTTCTTGCGAAACTCTAATCTTTGTTCATGGGTCTTGGTTGATAAATAGATGGAAATTAATGGGTGAATTGGGAATGTGTTGAGCCATTTTGTGTTAAGATAAACTTGGAGTTTTGAACAGATGTTTGATGTGTAATGTGGTATTACCCGCGTAGGGAAATTGAGGTTCCCACTTGCTCTATCATGCTAGGACGATAAATATGGGAATATTTGAGGTGTCCACGTACCCAATCATGTGAGGACGATGAATGTGGAAGGTTTGAGGTGCCCACTGGCTTTCCGTGTGAGGACGGAAAAATGTGAAATTAAATAGAACGTGTATTGGAATATGAGATTGTGGATTTGTGTTCATAGGTAAGGGATCATGCGTTATGCATAATATAACTCAAATGTTTATATACTTAGTTAATTTTATTCTCTACTGAGCAAACACTCATTCTTATCTAACAAAATTTCAAGAATTGGTGAGCCGCAACTACCCCAATGAAGTAGAAGTGGATCAACCCTTTTGTTTAGGTCAAGCATACAAATTGAATGGGTGTCATGTTAGATTGGAGTTTTGTTTTACTTTAGGACCGTGTGACGCCGCAAATTTTTGGAACATCAAGGGAAATTAAATAAACAAAATGACTTAATAAATCAAAAAGTTGACATCTTAATTGGACATTCCAACTCTCATACATAACCAAAGGTTCAATCAACAATAAATAAAAACTTAAAATTATCCAAATACAACATCAAATGAAATTATAAAGTCCTTAATAGCTATTATATAAAATAATAAAATTTATTCGGCTCTAATCAGGGTTTCAAGTTAGCCAAGACTCTACGTTAGCGTCAACTCCATTTCAGCTTCAATTATTTCCTCGCCAAAACCTGGCATAAAACGCCAGGGCAACAAAAATATATGTCATGAGTTTTGCAATACAGTAAGAAAACATAACCAACCTACCATTCTTTTTAAGAGAAAAACAATGAGATTATAAACATGAGATAACAATATAATTGTAAACATAAATTACAACCATTAAAATAATTTCAATAATTCTAATAAATTAGGTGACACTCGAAATCTCACCAAAGAGATTTAACTTACCAACCACTAAGCATGGCAACGGTTAATTTGAAACCCCCCCTTGGTCAAATAATCAAGTGTTACCAATCGTAACTACCAGGGATGCCCATGTCCGAAGTTATATACCCAAGTAGTGGCATCTGTGGTCTGTCCAAAGGAAACAGTCTGCCAGGGGTATGTAACCTCCCTGTGTGCCACCTGCACATCCACCCTTATTCTAAAATCGAATACCGAAAAGGGTTCAAATAAGTCCCGTGCCATCTTAGGTTTTGCGACACAATTTACATGAGAATTCTCAAAACCAGGGCTCACCCTGAACAACCGGTATTAACCTTCAACCCTTAATTTTACATACTCTTTAAAACCAAGACTCACCATAAACAACTGTTATTAACCGTCAATTGTTAACTTTGTATATGCCGTTAATCATTTCAGTTAGTTTTGATATTAATCATAAATAATTTCAATTTTTAATCACAAATAATGTTATACCAACTCATTAAAATTCCAAACATAAAATATTACACATGTCACACAATAATAAATAAATGTACAAAATTTAAATAAACAATTTATTTAAACCATGGTATGAAATAATAATTTAGATACAAAGAAAATAAACTATAATCACACACATGCATGGATTTTTAATTTACAAAATTAGACTAGCACAATATTAAATAAACCACAATATGCCCATACATGGATTACTAATTTACAATATTTAATGAATTAGACCAACACAATAATTAATTTTTTATCCAAATAATTAATTGAAGTAATGATCTTAAACCTGCCCATAAATTTTCAGGATATACCTTAGGTAATACAAATTATAAATAAATTATTTATACAATTCTAAAATTCGTGAAAATCTACAGAATATTAAATAAACATGTTTAGGTCATTTTTCAGAAAGAATTTCTCAAAAATAAGTTATAAATAATTTTGTAAAATTCCCAGACATTTCATGACACAAATTTATCACATTTTCTTAAATTAATTCCATACTTAAATTTATAAATCAAATTTCATAATGTAGAAATTTATTATGAAACTAGATTTGGTTTAATATAAAAATTTTTAATAATTTTTCAAACATATAGTAAAATCTGTCTTACAGTTTCAGATTTAATTAAAACATTTTATAAATTTTTACAAAGCTCAATAATTGTTGCAAAAATTCATGGATGAACTAGACATCATTCTCAACAACTTTGTAGAATAAATTATCTTCAAATTTTAGGTATAACATTTTCTGAAAATTCGTACAAATCTTCTAGCAGATTTAAGAGCCAAATAAAATCTTCAAATCCTGTCTTCAATGATATAAATTACACATGCAAGTCTATTTCCACAATAATACCATGACTTTAAGACTACCAATATCTTCAAATATTTGATATACAAATCACAAAATTTGTATACAACTATAAACAAAATTCTATCTACAAGTTTAGTCATTTTATCATATGAATATAATCTGAAAATTTTAACAATTTAAAAAAAATAATAACAGGGTTGAGAGGGTTTTTTTACTTAGTTGTAAGATTGAAATAGGAGAGTGAAATGGTAGGAAAGTATGCAACCTTCTTAACCATCTCCTCTTATTCTCTTACTCCACTTCACAGATTTTCTTTTCTTCCCTCCTTCACCGAATGCAAGCATGCATGTATATATATACAATGCATTGCTGAGCCCCCCTTCTCTCTCTCTCTCTCTCTCTCTCTCTCTCTCTCTCTCTCTTCTCTTCATTCTCTCTTGTCACTTCGTATTTTCCAATTCCAAGAAGTATGATGAAGTTATGGTTTCTATGTTAACATGCAAACAAACAAGTGGCAATGTTGCCACCAAAAAAATTTCCCAAAGTTTTTTTTTTTTTTTTTTTTGTATCTTTGTGTATTTGTGTGGGTTTTTCAAAATTGATACACTAAGATTTTTAACTAAGGTATTTGGTAAAAATAATTATCATGTTGAATCATTATTAAAATAATTTATAAACAACAAATATTGAACATCTACAAAATTATTATTCTTAATAATATCTTTGTTTGTGATTGAATTGGATTAATTTTAAAACTAACTTTTACACTAATATATTTCAGGTAGACTCTGGATAAAATTAATTAATTAATTAATTTATATATATATATAAATTAGAATATTTAAATGCGGGTTCTCATAATCTACCTCCCTAAAAAAAAAAAAAAAATTGTTCTCAAAATTAATTCGTACCTTTAGACTTGAAAAGCTGAGGGTAATTGGCACGTATCATATCTTCTCATTCCAACATTGACTCTTCCATCTCACGATGCTGCCACAACACTCGCACCAAAGTGAATGGTTTTGCCTCGCAGGTTTTTTTCTTGTCGATCCATAATCTTTTTAGGTCTTTCCTCAAAACCTGCATCTTCATTGAGATCAATCTCTCTCCAATTGATAACATGGGAGGGGTGTGGCTCATATTTCTATAACATTAAAATGTGAAAAACATTGTGCACTGCTGCGAGCTGTGGCGGTAGTGCTAAACGATATGCCACTTCTCCTACTTTACTCAGAATTTCAAAGGGTCCCACATATCGAGGTGCAAGTTTTCCTTTCTTCCCAAATCGTATAGCACCTCGACGAGGTCGAACTTTGAGAAAAACATGATCCCCTACCTCAAACGTTATGGGTCATCTCCTTTGATCTGCATAGCTCTTTTGTTGACTTTGGGCTGTGATTAATCGTTGTCTGATCAGTCTTATCTTCTCAGTGGTCTCTTGAACCAAGTCTGGTCCTAACAAGGTTGCTTCTCCTACTTCAGTCCAACAGACTGGTGATCGACAAGGTCGCCCATAAAGTGCTTTATATGGTGCCATTCCAATATTGGCTTGGAAACTGTTGTTGTAAGCAAGCTCAACGAGAGGTAAGTGTTTCTCCCTACTTCGATTAAAATCCACAACGCAAGCTCGAAGCATATCCTCTAAGGTTTGTATTGTCCTTTCAGACTGCCCATCGGTTTGTGGGTGAAATGCCGTGCTAAAGCATAGGTTCGTTCCCATTGCCTTCTGCAAGCCCTGCCAAAATTGAGAAGTGGATCGAGGATCACGATCAGACACGATGCTAATTGGTACTCCGTGTAACTTAATCACTTCTTTGATAAACAATCTACTAAGTGAATCCAACGTATTTGATGACCTGATAGGTAAGAATCGGGCTGTCTTAGTTAGTCAATCTACCACTACCTACATGTTGTCATGTCCCTGTAGTGACCAAGGCAAACCCGTCACGAAATCCATGGTTATGTGTTCCCATTTCCACTCCGGGATTAGTAAGGGTTGAAGTGCTCCTGCCGGTCTTTGATGTTCAACCTTTACGTGTTGACATGTCAGGCTTTGAGACACAAACTTCGCTACATCATTTTTCATTTCGCCCCACCAATATTGGCGTTTTAAGTCTTGGTACATCTTAGTACCTCTCTGAATGTACTGCGAATACTAAATGGTCGAATTCCTTGAGTATCTTTTCCCTTAGTGAGTTGTCACTTGCCATGAACATTCGACCTTGATATTTCAAACTCCCATTAGTGTGAATTTCCTAACTAGGCATGGTTTCACTAGATTTCATTTGTGCCTTGATGAATGCTACCTCCTGATCGTACTTTTGTGATTCCAATATCTCACTCAAAATTTTAGGCGTAACAATCTGAGCACCAAGGTAAGCCTTTTCATCTTGAACCCCTATTTGTACCCGAAATTCATTAAGCGTTCCAACCATATTCCATTCCCTAAGTGCTAAACTAGCAACAATCCCTCTGTTCGTGTGGCTTAGCACATTTGCTACCACGTTAGCCTTGTTGGGATGATAGGAAAGGGTAAATTGGTAATCCTCGAGATACTCTATCCAACGTTTCTGACGCATGTTTAGATCCCTTTGGGTGAACAGATACTTCAAGCTTTTATGATCGGTGAATAACTCAAACTTTTCACCATACAGGTAGTGTCTCTAATTTTTGAGTGCGTGAACTATAGCTGCTAACTCCAAGTCATGGGTGGGATAATTCTTCTCACGGCTCTTTAATTGCCTTGATCTATATGCCACCACCTTGCTATTTTGCATCAATACGCATCCCAGACCTTCTTTGAAAGCATCACAATACACATTGTATCGGACCATCGTAGAAGACATTGTACGGTCGTGTCAGACCGTTGTAGAAAATGTCGTGTGTATATATATATCTTTCCCGCCTCCCTTGTCTTTCTTCTTCCGAATACCGCGCCTAACACGCGGCTTCGCCTTTTGCGCTAGTCGGCCGACAAATTGCCTCAGCTCCTTTTCCCTCTTTCGTCGAATGCCATGTCGAACACGCGGCTTTGACTTTTGCGTCAGCTGGCTGACAAAGCTAAACCTTCCTCGATTTGTAACGATTCCCTCGGCTCTCTCTCCCTCTTTGTCTTCTTCTCTTCCGTCTTCTTCTTAAGCACTCACTTCTCCTTCTTCTTCATCATTCTCTTCCATCTCCTTCTTCTTCTCATCTTCCTTCTTCTTCTTCTTCATCGAGAGACAAAACAGAGAGACTGAGCGGAGGAGAAAGGCTACCCAAAACTCAGTCTACTCTCTGTTATCTCTGCTATTACTCTGCCCCTCATTTCTTTTACATCTCTCTCCTCTAACACATGGCCTCGTCTCGTCCCCTCACTCTCTTTTCGAACCTGAATGATCCCATAAGCTCTCCTGGACCGAGTGCCCTTACTCCTACTCTTACTCCTCTTAACTTCCCTATGCTATCAGTCGAGCAAATAATGGCAGCTCAATTTGACATTGAGGCCAACCACTATACGCTGAAGTCTTGCATAGAGACAATGACTATGGTCTCCAAGTTGTCTCACCGGCTGCAGAGTAAGACAAGTGAGGTACAACAGTTAAACGCCCAACTCTTTCTGCTCCAGTGTATGTACAAAGATGTACGAGTAGAGATTTGTGCGCTGAAGGCGGAGAACAAAGAGCTTAAATGGAAGGCCACCGTCATGGTCCGATTTGGAGTTCCGTCGTACTCTACTTTTGACAGCCAACAGGGATTCAACCCTCTCGGTGGTCCTATAAGCAATGAGGCATGGCCTTCAAGGGTCTCCCAAGACAAGAGGAAGAGATCGGCGGGAGAGTCGAGTAAGTGAGGTCAGAGCACGGCCGTCAGAGAAAAAAAAATCCCTGTTGTTGTTATTTTTTTTTTTTTGTGTATGTGTATGTGTGTGTTGTGGTGGTTGTTGTTTTGAATGTTGAACTTGAAAATGACTACAGTTTAATGAAGTCTGAACTAAATATTGAGCCTATCACTAACCAAAATATATATGATAGAGATATTTGGAGTACAAATAAACCAACGAACAAAAAGAAGTGAAACGAATGATATTGACAAGAAAAGATGACAGCGGAATAGGTTGAGGTCCGACAGGCGGCCAAGGCAAGGTTGTCACCCGCCGGTAAGGCGAAGAACACCATGTTGTAGTTTAATGGTAAATCTACTTCTCGCTTTGGGGGTAGTCCTGGTAGTTCCTCTGGAAACACATCAGCATACTCGCACACCACACGAGATAGCCCTAGTTCCATACGTTCTTTGTCTTCCAGAACTAAGCTGGCTAGCCACCCAGCTAGGTGATTATGCCACTTTGACTGTCCAAATGTTAGTGATAGAGAATCTTGTCTATCGCATTCCGTCCTGAGAGTAAGCAATTACCGTCTTTCGATAGCAATCAATGGTGGCTCTATGGGCTGATAACCAGTCCATTCCTAAGATAACGTCAAAGTCTAACATTTCCATGACTCATAGGTGGCAAATTAAACGCAAACTGGAGACTCCTAGTTCACATGATTTGCATACGAGTTCTACTCGAGTTTGACCTCCTAGCGGTCAAGCTACATTCATAAGTGTTTCTAATCGTTCAAGCTCTAATCCCAAGATTCACACAGTTGTAGTAGAGAAGAACGAGTATGACGTGGCTACGACAATAGCATAATTAGCATAAGAATTTAAATGGAATTTGACGGTACAGTCGGATGACATGATGGTTTTGAACTTTTAATAGGGTTAAGATTATGGAGTTGGGGACCAAACTAGATATTTGAATTGAAATTGTGTTTGGCCATACACATTTCAAACCAAATACCTAAGATTCTTCACCCTGTAAGGATTAAAAGAGTGCAACTGGTTTTCAAGAGAACAACATATAAGATACAATAATCATGGCTCAAAAATTGCCAATTGATCATCTTAAGGCAATACTTTTCCGAATTGGAAAGGTTCAATCAAGATACAGAAGTGATGATTTTACATTTGACAAATTTGGCGTCAAGTTAGAGGTACAATTAGGATCAAACAAAGATAGTTACTATGATTAGCATAAAGCTTGCATAAACTATGAGTCATATAATTTTATTCCTTCTAACACATGACACTACTCCTCAATTGAGGTTAAACCTCTTCCCACCGTCCCTAGGTATTCTAACCTAGAGCTCTGATACCAAATTGTGACGCCCCAAATTTTTGGAACATCAAGGGAAATTAAATAAACAAAATGACTTAATAAATCAAAAAGTTGACATCTTAATTGGACATTCCAACTCTCGTACATAACCAGAGGTTCAATCAACAATAAATAAAAACTTAAAATTATCCAAATACAACATCAAATGAAATTATAAATATATAAAATAATAAAATTTATTCGGCTCTAATCAGGATTTCAAGTTAGCCAAGGCTCTACGTTAGCATCAACTCCATTTCAGCTTCAATTATTTCCTTGCCAAAACCTCGCATAAAATACCAGGGCAACAAAAATATATGTCATGAGTTTTGCAACATAGTAAGAAAACATAACCAACCTACTGTTCTTTTTAAGAAAAAAATAATGAGATTATAAACATGAGATAACAATATAATTGTAAACATAAATTACAACCATTAAAATAATTTCAATAATTCTAATAAATTAGGTGACACTCGAAATCTCACCAAAGAGATTTAACTTACCGACCACTAAGCATGGCAATGATTAATTTGAAACCCCTCATTGGTCAAATATTCAAGTGTTGCCAACCGTAACTACCAGGGATGCCCACATCTAGAGTCATATATCCAAGTAGTGGCATCAGTGGTCTGCCCCAAGGAAACGGTCTACCAAGGGTACGTAACCTCCCTGTGTGCCACCTGCACATCCACTCTTATTCCAAAACCGAATACCGAAAAGGGTTCAAATAAGTCCCTTGCCATCTTAGAGTTTCGCGGCACAATTTACATGAGAATTCTCAAAACCAGGGCTCAACCTGAACAATCGGTATTAACCGTCAACCCTTAATTTTGTACACTCTTTAAAACCAAGACTCACCCCGAACAACTAGTATTAACCGTCAATTGCTAACTTTGTATATGCCGTTAATCATTTCAGTTAGTTTTGATATTAATCACAAATAATTCCAATGTTTAATCACAAATAATGTTATACCAACTTATTAAAATTCCAAACATAAAATATTACACATGTCACACAATAATAAATAAATGTACAAAATTTAAATAAACAATTTATTTAAAGGGTTTTTTATTGATAAATCCATTCTAGAGTTATTATAACCCATTAGGTCCACAAAGGAATATTATAACCTGATTAGTCCCATAAACTTTTCTTTTTATTCCATAAAGTCCATTTTTCTAATTTAATATATTTACCTGGACTATTTTGCCCCCATATATATATATATATATATATGTACAGTGTTAATACGTTTTTACATATTACGTGCTTGTTTCCTCGCTGATTCAGTTTGGCAGTTTCTATTTTACGCTTTTCATCATCAATCCAATTCCAAGAGATACGTTTATGTTTTGCATGCTCGTTCCAAGGATTGGTTGTGCTAGGGTTTCATTCTTGCTGTTGTAGTCTGGTTCTGTGGTTTGCGAGTGAAGACGACGAAGAGGAAGGTGTTCGGCTGTCACATTTTCCGAACTATAAGTAGTTCAAATCAGTTGTTTTCGAATTTCTGGATGATTGTAGGATTGCATGATTAAGGTTAGTATCAATTTGGTTATGAATACATGTTCAGTTTATGGTTTCATTCGTATGATGGATCAGATGCTCTGTTTTTGGATTGATATGAATTGGATGCTCTGGTTTTTCAATTATATGCTTTTTACGTGGTCTTGTGGAGGGGAGTTCATTCATATTATGTGAAGAACAGTGTTAGTTCTCATTTTACTTGGATGTATGCGTAATGAGGCTCTCTGTGGATGATTTGATTATCAGTATATATATCAATGTGAATGTTCACATTTTGTTAATGTGGAATATGTGAAGAATGTGGATGTTCTCATTTTAAATTGATGTTTGCTTAATGAGGCTCTGTGTGTGTGATATAATTCAGAGTGTATGTGTCAATGTAAATGTTCACATTTTGTTAATATTATGTGAAGATTGTTGATGTTCTCATTTTTACTTTGATGTTTGCAATTTTGGCATCTTGTTAATATCAATGTGAATGTTCACATCTTCGTATTGTGAATTATGGATTTAGCACTTAAACTGTACACGTAGTCATTTTTTTTTTTTTGCACAATGTGAATTTTCATGTCAATTTTGATTAAATGTGTAGTTCTCATTTTACTTTGATGTATGCATAATGAGGCTCTCTGCGGATGATTTGATTATCAGTATATATATCAATGTGAATGTTCACATTTTGTTAATGTGGAATATGTGAAGAATGTGGATGTTCTCATTTAAAATTGATGTTTGCTGAATGAGGCTCTGTATGTGTCATATAATTCAGAGTGTATGTGTCAATGTAAATGTTCACATCTTGTTAATATATTGTGAAGATTGTTGATGTTCTCATTTTACTTTGATGTTTGCTTAATGTTGACATCTTGTTAATATCAATGTGAATGTTCACATCTTCGTATTGTGAATTATGGATTTAGCACTTGAACTGTACGCGTAGTCATCTATTTTTTGCACAATGTGAATTTTCATATCGATTTTTATTACTGTTCGTTGTTGTGTTTTTGTGTTTTTACAGGAGATGGATACATTTATGCTGTTGGTGTGTACATATGGTTGCAGTACAACTGTAATAAATGTTGCCCGCGCAATGTGTTATTCTCGTTTGGTGGAGTGTTTGTGTGAGAAATGGGATGAGTTGTCTGCTGGTTCTATTTCATTGTTCTGTAAACTACCTGGGATTAGTAAGTGTGATTTAGACAATGAGGAAGAATTTCAGAACATGTTACTACTTGCTAAATCAATGGGGGTACAACATGTAGAAGTTGTGGTTGAGTTGAAAAGTGATATTAGTCAGTCAAGTAGTTTGGGATTGGTGCGTGTGGGGGTTGAGGAGGAAATTGATGCACTACGGAGATTTTGCCACCGTAAGGAGAAGGTGTTGTTGTCAGCCCCTTGGGCAAATGGTATTACACATGTGGGACAACGGTTTGTTAGAGGTGCACAAGAATTTCGTGACGTTTTATGTAAGTATGCCATCCAATGTGGGTTTCAGTTTACATACGTGAAGAACGAGACAACAAGAGTTACTGCTGTGTGTGCGATGCGGGAGGAGAGGAGCTGCTTGTGGGCTATACATTGTAGAGCACAACGAGCAAATGATTTTTTCTACATCAAGAGTTTTAGTGATGTGCATACTTGTGGTACGGATGTCCGAACATCAAAGAATCCGCAAGTTAGTTCAGATTTGGTGTCGAGTACCATATCTGAAATTGTGAGGGACAAGCCGTTGACTCGGCCGTGTGATGTTGTGACTATTTTGAAGAGGGATTATGGGCTAGATGTGAGTTACCATGTCGTATGGTTGGCTGTGGAGAAAGCAAAGGCTGGTATTCATGGAGATCACTCATTATCGTTTGACCAGCTGCGGTGGTATTCGGATGTTGTGATGCGGTACAATCCGGGGAGTTATGTCAATATTGACTATGATGCGAGTAGTCAACAGTTTTGTCGTTTCTTTGTGTCATTCGCTGCGTGTATTTTTGGGTTCAATTCTTGTCGGCCTTTATTATTCTTGGATGGAACATTCCTCAAAGGAAAGTACAAAGGTCAGCTACTTGCGGCAACGGCGAAAGATGGAAACAATGGTTAGTATTTTTTTTACCTATATATTCTTGTCAATATTCACATTGACATGCATAGTATGGACAAATGAGTGATTGAGAAATTATAAGTAATGTGAACATTGACATTAGTATGCACTGATGTGAATGTTCACATTTGTGTCTACTAATGACAATAATGTGAACATTCACATTATTATACACTGATTCATTCACATTATTATACATCTGTGTCTGCTAATGACAGTAATGTGAACATTCACATTCACATCAGTGTATACTACTGTCAGTTGATCCATTAATGAATAGTACTGTGAATGTTCACATTATCAATTACTGAACAATCAAAAATGAATTATTAATGGTCGTTAATGTGAATGTTCACATCATTGATGTTTATGAACTTGAATCCAGAAATAACAATAGTAATAGGGCAATGTAGATATAAACATTCACATGACCTGTTTCGTTTATATTGTTTTCTATTCACTTTGGAATATTGTGAACAGTTGCGTATTGGTGTTGTGTTGTAGGTCTGTTTCCTGTTGCATTTACGATTGTTGATTCGGAGACCACGGCGAATTGGTCGTGGTTCTTGCATGAACTTGGGAAGGTTGTTGATGGTAAGCGCCATATTACTTTTATTTCGGATCGTAATCTTGGCCTGTTAGAAGCTATGCCGAAGGTGTTCCCATCGACTCATCACAGTTATTGCTTACAACACTTGAAGAGCAATTTAAGAGACCGGATGAAAGGAATTGATAATGGATTCAGGGATCACCTAGTAAGTAGTTTGGGTGATTGTGTTTATGAGCCAACTGTGGTAGGGTTCCATGAAAAGCTTGCAAAATTAAAAGAGGAGGGTAAACAACGAGCACATGATTTTTTCAAGGACTTGGCACCTGAGCACTGGGCAAATTCATACTTCAGGTAATAATATTTTCATAAAGTGTTCCATTTGTCAAGTTTAGAATGGTAGCGATGTGAATTTTCAGTTAAGAATTGTAAAAATCTTCCAATTGTGTTTCATGTTCAATGTCAATGATGTGAATGTTCACATCTGATAATGATGACTAATTTGAATGATGCGAATGTTCACATCTGTTGTCATATTTTGCCGTTGTTAACATTCACATCATTCTGTCATTTAAGTTGATGTTAATGTTCACATCTGTCTATTGTTTAAGTTGATGTTAATGTTCACTGCGAATGATGTTAATGTTCACATCAGTCAACATGAATGTTCAGACCTGTTAAATTTCGTATTGGAAAATGTTTGTGATATTGTGCAGGGGCATGCGTTATGGGGAGATGACTTCCAATGCGGCGGAGTCATTTAATAACAGGATTAAAGAAGCACGTAATCTTCCTATCACTCTAATGGTGGACACAATTCGTACTCAGTTGATGCGGCAAATGTCTACACGGCGTGACCAAGCAAACAAATGGAATGAGCTTATTTGTCCTACATTCGAAACAAGGCTTATGGATTCGTTCAATGACAGCAGGTCTTGGCAAGTTAGCAAAGCCAATGAGGATGTGTTTGAAGTTCATTCGATACCATCTGTTACTGTTGATATTGCGAGGCGTACATGTTCGTGCTTCAAATGGCAAATCAACGGATTCCCATGTGACCATGCTGTTGTTGCCATTCAGAAGAGCCGCTACAATCTCAATGATTGTGTGGAACATTACTTTCATGTATAGACATATCGTGCAGCGTATTCGGGTGCCATATTCCCTATACCATCGGTGGAGAAGCCGCCTTTTGATCCCATGGACTTCACTATATACCCGCCAACTGTGAAAAGACCACCCGGAAGGCCGAAAAAGACTAGGATCCCATCAAGGGGTGAGAAACTGAAGAAAATAAGGTGCGGGAGATGTGATAAGCTGGGGAGCCATAATCGGAAGTCATGCAAGGAGCCGATATAGGATGTACATTTTTCATTTCAATGTTGTGTTTTACATTGGATTCTTATATTCATTTTTGAAATAAGATTGTGTTGTGTTGGCAAGCAAAATAATGGCTTGGCAAACTTAGTATTTCATTTGTACTTTTTCATTTTCTTTTTGTGTATGAAACTAATATTTTGTTAAAGTTGTAATGATAAATACATGATGTGGACATTCACACTTACGTAAAAGAATAATATTATGTGAAAACTTGCACATGGGTTGAACTTTTTTACCTTATTGTTGTCAATGTTGACATGAATATAAGCTGTGATCTAAACTTTCACATGCATAAAGATTGACATGGTGTGAACATGCACAACTGTTATGAATGAAAAAAAATGTGAATATTCACACCTGTGTATGTTACCCGTAATGATGTCATGCAAACAATGTGTACATTCCTGCATAAAGTATGTGTATTACATAAAAATCGGGTTCCAAAAATCGCATCAATTATGCTCATCACAACACGGCATTATGAATATCATAAGTGAGTATGAACATTCACATCAGTGTTGTAACTGTGAACATTCACATCTGTCAAACATTAGTGCATATGAATATCATAAGTGAATGTTCACATTTGGCAGAGAATCATAAAACATTCACAACTGTTATGAACAAGAACAAATGTGAATATTCACACTTGTGTATGTGATCCGTAATGATGTGACATAGATATTCCTGCAGAAAATATGTATACTATAGAACAATGGGGTTCAAACCATCGCAGAAATTATGCTCATCACAACACAGCAGTATGAATATCATAAGTGAGTATGAACATTCACATCAGTGTTGCAACTGTGAACATTCACATCTGTAAACATTAGTGCATATGAATATCATAAATGAATGTTCACATTTGGCAGAGAAGAATGACATTTACAACTGTTATGAGCAAGAACAAATGTGAATATTCACACATGTGTATGTGATCCGTAATTATGTCATGTAGACCAAGTGTACACTCCTGCACAAAGTATGTGTATTATAGAACAATTAGGTTCAAACATTCGCAGAAATTACACTCATAACAACACAGCAGTATGGATATCGTAAGTGAATGTGAACATTCACATTAGTGGTGCAACTGTGAACATTCACATCTGTAAAACATAACAACACCAAAAGTAGTTCAAAATTCGCAGCTGGCTTTTTCCCATTAACAGATGTTGTATCACTGTTTTACAATTAGTTGTTGTGTCAAAATGTCAACGCATTCCATATTAACATTCATATCGACTGTTGGTTAGTTTGTAGGTGGATACCCCCCACCTATAGGTTTTAATGAAGCTCTGATTTCTTATGATTCAAAAAACTATGCACTAACAAATCTCGTAGTCCACACCATTCTGAACTACTGAGGCTGCCCACAATTTCTTCATGGTATATGTGCGCCCGCATGATGTAACATATTGCAGGTCCGCAGTCTACTCTGTAAATGCGAAATGGTTTTGATTAGCAGTTGACATAAATATTTGCATAATGGTTATGGAGGATTTGTAAAAAATGTAGTGAGGCTTACGAGTCGTCGCCTTGCTGAGGACAGACATCAACACTTTTGATTGGTTGTGCTGGATTTTGGCCTGCTAACTTAGTGTATAGCGATGATAACTCGCCAAAAACGCTCACAACATGCTCAGTGTACTGCCTCTGTGTATGGAATTTCAAATTAGGCACCAACAAACATATGTGTGTGTACAGTCATTTAATGCATGAGAACAAGTCATATTTGTGTTCAAAAATAGCCACTTACAACTTCATGTGCTTGGTCGATATGTGGGTCATGTATGCCTGTTCTTGGGCATAATGAGTTGTAATGCCTCCACAAATTGTCTTTAGCATCATACACAACTATCGTCCAGTGGTACTCATGATGCAATGGGAATAGTAGGTATCTCTCTCCTTGGTAGTTTTTGACATGTGCATCAATGTGTTTACTCCTTTTGCGAGGATAGTACTCTCGTATCACTTTCTGTACACATTGGACAAATAATTAATGGACTGTGAAGTTTCACATTCACATTACAAATAATGGAATGATAGATTTTACCAAACACATGCTCGTGAAGATGAATGAGGCTTCATCCGAAGTTGGGTTGACCACCTTTTATTGTTCATGCAACAGTTCAGCATATGCATCTACGAGCTACACAAACATGGGGTCATATTATATAGATTTGTGGCTGTGTGTGCATATACATGAAGAGTGAATTATGTTTGTAATGGCATACATTGCTGTGTATTGATTCCTCCTTGATAAGGTTGACAATGTCATCAAAATACACATGTGTAGCCTTTGAATCTCCTTTCCACACCAGCAGCTTGTGCATTATGAACAAACCAATGTGAATATTTACATTGCACAGATCTGAACAAACCAAAAAAATTAAACACAGTGATGAATATAGACTATTACGGAATGTGAATGTTAACATTAGATGTTTGTACAGTCACTTACTCATCGCCTCCACTTTTTTGTAAAGCTTGGACCTTTTGTTTGTCTTGTTTGGACATCTTGCTCCAGACTTTGAACTTGTTGGTCAAGGATAATTTTTTTGGCTGCTTCGCTGGTGGGCGTTTCTCCATATCTTCAATCATTTCGACTGGATGGGATTGCTTTTGGCCAGGTAAGTCTGGGTACTGGAAGTCAGGCAAGCGATATTCTTTGCGATCTTTTTCCTTTATACGCTTGACCCTAAAAGATGGGCTGATATTGTGTTGCATTGGGCTAGGGGGTTGCTTTTCTGCCACAGCCTGTGTGACAATGTGGACTAACTGGTCATCGTAAAGATCCTGAAGAATTGTTTTATCGCATTCTAAGTCGATGACCAGCTGCGTTAAGCGTTTGATTTCTTTATCCTTCTGCTCCATGCACTTCTTTATTTCGATATTCATGTTGGGCGGGCTGGACTGGTTAAACAATTTATGTTCAAGATCAGCTATGACTCTTGCCCTTAACTCCCATGAAAATTGAAGGTGTTTGTACTTTGCTTCCCATTGCCTTATGACGCCCCAAGCCTTCCGATTTTCTTTGATAAGCACATCAATGATATCAGGTTGGTTTGTGTTTGGTATTGCAATAGCTCTGTCATAATGTTGGCTGCTAAATGGAATGTGAATGTCCTCATTACTGTCCTTTAGCTCCACCCCATCCCCAGAAAAGTGGGAGTTGCTGCCATTGTGTTGTTCTCCCTTGATGTCAGACAGGTTGGGAGATGTTATGGCTGGTTCATAAATTTCAGGCTCCACCTTCAATGTTTTACGCTTGAACTTTTGTAATTCTGTTGGGATTGCAAAGAGTTCACCGGCATTAACCTGAAAATGAAAAAAATATGTTACTTAACGTATATATTTGGGTGGTGTTATAATGTGAATGTTTTGATCAGTAGTTGAAGGCCCTACCTCATTAAAACCCAAATTAGCTAAAGAGGTGGTTTTCATCTTCTTCTATAAAGCAGTCAGATCCCACTTCACACGGCGAGGAAAAGCATTGGGTTTGTAAGGTTGTAGGATGGTTGTGTGCTCACACAACTAATACTTCAATAAAACAAGAAACACATATTGTTATTTAGCATTTGCATAGTAATGGCAACATATGTGAATATTAATCACAGTGGCACTGTTGTGAACATCCCAGTAGTATATTATCATCGAATGTGAACATTCACATCAGTGGTTCAGATGTGAACATTCACATCTGTGAAACGTAAGTGATGTGGCACTGTTGTGAACATTCACAATAGTATGTTATGAGTGAATGTCATCATTCACATCAGTGGTTCAGATGTGAACATTCACATCTGTGAAACATAAGTGATGTGGCACTGTTGTGAACATGCACAGTAGTATGTTATGAGTGAATGTGATCATTCACATCAATGCTTTAGATGTGAACATTCACATTTGTGAAACATAATTGCCTATGGAGCAGTGTTGTGAACATTCACAGTAGTATATTATGAGTGAATGTGGACATTCGCATCAGTGATTCAGATGTGAACATTCACATCAGTGGCACTGTTGTGAACATTCACAGTAGTATATTATGAGTGAATGTGAAATCAGTGATTCAGATGTGAACATTCACATCTGTGAAATATAATTGCCTATGGACATTCACATCAGTGGTACAGGTGTGAATGTTCACAGTTGGCTTAGATGAACAACACTGAAGGACATGTGAATGTTATTATTTGATAACATGGGTACTTACCATCAACAACATGACACGGCCGGTGACTTTTGCTGGATTTTTGTCATTTTGGGAAATAGACGATGTCAACGTTGTCCTAATTTGCTTGGCCCAATCATATTCTTGCATGCTTTCCAATGGGACCATATGTGCGTAGTAGCCCCATCCTATTGTCTCTCCGCTTGTTGAGAAAAAAAGCTTTTGGCAAGCATACATGCACACTAGTCTGGTAACTTCTTCGTTGTCATCTTTCTTTTTGCCTTTCAATGCTTCGGTCAAAAGGGTGTGTATCCATTTTGAAGTCAACCGGCTGACGTTTTTGCATCTTTTGTTTACAATGCCAGTCTTTGGTTTCGCACCATATGATATGTCCATCGGCTTGCTGCCACAGTCCACACCAAAAATCAGCTTGATGTCGCTGTTGTGTATGTTCATCTTCTTCTCCCCAATGTAGAAGACATCTTTTGAAGCTTTATACATTTGTAGTACATGCACAACAACATCATCATACTTCATGCATTTGTTAAGGTCGATCTGATTGTTTCTCACTGCATCAAACAAATTCCAAAAAGGTGTTTGTTGAAGGCACCCAAGCTGTGCTTGTGTGAACTTGGTGGTTTTCATTAATTTGACCAGTCCGGTCATATTAGATCTGTAGTTCATATGGCGCATGTCGACATTGGTGCTAGTATTTGTTTGTGGGGTTTCTTCCTTCACATGGTACTCATCTCTTTTTCTCTTTGCGGTTTTCTTTTGTGTGACATCTGCAAAATGGAGCATTTAAAAAAAATTAAGTGAAGGCTCATGTGATTAGCATAGTGGAACAGATGTGAACATTCACAGTATTTCCACTGATGTGCATGTTCACAGTTGTGTGCGTGGGTGTGAATGACCAGAGTTTGTGTGTGGTTGTGAACATTCACATCTGTACATGAATGTGTATGTTGACTGTGTCAGCACAAACACACTGTACATATTGTGTCAGTGTGTGGAAAACAATGTATTTTTATACAACCATGAACACCATTGAAGAACATGTGGATGTTAACACAAACATATAAAATGATGGATCAACTTATTGGATCACCATTAACAATCAACAATACCAACAAGGCAAACATTCACAATAGGGGGAAAAAAATCTAAATATCCCTATTCATTGGCCCAATATTTTCAATCCATGTGAATGTTCACAGCATAGAAGAACAGCACCAATAATATCTGATTGTCCTAAAATTTTCAGGCAATGTGAATGTTCACAGTATAGAACAACAACACCAATAATATCTGACTTTCCTAAAATTTTCAGGCAATGTGAATGTTCACAGCCTAGAACTATAGCACCAATAATATCTGACTATCCCAAAATCTCCAGGCAATGTGAATGTTCACAGCATAGAACAACAACACCAATAATATCTGACTCTCCTAAAATTTTCAGGCAATGTGAATGTTCACAGCCTAGAGCAAAAGCACCAATAATATCTGATTGAACTAAAACTTTCAGGCAATGTGAATGTTCACAGCCTAGAACAACAGCACCAATAATATCTGATTCTCCTAAAATTTCCAGGCAATGTGAATGTTGACAGCATAGAACAACAACACCAATAATATCTGAATCTCCTAAAATTTTCAGGCAATGCGAATGTTCACAGTCTAGAACAAAATAAACCAATAATATCTGATTGTCCTAAAATTTTCAGGCAATGTGAATGTTCACATCTTTCAACAACAAGATCAATAACAGAATTGGCCAAAGAGTGTCAATGCATGTGAATTTTCACAGCATACAACAACAACACCATTAATACCTGATTACCCAAACATTTTAACTCAATGTGAATGTTCACATCTTTTATCAACAACAACAAAACAGAATTGGCCAAAACATTTTGAAACCATGTGAATGTTCACAGCATTGAACAACAACCGAATAACATCTGGAATAATTTCATTATCAAACCATTTTCAATCAATGTGAATGTTCACAGCTTTCAATAACAACAACTACAACCAAAACATTTTCGAATGTTCATAGTTGTGAACACAATGTAATGGCAACTGTAATGTTTTTGACTGCAAAAATCAATAAAATTAGGGATTACGATTAAGGGGTTCAGAATAAATGTTAGGGTATGAACAATATGGACTCCTATATATTGTATGCATAGGAAAAGGGGATATTTGTAAAAGTTCACAATGTTGGTTGTTGATAAAGAGGTTTAGGGTTTAAACACACGAATGAGTAGAACGCTTACGTTTTTTGCCCATTTCGACGACAAAGATGTTGAGACGAAGGGACGATGCGACGAAGGAACGTATACAGTTTTCTAGGCGTATGAACGACGAAGAAGATGATGAGACGATGTGACGATGGAACGAAGACAGTCTTCTCGGCGTAGGGACAACGGAGAAGATGATGAGACGATGCGACGATGCAACGATGGAAGGAATACAGTCTTCTGGGCATTGAGGCGATGTGGAATATGGTTTTGGATTTCTGAACTGTAGAGGTACTGTGCGTGATTTCCTGCGCAAGAATAGAGAGGGGAAGAGAGACGGTTATTAGATTCAAAGAGAGAGAGAGAGAGAGGCGCGTGTTTTTTTGAGGGCTTTTTTGGTCTTTTTATATGAAATGGACCTAATGGAATATTATAAAACACTATGGGTTTTATGGAACAACACTCTTAGATATTGGATTTACTGAAAAAGCACCCTTATTTAAACCATGGTTTGAAATAATAATTTAGATACAAAGAAAATAAACCATAATTACACACATGCATGGATTTTTAATTTATAAGATTAGACTAGCACAATATTAAATAAACCACAATACGCCCATACATGGATTACTAATTTAATATATTTAATGAATTAGACCAACACGATAATTAATTTTTTATCCAAATAATTAATTGAAGTAATGATCTTAAACCTGCCCAGAAATTTTCAGGATATATCTTTGGTAATTCAAATTATAAATAAATTATTTATACAATTCTAAAATTCGTGAAAATCTACAGAATATTCAATAAACATGTTTAGGTCATTTTCAGAAATAATTTCTCAAATATAATTTATAAATAATTCTGTAAAATTCCCAAAAATTTCATGACACAGATTTATCACATTTTCTTAAATTAATTCCATACTTAAATTTATAAATTAATTCCATACTTAAATTTATAAATCAAATCCATAATGTAAAAATTTATTATGAAATTAGACTTCTCAAATTTAATTTTTATTTAGAAATTACTAGATTTGGTTTAATATAAATTTTTTAATGATTTTTCAAAATAGTAAAATCTGTCTTGTAGTTTCAAATTTAATTAAATTTTTTTATAAATTTGTACAAAGCTCAATAATTGTTGCAAAAATTCCTGAATGAATTAGATATCATTCTCAACAACTTCGTAGAAGAAATTATCTTCAAGTTTTGGGTATAACATTTTCTAAAAATTCGTACAAATCTTCTAGCAGATTTAAGAGCCAAATAAAATCTTCAAATCCTGTCTTTAATGGTATAAACTACACATGCAAGTCTATTTCCACAATAATACCATGACTTTAAGACTGCCAATATCTTCAAATATTAGATATACAAATCACAAAATTTGTATACAACTATAAACAAAATTTTATCTACAAATTTAGTCATTTTATCATATGAATATAATCTGAAAATTTTAACAATTAAAAAAAAAAATGCGAGAGTTGAGAGGGTTTTCTTACTTAGTTGTAGGATTGAAATAGGATAGTGAAATGATAAGAAAATATGCAACCTTCTTAACCATCTCCTCTTATTCTCTTACTCCGCTTCACAGATTTTCTTTTCTTCCCTTCTTCACCGAATGCAAGCATGCATGTATATATATACAATGCATTGCTGAGCCCCTCTCTCTCTCTCTCTCTCTCTCTCTCTCTCTCTCTCTCATCATTCTCTCTAGTCACTTCGTATCTTCCAATTCCAAGAAATATGATGAAGTTATGGTTTCTATGTTAATATGCAAACAAACAAGTGGCAATGTTGCCACCAAAAAATCTGCCGAAGTTTTTTTTTTTTTTGTATATTTGTGTATTTGTGTGGATTTCTTAAAATTGATACACTAAGATTTTTAACTAAGGTATTTGGTAAGAATAATTATCATGTTGAATCCTTATTAAAATAATTTATAAATAACAAATATTGAAGATCCACAAAATTATTATTCTTAATAATATCTTTGTTTGTGATTGAATTGGGTTAATTTTAAAACTAACTTTTACACTAATATATTTCAGGTAGACTCTAGATAAAATTTATTTATTTATTTATTTATATACATATACATTTTAAAATATTTAAATGCGGATTCTCACAGACCGAGAGTCCTTTTTGTTTATTGAAGGCCTTACCTTAGAAATTATAAGTCATAAGGCATTTATTATGATCTTCTCTAGTTTCTTGAACTGTGAACACTCAACATGTATTTTGAACTATTAACTTATAGTTCAATGGAAAAGAGAACCTTTGGACTAGTTTTGTAATTTCTTGTTTGTTATATATAACTATCATGTTGAATATTGTTTTGTTATTAAATAATTTGGGGGTGGTACAGTTATATTATCTATATTTACTTGCCGCTTTAGTGTCTATTTATATATACTACAAAAATTCTTAAAATCATATGTTATCCTTTCGTTTTCTTCTATTAATTTTTTCCCTTCTCTCAATTTTTCATATTTGTTTGAGAGTAGTGGATTGATCATAATTTTTGAAATTTAAATAACAAAATTATTTTTTTTTTACTACTCAAAAAAAAAAAAAATAGAATTAATTAACTAAAAGTCCTATTTACAAACGTTATGATAGTTCAAGTCCTATCTAAGATTTTTTAAACTAATAAGTCTTATTTAGTAAAACTGAGAATGTTACCATTTTTTTTTAAAATTTTTAAAATTAAGAACATTATCAATTTTGCATAGTAATGTGTTAAATAATTGTTTCATTAACTGATGAAAAAAAAAGGAGTATGAAATTAAACGTTTTTGTCTTTCTACTTATTAGGTTGATTCAACTATCTAATAAAATTGAGAACATTATCAGTTTTGTCAGTTTTAAAAGTTTTTTTTTTGGGAAAATTATTGATAAATCTCATTTAGAAGTGTTTTAACTCAAGAAGTCCATGAAGGAATTTTTTAACCCATTTAGTCCCATGTATGTATAGTTTTATTCCATAAAGTCCTTTTTCTTGATTTACACTATTTTCTTGGACACTTATGCCCTTATATTTAATTTTGATACCCTTATAAATATTTTTTGAACGGTTAGCAATTTTATGATGTGAACATTCATATTTTAAAATTCACATTGGTAGGAATGTAAAATTGGCCCGTGGGCGGCTCGAAACCCGTCTGCCAGCCGGGGCGGGCCCGGCCCGTTGACAATGTGAATATTCACATTGACATGTTAACATTCACATTAATAGGAGTGTAAAATTGGCCCGCGTCCCGTGGTGGCGCGAAACTCGCCCGTGGCCCATGACAATGTGAATATTCACGTTGACATGTTAACATTCACATTGATAAGAGTATAAAATTGGTCCGCGGCCCATGGGCTGCCAAAAGCCTGCCCGCGGCCCGGGGCTGGCCCGGCCCGTTGACAATGTGAATATTCACATTGACATGTTAACATTCACATTGATAAGAGTATAAAATTGGTCAGCGTCCCGTGGGCGGGCCCGCCCCGGCCCGTTGACAATGTGAATATTCACATTGACATGTTAACATTCACATTGATAGGAGTGTAAGATTAGCCCGCGCCCCATGGCTGCCTGAAACCCGCCCACGGCCCGTGGGCGGCCCGGGGTGAGCCCAGCCCGTTGACAATGTGAATATTCACATTGACATGTTAATATTCACGTTGATAAGAGTATAAGATTGGCCCGCGCTCTGTGGCTGCCCAAAACCCGCCCACGGCCCGTAGGGAGCCCGGGGCGGGCTCGGCCCCGCCTGTTGACAATGTGAATATTCACATTGACATGTTAAAATTCACATTGATAAGAGTATAAAATTGGCCCGTGCCCCGTGGCTGCTCGAAACTCGCCCACAGCCCGTGGGCGACCCAGGGCGGGCCCGGCCCGGCCTGTTGACAATGTGAATATTCACATGGACATATTAACATTCACAATGATAAGAGTATAAAATTGGCCCGCGGCCCATGGGCAACCAAAAGCCCGTCCGCAGCCCGGGGCGGACCCGGCCCGGCCCGGCCCATTGACAATGTGAATATTCACATTGACATGTTAACATTCACATTGATAAGAGTGTAAAATTGGCCCGCAGCCCGTGGGCGGCCCGAAGCCCGACCGCAGCCCGAGGCGGGCTTGGCCCGACCCGTGACAATGTGAATATTCACATTGACATGTTAACATTAACATTGATAAGAGTGTAAAATTTGCACACTGCCCGAAGCTCGCCTGCAGCCCGGGGTAGGCCCGGCCCGACCCGTTGACAATGTGAATATTCACATTGACATGTTAACATGCACATTGATAGGAATGTCGAATTGGCCCGCCGCCCGTGGACTGCTCGAAGCCCGCCCACGGCCTGGGGCAGGCTCGTTTGGGTCCAGGCCCGAGCATGTCTGAGACCCTAGGCTAGGGCCTAGGCCATCACTTTGAAGCCTGGCTCGGCCCATCGGCCCGCTTAAGGCCCATTCAATGCTCGGTCTGAGGCTCAGCCCGCCTGAGGCACAATATCCTTTTTTTGTGGAAAATAATAAAATTTTGGTAGAAAAAATAAAAAAAAATTTTAAAAAAATGGCCAGGCCCGCCCAAGCCCGTCTAAGCTCGAGCCTAGGCCTAGGCCCACTGGCCCGACCCAAGGCGGTCTTCGGGCCACGGGCCAATTTTACACTTCTATCAATGTGAATGTTAATATGTCAATGTGAATATTCACATTGTCACGGGCCGAGCCAGGCCCGCCCCAGGCAGCGGGCGGGCTTCGGGCCGCCCACGGGCCGCGGGCCAATTTTACACTCCTATCAATGTGAATGTTAATATGTCAATGTGAATATTCACATTGTCACGGGCGGGGCCGGGCTCTCCCCGGGTCGCCCACGGACTTCGGGCCGCCCATGGGACGCGAGTCAATTTTACACTCTTATCAATGTGAATGTTAACATGTCAATGTGAATATTCACATTATCAACGGCCCGGGCCCGCCCCGGCAACGGGCGGGCTTTGGGCCGTCTACAGGCCGCGGGCCAATTTTACAGTCCTATCAATGTGAATGTTAATATGTCAATGTGAATATTCACATTGTCACGGGCCGGGCGGCCCCGGGCAGCGGGCGGGCTTCGGGCCACCCACGGGCTTCGGGCCGCCCATGGGACGCGAGTCAATTTTACACTCTTATCAATGTGAATGTTAACATGTCAATGTAAATATTCACATTATCAACGGGCCGGGCCCGCCCCGACAACGGGTGGGCTTCGGGCCGCCCACAGGCCGCGGGCCAATTTTACAGTCCTATCAATGTGAATGTTAATATGTCAATGTGAATATTCACATTGTCACGGGCCGGACCGGGCTCGCCCCGGGCCGCCCACAGGTTGCGAGCTAATTTTACACTCCTATTAATGTGAATGTTAACATGTCAATGTGAATATTCACATTGTACATGGGCCGGGCCCCTACACATTGACGAAATGAACATTCACATTGACAGTGTGAACATTCACATTAGGGGTATTTTGGTAATTATGTCACTCATAGGACTTATTGAAACATAAGAAAATAATATGAACTAAATAGAATATAAGTAGATGAAAAGGGTATTTTGGTCTTCTTATCTCAAATAGGACCTAATGGAATAGTCAAAAAGAATATGGATTGGATGGAACATAAGTAATTAAAGATGGATTTATGGAAAAAGCTCCCTTTTTTTTTTTCAATTTTGCACATTAATGTTCCATCATCATGCTTCTTTATAGACACAAAATTTTTAATTTTGTACAAAAAAATAATTTAATTTTTTCAAAAAATATATTAGTTTTTTTTTTTTTTTGCACATAATTTATTTTTAGTTTTTTCAATTTTAAAGTTGATGTTACAAAGTTTTGAAAATCAAAATAAATGTCAAATGATCATATTCTTTTATAGATAATCATAATGATGAACAATCATTGTTTGAATGATAATTCTGATTATTAAAACTTTAATGAGATTTGAAGGTCCAAAAAATTTTAGTTAGGAGTTAATGGAATATAAGTTAATAAATTAGAACTTGTATATAAATGTACCAAAAAATTATAACAAAAGTAACAGTTTTTGTATTGTAATCATTTTGTTGCTATATATTTAAGGGTAATGCTATAGTGTGCAACTTACACCTTACACCTTTTTGTGTTCACTTACACCTTACACTTACACCTTTTTTACCTTGCACTTACACCTTTTGTGTAAGTGGCACATGGTGTGCAACTTATACATTTCATTTATACCTTCCACTTACACTTACACCTTACACTTACACCTTTTGTGTGAGTGGCACATGGTGTGCAACCCACTTACACCTTTTGTGGGTTGCACACTTAAGAAGAAGCCTATATTTAATTGCTGCAAACTGTTATTCTTTTTTCTTTTTGAATAAAGTTATCTATTTTTTAGCCATATCTATTTGATGTTGTGAAAATAAAGGCTGACGAAGAAAAATAAAGGTATCATTTGATTTAATTTTTGAGTCACAATTTGGCTGTCCCAAATCCAAAATTCGTAATGGATTTTTAAAACTTATTTCAAAATTCATAACTAAAAAGTTTTCAATTTTCAAAATTCTTTTCAAAAATTCATTTTCAAAATTAATTTCAAAACTCTTTATATGATTTGATTTTTTTCTATTTTCTTTATAAAAAAAATTCAAAATTATTTTTTTTTTGATATAATTATTTTTTATGTTTTTAAAAAAGTACTTATTATTATTTATTATTTTTTCAAGAAAATATTTTTCAAAACTTTTTTTTGAAAAAAATATTTTTTTAATCCAATTTTCCAAAAAAAAATTTTATTTTATTTTTTATTTTCTTAAAAATTTAGAATGAGTGGTAGAAGTTGTGCCCATCTAGACGGGCTTAAATGGGTATGTCCAACCTATACAAGTTTTCAATTTTTAAAACTCTAAATATTACTTTCAAAATATATAATTCAACAACTAGATTCAAAATTCTTTTTAAAACTCATAACCAAATAAGTTTT
Organism: Camellia granthamiana; assembly: GCA_036172215.1. Lineage (NCBI taxonomy): Eukaryota > Viridiplantae > Streptophyta > Magnoliopsida > Ericales > Theaceae > Camellia > Camellia granthamiana. The sequence continues at coordinate 90,715,233 of CM069912.1, forward strand.
CAATTTTCAAAATATTTTTAAAAAACTTATTTTTCAAAATATAACTCAAAACTCTTTTAATCCTGTTGATCAAGTTTGCACTCCTCCAAACAACGTTGCTTTGCCACCTGAAAACACAAACGTGAGCTAACCGGTGGGTGTGTGCCGGAAACCCCTCCGATGCCTAAGTCAGCAACTAGAAAATAGACAATAAGCTCTGTGTATTATAGAGTAAGAATTGTGATACCTTTACATAGGTCCTGCTATGAGCTTTTATAGATTCTGCCCGGCTCAATCCTAGTAGGATTCCAACTCTCCTTATAAGAGTCCTCCTATGAATCACACACCCGACTCACTACCAACCAAGTGAGATGGTTTACACAATCCTAGTAGGACTCTACTCTCCTTAGCAGAGTCCTCATAGGAATTACATTCCCAAGGATAATGCTTATTCTGATAACTCCTTACTCACTGCTTGTCTAAGTGAGATAGTTGCAACTCTTACTCTGGCTAACACAAGACATAACCGTACTTACACAGCTCGGTGCTAATTAAGTCAATTTAGTCAACCTAGTCTTTGGAATGACCTCCTGCCGAGCTATCTTTTAGATCGGTCCGATTCCCACAAATACCTCGGTCTACGACCGCTAGACCAGGCCACTGATAGCCCACCTTTGACCGAACCAATGCGACCAAGGACCAAGGCTACCGAGATAATTACCTCGGTCCGTGGCTCGGCCCAAGACTATATCTATCTCGGTTCATTCCAACGGACTTACTCAGCTTGGCCCAATTTATGAATAAATTACCCTCTCATGTATACTATTATTCTTTTATTATATTATATATATTGTAACAATAGTAACCAGTATTGGCCACTGAAATTACTCTAGGCATGCAATGGTAATGGTAGGACGAGGTATTAAAAAAAATGTTAACAAAGAGGGGATTCTACCAAGAAGTGGCTAAGTGGATAACGCAACTGCATTCTATACGAAAAAGTATAGCTCAAATTTCGATTAAGACTACCATTTATATTGTGACATGTGGGTAAGGTTTATTGGTAATCAATTATCCGATAGGTCCTGATCTTAGATGTCATGATATTTTCATGGCGCATCCTTTTTCTTAGGTTTCGTTTGGAATGTGGGGTTGACTTTTTAATTTTTGGTCTTTTTGGCTATTTTAGGTCTCATTTAGGAATATACTATTTTAGTAATTTTTTAATTTTTTATAAAAGACGTGTAGAAAAGTAGAGAGAATGATGTGATAACTTATAGTGACTTCTTGACTTTTTAGTTAAAATGTATAGTTGACAAACGAGGCCAGCCTGGGGCTAAAAAGTTTAATTTATGATGTACTTTTTGACTTTTTTGACTTTTGTAAGAGAAAAAATAAAATGATTATGGTTTAGATGTGACATTTTATCTTATTTACTTTTTAGCTTATTTTATTTTTTTGTGATTAAAATTGCCAAAACCTCTCAAACCCACATGCCAAACGAAACTTAATTAAAAAAAAAAAAATTGTGAATTGCGTCTCAAGTGTAAAATGAGCAGTGATTGAGAGCTCTAGAGCTGGGGCTCTAAACCCAACTCTAATAACGTGGAAAATCAAAAAAAAACAAAAACAAAAAAAACAAAAACAAAAAGAAAACAAAAAAACAAAATCAAAACATCACATCATAATGAGACCCACTCCCATTAGAGCTGTCAATTATTTTTGAGGTAAAATAGGTTGCTAGAGGGCAGTACATGAAATGTACACTATATAAAAGGGAGCTTCTATTTGCACACACCCTTTCCACTCTTTGCACATTCTTCTCACTACACACATCTAAAAAATTAATCTCAAATTATTTTGCTCACTGCACATACCTTTTATTCCACACACACACACACACACCCAGACCCCTAAACCCATCTCTCCGAACGATGCAAAAACACACCCATTCCATTGTCAGCCCCGTCTCTCACATACGTCCATCTCTCACAGTCTCCCTTTCGTCCCTAAAAGTTACATCCATCCATTGACGACATCTTATTGAACCATTGAAATAATTCTTCACATTTGGAGAACTTAGGTTAGTTTACTTATTTCAATCCCAATTCCTATTTCATTTGTAATGTAGGGTTTGTTTTTACCATTTTTTAAGCAAACGAACGCATAGCCCACCGAAATGAGCAATTTGTTCCTCATTTGGAACTGGTTTTCCGAAAATAAACAACTTGTTCGAAAGTAGAATTCCGAAAATTATCATTTATTTCAATAGTAAAATTCTGAAATTTTTTCATTCTTTCGACATTCAACTTCCGAATATGTTTAATTCAGACAACATTCAACTTCTGAAATGAATTTGGTTTTTTGGTTTTCAACTTTTGAACAGAATAGATATTTGCGATTTTCAACTTCTGAACGGTTTTGTTTTTTGTTTTTTCCCCCCCCCCATTTTTGTATATTCTTTTTACAATTGTATACTCATTAAATATATTTATTTTTGCAGAGAATATGGATTCTGAATGTCAACAACGTGTCCCACCTACTGTTTCAAATAGACGTCGTCGTGAATTGGATATTGACCATGAAAAGGGACGAGGGCATGGGCGAGGACGTGGACGAGGACGAGGACGAGGTCAAGGTCGAGGTCATGGTCTGGGTCATGGTCGAGGTCGTGATCCAGTTTTGGTAGAATATGATATCTCCAGTGCCAGTCAAAGTTGGAGCCGAAGCCAAAGACGAGTTGAAGGTGATGATATACCTAACATTGCCGTGGAGGATGCCCCTCTACCCGATTCTTCTTCTGTTCAGGAAGAGGACCTTACTCACGCTTTTCCAGGTAGACCGACTAATCCATCAATACTACGAAGTTTCAATAGTCATGTCGCTGCAGCTATTTGGCAGGGAGAGGTAAATATTCCTGAGTAGAAGTGAAATTCATTTGTATATGATTTTTTTTTGTGTTATATAGTAGTTTCTAATGAGATATTCATTTGTTTTATAGGAACAAGGGCCCCTAAAGTGTCATAATCACTCTTCGAAGATCTTTGCATGGCCATGGTGGTCAGTAGACAACAACACCAGATTCAAAGCCATTATTGAGCGGTTTGGGCTGTCATAGTTAGCTCGTTGCACTTATCGGTTTGTCAACAAGCTTCTAATCTCCAGTTTTGTTGAGAGATGGCAACCTGAGACGAACATATTTTATATGATAGTTGGTGAGATGACCTTGACCTTGGATGATGTTGGCACTATCTTAGCCTTCCCATTGCAGGCAGATCAGTCAGGGTACCAAATGTAACGGATCTTCATGGAATTACACCACTGGTTTCTAGCTTGGGGATTACTGAACGTATAGCACATGACGAGGTTTCTATTGCTGGTGGGAATTTAGTCAGGCTTGAGTGGTTGTGAAGTCAGTTTGCTGGTGTCACAGATTCAGGCCCAGAGGAGGCTATACCGTGTTGGGATGTATGCTTTTCAGTGACAAGAGTGGCGACAGGGTTCCTGTTGTTTACCTTGGCTTATTGATGGATTTGGGATCCATTCATACTTACGCCTGGGGTGCTGCTGCATTAGCATTTTTATATAGACAGTTGGGGTATGCTAGCCGGTCCGGTGTTAAGCAAATGGGTGGTTATATAACTTTTGTGGAGGCGTGGATTTATGTTCTGGTAATGTACACTTTCCCCTTCGCATTCACCCTCTCATTTCCCTTAACAGGCCGTTTCTTCTTGGTTTCCGGAGTAGAAGCTAATGTAGTGATTTGAGTGTCCCTAGGTGTCACGACCCAAACCCACCCCTATGGGTTTAGCATCGCAACCGACCAGTAACCCGTGATTACCAAAGGCTTGCTTAACGGTAATGACAGTAATACAGAGTAAGGGGCTGGCGGAAGCCAAACAGTAAATAAAAGATGTCCAATGAGCTGTGACAAACTGAGTGCAAAAAGACTTTTATGAACAAGCCACATTCATAATCAAAACATATATACATACGTCATATACACAAACATCCGGGTTAGGAACCAAATCTCTTCACCATAACTGTACAGTCAAGACTTATTCAATCAATACAAAACAGAGACAAAAAAGGGAATCTACAACGCCCAAAACAGCCTTAGCTTAAACAAACTTGGAACCTCAAAGTGAGGCACAATGGTTGGCTTGACAAAACAGGAGCTTAACTCGACGCTCCTAGCTTCGGTCCGGTGCCTGGACACCTATACATAAACATAAACAGTGAGCTAAAGCCCAATGAATAACAAATGCGTAAAGGGGTTAAGAATGAATGTCCTTTCAGTAATTAAAACAGTCATTTGCATCAGTAAATCAGTTATCCGATCAATGGCTCATATTTCATGCCATATAGTTATTTAGGAACCATAGTAGTCATATGTGGTACATCCAATAGCAAAACAGTACAGTAGGTCTTAACAGACCGAACAGTCAGTTGATGGCCATCAGAACAGTAAACAGTAGTAGTCCCAAACATTAGAACTGATAGAGATCTTTGTAACAGTAGTAGTAACAGTAACAGTAAGTTGCTATGGATGCCACGAATACAGTTTACAAATAGGACAAACATTCATTCAGTAAGCGATGCCATTTCAGAAAACAGTATAATCAATCGTTCAGAAATAGTTATAATTGCACATATCTTTACAACATTGTTACTCACAGAGTACTTGGCTATAGACAGGCTAGTCAGCGTCCTTGGGTGCCAATCCTACACAGTTGCAGAACGAACACACACACTAAGTTACACATTTGGGATTAATAACTTAGCCCCTTATCTTGACTCGGTATGGTTCTATAACATTATCCTCATTAAGATGCCTTAAACTTGGCCTAGGAATGCCTAGGATGGAATGAGGATGCAAAGATGTACTTTAAAACACTTTTCAAAATTTACTGAAAATAGGGGTCTCGCTCGAGCGTGGCTTTCTTTGCTCGAGCGAGCTTACTAAAACAGAGGGGTCGCTCGAGCGCAGACTCCCTCGCTCGAGCGGTCTGTAAAAATGCAAAAGTACTGGTTGTTGAAATTCTCCGCTCGATGCATGCTCGATGCTCGCTCGAGCGCAGGTCTCGTCGCTCGAGCGTGCGTCTGCGTCCCCAAAAACCTGAGAGCTTGCAATCTACGCTCGAGCCAGCATTCTGTCGCTCGAGCGGAATTCAGAAAACAAAGGTGCTCGCTTGAGCGTGGAATCCTTCGCTCGAACGAGGAAGCCAAAATCTGGGTTTTCCAAATTTGCCTCCCAAGAATTAAACTTATCAAAACTCGACCTTTTGGGCCAATTTTCTAGAAAACACTTGGAAACTCATAATACAACATGTTTTGAAGATCATTTAATAAAATCAAAGCCCAAAAGTAAGCAAATTGCACACCAATTTCAAAGAAACTTGAAGAATAATACAAGAACTTAACATGCATGAGTTCTCATGAACTCTAATGTTCCAAAACAAGATCAAATGCAAGATTGAGCTCAAAATCATGGTGAATTCATGGACCACAACAAAAATATGAACATGCATGTAAGAAATTCTTATGAAAGCAACCTCAAAATTCAAGAACATGTACATACATGTATGAATTAGCTTCACTCTCTTAAATTCTAACTCAACTAACCATGAATTCACCTATTTCATTAATATACAAGCTCTAGATGGCTCAAAAACAAAATTAAAGGGTTGAGCTCTTACCTAGGTTCTTCAATTAAACTTTACTTAAGCAAGGTCCTAGAGCAAATGAACAATTCTTCAAAATCCAAGCCAAATTTCTAGATGAATTCAATCTCCCTCAAGTCTCTCTCTCCCTCTCACAGTTTTGGTCTTGAGGAAATGGATGAGATGATGCAACAAAATGATATAAAATCAATTAAGGGCCTAAAATGCCCACTAGTGGCAAAAAAGCAAATAATTCAAGTTGATGTATTTTAACATTAACAATGCTAATTTAATCATTCCAAATCAAATTTTAATTAAACCTACCATAAAATCACATAAATTCTAACTAGCATAAAACACTAATCAATTTCTGATTCGGTCGCTGATAAGGCTTCCAATTCGCAGTTCAAAATCAGAACATGAACAGATCATTAAATGACAAACAAATAGAAAACGCAATTAAAGCAACATACTCATGCAGTCAGTTCAGAATTTCAACTTAATCAATTACTTATCATGCTCAATCACAGTTTAACACTAATCAGAGGTGAGGGTTGTCACACTAGGTGAGAAGGAATCATGTACAGATTGCACCAACTCAAATGCACACGGGTCACGACGGGTAGAAACATTGATCTTCTAATGACCCCGAGGTCGTGTTTTGGGCTTCACCTCTAGCTTAACAAGAAAAGTGCTTCCTGGATATACAATCTCTTTCAATTTCTTCAAAAGCTCCAACCGCATGGTTCTATCACTTTCATTGAACTTTTTCATAAACAACTCTACTTCTGCATGACAAGTCACCTCCGTTTCCTCTTCTTTGTTGCATATGGAGATATGAAGTTGCTTCTACTGTGAGTGTATGGTAGCAAGTGGTATAGGACGATCTTGTCTGATGTAGTCAGCAATCTCATGGGCACAAAGTAAACCATGAGTATGGCGAAGGACGCATCCACAAGCTTCAGCATCAATACTAATGGAATTGGCTCTCTTACTCTCTACAAGCAAATACTCTAATGCAGAAATAGACATATTACCCCGTAGCTCCCTAAACTGAGAAGGCTTGAATTGATGTTGCACAACAGTTAGACTTTTCTCAAACAAAGCCTTGATATTAGTGTGTTGCAATTCAAGCAGACTGTGTATTTTCTCAAATGATGCCTCAAATGAGACATGACATGAACCCAATTGTTTTTTAAGTTTTGCATGTGCACTCTCTACCCTGTTCAATTCAATGTAAGTCAAATAAAAATCAAGTACATGGCACTTATTAATAACTTATTGAACAAAAGTAATCTTACCGGTTTGTAACATTGCCATAATGCATACACATGTCTGTCTATGCCGCCACAAATTTCTCCTTGTAAGGAACCAACCAAGTATCCACGACGTAGTTCACTGCATCGGGGATAACTACTGAATACCTAAAGTAATGATCTAAGATGCTCATCGTATTGAATTTCAGAAGATAAATACACTAAAGAGTTCCACTCATGGTTGAACTTCTCTCATTTTTGCTTTGTCTCAAACATTTTCTTGCATTTGGTCAATACATTCTTACTGATATACCAACGACATAATAAATGTCTGCCACTCAGGAATATCTTCTGTATAGCATTCGTCAAGGCTAGCTCTCTGTCAGTGACCATAATCGCTGGCAAAACAAAACCATCCATGGCATCACACAATATAGCTAACACCCACGCATAGTTATAGGCCCTCTCAAACTGTAAGTATGTGAAAGCTACCGAGAAAGTCATTTCAGTTGATGTCACTTCCACAATTTCAAGAAGAGAACGATGATATCTATTGGTTTTATATGTGCAATCCATAATCAATATACGTGGGAAAGACTGAAATAAGTCCAAACTGGTAGGATGTGCCCAAAACAAGTCTGTCACAGTCATCGTGGACTTTTCACATCGATGGCACTCAATGTAATTATACTTAGCCAATTCACCCAATAAGTGTTGCATTTGTGATCTTCCAGCTATCTCTACCACCCTGTTTTGATGGCGTACATTGTAAATGGTTTTATGTGTGCTTACATTGAGGGCATCTCGCTGTTTCAAGGTTACTAGGATCTCTTTTGGCCTAACCATGCTATTTGACATATCCATTAATAATGCTTTCTCATCCCCGTATATGAATGTCCCTCAAGGTGCTTCGTAGGTGGATGGTTATGCAATCCGCATACTATGGTCAATGTCCATTCATCATTTGTGGTAAACTTGTGAGCCCTCATATCAAAAGGACAACCACACTTCTTCGTACCGGTTACTCTTGATATATTGTTGTTGTGTGTGTCAATTTCTGACCACACTGCCAACTCGGTATTCAACTGGAGAGCACTAGCAGAATAGATGGCGCCTAAATGACTTGCAACAGAAAGAAGAGATTTCGGCGGTGGTTCGTCCACCCGGGGGCACTTCGATGATCAAGTCAGTTATCTCCCAAAGATAGAAAAAGTGCTCAATTCACTGTTCAGAGTACAAATTGCGTACCTTAGACCCATGGGGGTGCCTCTTTTTTATAGCCAACACAATCCTAGTCCCAATAGAAGCCTAGCTTCAATGGACTTCCGCTCAGTGCTTATCTTGGACCCTCCAATAGATAAAGATAAACTCTCTAAGAGCTTTATCTTTATCCAAGCTGAGGTCCTTCCTCATTCTAGGACTCTTGTCCCTTATCCGCTTATCCCGGACTCTGATATCTTCGGAGATAACCTTGGCCTAGCCGAGATCACCTCGGCATCACGACCAGGACACGTGGCACCCCGGCTGACACGTCGGCGTCACCTTGGCTATGTGTTGGTACTCATAAAATATATCCCCACAACTGCCCCCTAGGTTCTATTACCTCGGCATCCTGAGGTGATGGAACCTATATCGTGCATGTCGACTATCTTGCTATATCATCCAATACATCGACTTCACACAACCAGGTCCTGTAGTCTGTCTCATCAAGGCTTTTTAGAACCAATAACCTAGTTCATTTGAGTTATTTAGCCGAGATCTTCCTATCAGCCGAGGTTATTGCTTCATTTAAACCAAGAACTCCAAGAGTTTTATCACGCATATGAGCTGTCACGCAAAATAAATCAACCGTTTTTGCCACGCGTTTGTCCCCTACTAGATCGTGTCCGACACGCCCTTGTAAGTCGTCTTGTGTCTGGGTGCGCCGTCTGACAAGCACGTCGCCCTAGACGCATTGATGGTTTTTTGCCGCCATTCTCCGTGTTTTGATCAAAATCAATTCTCTTTCTCCGTCTCTTCACTTTTGCATCCTTGTTCCCAAGCTCCCAACTCTTTCTCTCTCTAACTTCTCTCTTCAGAATACGCTATTGTTCCAGATTTTCAAGCTCTGTAACTGCTTTCATTTCTCTTCTCCAGTGAAGCTTTCGCTGTCCTCTTCTGATTGTAACTGCCTCCTGACTTCGGCGTCTTCAACATCGGCTTCACTTCTCTGGTAAGCTTTTGTTCCCTCCTGGTTTCCAGTTTCTTGAGAAAGCTTTGCCATATTATTTGTTGCCATTACTGTTTTGCTCAAGTTCTTGACTTATGAATCACGTATCTTGACTCACAAATTTGTTCACTTTTGCCACTGTTCTTGGCCTCACACCCTTGTGCACACTTTGTCACAATGTTCTTGATAGTTCATCACTGTTCTTGATTTTGAAACACGTTCTTGTTTTCTATTTTCTGTGTCTTTTCCAGATTCGTGCCTTCAATCTTTGTTACCATAGATCTAGGTTTGGGATTTGCTTGTAGAACCCACAAACATCAGGAAAAATTAAAACGAGTTCCCCTTAGAATCCCCACAAATTCTAACCATAGTACATTTTTAGGTTTTAGCCGAGGTCCCTCAAACCCTTCCAAAACACTTCCTTCTGAAATCCTACTCCTCCAATTAAGCCGACGTCATGGGTATGTGGAAACATAGGGTAGACACCCCAACTAAGTTAGAGTACTTTAGGCAGGAGTTTTCCATTCCTGTCGACGTCCACCTCAGGTTGGCAAGGGAGGAGGATTCCATAATGCCCGATGTGAACCTCATGCCTTTCCCAGTAGTGGCCTTTATCAAGTGTGGACTTAGGTTTCCACTTGATACCTTTTTCCGAGAAATCCTTCATTACTATAAATTGAACCCAATGCAGCTTGCCATCAACTCTTACCGAGTTATTAACGGTATAATAGCCTTAGCCAAACAAGAGAATGCTAGGGTTACTCTTGCCGATATCCAGTACTGCTATACTATGTGTCGCCTGAAATCAGAAAAAGGCCACATCTATTACCTCAAGCCGAGGTCCACTGAGTACAAGCTCATTGCCGACCTCCCAGACTCAAACAAGGGTGCTGGAGACGATTACTTCATCGTCTCGGGCAACTAGGAGTTTCAACCAAATGATGACCTCCACCTTTATCCCCCAAGCCGAACAGTTTTCAGGGAAGGAGATAGTAAGAGCCAAGTGTCACCTTTCCTTGCTCTCTTTTTTAAAGTTTTTAATACTTTGTTCTAATGTTTGTGCTCTTCCTTTTGCAGTTCTTCCACAGCCACCAAAGGGCTTTCGCAAGTCTTTCTTCCCCAGTAAGGACTTGAAAAAGCTATTGGATTTACCCGTCGACAAGCGGAGAGCTCCCTTCCTTCTGAACTTCATCCCGACCTACAAGTCGGTGCTTTCCGACATCCCAAAGAGAAAGAAAAGCAGTTCTCCCCCTTTCGCCATAACTCCTCTAACAGCCTCATCATCTCGGTCAAATCAAGGATCGACCTCTGATCTAGCAGAGCAACCGTCAACTTCGGCTCTATATCTGATCCCACTATCTCAACGCCAACGCCGCCGTGGAATTGCAATTTTCGCCGAGATGGGTCGCAAGAAAGCTATTGCTGACGATCTTCTAGCTGACATCCCTGACTCAGTTGACGCTCAACCAGCACAAACCCAGCCTCAACGAAAGCCAAAACCAAAACGTCTGAAGAAGGCTCAGCCCAAGGCAATGGTGACTCAGATTGACACTGAGGACACCTTGCCAATTTCTAAATTGGCCGAGAGCGAGAAAAACCCTTCTGCTGCCGAGAAGAGGCCCATCGAGGCCCAACCATCCGAATCTACTAGATCAAAGAGGCCAAGGTCATCCTTTATGACCACCTCGGGGCCATTAAAACATGACTCCCCTTGGGCCCCGCCAATTACAATCGACGACAAGCCGGTTAGGGCTGGTGATAGCGCCAACAACATTGAGGTCGGCGTTGCCCTTTCCACCGCCTTGCTGTTGCCTGAAGATCTTAATCGTAATGCTCAGATGAGCAAATACGAAAATTTTGCTCTGATGCTGCAGCATTCCGTTCAAGTAAGTTCCATATACTTGGTATTTTTCTTTCTTTTTCTTTTTTATACTTAGAGAATTTTCTAATAACTTATACTTTGTCCATTTTTCTTCAGGCAATCCAGCACGCCCACTCTTTGTCAATGCAATCTTTTGAGACAAGGAAGGAGTTGGCTGACAAGACTAGGGAGGTTGTTAGTCTGCAGAAGGCCATCGAAAGAGCCGAGGCAAAAATAAAGACCTTGGCAGACCAGGCCGAGGCTGCTGTCAAAGCTAAGGATGAGGTCGAAGAAAAAGCGGATGCCGCTGAGGCCATCAACAAAGTTCTTGAGGCCCAGAAAAAAGAGGCCAAAGAAAAGACAACGAGGCCCAAAAAGAGCTCCAAGATGCCCTAGCCACAAAGGAGGCCGAGATCAAGGCCGCCGATGAAAGGACATATGTAGAGGGGGCGGCCGACGTCAAGGAGGATTATAAAAACAAGTGAAGCAGGCATGCAACAAGGGTTTCACCCTTGGTTGGATGGCTGCTCTAAAAAAGCTTGACGTCCTCGAGGACTCCCCCCTCAAAAATGCCGACGTCCTACCCCTACCATTCCCCCCTACTCCAAGCCAATCCGAAGACGATTCTGAGTCTGAGGAGGAAGCTTTGGTGAGGAAATCGAAGGAGGCTGCTGGGGCCAAGTCCCCTACTCCAAATGAGCAAGTCCTGGACTTGACTCAGGATGAGGAGGGTGAGGAGGTCTCTAAAGATGCTACTCCGGAGAAGGCAACATCGGACGCGCCTATTGCCGACAAGAGCCTCGACCAAACCCTTCAAGAAATAGATACCGAGCTCGCAGCTAAGAAGGTCGTCAAGATGTCTTCTCAGCAGTCTTCCAAACTCCAGACCTAACCAACTAGAAGTGCCGAAGAGTCTTAGTTTGATGTTTTTCTCCTTTTTTCTGTTCCTTGTACTTTTTCTTTCTTTGAAACAATGTAAGCTCTCGATATGGCCGATGTGCCTTCTTTTGAATATTAATACAACTTCATCTTTTGAATGCTTGTATGTTTGTCTTCTTTATATGACTCTATACTTGGAATAATTTGGATATCTTCAACATACACCTTAGTCTGTGCAATATTCTCAGGATGATACACCTCGGTCATACACACCAACGGTTTATCTCGATTCTGGATTTAATACTTTAAACCAACATCCTTCAACATGACCTCGGTTTAACTTCAACTTGTAAATTTTTCTTAAAATTTCAACAAGTGTTTAAATATGGTCTCGGTTTAAGTTCAACTTGTAAACTCAAGTTTCAACAAGTGTTAAACATGATCTCGTCAACTTGTAATTTTTTCTCAAATTTCAACAAGTGTTAAACATGATCTCGGTTTAACTGTAACTTGTAAATTTTTCTCAAATTTCAACAAGTGTTAAACATGATCTTGGTTTAACTTTAACTTGTAAATATTTCTCAAATTTCAATAAGTGTTAAACATGATCTCGGTTTAACTTCAACTTGTAAATTTTTCTCAAATTTCAACAAGTGTAAAACTAATTTTGGCTTTGTACATTGTACCTTTCCAGGAACCATTTTCCAACTCTCTACCCCCTAATGTGAACTTAAGTTCCACTTGGGTTCTCATTATGCATGTATTCCAGAAATATCGTCAAGTATCTTATCAGTCACAAGTGTATAAGAAAAATTAAGCTAAAATTGTATTTATTACTTCGGCTAATAACAAAGAACAAGAAAATCTAATGATAAAAAAATTTCAGATTGTAAGTATTCCAGGGCCTTGGCAACTCTTTGCCCTCGTTATCTTCAAGCCGATATGTCCCATTGCCCAATACCGAGATGATTCTATAAGGTCCCTCCCAATTTAGGCCAAGCTTGCCCTCTCTAGGATCCTTCTTGTTGCCGACGACTTTTCTCAAGACGAGGTCACCGACTTGAAATTCCCTTGGGTTGACCTTCTTATTATAAGCCCTGGTAAGTTACTACTGGTATACCGCCAGCTGAATTGCAGCTATCTCCCTTCTTTCTTCTAATAGATCCAGATCTCGGGCTAATAATACATCATTAGTCCCATTCTCTACTCCCTGAGTTCTGATTCCTGGGATGCCGATCTCTAGTGGAATTACTGCGTTTGTGCCATAAGCAATGGCAAATGGGGATTCCCCAATTGATCTTCTCGGCGTAGTCCGATATGCCCAGAGTACACTTGGCAGTTCATCCACCCACTTTCCCTTTGCTGCTTGCAACCTCTTCTTAATCCCATCCAAGATGACTTTGTTGGATGCTTCTGCTTGTCCATTGCTTTGAGGAAAACTTGGGGTGGAAAAATAATTCTTGATTTTGAACTTTGCACAGAAGCTCTTGATTAGCTTACTGTCAAACTGTGTTCCATTGTTTGTAACTAGTGCTCTTGGGATCCCAAACCTGGTGATGATGTTCTTCCATATGAAGCTCTTCATAGCCACGTCTCGAATCTTGGCAAGGGGTTCAGCTTCTATCCACTTGGTGAAGTAATCTGTTGCTACCAGCAGATACTTCCTTTGCCCAGTTGCTTGGGGCAGTTTTCCAACGAGATCCATGCCCCATTAGGCGAATGGCCAAGGACTGGATACTGGGTTTAGGTTTGCTGTTGGTTGGTGTATCAGAGATGCAAATCTTTGGCACTTTTCACACTTCTTGACATAGGCTTCTGCATCTTTCTGCATGTAGGGCCACCAACACCCCTGGGTAATGGCCCTATGAGCAAGTGATCTGCCCCCAGCGTGGCTTCCATATATTCCTTTATGTATTTTGTACAAAAAATCTTCAACTTGTGAAGGATGTACACACCTCAAAAGGGGTCCAGTGAAAGATCTTCTGTAGAGATGTCCCTCTGCTATCAGACTGAATCTTGCCGATTTCAATTTGATCTTGTGTGCCTCTTTGTGATCATCTGGCAATTTTCCTTCTTTCAGAAATGCTATTATTGCGTCCATCTAGCTTGGTCCCATGGTCACACACATTGCTTCACGCTCTGTGGTCAGTGGTTCTATGCTCAGGCCCGACAAGTAGTCAACCATTATCGTCTTTGCCTTTCCAGGTTGTATTGCACTAGCCAGGTTGGCCAGGGCATCGGCATGACTGTTATCATCTCGGCTAATCTGCTATAATTGGAAATTCTGAAACAGGGCCATCAATCTGCCGACCTCCTTTACATAGGCCGACATCCTTTCGTCTCGGGCTGCAAACTAGCCTGTTGTCTGGTTGACTATAAGTTAAAAGTCACAGAAGACTATCACCTCATCTGCTTCTACTACTACTGCTAGTTGCAGTCCTACAATCAATGCTTCATACTCTGCTTCATTGTTTGAGGCCTTGAACCCCAAACGAATGGATTGTTCTAGTATCTGTCCATCTGGAGATACCAGTACTACTCCTGCCCCCGCTCCTTATCGGTTTGAACTCCCATCAACAAACAGTCGGAAGGAGTCACCGATGTAAATGCTGCAGGGCCTGAGTTTTTCTTCTTTCCTTTGTTCTGTTGCCCTCGGCTGGGCTCCTCTTTGCTCGCTTGGACATCGTTCACCTTGGCTCAACGGAGCCCGATGTACGATGGCTCCTAGAGTGAACTCGGCCATAAAGTCGGCCAAGACTCGGCCTTTGATTGCTGTTCTAGGTCTGTATTCCAGATCATACTGGCCCAAGGCTACTGCCCACCTGGCTACTCTGCCTGTTGGATCTCCCTGCTGTAACAGGGACTTCAAAGGATGTTCAGTTAGCACCACAATTTTGTGGGCTTAAAAGTAATGGTTCAGCTTCTTTGAAGCCATTACTAAGACCAACGTTAACTTTTCCAAGGGTAAATACCTCGTTTCTGCATCAGCCAGGGTTTTGCTTACATAGTAAACAGCCCTTTGTTTCCCTTTTTCCTCTCGGATTACCACTGCGCTTACCGCATGTTCCGAAACTGCTAAGTACAGGAACAGTTCCTCTCCAGGCTCTGGATTTGAGAGAACTAGAGCCGTGGTCAAATACTTCTTCAAGTCGGCCAGGGCGACTTCGCATTCCTCTGTCTATAAGAAGTCTGTGGCCTTCTTCACTAAGATGAAGAAGGGTTTGCATTTGTCAGAACTTCTGCTTATGAACCTGTTTAGGGCTGCAGCCGTTCCAGTCAACATCTGTACTTGTTTCGCTGATGTTGGGCTTTTCAGTTCTATAATGGCCTTGATCTGATCTGGGCTGGCCTCAATGCCCCTTCTGGTCACCAAGTATCCCAAGAACTTACCAGATCCAACTCCAAATGTGCATTTCGACGCATTGAGTCGGAGTCGATATGTTTTTAGGATGTCAAAGACTGTCTTTAAGTCTTTCAGATGGTCCTTAGGTTCCCTGGTCTTCACGACCATGTCATCGATGTATACCTCCACTGTTCGGCTAATTAGGTGTCTAAACATCTTGGTTACCAATCTCTGGTAAGTTGCTCCTGCATTTTTTAACCCAAAAGGCATCACTCTATAGCAATACAGCCTTTTTGGGGTGATAAACGCAGTCTTCTCCTCGTCTGGGGGGTACATGGCTGTCACGACCCAAACCCGCCCCTATAGGTTTAGCGTCGTAACCGGCCAGTAATCCGAGATTACCAAAGGCCTTCCTGTACAATCAAAAATAATCGGGCTAGCGGAAGCAATATTCAAAAATACACCAGTAGTCCAATGAGCTGTGCATCTATATGAACAAACATTTATCATGCAAAAACGTTAGTTTACCCACACTCAGTACATAACTTGTAACTTAACACTAATACATAACGTATGCACATAACAAAAGTTTACTTCACAATCAAAAGCTTGACAACGGCCTTCCAGGCCTAACCCCAACTCAGAGGCACACAAAACAACTCGGTAGGCTTTGAAACGGTGACTCAGCTATAGACCCCTTCTAGGCTTGCCATCCAAAATGCTCACCTATACATATATATAAAAACAGTGAGTTAAAACCCAGTGAATAACATTAACGTAAAGGGGTTAGTGAACGAATTCCAAATACAATATCCATAAGACAAATCATATCATGATCAATCATATCAGTCTCATATCAGAACATAACGTAATGGTACATCTCATAGAACATATTACATATCGTCTTCCGACTAGAGTAATCGGTTCCCGGATACCGATTAAACACATATCACCACAATAATGTGGCTAACGAGATCTCGTATCACATATGTCATGGACCCGCATTTACATGCCGTCCCCCATGACTTTGGATTATCTGTGGATGCCATAATAGATTCACAAATAAGACATTCGTTCACATAATCAAGATGGCATTTCGAGAAACCATAGCTTATTGATAACAATTAAAACATAATTTATATCAACATATCTTTACAGAAATGTTACTCACAGTGGCCTTCCAATACCCGTTGTTCGGTCTTCGAGTCTTGACCTACAAATACAAATATTCATAGCACAATTTCTCAATATACATTCGAGTCAATCAGTCAATTCTTAACCTTCTTCAGTTTATCCGTTACTTGTTCGTTCGGTGGTTTCTATTCCTTCTTTAATTTCTTTCATGCTTATAATATGCATATGGATGTGTATGATACGTGAAAATCATGTAAATGAAGGCTCATAAATTAGAAAACGGAAAAATAATAAAATTAGAAAATCTGCCATGTTTGGCCCAAAACTCCTTTTGCAAAATCATGCTCCAATTATCCAAATTTAGTTTTAACTCACTTTCTCCATATCAAGCCAAATTCCAAACCCCAAAGTGATTAATCTCTAATTTAATCTCCATAAATTGAACATGGCTTCAATTTCTCATTTTCTTTTTAGTTACATAAAATTAACTTCAAGCTCCTTCTATTTTCCTTCAAAATATGAAATTAAAGTCATAAACTTCTTATAAAATCATTCACATGTATGAAATTGACAGCAAAATTACTAATTTTATATTCTTATAAATTTTCCAACTAATTTCCAATATCTTAAACTTAACTTAATTGTAGCCTCAACTTAATTCATAATCATAGATTGTTCCAAAATATGTTTAATTTAAATAAAATCTTAAATTACATTATATGTATGGATTAGAAATCTAATTATAAAATCAAAACTTTAACTAACATTAGGGTTAATTCTAAATTTCCATAAACTTGATGTTCATAAAACATTTCCTTTTTCTTTTCAAAATATGAACTTAAATGGCTCAATTTCTTCAAAATCCATGATACATGTAAATATAGATTCAAATACTCATGGAATTCCCTCATGCATGTAACAATGGAACTTAATCTCATGCAAGATTACAAAAATTTAACTCAAAATAATTAATTTCCATAAACATGAGCCTAGCTTAATTTTCTTCATCTTCTTGCTAATTTCTTCCAAATGATATGAAATTGAACCTAATTATCCCTCAATTTCAGCTTTTAAATGATTTATCTACAAAACTTGAACTTTAATTTCTTACCTAAAACCTTCAATTTATTGAGTCTCTTGATCAAGTTGTGAGTTGCTTCCTTTATCTTCAATTTCCTGAGTTTCCTTCAAACCCATCAACACAAAGCTTTCTCTCTCTCTCTCTCTCTCTCTCTCTCTCTCTCCATCGGCTGTCTTGTTCCAGCCAAAAATAAAGACAAGATAGATGTATAGCTTCAATGTACTCATTTTCTTTATTCCACTTTCCTTTCTCCCCCCCTTTTTTTTTTTTTTGTTGATTAAGCCCACGAGTTTGCTCCAGCAGAGGGTGACTACATTGCATATATAGGTAATTGGGCTCTCTTACTCATTTCTCATATTTCTAGAATACTCCAATTCTTTCATCTTATTTAATTGACTTAATTAGATTATTACATTGATTATCCATTAGCTTAATTAATCACCACATCAATTGAAATAATCTTGATCATAATTTAAATAATCATATCTAATCACAAGTTCCACATAATTTAATTAGTCTAATTAGCTTCAATTAAGACTCAATTAATTATATTTAATTTTTATCATTTTGAATCAGATTTTTAATCAATCCCCAAAAGGCGCCAAATATTAATTAAACTTATTGTCATCATCAATTTTGATTCCTCAAATCATTTAGGCCTTCAATTTCTGATCAGATTCCAAATTTCCGTCAATTAAATTACATATTCAAATTGGACACCCCATAAATAAATTTAATTCGTAATAATCACAATTCTCAATCTTCATAATTTAATTAACTTAATTAACTCCAATTATGACTTAATTAATCGAATCTCAATTTTACTAAACTGAATCAAATATTTAATTAAACTCCCAAATGAGTCCGTAACTAAACTTAAATTGACTCAACTTCTCAATATTACTTCCTTAAGCCATTTGGACCCTTAATTTCTAATTTCAAAATAAATCTTCAATAGAATCATATATGAATCAATCCCCATAATTTTCATGAATCCCAGATTAAATTATAGTAATTGGCAATTAAATTCCAAATCTCCTTAATTAATTAAGTGCTAATCGTTAGACGTAATGGAGTCGTTACAATGGCTATCTGATGGTACCCCCTGTAAGCATCCAGGAAGCTCATCCTTCTATGTGCTGAAGTGGTATCCACCAGTTGGTCAATCTTGGGTAAATGAAAACTGTCTTTGGGACAAGCCTTGTTTAGGCTGGTAAAGTCCACGCAGACCCTCTATTTACCATTCTTTTTCTTCACCACCACTGTATTCGATAGCTATGTCGGGTAATGTACCTCTCGAATGGCTCTGGCCTCCAGAAGTCTATCTACTTCCTCTTCCACTGCCTCAACATGCCATCAACATTGGTCTTCTTGCCCGTTGGATTGCAAGTTTGGCCGACCTGCCTACGTTCAGCTTATGGCAAGTGACCTCGGGGTCAATGCCTGGCATTTCGTAAGGCGTCCAGGCAAACACTTCAATGTTCGCTCTCAAAAAATCCTCCAGTTCCTTTTCCTCTTCTTTGGCTAAGCCCGAGCCGAGAAGGAAGAAGCGTTCTTCATCCCCCTACTGGACGAGGATTTTCTTTAGGGCTTCTTCACTCTTCTCGGCTGGGTCCTTGCCGACGTCCTCTAGGACTTCCACGTCATCGTCTTCAATCTTTGCCCTTTCTGGTTCTCGTATGCTGCAGGTGGATTTCATTGTTGCCATGAAGCAATTCTTTGCCTGCAGCTGATCCCCTCTGACCTCCTCTATCCTATGCTTTGTTGGGAACCGCAATAGTTGATGCAATGTTGAGGGAACAGCCCTCATTGCATGCAGCCATGGTCTTCCCAGGATAACATTGTAAGGGGAGGGTGTGTCGATTATGGTAAACTCTGTCTTTATCTTCTTAGTACCAACCTGCACTTCCAAGCTTGCTATTCCCAGTGGCCACATCGGCGTTCCATTGAACCCGACCATTGGGCCATTGGATTGCTCCATATCATCTGGGTGAAGGCCAAGCTCCTTGTAACATCTGACATGCATGATGTCACAAGAGCTGCCTTGGTCAATTAGGATGCGCTTTACTTGGCACTCCCCAACCTGGAGGGATACTACCAAGGCATCGTTGTGCAGATGTTGTACCATCTCTAGGTCGGCTTCAGTAAAGGACACTACTGGTCCCTAGCACTCCTCGGCCCGAGGTCTTTTCTGCCGAATCTGGTACACATGCTGCAAGTGCTTTACCTTCTGGGTCTCCCCCCATATTTCGTTTTCGTTGACCTTCGAGTGAATTACATTAATTACCCGAGGTCCGCCTGCCTGCGGTTGTTGTGTTGGGGGAGATGGAGCTGCTGGTGCTTGAGGCAATATTGCCTACTCTTTCCTTGTCCTGGCCTCATCTACAAGGTCCCTCAAAAATGGCCTTGCCTTACCAGGTCTTCTAGGTGTGACTTCAAGGCTCTACAACCCTGAGTCAGATGCCCATCTTCATTATGGTAAGCACAATGTTTTCCAAGGCTTCTTCCTATAAACTTTCCTGGTACCTGTGCTGGTGCTCTGAAATAGGGTTGGGTTCAGATTTTATTCAGGACTTTGTGAATTGGGATTCGGAATACAGTTGTGACTGCCTTGCGGTTCTCAGTCCTATCTCTTGTTTGTTGGATCCGTTGTTACCTCGGCCTCGCTTCGGCGAGCCGTTTCTTTTCTTTTGCTTTGTCGCCTTAATCCCTGGCGTGTCTTCCTCGGCTCTGGCATATTTCTTAATTCTGGCCATGAACTCTTCCATGCTTTTTGGCAATGTCTTGGCCAATGACTTTCGTAGTGCACAATCATCTTTTAGGCCGTTCTTGAAAGACACGACCGCTACCTCTTGGTTGCACTCGGGTATTCAGTTGAACACCTCATAATACCTTTTTGCGTAGGCCCTAAGGCCTTCATCCTCACTAATTCTCAGAGCCATCAAGGCGTCTATCCTTAATGGCTGTAGTTTGTTTGTTATGAACCTGGCCACGAACATCTCGGCCAAGCCTTCCTAGGTCTTCACACTTCCTTTTGGCAATTTGTGAAACCAATCTGATGCAATTTCCCTGAAGAATGAGAGGAACACCTTGCAAAGCAACGACTCGTTCCCAGTGTACAATGCCATCAAGTTCGGGTATAAACCGACGTGAAAGTTAGGGTCCGACTTACCATCGTATATCTAGAACCTTGGCATACTGAATCTTTTCGGGGCCTCAAATTTGTCTAACTTCACCGAGAATGGTGTTCTCAGCTTAACAAGGGAAGTCACCTCGGCATTTTGCTGCTTCCTCTTGAGGTAATCTCTCAAGTCCTCTTTGGTCCACCCAGGAGCTCGGCTATCTCCCGATTTCAGTCTTTTAAGTGCACTACTCTCAGCTTTGTTGTGAGCCCTTTTCGACCTTTCTCCATTGGTCGCATCGAAGCACAACTCCTGCCTTTGGACATGCCGATGTTCTCTAGGATCTGCTTCCTTGGTACGGTGTGTCCTTCAAGATTCTTCCCTTCTCGACTCTCCTCGCCCGACCTCCCTTGAAGGCCGGTGAGAGTGTTTTTTCGCTCCTGGTGTGCTGGGGGGCTACAGGGATTGTTTTCTGCCCTCCCTTCTGGGCATTAGCCGTTGGAATTGACGTGTCTTGCAGCGGGTATGGTGGCTGCATGACGTTGTTTTGCATCATGAAATTGACGACCAATTGCAGGTCTACCAATTTATTCGCCATCCTCTTCATCTCTTCGTTCTTTCGTAGGCATCTATCTTTCCATACTTGGAGGTTATCCTCGTTATAGTACTCGTTTTGGTCTGATTTCTTCGGTACGTCGCCCTCCTGGCCGACGTCTTTTCCTTGGTGATTCTTATCACGAGTCTCTTCATTGCAGTTGTCTCTTTTGATGTCAAGGTCAATAAGTCTTCCACTCCCAGTAGGAGTGTCGTCCCTTGCTTTCTCTTTCTGTCCGTCGTTGGCCATCTATTCTCCTTTCTTTCCCATAGATGCTGCCAAATTGTGTGTGTTAATTTCTGACCACACTGCCAACTCGGTATTCAACTGGAGAGCATTGGCAGAATAGATGGCGCCTGAATGACCTGCAACAGAAAGAAGAGATTCCGGCGGTGGTTCGTCCACCCGGGGGCACTCCGATGATCAAGTCAGTTATCTCCCAAAGATAGAAAAAGTGCTCAATTCCCTGTTTAGAGTACAAATTGCGTACCTTAGACCCATGGGGGTGCCTTTCTTTTATAGTCAACACAATCCTAGTCCCAATAGAAGCCTAGCTTCAATGGACTTCCGCTCAGTGCTTATCTTGGACCCTCCAATAGATAAAGATAAACTTTCTAAGAGCTTTATCCTTATCCAAGCTGAGGTCCTTCCTCATTCTAGGACTCTTGTCCCTTATCCACTTATCCCGAACTCTGATATCTTCGGAGATAACCTCGACCTAGCCGAGATCACCACGGCATCACGACCAGGACACGTGGCACCCCGGCTGACACGTCGGTGTCACCTTGGCTACGTGTTGGTACTCAGAAAATATATCCCCACAGTTGCCATCATGTGTTTAACTTCTTTGTTGCTCTATATTGGCCACTCTTCTCATAAGCAAGATACATCTTGGGTCTTTTTTTCCCTCCACCATAGTCTGATGTTTTGACTACAATGACCAAATCATTTCTCTTTTCAACTTCACATACCCAGTTGAGCAATTCATCCTTACTTTTGAATACCTACAAAGTCAAATAAATATTATAAAATATTTACATTTGTTGAGAAATTCAAAAAGCAATCGTTATAATTTCGTAGAGTGAATCTGTTCAGTTGTGAATTGAGTAGTGTAATTCAACACACTATCTGCGCAAACCTGACTTCCTTGAGTTGAGACATATTCCTGCATGTTTTGTATAACATTACAAATTTGAAATGGTATTATAAAGGCAAATTTGCAATTTGAAACTGCAAATTTAGTATGCAAGTTACGAATTTGGAATATAAAATGAAATTTTTTTTTTACTTCATTCGAAAGTATAGTGTCGAACAAAATGATACCATTTGAATGTAGGCATTCGAATTATTTTTACTAGTTTGGAAGTTGAATGTCAAAAAATTTAAATTATTTCGGACGATAACTTCTGAAATTACATAATTATTTCGGTAGTAGACTACCGAATAAATTGATATATTTTGACCATGGTTATTCGAAATACGCTGGAAAAAAAAAAAAAGAAAAGAAGAAGGACTTTCACATAGCAAAACTCACCTTTCCTTGGCTATCTTTCTCATAAACATTTATCTGCTTTTGAAAATCTAAATTTTCAGAAAGGAAATCTTCCATAACAATGATGAATGGGGATGAGGTTTAGTATGTAAACTAATTAAAAGCTAAGATTCAAGAATGTGGGTGTTTAGTGTGTGTAAATTAATGAATGGAAGTTAACAATGAAGGGTTTGAAAGGATGAGGATGAAATGTGGAGGTTTAGCAAATTGAGTATGGAAGAATGTAGTAGCTATCATGGACTTATGAGCTTCAGCAGCTTCAACGTGGAAGTGGATGTGGATGTACAATGAGAATTTATGTTTATTTGAATTTTGTGTGTTATCCATAATATGAATTTCACTTAAGGATAAAATTGTAATAAAAATAAATATCATTGTGCAAATAGAGGGAGCCTCTATTTATACACCATAATTTATCTTAAGGCAAACCACTTCTAAAGGGACACTTTTAATAATTTGGTAAATAAATATTTTGCTCAATACACACCACAAATTTACATATTTACCCTTACTCACACACCCCACCCACCACAATATACCCACAAACTTCCATTTTTACCCTCACTCACTCACACACCCCACCTACCCACCCACCTACGATATTCCATCTCCCTCTCCATTCTCTGTTCAAACTGGTGAACACCCATTATTCAAAACACTGTTTTTCTCATCAAAGACGTCGTCGGTGGTACTCAACACAATTGAAAACAACTTCAATTCAGTAGGTGAGTTATGGAAAAACCAAAAAAAAAAAAATTATAAGTGTTCGGCAGTACAGAGTCAAATTAAATGAAACTGTTCAATTGTTTTTAATCGAATATATGGTTTTTGTTTGATACTTACAAACCAATTAATTGGATTATGTTCGACACTATGAATCCGAACAAATACAATTTGTTCGGTTTTAGTTAGTCGAACATTGATATATTATTCGACTCTGGTTAACCGAACTAATACCAACGATTTATCACTCAGCAAGTGAACAAAAACGAAAAAAAAAAAAAAAAAAAAACATTTTCCTTGCTCCATTGTTCCGAATCAGTATTGCTAGATGTATCCTTCATTGTATCCAATCAAAATTTTCAATACTACTATATTTTTGGTTATTTGTTTAAGAGTTTTTGGTTTTTGTTTTAGGGTTTTTGAATTCTTGGCAGGTAAGATACGTAGCTAACAAGTTTGAGATTATTGATGTGTGTTATATTCATTCTTGTCTTTTATGGTAATTATACAAATAGTGTGTATCATAACTTGTCTTTTGTAATTATTTTAGTTAAGATTAAAATTATAATAAAAAATAAATTAATTAATGACATGCTTTAAGAGGAAAGATGGTGCGTAAACAGAGCCACCCGCAAATAGAAGTTCCCTGTAAAAAACATTTGTTTCAATCTGTAACCAAACAACTCTGACGATTTGCCCTTATTCCGGAATAGGGTTACTCTCTTCGTCGCCAATCGTCCCTACCAGCCACACAGAGAGAGAGAGAGAGAGAGAGAGAGAGAGAGAGAGATCTTCTTAAGGCGCCAAACTCCAAACTCTGCGTCTCCAAACAAAAAACGGGTAACGACTCAAACCTCGTCTTCTCTCAATTGCACACTCTTTTTTCAATCTCTCTATTTCTCATTCCCTTGCCTCGTTTCTGCATAATTTTTTTGCTTTGCTTTTGAATCTGATCCTGACTATGCGCTATTTTGAACAACACAATATATTTGAGTCTTTTGGGATGTTGGGCTTGTCTGAATTACTGAACCAATTGAATTTATATCTGAATTGGTTGTAATGACTCCTTTTTGATTCACAATCTGAAACCCACCTTATTTTGACATTTTTTTTCTTCTTTTGTTTCATTGGTATTTTTATTTTTAATTTTAATGCAGTTTTTCTTTTGGGTAGCTCGCTATTGACTTTTTAGTGTCAACTTTTTAGCAATCAATCACTCTAGTACTTTTTTTTTTAAATTTAAATTTTTGAATTTTTGTAATAGAAGTGTGATTTGGCCCAACGGTAAGTTTGCTAACATGGTAGGTGTGTGGGTTCGAGAGGATAGGCTCATTAAATTAAAAAAGAGAAAAAAGGATATGAGAATTTACCATAAATAAATAATTGAGCGTGAGAGCCAAATGAATCCCTTGCCCTGGGATGATTTTTAATGTGACGGTGATTTTGACCAGGTCGGTCGATCAACCTAACCAAACTTGTGCGAAACTTGAGTTCTCAGTAAGGGGCACAAAACGTAATTGAAACATAATAAAAATATCCAAACTAAATATATATACATATATGTTGAAAGTGAGAAGGTCAAATAAATATAACACACATTGAGAATCAAATAACCTCACAAGTTCACAACCTTTATATTTATAATTTTATAAATATAAGTTCAATCAACATTTTCTCAAATCATCAAACATCAAAATTTTGAGAATCAAAACATAAAAGCTGAGCCAACATTGAATTAAATCTATTAATTTTCATCCATGTTTAAAAAGTAACATCCATTAGGTTGTTCATTGAGTTACATTAAAAAAGTAACATCCAAAACTAAATGCACATGTATGTATTGTTGTGAAAATTGCCCACTTAAACAAAAATAAAGAAGTGGAGAAACATTCTTGCATAGTAGAAAGATGGAAAGAAGGTACAAGGAGTGATCCTTGAGATGAAGATCGAACACAAAATCATCATTGTCATGATTAACGATGAATCGAATGGGGAGCTAGCAAAAATCATCGGAAGGAATAGGTATCAAAGCTACACAATGGAAATAGATCTGGGGTAATCTATTGAGCGTTACAAGCATTTATAGAGGTTAGTAAAAGGATCAAAGATGGTTAATTCTTCATAAAGTACATAAATAGTTCTTTAATTTTTTTTTTTTTCTTTCAAAAATTCTCAAGCAAAAGAGGAGACTTTTTGGAGATTTCCAAATGGGCGTCAAGGATAAGAAGATCAAATGTTATCATTTCGACTGGGATCAATGATCAAGGATGGAAGCAAATGGGCTCTATGTTGGATAAATTACTGTATGGAGATGGTCTAAATTTTGTAAGGAAAGCTCTGGGAGAGGAACCAGCTTTTTAGAGAAGCAGAGGAGTTCGCTTAACTCATAGAATAACAAAGTAGGGTCTTACGCTGAAGTGCTCAAGGGTTCACATTTAAAAAATGATAGCAATTTTGAAATTCAGACTGGGGGAGAATGGTGTTGTGTACTAGAACAAACTTATGTACTAGATGGACACACAGTCAACAAATTTTAAACATGGAATTCGAAGAATTTTTCACTTTATGGCCATTTCAAATCAACAAAGCTCTATTTTTGTGTGATAACAAGGAGAGGGTTGAGTTTCTTGTGGGACAAGGATTGATCGAAGAACCAAAAACTTGTTGTTTAAAGGTAGATTGAAGGTGAAGGGATGCGAGAATGGTTTTATCCCAATGGAGATAACGGTGAAGGAACATGATAAAGTTGTCACAATTAGATTAAAGGCCTTGTCGTCATCGGTATGAGACATTGTATCACGGATAATGGAGGTGTTTGCCTTTCTCACCAGAAAGTCAAGGAGGTAGGAAAACGATTGGGGAAGACAACAGGGGGACACAAAGGACGCATAGTAAGAGAGATGTTAGAAATCACTTAGAGTATCATGATTCCAAGATGCATGTTAGGTCTCAAAGGTTGTAGAAGCACAGGGTCACTGAGAAGTAGATGGACCTTAATGAGAAGAGGGCGTTGGAGGTTAGACCTTTAAGTTAGGCCGAAAATTGTATCTTTATTAGACCTAGTGGTAAGGTGAAGCCATAGTGAACCTAACCTAGATGCAAAGTTTACTTCGTTATTTTTAGAAAATCGGGTTGGGGGTGAAAAAGGGAGAGTGATTCAGAAACAATCAACGTTTGGATCATTCTAGGTTGATTTTTCTAATATCTTCACAGATGCGAGATCCTTTTGGTGTTGGAGTGAGGATTGAAAGGATGGAGAGAAGAAATTTGTTATATGGAGTGTAATTTTAATAACAGTAACAATAAAAACAGAGGAGAAGTGAAAATTGAGAATTGAGAATTGAGAATTGAGAATCAAGAACTACATAAGAGTGAACATTTTCGTTATCTAGGATTGACTATCACAATGGTTAGGGAGATTGGAGCAAATGTGGTCTATAGAATTAAGGCGGAGTGCTTAAGTGGAGGAGTGCATCTAGGGCACTGTGCGATAAATGAATACCCACTAGACTAAAATGAAAGTTATATAGAACGGCTATTCGACCAACGATATTGTATGGGACAGAATGTTGGGCAACTAAGAAACATGTAAATAAGATTAATGTTGCTGAGATGAGGATGCTAAGGTGAATGTGTGGCAAGATTAGAAAAAATAGAGTTTGAAATGAGTCTTTTCATGAATGGGTAGGAGTAGCACCGATAGAAGATAAGCTGAAAGAGAATGGTTTGGTCATATACAACGGAGACTAGTAGAGGCAGTAGTGAAGAGATGCGATACAGTGACAGCAGATGGAAGTGTTAGGGGAAAGGGCAGACCTAGATTGACGTGGGCTTGTGTAGTAAATAGAGATATGAATCTCCTTATTTTGACTAACCAAATGGCTTCTGATAGAGTTGAGTGGAGAAGAAGGATTCATGTAGTTAACCCCATTTGATGGGACTTAAGGCTTGGTTTGGTTGAATTCGTATAATCGATCAGCAAAGGGCAATTTGAGCAATAGCGAGTTGCAACTAGGGCTTGCAGATGTGGTCGATAGATCAAAAGGAAATCTGGCACAAGAAAAAAGGTAACCAGGAGATTGATTTGGAATTGTTTGATATTGAAGCAAATGATGAGGCTGAGAAGGTGATTTCGGACCTGGAATCGGGTTGTTTTAACTCTCACGAGGTCTTGCAAGCTCTGGAAGATCACAAATCATCCAAGAGTTCGATCATAGAGTTAGATTTTGATTGCGTCAATGTTCACTAGGTTGTGGACTACAAAGATTTTGATCTCCAACTTAATAAGAGATTCAACGAGGATGAAGTCTTAACACTATTTAGGGGGTGCACTAGAGGGAGAAAGGCGAAAGGGTTCAAGACTCTTTTGAAAAGGTGTTTTCTTTGGATCACAACACATTTTCTTCACAAAATCACATTTTCTTCGTCTCTTGTGAGACATGCTCAAATTCTTCCAAGTTGTCTTAATCAAAGGGATGGGGTGTGGGTTTATGATTCTTTAGTCTATTTGCTAGTTATTCCTCTTTGATTCTCAACTAGGTGGAATGACAACCAAGGGGTAGATTTAGGACCCCGAATGACTACCAAGGGAATTTCTATTACTAATTTTCAACCGATAAATTCTGTTAATACAAAGGGTTAGGAGAATGATAATCATTGTGGGATCTCTTCTAATCACAAGAGAGAGGAAGGAAATTGAAAGATGGTAGAGAGACATGAGTAAATACGTGTCTTGTCCATTGGGGGAGGAAAAGGTGACCTAATTTAGACAATTGCTTCAAACAATGGATTTATCTTTGGTAAGAGTTTGGGGGAGTAAGAATCTGATTAGCAAAGAGAGAGAGTGGTTAGTAGAGGGGTGGGCTTTCGGAATCAAGGAGGTAGTAGTAGGAAAAGAGACAAGAGTTGAGAAGTTTGGTGAGCAGCATCAATTATGAGGGTTATCAGAAGGAGGTTAGGAGTGATGATGGTTCTTAATGAAGATTCTCAATTGGAATGTGCAAGGTTTGAAATCTAGGAAAAAGAGGGGTCATTAGAAATTTTTAAGAATGTGTCAACCAGATTTAGTAATGTTCCAAGAATCTAAAGTGGAGGAGTGTGATAGGAAATTTATTAAGATTATTTGGGGGTTTAGGTGTAGGAAATGGGCTTCTTTGCCATCTTGCGGCATGTTTGGGGGAATTTTGATTATATAGGATGAGAGAGTTGTTTACGATTGTTAGACTGTTTTGGGGGAGTTTTCTTTATCATTTAGGTTTAGAAATCATGGCAATAATGAACGGTGGTTGATTGGGGTTTATGGACCTAACAGACCTTCTGGGAGAGGGGAATGGTAGGAGGAGTTAGTTGGATTGTATGGTTTATGTTTTCCAAGTGGGTGTGTGGGAGGATACTTTATGTGGTTCAATTGGTGTTAGAGAAACTCAATGGGACATCAACTAACAGAAGTATAAGGGAGTGTGATCTGGTTGATCCTCCTTTTTTTAATGTTAGGTTTACGTAGTCTAATCTTCAAGAGAATTTGGTGTGTAGTAGATTGGATCGGTTTTTGTTCTCTTTGGGGTGGGACGAGTCATTCCCAGATTTGAGGCAGAAGGCACTCCCAAGTTCTTTCATAAGATTGTGGATGGGAAAAGGAAAAAGAAGTTCATTAAAAGACCTGAGGTGAATTGAGGTGCTATGGTGGATAGAGAGGAACAAATTGTTAGTGATGGATGCCTATTATGGTGAGGTTGGGGATCAAGGGCCTTGAGCAGTGGATTCCTATAATGGGTGAAAGTGCAAGATGTTTGGAAAGACCTTCTGAGGAGATGGAAATTAGGGTAGCAGTCTTTGAGTGTGAAAGAGATGAAGCCCTACACGACTAGACAGGTTGTCTACAGTAGTATTTAAAAAATTTTGGAGGCGATGAAAGGGGATTTGGTGAGTGTCTTTGCAGAGTTTTATGAAAAGGGAACATATGTTTGATTAAAAAAAATAGAACTCAATTAAAATTAGTGGTTATAGACCTGTTAGTTTGGTTACATGATTACATCCCTTTATAAGATTTTGGGAAAGGTTTTGTCAAAGAGATTAAGGACATTATTGAGGGATACAACATCTTTAGTTCAGGAAGCTTTAGTGAAGGGTCGACAGATTTTAGCTTTGGTTGAAAATGAAGTGGTGGAAGAATATAGAGGTCTAAGGAAGGAATGGCTCATTTTTAATGTTGATTTTGAGAAAGCATATGATCAAGTTAATTGGCATCTTTTGGAATATGTGATGCAAAGAAAATTATATGGAAAAAGGTGGAGGAGGTGGATTTGGGGGTGTTTTTCGTCATGCAGCATGTCAATTATTGTTAATGGAAACCAGGAAAATCTTTTGAGGGTTGTAGAGGTGTAAGGTAGGGGTATCCACTTCCCCTTTCTATCTTGGTGGTAGATGTGTTGGGAAGAATGATAGATGGGCTTGAGAGATAGGTTTAGTCGACGGTTTTAAGGTTGGGAAGGATGGGATTTGTGTCCCATTTGCAGTATGCGGACTATACAATATTCTTTTTTTCAGGGGAGGAGAATAAGGGGGGTTAGTTTGTTATTTATTTATCTTTATTGAGAATTTTTGAGGTTATTTCGGGTCTCGAGTTTAATCTGGAAAAAAAGAGAAAGAAGCGGTGTTGTGGGCATTAACATGCAACAATATCAAGTTTAGAGAATAGCGAGTATTTTAGGGTGTAGTATCGAGAAACTTTCGTTCAAATATTTGGGTCTGCTGTTGGGGATTAATTCGAGGAATGAGTCTTTTTGGAACCTAGATGTAGAAAAGATTGGCAAAAGGTTGGATGGATGGAGGAGATCTTCGCTTTCAAAAGGGTGGGGATATACTCTGGTAAAGGAAGTTTTGAGTGGTATTCCCATATACTATTGCTAAGAAGATGGAAAAATTGATGAGGGATTTTCTTTGGGGAGGGAAGGATGAAGGCAAAAAGGATCATTTGGCTGACTGGGAAACGGTTTCACTTGCTAAGGAGAAAGGGGGTTTAACCATTGGTAATATTGGGGCCAGGAACATTGTTTTACTTGGTAAGTGTTTATGAAGATTTCCAAATGAGTGTGATTGTTTGTGTCATTCTGTTATTAAAAGCAAGTATGGTGTTTCAAGTTAATGGCAGAGACGCTCAGGTGGTCAGTAGGGGTAATAGTTGATCTCCTTAGAAATCAATCTCTTATATCTTCCCATTTTGGTCTATGTTTCTTTCCTTGAGGGTGGAAATGGGGAAAAATTTCGGTTTTGGGAGGATGTTTGGGTGGTTGATTCTTCCTTTGAATGCCCGTTCTCATAATCTTTCCATTGCCACTTTGGCATGCTCCAGTATGGGTTTGCTTTCTTGGCATTTTAATTTCTTCAGGAATCTGAATGATAGGGGAAACGGGGGAGTTGATTTTTTTGCTGTCCCAGATTGATCAATTTTCTTTGACTCCAAATGTGTGTGATAAGAGGTTTGGCTACTTCATTCTTGAGGGGTTTTCTCTTCTGACAACTTGAATGTTCCTTTTTTTCCTTTCTATCTGGAAGCATTTTGTTCCTCTCAAGATGAAGATTTTTATGTGGTCGATGGTTCAGGGAAACATTTTGACCAATGATACCTTGCAAAAAAGGGGGCCTAATCACTATCTACATCCTCAATGGTGCATTATGTGCAAAAGAGATGGGGAGTCTCTGAATCATTTATTTTTATATTGCCCCGTGGCTTTGAGTTTATGGCATAGACTGTTTCTTGTGGGAAATTCACTGTGGGTGGCCCCGGAAGTGAATGCCCACAAGATTTTGATTGATTGGAGAGGCTTGGGCGGCAAGAGCAGGGCAAAAGTGCAATGGCGTTGTGTGGTTGTTGCAATTTTTTTGGTCATTTGGTTGGAAAAAAATACAAGGATCTTTGAAGACAAATTTGGGGATTTTAATCACTTGCGGGATGAAGTCCGTCTTTTGACATCTTCTTGGGTTTTGGTGGCTTCTCCCCTTAAAAAGAGGTTTTGCTCTTTTTGATCTTTAGGGATTGGGTGTCAGTGTACGATGTCTAGTTTCTTGTTTTCTTTTGCGTTGAGTTGTATTTATATATTTTTTTGGAGGACTCCTTGTCCTCTTTTGTACTTCATTTCTTTTTTAATAAATATTGTGTTGTTGGCAATAAAAAATAAAAAATAAAAAATAAAGCCCACACTTAGAAAGGGTCCAAAGAAGTGGACAAAAATGTTTGAGTTAGTGCAATACAATGCCCACAATATTCCAATATTATCTGAGCATGATTATCCTGTGTATAGCCATACAAAAAAGATATGCTAAATTAAGGTCTTCAAACTGCAATACCATCTCAGTCAAAAAAAAAACTGCAACGCCATCAGAATAGTGGCCATTCTGAAGGTGAAGATGGTCTCCTAGCTGATGTGCCTTCTCCGTGTGGGGGCCTCCCAATCACACTAGATTGTGTTGGAACTTTAAGTGTAGAACCACCAACTGCAGACACTTCAGGTTCAGAACTTCCAATCACACTAGATTGTGTTGGAACTTCCAAGTGTAGAACCACCAACTGCAGACACTCCAGGTGCAGAATTTCCAAGCATAGACATCCCAATTCCAGCAGACCTCCGCTTCCCTATTTCAGCAGACCTCCCACTTCCAGCTGCTAATTCCTCTTGAGTTGAAGTTATCCCTTCATTTGCCTCTCTCCTTTTCTTCTTGGGTTGGCCAGGTTGACGATGAAGTGGCGGAGGTCCTAAGGGATCACCCATAGCTGCTGGCCACATGGACTCATCAAGCATAGGATGAACAATCATATCATATGTTTGTAAATACCTTTGTTTGGTAAAGTAGTCATGGCAGAATTCTTCTATGTTCATTTTCTTGTAATTGATTGCTGATGTTGCATGTTTACAAGGAATTCCACAAAGATCCCAAACCCCACACGAGCAAGATCTCCTACTAAGAAGCACCACATACGTAGAAGTGCCCTCATTTACCTCAAATTCATCACCCCCGGAAAATAAAATGTCACATTGCCTTGCTTCTTACTGCAGCATATCTAGCTTCCTCTTGGTGTCTTGGGTGACCAGTGAATACCATGTACAACCTTGCTTAAATCTCTTTTGAACCCATTTCATTAGCTTCCTTTGCAAAGAGTCCACTATTGTCAATATGGGCTTTTACATTAGATCAATAATCCAATCATTGAAGGACTCAGTGAGCTTGTTTGTGAAATGGTCAGTTTTGGATTCATGATCAAAACTGTGGCTGGCCCAGCTTGTTAATGGCATGTTCATTAGCCATTTATGCGCAGTAGCAGATTCATTTTTCAGATCATCCATCACCTTTCTAAATGCAGCTTCATTTGGAGCTCTTACAGCTCTCCAAAAATAGGTGGTCAATGGAGTACCAGGATGGACAACCTTGAAGTTATTGAAAAAGATGGTAGCAACATTGACGATGCTTAGAACCAGGAAAAAATTCCTCTATAGCATGAGGAATACCCTAAGAAAATACATAAATGAAAACAATTAGCAAACATGCGAGGAGAATTATAATAGAACAAGCATAAACAGAAGTGTCCCCAATTACAAGCATACCTCTTGGCCATCTGACATAAATGTCAATGGTCTATTTTCTGGAGTGGTTCCAATACAATCATGGAAGTAGTTGAAGAAGAATGACCAATTGGCTCTTGTTTCACTTTCCACGATCCCATATGCAATTGGAAACAACTTGTCATTGCCATCTAAACCAACTGCAGAGAGTAATACTCCACCATATGGGCCTGTGAGAAGATGACACCCATCAACACCAATAAAGGGTCTACACCCCCTAAGAAAGTCAGCTTTCATTGCTTCATGGCAAACAAACAATCTCTTAAAACAAGGATTTGGTTGGGGTTGTTCAATGTCCGTCTCAATTTTTATCAAGGTACCAGGATTGCTCCTTCTGAGCTCAGTAGCATACATGGGAAGCTTCCCATAAGAAGCTCCATGATTACCCTGAATCTCCTTGAGGGCCTTTTTTCTTGCCCTGTTCAATTTCATTCTAGCCTCAATCTCAAACATATACTTCGATGTGGCTCTCATCTCACTAAGATTAGTCTCAGGATTCTCCCTCAATCTTTCTTCAAGTGCCTTGGCTATCCAAGCTGAAGGAACATAGTAATTGCTTCCATGCCTGACATGCTTACCTAGATATGTCTTGATCTTAAAAGTGATGCCATCAGGCAATAGAAAGGCATGAATTCTCCACGGACAGCCCTGGCTACCACATTGAGCAGAAATCCTTGTTCTCTCATTCTTGTCCCATACAAGCTGAAACCTTCTTGAGCAGCATAGTCCCGTAAGGCATCTCTAAACATGTCAATACTAGGAAATAGCATGCCAACCTCTAACTGTCTTTTCTTACCCTTACCCTTACCCTTACCATTACATCGAGATCCATCACTATTATCAGATTCAGAATCTGATAACATATCATCACTTCCACAATTATCATCAGACAGTGATTGACAATTACCGTGGTTATCATCATCAGTACTTTGTTCACTACTACTGTAAAAATCGTCGTCGTCATCATCATCATCAATACTTAAGACAGGAACATTCTCAGATCTTTTACGAACACCCAGCCCATTCCCTACACCATTACCATTCCCTGATTCACTTAATATTGTAGCTGTGCACTGATCAACCTCAATATATAATGGTATTTGACTCATACTTGGAGTATAGCATTTAAACATATCCAATAAATCCATATCAGTAGCAATTTCTACTCTATGAAGTGATCCTAGGGAAATGTGGAAAACCTTGATTGTCGCTGCCACTGAAGAAGACAGGCTACCCAACTCAAGTTCCTATATATCAGCCAATAGCATAATGTGGCTATAGTAATTGGGGTCCACACACACAATTCTGTGCAACTTGTTATCATAGTGAAGCAATATATCAAAGACTGTTGCCATTGTCACTGTAAACAAGCAATACATATGCATAGAAAACTCCATTAGACACATTGAGAAATCAACAAAAAAAAACCCTAACTTAAATATGGAAAAACAGTTTTCTTCATACAATCCATTGTAGAAAATGAATCAATAAAGCCTAACACTCTATTTGGTTGAGTTTTCAATTTTTATTTATTTTTTTATTTTTTCCAAAAAACTAAAAGCTAGGTTGCTAAAAAATTTTAAAAAAAATAAAAAAACTCATTTTCATATGGTTTTTTCTTTTTTTGAGGAAAAAATTGTTTTGAAAAATTGATTTTTTCATTTTCATATTTTTTCCATCTCTTGAAAAAAAAAAAAAAACTGAAAACTTAACCAAACAAATTGTAATTCCTTCAAAATAAAAAAAAGGGATAAAAAAAAACCTAAAATAATCAGAAACCTCAACTATATCACCTCCAATTCTATGCCCCAGATTTTCATCAAGTAGGCAACCTTAATACCCAATGTGATTTCGACTTAAATCGTCACTTCCTAGAATACCACAAAAGATATTTCATACCACTCAAAATGTGTTCTATACATTTAATCATCCGCTAACTGGTTTTTCAACGTGTATTTTTATTTATTTATTTTTTTTAATTTATTCCATTAGCTTGACTAGCAACATTGCACTTTCATTGTTAATACATTTATATACTATGAAGCATGGACACTCCAAAATTAGTGCCGTGGCGGTGTCCGACACGCGGACACGCCGGAGACACGTACGGGACACGCCAAATGGTGTGTCCCTTTAATTTAATGATTTTTTTGTAGGGGACACGGTGGGGACGCGTGTCCATATTGGGACATGGCATGGGACACAGCGGGGCTCAAATTTTTTTTTTTTTTTTTGCCTCTTATTTAGTATTTTTGTGAAGAATATTGTTGGATGTTGAATGCTTTCTCTACTCGTCTTAGTTCTTGTTATCGTTTATTAAGACTTTTTTGTGAATGGATAATCTATTAATTTGTTTAAATGTAGTGGTTGGTTATATTTATTGAATTAATGTTACTATGTTAGTGTTTGTTAATTTTTATTTAGGATGAATGTAATATGAATCTACATAACACATAAAATATATATAAAAAAAAAAAAAAAATTCGTCATGTCTCCCTCCGTGTCCGTGTCCCCATTTTTTGGAAATTACGGTGTCCGGTGTCCGTGTCCGTGTCCGTGCTTCATAGTTTATATATATACACTCACATATATAGTGACATATATACAACATGGAAAATCGTTTACTTTCATTATTAATACATTAATATATATACTCACATATATAGTGACGTAATATGCAACATGGAAATCGTTTAAAGGTTCACTCTTGTCCTCTTAATGGGAGGTTGGGAACTCCCCATTAGCTCTCTTCCCAGAGCCCAAAAGAGGGGGGAAGAGAGGAAACTCAAAACGATTTTTTAGAATACGAAAAGCCCACTTAAAAATATCAGATTAACCCCATCCATTCATTGAAAAAACCCCTTAATTTTTACAATCGGAAAACCCTAAACCTTGCAATCTTAAAGAACCCTAATTTTTTACAATCCTAGAAAATCAAAAACTTCATGCATCATAGAAAACCAAAAATTCTCTCAATCGAATCGTATAAAACCAAAATACCCTTCCATTCATAGAAAAAGCTGCTTAATTTTTACAATCGAAAAACCCTGAACTTTGCAATTGTAAAGAACCCTAATTTTTTACAATCCCAAAAAATCGAAAACGTCATACTCCATAGAAAACCAAAAATGTTATAATCAAATCGTAGAAACCCTTGATTTTCATACCTTGCTTGTTGATTCTTACGCTAAACTCATTTGATCTTTTGTTTCTTCCTTGTTAAGTTCTTCGATTCCCTCCATTCAACTTCTCACGATGAACAAACGATGAAGATGAGAGCCCAGCACAGAGAGAGAGAGAGATCTAGTTCTAAAGATGCCTTCTACGTTTTAGAGAGTGAGATATGTAAGAGAGTGAGAGGGCAAATCTTTATAAATAGATCCTTTATCTCACAAGGGCATATTTGTCTTTTCCTTTCTACTCATTTCACTCTTTACAACCCATTAAATTAATGGGGGATATTATGGTAAATGCGCCATAGCAGCAAATGGAGTCATCTAACAGGGGTTGGCAGTGTGATTTCAAGTAATAGAGGGCGTACTAGTGTGATTTTGGAAGAATAAAGGGGGTGTCAATGTAATGTACTTGGCTAATATATATTGGATATTTTTGTGAAGCGAAGTCCCATATCGCCTGAGTACTAAAGTAATATTAAACATATAAACGTGAGGGCACCCTCACCTTAATAGGTAGCTTTTGGGGGGAGTTCTATCTAAGACTGTGTAACATGGTATCAAAGCTGGAGTACTCAGGGATGGGTAAGGTGTGTGTCCTTGGCCCGTTGAGTAAGCATGCTCGGTGTGAGGGGAGGGTGTGAAGCGAAGTCCCACATCACCTGAGTACTAAAGTAATATTAAGCATATAAGCGCGAGGCCACCCTTACCTTAATAGCTAGCTTTTGGGGCGAGTTCTACCCAAGACTGTGTTACAATTGTTACAGTTTCACATAAGGATGTTGTTAAAAAAAAAAAAAAACACAAAAAAAAAAAAAAAAAAGAGTGCGCTTCACATAAGGACAGAGTTTATATCTTAGGAAATTCTCGATTTCTATGTTTTATTAAATCATGACTGAAAAAATTATATTAGTTTGATGAGTTGATGGATTCGGAGCGTCAAATTCCCACCATTGCAAAAGGATAGTTCTATTGTAATCGAGTAAGAAAGGAAAGATGGAAAAACTTGAACTAAATCAACATTCATACTGCTAGCTGTACCTCTATAATGGGAAGCCTGTTCCTTTTTTCAGGCATAACATAATCTTTTAGAAATTCCCAACGATTAGCTATATGCTAAATGGACAGTTCATAGCATGCGAACTACTCATGTCTGAAAATTTTGGCATTGGTATATATTTCAGACATGCTTTCCATTTGATAAGTTGGTAGCTGACATAGAAGGATTTGAGACATATGCCAGTTGATTAGTATTTCTCAAATATGGTTTACCAATAAAGTCTTACTTTCCAATTTCAATGCAAGACCAGTTACGTCACAGACTCCTCCCTCATCCAGAGAGTGTAAACAAGAAAAACCAGAAACTTATAAAGGTGGTGTTTGGGAAGCCACTTCCCAAATTTTTTATCTCATTTTTTCCACTAAAAGACAAAAGTTTTACAAAACCAAAAAAAACACATCCAAACAAAATATCACATCCAACCCCATAATCATTTCACTTTTTCTCTCACAAACATCACATCCAACCACATAAAAACCCCAACTATCTTCCCAAACACTAAAAATTTTTTATCTCATAAAAACCTACATCTCCTAAAATCTACATAAAAACTCACTTCCCAAACACCCACAAAATTAGACAGTGGTAATGCGCTAAAATTTGGAGGTTAGACTAATTTGAGATGTACATACTTATCTCCACCCATAACACATACGCAAGTCCATTTGAACTTAGGATTGGCTTTTCTTTCCTCTGTTTATTTAGTTACTGCTCAGGGTTAGTTATTCTGTAATCTTATTAGTGTGCTGCCAAGCTACCCAATTGAGATGCTGATGACCAGAAATAAGTGATAAGGGAGCACACATTTTTTTAATCAATTCGGAAAGTATTTTGGTGACAGTCATATGAGCAGAAAATTTAAGAAAATCCTGTTATATCAAACACCAGTGTTATGTAGTAGTCTAAAACTATTTCACATTGTCAAAATCTGGAAATTGCTGATTCTTTTGACTAAATGTGTTTGAACTTGAAAAGGAAAAATTTTAATTACTTATGAAGTTTATAGTAGTACCAAACCTGGACAAGACTAATGAGAGGAAATATTGATAAAAGGAGGAAAATTAAATGGCTACACGTCATCCTAGAAGTGTGCAAAGAAAATTAAAATACCAAAAGGAAAAGAAATATAGCTTTGTACTAAGATTTTCATGGAAAGGGAAATAAAGGGACATTTATGGAGGAATAATAGCCCATAGAATGTTTTTTCTCCATCTTTTGATGAAAAGAAGGATTATAATGGTAAAGTTGCCATTAAAATTTCCCTTCATTACCAAATCTCTGACTTTTGGATAGAGATCATTTTTCTTCATGTTTTCAATCAAATCAAATGGATGAAAATGATGAACAAATATCATTTATTTTCTTTCCATGTGTTTCCTAATAAGGTTCTGTTAGTGAAAGTTTACCAAACCCAATCACCTAATGCCATTTGCACAAAAAAGATGGCATTAAGGACTGCATCATTGTCAATGTTAAAAAGTCTAAAATGTCACACATGCAAAACCCAAGCAAATACTGTCTGCTGATAGTCAACAATCAGCGAATGATTTAAGTTTGGTGGCAAGTGGATATGGGGTTGAGGTTAGTAATGAGATGATGCCTTCTAAGGGGTTTGTTAAGTCCAATTCTGGAGGGAAGTTGTTACCTAAGAAGAATGCAAGGATTAAAATTTTGTTTCAGTATGTCGTTTAGCTAGCTTGGAAATGTTTTGGAAACGTAAGGGAAATGAAAAAAGAATTTGGAAACGTCGAGAGATGTTTAGAAATAAGAACTAAAACCTATATTTTATTGTATTCTCGCTAATTAAAATAATTGAAAACATAGATGCAGTTTGCTTTTTGCTCTAAAAATTCTAAAAGAGATCTATGAATATTAGGCGCACAGAACACAAAAGCTTTAAAGGCCTAGTTGGGGAAGGGGATTTTCCATTATAAGAAAAAACATTCAAAGGGGAAAATTTATTATTATGGATGATTTTATTTATTTATTTTTTTTTTGAGGTGACATTCATTTTTTTTATAAGCTACTTCATGGAAATACATAAATATAATGTGTGACTTCATCATACTTGTTTTATCTCTCTCTCTCTTATTTTCCTTTCTAGTTTCACACATTTTATAATAAATATAAGATGTGTTTTTTTTTTGGGTTCTCAAATCTGTTCTTTTGACAAAAAAGACAAATGGAAATGACTATTGTTGGATATTCCTAACTGGTGTCAGAACAACTCATTATTTAGTATGGTTCGTAGTATTGTGGTGCGTTTCTATGCAGCTCGGTAGAAACATTAGAGTTTTGGTATTCCACTAATGTTTCATTTTGGTTTTCTAGGTGCAGAGGGACAAAAATTCTAAGTATTGATCCGACTTCTGAGGTCGCCTCGATTAGACAATTAATGATGATTAAATGAGCATGGGCCAAAGCCCAAGGAAAGTGGGCCAACAAGAAGGCTGAGCTAGGTTCAACCCACTGGATCCAAATGGCTATCTGTGGTGAAAGTATTTGAGGGAACTTGTCGAGGTACTACTCACCGCGGTCCAGTAGTTGAGGTAAGCCATTGCAGTGCCGCTACCCCACTGGAAGGTCATTGCGGCGCCACTTTTGAGACAGTACTTGAAGTGCTCTTGCTGAGGGAAAAGTCACCGAGGTGACTACTGCCTCAACAACTAGCTTTTGAGGCAAGACTTCCCAAGGTGATAGTAGCCTTCGAGGGAGGCTTCCTCTCTGCAAACAGAGACTAATGCTTGGCGCTAATAGTAGGCCCCAAAATATTACTAGTTCGACGCTGATAGCAGGCCTAAAGCTTACTAGTTTGGCACTGATAGTAGGCACCAAAGCTTAGTGGTTGGAGTTGATAACAGGCCCCGGAGGTACAAGTATATCGTGGCAACCCCACAAAGATGGGAGTAGCGTAGCCTGAAAGTAAGAGACTCCTTTTCTATCAGCCAAGTTATGGACTTGCCTCAATCGCACTGGCAGGACCAAGGAAGCCCCTTGGGCTTGGTACAAAGGCACAACATGGCTGAGAGTAGGTTTGGCTATTACCTCTGCCCTGGGAAGATGGGGAGTTTGTGGTTAGGTGGCTAAGGGTAGAGGAGTTACTGAGGTAGACACAAGTATGGCTGATAGAAGGTCATGAGTGTTGAGAATATGTGCCTTGGGAAACTGAATTGAGAAGGAGGGTGCTGCAACAAGTACCACCGCAGAGGGTACCACTGAAGTAGGTGCACCTTCTGCAGTCAGTACCAAAAATGGCACCTTCTGAGGTTCGTATAAAAAACGACACCTGCTGAGATTCGTGCCAAACAGTGGCACATTACATGCTGAGGTTCGTTTCTAATGGATAGTACATGCAGAAGGACACATGTCTACCGAAGCCTGGTAGTTCAGGACAGGGAATATTCCATGTGATCCTCTTGGACACGTGTCATCACTCTATTTGGCCACCTAGGGAGATGCTCCACTGCCACATTCTT
The DNA here is from genome assembly GCA_036172215.1 of Camellia granthamiana. Classification (NCBI taxonomy): domain Eukaryota; kingdom Viridiplantae; phylum Streptophyta; class Magnoliopsida; order Ericales; family Theaceae; genus Camellia; species Camellia granthamiana. The sequence goes on from CM069912.1 coordinate 90,755,956, forward strand.
CTCTTGAACCACTTACTCTACCCTCACCCACTCACTCTCCAGTTACCTAAGATTGTTGACTCATTAGCATAACTTTGCCTCTCCAAGTGATACTATTATTACTGTTGATTTTGGACCCCCTACACTAGGAAACAAAATTGTTTTGGCGCAAAAATGTTGGCCCTTTTTTTTATTTTCATGGATGATTACTGAAGGAAGTTTAGAGAAAACTACTCGGAAGTTAAATTTGCTGTAGTTATTGGGGAAAAGGTAGTGATTTATAATAATTGATGATGACAGATGATGAGAAAACAACATTTTTTGGAATTGCACGTCATTGCGGCATTTCTAGGGTTTAATGTGATTATTTTTTATGAAAAAATTTATTTTACCTCCTTGTGGTATGACTTGATAGTACTTTACCCCCCATGTCTTGTAAAAATAGCCACATACCTCCCATGTGGTTTTGGACTAAAATGGTACAATTAGATTTTCCATCCAAACTAACGGAGAGTGTCTCGCATGCCTATTTTGATAGTGGAGAAGGAAAAAAAATTAGTCAAAATTAAATTTCAATGTAAGAAGATGAAATTAGCCTTGTTTTACTTTTTTATCTTCTACCTACCTTAAAAACCTAACCCAAACCCACCTCTTCTCACCACATAGTGTATATATAAAATCATATAGACACTATAATTTATTATCATGAAATTACCTTAATTGAATTTTTATTTTTAAATTTTAACCCAATTTCTTATTCAATAACATTTTAAATTAAGCATACGTATTATATATATATAATTAAACCATAAATTAACCTAAATATCTTAATTTATTTTTATAAAAAAATAATTATCAAACTACTTTAATCTAATTTTTAATTTTTAACCCAATTTTTTATTTAATAAATTTTTAAAATAAACATAAGCATACATATATATATAACAAATTAAATCATAAATTAAACTAAATGCCCTAATTTATCACCATAAAATTACATTATTTAATACCATGTTAAATTGTTAAATTAAACATACACACACACACACACATATATATAACAAATTAAATCATAAAAGTACCTTAATCTAATTTTCAAATTTTAACCCAATTTATTTTTTATGTATATATACGTATATATAGTTAAAAATTAAATCATAAATTAATTACAGTGTCTATATATAGGGTATATATACATATACATATTATAATATCTAATTAAAATTAAAAATTAAGTTTGTTAAAAAACATATTTTGAAAACTCGAGCTTCTCAAATGATTTTTGTGTTATGTATTCAATTTTTTTTCTTAGTCATGGAGGTAAACTTATTAATATAGAGAACCAAAAATAGAAAAAGACATAAATGGTATAATTGTCTTTTTATTGTTAATGTTAATTTTAATCCAAAGTCACATGGGGTGTATATGGCTATTTTTAAAAGACAGGGGGATAAAGTGCTAACCAGCCATACTTAGCTAAAATGAATTTTGTCCTATTTTTTTATCTTCTTCGAGGGTATTTTGAGTGTTGGACATTTGTCATGTTATTTTTACTTTTCTTGCTTTCTTTGCTTCTTTTTTTTCCTCCCCTCGACCGTATGAAGGTTGTTTTTTTCAGGACTGTATAAGGGTTGTGCCCCCTCGACCCATTCTTTGATACAATTTCGTTTCTTGTGGATAACTAGGGTTGAGCAAGAAAATCGAAAAAATCGCAAATCGGTTCAATCTTAACTAGTTTGGTTTGGTTTTCTCAATGCACAGTTTGGTCCTAGTTATTAAAATAAGTGAACTATACTTCATGGTTCGGTCCATAAATTTATTGTTACGTTTTCGGTGTGGAACGTAATTGAACCGAATAGATATATATATATTACTTATTGTAGACACTCAAGTATTTAATTAAATTTCCATTTTTGTGCACAAGTTATCAATTCTCTACTCTTGCAAGCATGTTCACTATATAGTAGTAGAACTAGTTCTAAACAATCATCTAAACCATTCTTGTTTGTAAATTGATGGCATATTACTTGATGTTTGAGCAGGTTGTGAGCAATATTTTGTTATCATGTTGTGATGATGACAAGGTTTCTAAAAACTTGTGGTTCCAAATTGAACCCAATTGCAGCTTACTCGTTCTGTCTAATTTGGTTCCTAGTTTTTCATGGTTTGATTTGGTTCCAAATATCTTGGAATCGTAGGTAGCAGTTTGGTCCTTGGTTTACTCCTAAATTGAATCAAACCGAACTATGCTCACCCCTACATTGAACCTTGGTAATATTATTGTACATACATCTTACTTGGATTCCCTATTACCCTGTTTGTTGAATGTGAAGAAGAATTTTCAATAGAGGAAAGAAAAGAAACAGGAAAAGAATCTCAAAATACTATTGCATGCTTTTTGTCTGAATCCATAAGAAATTGATCGGACCAAATCAAGAGAATTGAATTTATTAGAGAGAGATTTCCCAAATCTAGGGTATAAGAGCTAGAGCTCTGTAACTACAATCTCAAATTGATCCAAACTGAATTTATTAGAAGCCTACACCTATTTATAGGCATGGGACAGAATACAAGCACTCAGCATAACTGGTGCTAACTAACTAAACTAACATTTGAACCACATTGGCACTCCCTCGCTTAAAAGAACTTGTCCTCAAGTTGGCGCATCAATAAAAGCACAAGAATCTTTCACAAAGGTATTAGTTTACTATGTTAGATAGGATTAGTTTTAGATGAATCTTTTTTTAGGAGTCTTATGAAGCTTATAAAGAGGACTATTGATGTAAAACAAAAGTAGCCTTTGAAGAAGAATAAGAGTTGAATATTTGTAGGAGTTTTTCTCTGTGTCTCCCCAACCTTTCCTCTCCTTACCTTTATATGCATTGTTTGTTCATCAGTCAATTTTGGATTTGATCAATTTCAAGTAACTTATAGTTACAGTGGTGTGAAGATTGGAAAACTGATATCTTTATATTTTATATCTATTCACAACTGTATCTAAGCAATAGAGTTCTTTGGATTGACGTTATTTGCCTGGTGATTATTTTTCCACTTTTTATTGACCATGCTAAATGATAACTTGTGTGACATTTTTATTGTGCAGTTATATAAATGAATTATATTCTTAAGTTCTAGAGAAATAATGGGTAGCCAAACTCCCACAAGCAATGATCGTTCCAGAACATACTGGACACCGACAATGGAACGTTATTTTATTGATCTTATGCTAGATCATATGCATAGGGGGAATAGGACTGGCCATACATTCAACAAGCAAGCATGGACAGATATGCTTACCGTGTTCAATGCGAAATTTTCCTCTCAATATGACAAAGATGTCCTGAAAAGTCGTTATACAAGTTTGTGGAAGCAATTCAACGACATAAAGAATCTTCTTGGGCAGAGCGGATTTTCTTGGGATGAAAGTAGACAAATGTTGGTAGCTGATGATTATGTTTGGGATGCATACCTCAAGGTGCATCACTTTTCCTTTCATATCCTAAATTTTTCTATATCCTTCTTCTCAATTAATATTAAATTACATGCAGGTTCACCCCGATGCACGGCCTTACAAGACTAAAGCAGTTCTGAACTTCAATGATTTATGCCTAATATATGGGTATGCAAGTGCTGATGGAAGATACAGCCGTTCAAGTCATGATGTAGATGTTGAGGATGACATCCAAGGAGTGAATTTGGGTGTGTTTCTTTTTTCCTGTTATGGATGTAGGCCACACTTGGCTTTGTTGTTGCCTTTGGAAAAATATCTTGTTGATTGTTTATAATGTGTTATTGTTCTGAAAGGCTAAGTCCTGTCAATTCGATACTTTCCATATGGAGTAAGCATAATTAAGAAGTTAAAAGCTTTGCATCACCTTATGTTGCTTTTGATTTATGAACTGATCAAGAAGTCTTCACAATTTACTCTAATTTGAACTTCAGTAAATTTCTGAAAGAAATGCTGTTGTATGTAATCAGACTTCTCTTCTGATGTTTCATATCTTTGTTCTTTAGTTAGTGAACTATACATGTTAGTGATAAAATTACAAGATTTATCAATGATTTCATTCTTCAGCTGATGGAATTGGTAGCCTGGCCCCTTCAAGTAGTGAGCGTTTGAGGACAGATTGGAATCCAGATATGGACCGATATTTCATTGAGTTGATGCTGAACCAACAACAGAGTGGCAATAAGCTTGATAGTACATTCAACAAACAAGCATGGACAGATATGCTAACTTTGTTCAATGCAAAATTTGGTCCTCAACATAGTAAGAGGGTTTTAAGGCATCGATACAAGAAACTGTGGAAGTACTATAATGATGTAACAGTTCTGCTTAAACAAAATGGGTTCTCCTGGGATGAGTCGCAAGAAATGGTAGTAGCTGATGATGATGTTTGGGATGCTTATGTCAAGGTATATTTCTTATTTAACTAGAGCTTGTTTGTTCCTTTCTTCATTGTTGATATTGCTTACTTAACATATATGTAGGCACACCCACATGCACGATCATATAGAATCAGAATGTTGCCAAATTATAAAGATTTGGGATTCATATTTGGAGATGCAATCAACGATGGGATTCAGAGTGATTCACGTCAGGATAAAGAGCTTGAAGATGATACCTCAGGGATAAAGGCTGGTGTGTTTGAATTTTCCATTACCAAGTTGGGACTTATTATTTATCATAAACAATGCTGTAATTCTTTTGTGTCTGCTAGTGATAGTACGGGTTATCTTTTTATTTATCTAGTACTCCATGATGTTGAATGGTCACAATTTAAGATTTGGTTCTGATCAGGGGGCTAACAATCTCTTGTAAAGTTCATGAGAAGTTGTGGTCAAGTGAAGATGTGGGTGTTTGGTTTGGTTATTGTTTGATATTTTATTGTAATGGGAATGGTCTTGCCTGAGGCAATTGACATGTAAATGGGAGTTGTGTTTGAAATTGTCTGGTTTTGATTGTTGATGATGAACTAGGTTTTTTGCTTAAGCTAATGGCATTTGACCAAGAGTCCTTTTACTGCTATTTTACCCACCTCTCTTCCTTCCATTTTTTGTGTGTTTCTAGACTCTTCAGCTTTTCCCTTTGTGCTTTGTTTCTCTTTCAATGCAGGTTAGTCATCCCCTTCTTCCTCCCCAGGTGCTTCTTTTTCCTATTCGTTTTTTTAATTGTTTTTGCAAATACAATTTGCAGTCGTTCCAGTTCCCTGAGTTAACATGTCAGAAACTAAGCTCAATACATGGGTAGCCCATATTAAACAGGGTTAAACATTGATAACTAGAAATAGTTGAGTCGGGAGAGGCTTATTGCATGATTCACCTAACCCAGCTGAGCTAATAAATGCTGCAAAATTTTAGTTGTGAAGCTAGGAATGGTTATGCAGTGTCAAAAGATCATCATTGATTTACTACTGTACTTTTTCCTCGTAAACCTAAAATCTTCTATGAAAGAAGGGCTAGTCTGACAAACAGGATGTTGTTTTTGTAGGTAGTGAACGTTCAAGAACATATTGGACACCACCTATGGACCGTTGCCTCATTGACTTGTTGCTAGACCAGGTCCATAAAGGGAATAAAATTGGGCAGACATTCATTAGCCAGGCTTGGAATGACATGGTTGCATCATTCAATGCCAAATTCAAATCTCATTATGACAGAGATGTCTTGAAGAATCGATACAAACATTTGAGGAGGCAGTACAATGATGTTAAGGTTCTTCTTGAGCAGAATGGGTTTTCTTGGGATGAAACACGAGAAATGGTGACAGCTGAAGATCATGTTTGGGATACTTATACCACGGTAAACTTCTTTCTATTCACTCATTTATGTCATTCTGCTTATATTCAAGTTTTATGTGTAAGTGTTTTTCATGCAGGCACATCCTGATACTCGATCATACAGAGTTAAAACTGTGCCAAGTTATCATAAATTGTGTATTATATACGGACAAGACACATCTGATGGAAAATACAGCCGTTTGGCTCGCAATGTAGACCCAGACAGTGAAGTTCCTCTTCTGATGATAGGTATGTTCCATTTATTGGTTGTGACAAGTTGATCAAATATTCTATAATAGATAGGGAAAAGAATATTCTGTTTCTGTGTGTCTGCGCACTTGTTTCTTTTTTGTTGTAAAACTGGAAAGGTGCAACTTTTAGACATGAACTTTGTATAAGACAAAGATGAATACTGTTTACTATAAAAGCAAGTATGAATTTCAATTTGTGTGATTTTATGAGATACGTAGAATTTGCTTGAACATTGTTTTTAGTAAAACACACATCTTAGTTAGGACTTGCAGCCTGCCTTTCAAGTCTAATTGCAGGTGCCGTAGTACTTCTTGAATCTTGTACAAAAATTCATTGATTTGCATTTTTTCCCTTCTCGCGTAACTCCTTCTCTACTGGGAATTTATTTTTAACATGCATAACTTGATCTTGTGCATGTCATTGTTCAGTCTCTTCTATTAGATTGGATATTGTGAATGGTTTCAATCTCATTTGATTTTATAAACATTCCTCGACTGTGAACATGTGCCTTTTCTTGTTTTTCCTATGCTTCTATTTTTTCTAACTTGCATAAATTGGCTATATTTCAAATTCATTCTTAATTTGTTTCCAAATTCTTCATATGCACTGGCACTGCCTGATATGACATTGACAATCCTGAAGAAATCAGGAGAATGCATCCTGCAGTTAATGTAGGACAGGAGAATAATAATGGGAAAATAGGGTTAAAAGGGCTTTAAGGGTGTAATAAAAGGTATAATACGAAATTGGTTGAAAAGTTCTTGGTTTTAGTGGAGTGATTTTCTTGGAATTAAGATCATTTATTGCTAAAATTTCAGGCAGATATTATCCTACGGTTTTTGATGCTTGGAAAAGAGAAATATTTAAGAAAAGCACTAGATTCATCAAATTATGATGTTTTTTGGTACAGAAATTAGGGACAGATTGTGATCAAGACAATTAAATCTTGTCAAAGAAATTTTTAGGAATCACTAGGTTGGGAGCCTATCATGTAATCCCTAAAATGCAGCTAAAAATTTCTATAATTTCATCCCCGTTGAACTAAATGAGTTTATAGATGTATATATTCATATTTCTCTTTAGATTCTACTAGAACAAGGACTATCAAAGTAAAATTTCAATGAATGAAACTATTTTTTTATTTTTGATAGATAAAGTATGGATGTACATTTATAGAGATTCAAGAAAGGAGTCACCCATGCAAACTAGACATATACACCAAGAAAGAAATCCAAAACACAAAACTAGAGCCACTTTGCAAAATGGATCACACCAAAGAATCAAACAAAAGGAAGACTTGTGAAAATTCCCTTTAAGCCAAAAATGAAAACAAGAAATTGAAGATATTCTATAAATGGCCGTCCCTATATCTTCAAAAGTGCTTCTATTCCTTTCTCTTTCCAAACACACTACATCAAGCACATACGCACTACCATCCACGCCTTTTGTAAACTCTTTAAATGATTCCCATGTGCCCAACTTTATTAGAACTCCACTAAGGCTAGCATCATCCACACTACAAAAATCACAAATAATAAATTAACAAAACTAAAATGAGACTACTAAATCAATTAATCACCAATATAAATCATGGTTGTTAAAATCCTGATCCGGATCCAAGGATTTTATGATTCATTTGGCCGAAATTGATCCCGATCGTGTAGAAAATCCCTAATAGGTAGGATCTTTCGATCCTGATAGTTGGATCTTGTTAGGTTGTGGAATCTCAATTCAGGTGTGATCCCACTAATCTAATTTTTAAGCCTTGTTTTGCATTGTACGTGGCTTCTTTTTTTCTTAGTTTTTGATGTTTGTGGCCTATATACAAATTTGACACTGCCCAAATGGGAAAAAAAATGGAAAAAAAAGAAGAAAAAGTCATGTTGGATTAAATAGGCTAACAAAACAAGTTTATTGAATCTAAATTTGAAGCACGAGAGATTAATAGGCTGTTACACGGACTCGGATATGGGGTTAGGTATGGATATGTTTTTAAAGTGTAGGATTCATTTAATTCTCTTGTTAAAGACAACAGGACATGACTATATTTCGTATTTCTTAAACACTACTTTTATGTTTCAAGGATAAATTGATGTTTACAAACTTAAATACATTTTATATTGAAAATGCAAGTCTTATGCATAGTTATATAGTAAACTTGATTGCTCATGCATACTTGTTGGATGCATGACCAATTAGGCATATTGGACACATATCACATATTGTTACCCAAGTGTCAAGTGTCCGATACGAGTACTTCACAAATTTATGAAAGTCCATGTAACTTGTAGTTAATAGGCATAAATATGCATTATTTTGTTATCATTGAATCTCCCAAGTTATTTTATTCAAACTTGCAATGTGATTAATGTGTCATGTATCTCCCAAATGTATGAAGTGTTTGCAGGTCTAAAAAATTTAAGAAAATAATAGGAAACTCTTGGACTTATGCCCAACACACATCCAAATGTGTCCTAATATTTTTAAATTTTTACAAGTGTTTGTGCTTCTTAATCTTAGGTTACATGTGATCTACACCATTGCACTATTCTGTAGCACACAGAAGCACAATACTTGTCCAATGACTTGTATAACTTATCCTGGAATGTTTAAACTTTTAATGGTATACAAATGAAAGGATGTGGATCCATGTGTAGATTCATTTTCATTTCTATTTGAGGCAAATCATAATTGCATTTTTTGTGATATACATGCACGTCTAAAGCAAGGTTTCCTTTATTTGTTTATTAAATTTTTGATCTTCCTATAAATGGTTTTTCTCAATTTCTAGGTGATGGGAAGGAAGACCAGTTCCCTGCTAGTGCACATCCGGTGATGGATTGGACACCATCAATGGATCGTTACTTTATTGACGTTATGTTGGAGCTGGTGCATAGAAGGGATACCATCAATCACACATTCGATGAGCAAGCTTGGGCATACATGAATGCATCATTTAATGAAAAGTTTGGTGTCCAGTGTGACAAATATGCATTAGAAAATCAGTACACGTGCTTGATGAAACATTACAACGACATCAACAATCTTCTAAATCAAAGCGGATTTGCATGGGATGAAAGGCTGCAAATAGTTGTGGCCGATGATGATAAATGGGAAGCTTATATAAAGGTGCATTTCTTTGGCTTTTTTGGCTTTTCTAGTTCGGCTTATTTTTGTCTTTAATGCACTTTCTTTAAGATAATGTTAAAATTTTCTACTTTTTAAGTCCTTGACTAAACTTGTCCTAAAAATTTTAAAAAAATGTGATTTTTTTATGAAAAAAAAAATACTCAGAAAAAGAAGAAAATAAGCCAATTTTTGTAAGTTTATATATATATATAATATGGGCTATTCATCTTTAGTGAACTTTTTTCAAAATTGACTCAAAATTTTCTTTTAAAATTTTTATATTCATCTAGTCATGACGGACCTAAAAAAAAAAATTGACTCTAAGTTGAAAATAAGTTCAGAAAAAGCACAAAAAAGTCAAAAACATAAGCTGGCATAGAGATTATTTCAGTTCTAATTTGTTTGAAGTCGTAATTCCTGCTATCTTATTTGGTTCTCCACTATTGAAAGTTTTTCACTATAATGCAGTTAAAAATCAAAGCAACGAATTATATTTACCATTCAACTATTATTGGATTATACATATTGGTGTCCGTTTGTTCCGGAGATATGTCCACTTTGACTTCGAGTTGATTATTGATGTTACTTATTATTGTAGCGGAAATATGATATTTTGCAGGAACACCCAGATGCAATTGCTTACAAAAATAAAACCTTGGGATATTACAATGACTTGTGTATACTTTTTGGGAGCGGAATAGCGGACAGAGGATTAAGCTGTCAAGATATGGGGACAGATATTGACTATAAAGCCCTAGAAATTGAAATGGGTCAAGTTTCTGGATGCATTCAGATTCCATTATTGGATGTTGACACCTCTGATCGAGGGAAAAAGCGGCCAACTAAAATGCCATCAGTCTCAGGACGATCTAGAAAAGTGCAGAAAACTGGTGAAGAAATTCAAGAGCCTTGTACCGATACCACCAGTGTAACAAGGTTGGTTAAAAAGCAGGAAAAGAGCTATGACTCAATGGCAAACGCCATTGATGCACTTCAAGCAATATCGGATATTGATGATGAGCTACTATTGGATGGTTGTGACCTTTTGGAGGATGAGAGGAAAGCAAAGACATTTTTGGCTTTGGATGTAAACCTTCGGAAAAGATGGTTACTTAGGAAGCTTGGCCGCTAGTGGCCTATGGTATGTTCTGAAATGTTGATTTACTTTGAAGAGTTCTGACAGTTTAGGTTAGCGGTTCTTTTTAGCAAGTTTGGCAACATAGCTTTTGGGTTTTTTACCTTGTTCATATTAATATTTCCTACAAAATTTTGAGCAGGTTTGGCTTGCAAGAAATTCTTCATGAGCCATTATTCTAGTGTTGATGCAACTCTCTCTCTCTCTCTCTCTCTCTCTCTCTCTCTCTCTCATTTTTTTAGTTACTTTTCAAAGTAAAGTAAAATGGAGTTCAAAACATGGGTCATCGCTCATTCCTTTGATCCCAAACCATATTCAGAACAAGTTATGGTCTTCTTGAACTATTTTAATTAAAGGCCAAACAATCTCAATTTGTTCAGTGACCTAGAGTCCAAAGAAACTTTAAACCCACATCTTTCAAATAAATAAAGTGGAAAAACACCAAAATGTTGAAATTGTACCCAAACAACTTTTAAATGCAAAAAAATATTTATTATTTATTTATAATGATTATATATACATTTAAATAAAAAAATTATTTATTTTATTTTGGGTCAATTTCTTTGTGTTTGTTTTGTATATATATATTCTTTAAAGTATATTTATTTAGATTTGCAAACCGCTTACCTTTCTCAACATCATTTCGTTTTATATATATATATATATTCTTTAAAGTATATTTATTTAGATTTGCAAACCCCGCTTACCTTTCTCAACATCATTTCATGTCTAAAAGAGAAAACCCCAAAAAAAATGATGTGCATCAGAGGGTAGCAATGTTGAATCCTAAAAAATATCTCAATAACAAAACAAGTAATTTAGCAACCTAATTGTGCACTTTTTAACTATAAAAATTTGAATACAGCCAACATCTCAGAAATTTTAGAACAAACTACACTTTTGGCTATCAACAGGTGTTATGGTAGCCATGTTTTGTTCTACAAATTGTAAATATAAATGATGGATGTCATTCCAGTCACATAATACATTGACCATCTTTCACGGTTAGACATCAGAACCTTTGTCTCATCTTAAGGAGATTATTGATTAACTAAGATATCACCAAAAACCATTCCAACCCCCCAGTTTTCGAAACCCACTCTGATGAATAATTTCACTAATGATAATTAGAATTCTCATCTGCTTCCACAACACTCGAAAGCTTTAATGCATAGCCATCAACAAACTCATTTCACCATTCTTCTCCTATCTTTGTCCCTCTCTTTGTCTCTATCTCTATTTATTGGGAAATTATGGCAATTTCTTTTATATGCTCTGATACCACTGATGGAAAATTAATTCCACTGATGGGATATGAGAATGGAATCCCACTGATATATTGAGAATGCAATTGGAAGAACAAACACACTAATTTTATTTTTTTTAATTTTATGGATACATTACAAAAAAAGCCACTTTTAGCGACTAAAATATTGGTCGCCAATTGTCTGTTTTTTGGTCGCCAATGACATTCTGCGACCAAAGATTTTGGTCGCTACGTTTGTCGCCAAAACCCTGTCGGGAAAGGTCTTTGAGGGTTTTGCCGACCAAAAAACCTATGGTTGGCAAAAAGCAAGTCTTTAGCGACCAAAATGTTGGTCGTCAATAGTCAATTATATTTCTTTAAAATTATACATTTACCGACCAATGTTTTAGTCGCCAATAGTCAAAGAATCGCCGACCAACACCTTTAGTCGCCAAAAGCAACCAATCGCCGACCAACACGTTTAGTCGCCAAAAGCTTCAAACATGAAAAAAATAATAATAATTCGTTGTAAAACAACTTGATCCACTCTTGGAGAGACTCAAACCACCAACCTTATGCACCGCACTCTTTCCACTACGCCTCTATAGCACCACATGATTATGTATGTGACATATATTATTTATATAGTACATACATCTATATTAATATAAAAGTATATGTATAAACATATAATTATTTTATTGAACATAATTTATGTAAAATAAACTATTTAGTAGCAAAAATAAAAAAAAGACCAGTTTTGGCGACTAAACATATTTTTTAGTCGCCAATTCTATACTTTTGGCTACTAATTGTTTTTTAGTTGCTAAAAAACTTAACTTTTGCCGACCAAAGTCGGATTTGGTTGCCGAAGATGCACTTTCAGCTACCTAAATTTTGGTCACCAAAAAATTTAATTTCCGCCTTAGGATTTTAGTTCTCCCGCGCTAAAAATGACCACTTTTGACGACTAAACTTATTTTTTTGTCGCCAATTGTAGACTTTTGGCTACTAAAATTTTTTTAGTCACCAAAAAGCTTTATTTTTGGCTACTAAATTTTTTCAATCGGTAAAACCCATATAATCAGCGACCAAACTTAGTTTTAGTCGCCAATTGTAGACTTTTGGCTACTAAAACTGTTTAGTCGCCAAAAAACTTTATTTTTGGTTACTAATGCTGTTTTGGTCGCTGAAAGCTATACTTTTAGCGACCAAATTTTTTTTAGTTGGGAAATTTGGTCGCCGAATGTGCTTTTTCCTGTAGTGATACATGTAGTATCTCTTTATCTCATTGATCTATTTCATCTCTCATAATCTATCTCACGATCTAATACAATAACTAATGCAACCTATATTATAGGATTACAATTCGTGTGTGTGAGTTGTATACAACACATGACTTCACGTTTTCCTCATTTGCTTTATGGTGAAGCTTTTGACCACTAATGGAGGTGAGCTTCCATGAAGCTTCCTCATCTTCTTCTCTATGCTTCTGGGTTTTACTTTCTTCTTCAATCTTCTTCATCATTCTGCAAGCTTCTTGTTTCTTCTACACATTTAACGTGTGATGCTTCATTGCTAAGTATGAAGCTTCTAGTTCTTGATGGAATTGGGTTTGGATTTTTCAACATCCCCCCCTCAAACCCAATTCAGTGGATTTTTTCGTTCTTTCAATAGCTGCAAGCATTAAAGTTTTCTTTTTTGCTATGAGGATCTTTACTCTTGTCCTCAAGTGTTTGTACACCACATATTTGATTCTTCTCTTGTACTTGTGGTAGACCTTCAGTGTTGCATTCTTTAGTTGTTTTCTAGTATGAGCATTGCACTAGACTTCTTCATTCTTAGGCATTCCATGAATGTTTTATCTTGATGACTTTTCCACTTTGCCTTTTGTTGAGATTTTTCAATTCTTGTCGGATCATTGCCTATGAAGAGGCAGAATAATTCAAAGTCTTCATCCATGTGTCTGGTTACATCACAGATATCTTGAATTGGTTATCCTTCACTTGAAATGCTGCTTGTCCCCTCTTGCGGTAAGCGTGGGGTCATTGTGGTCTCCATGTCTGGTGACTCTTCTTCTTGATTGTCGTCTAAAGGTAAGCTCTTCGTCTGAGTATTTGTTCGTTTGATGTTTGGCACTTTGGTATATGCTATGCAACCAAAAATTCGCAAATTGTTGACCTTTGGTTTGTTGCTGCTCCAGGCTTCTTTTGGTGTCTTGTTGGTTTGTTGAGCATTAATTTTTCTCTTATTTCATACTCCATCTTTTATTGCTAGTCTTCCAAAATAAAATCTGCAATTTTTTGGATTAAATTTGCAAATTTTGACCACACGGTTGTGTCCAGAATGATCCAAATAGTTGGAAACGACTATTGGATTGTTGTGATTGGACTCCGGATGGCTTAGATTTAGCCAAAAAACAATCTGATGGTTCAAATCTGTTAAGAGTTGTGATCTACAAAGCACTGGATAATTTCTCCTTGATCAGCTTGTGTCAATGCGTGTCAGCGTGACGTCAGTGATTGGATTTGATAGCTCGTCTTGGCAGCTCGACTTGATAGCTCGGCTTCGTGGCTCGACTTTGTTGTTCAATTGTAACTTTGCCCAGTGGATGATTTCCTTTTGTTTGGCTGGAAAAACCAGGTCTCAGTGAAGAAGTGTGTGGCGTGTGGGAGAGTATTGACCACTCTCGGCAACTTTGACCGGAAGGTGTAGTTCACCTGGATGTTCGTTTGAGCTGATTTTGCGTTATTGAACTCGTATCGTCGAGTACTTCAATCTAGTATACTCAAAAATTGATTTTGAGAACTTTGAAAAATTTCAGATTTTGAAATTGTTCTATTTTGCAATTTATTTTGCGAAATTCAGCCACTTTTGGTTTTGATTTTGTTTCTTTGGATCGTCCTGGCTCTCATACCACTATTGGGAAATTATGGCAATTTTCTCTATATGTTCTGATACCACTGATGGAAAATTAATTCCACTGATGAGATATGAGAATGGAATCCCACTGATATATTGAGAATGAATTTGGAAGAACAAACACACTGATTTTATTTCTTTAATTTTATGGATACATGTAGTATCTCTGTCTCATTGATCTATCTCATCTCTCATAATCTATCTCACGATCTAATACAATAACTAATGCAATCTATTTATAGGATTACAATCCGTGTGTGTGAGTTGTATACAGCACATAACTTCACGTTTTCCTCATTTGCTTCATGGTGAAGCTTTTGACCATTAATGGAGGTGAGCTTCCATGAAGCTTCCTCATCTTCTTCTTTATGCTTTTGGGTTCTTCTTTCTTCTTCAATCTTCTTCATCATTCTGCAAGCTTCTTGTTTCTTCTACACATTTAACATGTGATGCTTCATTGCTAAGTATGAAGCTTCTGGTTCTCGATGGAATTGGGTTTGGAATTTTCAACACTCTCTCTATCGTGGTCGCCCCTTTCTCTTCTGTTGACCTGGGTTTGGGCTAGCATCCTACCGTGGAGGAGGTCTAGATTGAGGCCGATTCACAGTCGACTTCTGGTACTTCACATGGTACCCTTTAAGGAAATAAAGTTGCGCCTTTACCACTACCTACGAATTTTGGTGAGATGGTAAGCGCTTGATCCTAACATCTTCTCCCTTCCGTCCCACTTTTTGCATCATGAGCTCTATCTTGGTCTTTGTCACAATCATTTTCTTGGTCCCTATTCGCGTCACTTTCCTTCTCCCTATCCCTATCTTTGCTAGATGATTTGCATTGTGGGCTCTCACGCTGCGGTGCCTTTTTCTCAAAGATTCCCTGGTATTATCTTTCTATGCCTTCTCTCCAAAGATGATCTCTGTGCAGTTTCAAGTAGTAGAACAAATATCATCTCATGTCCACATCCCCCGGTAACATAAATGCAAAACTAAGACAAGCAGCAGATGTGAAAAATGCCATATACGCACAAACCTATTATATTAAGCACACTAACAAATGGAATGAATATTTTTTCCTGCCTAGTTTGGGACTAAAATCAAGACTCAAGTCATAGATTGCAATTTATCATGTCCTCTAATATATATATATATATATATATCATCAAAAACCCAATAGCACTAGAAAACTATTTGAACATAACTAAATTTGGGACAATTCGGACAATAACAATAGTCAAAATATCCCGTGTACCAGAAGTGACACGCAAGCACCAGATATGATTGCAAAAGAATAATGAATGCAAGAACAATATCAAGGAGCAGCTAAGAAGTATGGATATGGACATGGAATCATAACTCTACTTTCACATAATTCTTCTTGGAACAAAAACTAACATTTATGTTCCCAAGACTATTTTCATTTACAATTTTGCATACCAACAGGATTCCAAATGATTCATTCATTTACCAATTTCTTTCAAACATGGGTAAATTACAAATACACCTCTTAAGATTTGATTAAAATACGAATCGCCCCTTATGACAAATTGCCCATTTTATTAATAAATCGTCAAATTAATTAATAGTTTTTAATGATGTTAGAAATATATTTCAATTAATAATTTAGGTAATTTTATTATTATATAGGAGAGCAATTATGAATTTTACTTTTTTAGTTAATTATGTTAAATAAAAAATTCTAATAAGGGGGTATTTGTAATTTTTCAAACCACATTGGGCAATCTATACTTCAAGTAAATCTGAGGGGATGTATTTGTAATTTACCCTTCAAACATTCTCCAAGTTCCCCCATTATGTACCATAACACAAAAAGATTTCGAGTCAGCAGCTATTAACTAGTTCTATAGGTACCAAACAACGCCAGTTTCACATATAACTCCAGCATCTTGCTCAGAACATTCTTCATGCCCAGTGCCAAAAATGTCTTTGTACATTCTGCTTGTCCTTCATCTACAAAGAGTACTTCTTTGTCCAGATCTTTGATACCAGCTGATGCAGACAGACAACGAAGTTGGTATACATTCAATGGCTTTGTGTCCACCTCTCCAAAGAAGTTCTTTCCTAGACCATCCTGTTTTCTCAACATTGAATCGATATTGGTCAAGCCTTTCCACTGCTCTTCACCATTGCCATCAGTGATGGTTAGGTATATCAGAGCTGATTTTATGTCATTTTGAGAGAATTTTTGGGATATGACTTGTTTCTTGGCATCGACCTAACTAATCTTCTTCTCTTCTATTATTCTTCACCATCTACACGGTTTCTTCCCTCAGTTTCACACTCTATCTTCAGCATTTTGCCTTTCTCATTAACATTCAGAAGTGGAATGCATTCTCCTATTTGTTTCCCGCTCCATGTATCCACCGGATCCTCTTCAACTTGAGATGCATCTTCATTCATTTGCACCTGGATAGTCATCTGTAAGTTCTCACTATCATGATTTCTGATAACTACTTTGCGCCTCTCTCTCTTATTCCCGCAAAATATTTCTACAGCATTGTTTTCTTCCACAGCATTATTAGAAGCTACATTTAAGCAAGCAAACACACTAGCTCTCTTTTCAGATCCTTTTTCACGTGAAATACTTCTAGTTTTCCTTGTCTCCTTCAATGGCTTTGTGCCCATCTCTCCAAAGCAGTTCTTTCCTGGACCATCCTGTTTTCTCAACATTGAATCCATATTGGTCAAGCCTTTCCACTACTCTTCACCATTGCCATCACTAATGGTTGGGTATATCAGAGTTGGTTTTATGTCATTTTGCGATAACCCGGTTTGATTATCATCGATTTTGGCATCTGACTTGTTTCTTGGCATCGACCTAACTAATCTTCTCTTCTGTTGTTCTTCACCATCTGCACGATTTCTTCCCTCAGTTTTACACTCTATCTTCAGCATTTTGCTTTCCTCGTTAACATTCAGAAGTGAAATGCATTCTCCTATTTGTTTCCCACTCCACGTATCCACTGGATCCTCTTCAACTTGAGATGCATCTTCATTCAACTGCACCTGGATAGTTAGCTGTAAGTGCTCACTACCAAGATTTCTGATAACTACTTCGCGTCTCTCTCTTTTTCTCTCTTTGCCCTGAAATATTTCTGCAGCATTGTTTTCTTCCACAATATTGTTAGAAGCCAAATTTAAGCGAGAAAACACACTAGCTCTCTTTTTCAGATGGCTCCCTCCTTTTTCACGTGAAATACTTTTAGTTTTCCTTGTCGCCCTTTTCCAATTTTCATGAGACCGCTACAACTTCTCCATAATTTCATGCACTGATTCAGCCACTTCAGAGTTGTCTTCATTATCTTCTACATCAGCTTTTGACACCAAATTCAAACGAGAAAACACACTTGTTCTTTCACCTTGAGTATTAGAATATATAGGCCCTTAACCCTCGGATATTTTTTGTCACGTTGATCCCTCCCTGGACTGAATACAAAAGCTGGCTGATCCCTCCATGGGAAATATACATGCTTTAGAGGACAGATCTATATAACCATCACATGAGGCATATTCTATTTGGTTATCTTTCAAAACCCCAGCCTTTGAAAAAGCATTCTCATTCTCTGTTGCGTCAAGATGTTTAGGGGAGGACAGTGGTATGTAATCGCCAAGGACCAATGAAGCGTTATAAGAAGAGATATCTATGTGCTCTGACTCCTTTTGCAATGGGACCGATTGATTTCCAGAAAAAGATGAGCTTGCTGAAATACCGGTAGAGTGAGTAGCATATTCGTGAAATGAGGTGATCTCATTGCTTGTTCCAGACATGAACAGAGCCTGGAAAAAAGACATCCCTGCAGTCAGTGATTGGAGTACATCCACTGAATTCCTAGCTTGCTTTTAACCATGGAGTCATCTCTCTCTAGCTCAAGTTTGCCAGAATCAGCCAAGGGATTTATTATAAGATTTGACTCCTTTTTTTTTTTTTTTTTTTTTCAAAGATCTTTGTACTCTGACCTGACTAGAATGAAACAAGTATGACAGCCTTTGAACCTGCATACTCAAACAATAGAAAGTGAGTGTTCAAAACAGGTTATGGCTTGTTATAACCAACATGTAATGTTCAATTCCAACTAATACATGTTTAGTTCATTTCCTTTCACAATAAGTCAATCACAGCTTCCCACAACAAGCTTCATCAGGTCACACCAACTATCCCATTAAGAAGTATGTTTGTTTGCTTGGCTTCTCTAAGGAATAAGTGGACTTGTTATTACCCTGCTATGGCATTCTTTGATTGAGCTGAACTGAACTTAAACTGCATATTGGACAGAATATGAATCCTTTGCCAAATGATGAGCCTAGATTCTACAAGAAATGTGAATAAGAGCAAACCTGATCTTTAGACAGACCAAAGTTGAACTTTGTCCCTACATAGTAATTATCTTTAATAGCATCACATAAATCATGTTAAAAAAGAGGACGACAATTCCAATCACACTAAATCGAACCTGAACAAGACAAAATTGAATGATAGGCATAATATTGGTCTAAAAAGGAAAGAGGTTACGTTACATCTCAAAGAACCAATATCTGGTGATTCACATATGCTAAAAGGAAAAAATATATATATAATTAAGCAACAATAAATTTGAGCCTAATGAAAGCTATGAAAGAATGAAGCTAGGAAGAAAACAACAAAAAATCACACAATCATCAATTGATACCTATGCAGGGTATAATTTTCCTGTTGAACAATATGCATGGAGTACAATATTCATTGAACCATCCATTACAGCCTGAAATACACCATAGATTTTTCTTTAGTCAAATTCGAAAAGAAATAAAACCATTCCAGCTTTGACTTCTTTCACAAAGTCAACAAAAGCATGTGGAAGACCAAATAGTTTTGTCTTAAAACACTCTTCTATTATAGTTCTGTTTGACATGAAGATCGCACCAACATTGGGAGCCTTTCTAGAAGCATTCTTCATCCAAACATCAATGGATGCCATAGCTGTCCTGTTACAAGTCATCAATTTAATGAAAAATGTCAGCAATGAACAATCCCAACAATTAATGTACCGGAAACAAGCATACAAATATAATCAAACCATTGTACAAAATAACAGACTAGTCATTAAAAAGTATATCTTCTACTTTGAGAAACGAGCATGATAACCAAAAAGACAAAAAAAAAAAACACTAATTCTCTGAGTTTTGCAAATGATACAATAGAAGATAAAATAGATGTAGTTAGGTTAGCACATAAAACGAAACTAGACAGCATGCCTACAACAATAATGATATACAATGTTAGATTGGTCTCACCAAGAAAAAAAACATTGAACTCAGTGGTATCCATCGTGACTTTGCAGGTCATACCTGTTTTAGTATAGAATAATGTGGCCTAACTACTAGAGACAATATATATAGATATTAGTATTCTTCATGTCAAAGCAACTAGTAACCAGAGGAAGTATCAAATTTAATCAAGAAGATATAATCCATAAGTACTTTGATCATAACAGTATATGATGCAGTTCTCATCTCTCATATCCAA
This sequence comes from Camellia granthamiana, assembly GCA_036172215.1. Lineage (NCBI taxonomy): Eukaryota > Viridiplantae > Streptophyta > Magnoliopsida > Ericales > Theaceae > Camellia > Camellia granthamiana. The sequence continues at coordinate 90,775,919 of CM069912.1, forward strand.
AACTATGCCCAGTCCACAACATTGGTAAAGTTGAATGCTCATGTTCTTCAAACCCCATCCAATAAATTTCAAAACGGGTGTCCAAAAGATTAAAACTTTGCATGATTTTTTCCCAGCAATTAGGAAAAAGCAGTTCAAAAAGAGGTAAATTTCATGCTTTGGAAGTTCATATATACAACACCAACACATATATAAGAGCATTGGAACTCAACCAAGGAACTTGATTTCAATTGAAACCTCAATCAGTTGTTTAGGTGGAATCAACTTGAGAAATCTAATGCATCAATAACATTACAATGGATGCTCCATTATAATTACAAAAGCTCAAAGTAGACATAGGGATTTAAGAGATTTTAAATATTAAGACAGAATATGAAAATTTAAATACAATAAAAGGTTACTAAGACGCATTAGATAGGACAAGTAGAGTTAATATGCATTCGAGCAGAGAGAGAGAGAGAGAGAGAGAGAAGGGCCAATGTTTAATAATAAATATGAGAGTTTCGCTCAAGTGAATAAGCCAATAATAAGCTTGGGTGCTTGGCCAATAATTTGAAAATAAACTCATTATTGTCATTGACACAATTCCCATTAGACCTGCATTTCAGTACTTTGGTGATGTTTGTTTGGAGGGTTTGAGACATGGAGTATGACTAATAGTCGATCTGAATTAATAGTCTGTTATTTGGTTCAAAATTTTTGTATCGGACTATTAATCCCAAATCTGTTAGACTATTGTATCCCATGAGGGGATGGGACATAAATCATGGAATAACTCATCCCATCAGATTAGGTAATGAAATTATATTTTTGACTCTCTATTATTTAATATCTTTTCAAAAATAAAAAATATTTATTAAATTATTTATACTATTATACTTAATAAATTATTTATACTTTATTAAATTATTTATTTTAATGATATGGTGTTAATTATACTTAGTAAAGTAAAATAAAATTTAAAAATCTCAACTACAAATTAAAATAAATTTATGTAATTTTTATTAATATTCTATTTATTTAATTTTTTTAAAAGTTATAATAAAAAATAAAATAAAATTTATAATTTAAATTTAATATTCCTATTATTTAGTAAATAATTCAAAAGGGCAAAATAGTCTTTTACGTATTTATCCTTCTCCATAATAAAATAGTCTAATCCAGACATCTAATCCCATAACAAACATAAGATACAAATTTAGTCTAACCAAATAGTCTGGGGACAATCTATCCCAACACTAACAGTCCGATGAATTACAATTCTTCCTTACCAGTCCGTTCAAACAAACATACCCAAATATCCTTACCATTTACATAGTAAAAAATGTAGAAATAGCATCCAACAAACCCACGAACGCGAACTAGTTTACTAACCTCTTGTGTGCCACTGCCACCTCAACTCTTTGGGCCTCACCCATTTGAGCCCCCTCTCTCTCATTCACTGTACCTATCTCCCTCACGTCTTTTGTTTCCTCTCTCACGCAAAACAGAACCCAACTCTCAAAACATAACAAAATCAGAAGTCTCCATATGAATGTAATGACTGGGAAAAATTTAAGCTTTTATTAACATAATCAAGCACTAATTAAGTTTAATTAATTATAAATATATCCGTGAGTTTCCCTAATCATTTTAATTTAGAACCTATCCATTAATTTTCTGCGCATTTGTGTGCCTCATTTTACGTGCACGTGGACCTAATGTGATTTGAGATTTGAAAGACGGACTATCCGGACCCAGAAATTAATATTTACGTGTTAATTATGTGTATTTTATTATTATTAATTGATCCTGCAATTTCGTGAAATTCTGGTATATAAATCGCACATTTTTATGTCCAAAACTACATAATTTTTAGCTAGGGTTTTGGGGGAAGCACAAAACCCTTGAAACTAAGCAAATGGTTCTGTTTGGTTGTGTTTTGAAAAGGTGATTCTACATCTACATTTAAATATGATGTTTGAAACGGTTTCCAAAACTTTGCAGAGAACTCTGAGACAGGTGCGATTTTCAGAATTTTTTTTTGCAAATTTTGCCTAACCGGTCGTCCCACTGATTGACCGGAATAGTAAATTTTTTTTTTTGCAATTGACATGTTAATTTTTATATATTCGAAAAAAATATTTTCTGAATTTTTTAAAATTTTTTATGTGCTTTAAAATAATTTTGAGTTGTATGTTTAGTTATGAGTTGTAAATTTTTGTATCAAATATCAAATGTCACATCAATAATTCTCCACTCAATTTAAAACTCTTTACCAAACAAATTTTCCACACTCAAATCATAATTTCAAACCTTACAAACTCAAAATACAACTCATACTCTCAAATTATAGTTACAAAACTCTACCAAACGCAAATATTTTTTTGGGGTCGTAGAGGACCGGCTGAAACTCTCTCTCTCTCTCTCTCTCTCTCTCTCTCTCTCTCTCTCTCTCTCTCTCTCTCTCTCTCTCTCTCTCTCTCTCTCCTCCCATTTGTCATCTTTACCTCAAATAACGCATACAAACACTTGGGTCTTACTTACACCTTTTCCATTCACCATTTGGGAAATGTAGACACAGGCCATTTGGCCACCTTGTTTTTTTTTTTTTGGTTATAAGAAAATCCTTCCTATTCTCCCGTAGGTCCAAGGCAGCGCTCCTTGCAGAGATCACCAGGGTGTCCTGTTAGTCGTTCTGAGCGAGGAGACTATAACTTGGGAACTTGCCCCGACCTCCCAAGACAAGTTCCGCTTAAGTCAGGACTCGCACAATGGGGGAGTATTGTCGTTCTAAGCGAGGAGACTATAACTTGGGAACTTGCCCCGACCTCCCAAGATAAGCTCCGCTTAAGTTAGGACTCGCACAGTGGGGGAGTATTGAACCCACATCAAGTGCTGATTAGACAACTTGAGGTCTAACCTCCTAACCAACTATGCTTCGTCCAAGAGATTAGCCCAGGGGGAGGGGAATTGAACCTGTGACCTTGGGGCATAAACTTCAAGCCTTAACCATAATGCCACTTACCCCTGGGTTACCACCTTGTTATATATACATAAACCTGATTTTTGAATGTAGGTTGAGAACTTGAAGAATTTTTAAGATTCATCCTAGCCATTAGTTACAACTTTGGTTAAGGGTTAACCTAGGGCTAGTTTAGGTTAGATCTGTTGGGGGTTGAGTTAGGTGGTGTTTGGCAAGTTTTTCTCCTAGGTTTTTTATTTTTATTTTTTCTACTAAAAGACAAAATTTTTGCAAAACAAAAAAAAAAACAAATCCAAACAAAATATCACATCCAATCCCATAATCATTTCACTTTTTCTCTCACAACATCACATTCAACCACAAAAAAAAACCCAACTATCTTTCCAAACACTAAAAATTTTTTCTTCAATAATATCTTATAACTAAAAAAACTTATATAAAAATCCACTTCCCAAACACCCACTTAAAGGGATAAAAGCCCTCATTCAGCCACTTCATTCCCATCCTCAAAGTTCTAAAGCCTAAAAATACAAGAACACTCTCTTCTCTCTCTAAATTTCTCTCGTCTATAGAATTGTAACTTTAAAAATGAAGCATAAAACATAAATTTAGGGTTGGTTTGGCATATACTATATAATCAATCTTTTTATCTTTTTTCTATCACATCACCTCTCTACTTTTCTGCACATCTTTTCGTAAAAAGACAAAAAGTACACTTTTTTAGGACACCCCAAACCAACCCTTAGCCATATACACACACATATACTTCCATCAATTCAAACTTAGGTAGAGAGAGAGAGAGAGAGAGAGAGAGAGAGAGAGAGAGAGAGAGAAGTGATATCACAAAGAGGGGAAGAGGACAGGGAGTCATGGTGGTCCGCTGAAGAAGAAGAAGAAAAAACTTACCATTCCTCCTATAAATAAATTTACACAAATAAATAGAGGAAAATGATATTTTTATACAAGAATAACGGTAAATTATAAAGGTTAGTTTGAAATATAAATTGTGTCTTGTGATTTTAAAAAATTATATTTAATTGCTTGAAGTTTATAATTTGATAATAAATATGTTTTTTTAGTAATAAATTATCATGTCAATTACTAACTTTTAATGATATTAGAATTATATTTCAATTAATAATTTATGTAATTTTGTTATTATATATGAAAGCAATTAAAACTTTTATTTTTTTAATTAATTCTATCAAATAAAAAAGTTTGACAATAAAATATTTGTAATTTTTCAAATCACAAAAAATAATTCATATTTTAAGTAAATTTCAAAGGATGTATTTGTAATTTACCCTAAAAATAATGTGATAATTAAATGAATGTCAATAAATTCTTTGTTTAGGCTAAAAAAACACATCAAGTAATTATGTAGTATATTTTTTTTTGGTAAGAATTTTACGTTTTATATCATCACTCATGATAAATAAAATAAATGTTTAAAACTTGTTCAAGATTAATTTATTATATAAACAAGTTAAACATATTTCGAAACTTGTGAGATTATCAAACTAAATTTCTCAATTTGGTTCGTTTGAAAACTTATCCAACCTTATATATAGGTATTTGAGTAATTATATTTTTCAAAAATTTCATATGAGTAACTATTTTGTTCAAAAAATTCCATATTAACGATCGATATACACTTTCGAACTCATGACAATTTCTACCGAGCAATCGTGCTACGTAGCTCGATTTTTTTTTACTCGAGTGACCCGATTTCCTCTCTCTCTCTCTCTCCCCTTTTCCTTCTTTCTATGTTTCTTCTCTTTTTCTCCCTTGGTTCATCTTTCTCTCCCCCTGTTCATCTCTGTCTCTCCCAAAAATCTATCTCTATGTTTCTGTGTTCATTAATCTGTCTTTGTTCATCCCAAAAATCCCTCTGTTCATCTCTCCGTCTCTTCCAAAAATCTGTCTCTGTTCATCTCTTTGTATCTCCCAAAAATCTGTCTCTAGGTTCATTAAGAATTCACAATCACCAAAACCATCAAACCCAAAAATTTGGGAAAGATGGGTTTGAAACCCAAAAACCAAAACCAATCAAAAATTAAAACCTAGAAACCAAAAATCAAAACCAAACAAATCAAACCCATAAACCAAAAAACCCAAAAACCAAAACCAATATACAAATCAAATCCAAATCGATCGATTTCAAACCCTAAAAGAAGAAGAAGAAGAAGAAGAAATCTGGTGCTCTCTCTCTTCTCTCTCTTTCTTCTCTTTTCCTCTCTTTTTCTCTCTCTTTTCCTCTTTCTTCGTCCTCTATCCAGATCTAATAGAACAAAAAAACAAAAAACCCACTGCCCAAAACGACGCCGTTTTGGACAGTCGGGTCATTCGAGCCAGAAGATTTCGAGCTACGAATCATTTTTGTTCTACCGAGTATTGGGTAGACTTTTTTGTTTTTTGGTTGTCTTTTTTCAGTAACTTTGTAGTTCATTACAACATGGTGGGTTGTTTAAAAAATTGACAACAGTTGCCAACTCCCTTTAAATATTACACTTGCACTACTTAGCCTCCTAGTTCATTACAACATGGTGATTGTTCAGAAATTAATGATAATTGCTAACTAGATTACATTAACACAAATTCAATAGTTTGAGTATATTGAAAACATGTAATATTTTAGGGGTGCAAAATATAATTTAACCTATTTCTTAAATGAAGATTCCCACGTAAATGCCACATCTTCCCAACCCAATGTATCACAAATTGCCCTCCATCTCCTACATCAATAAATTAACACAAAGTGCATCCATAGATGAATAAAACACTAGAATATTCAAAATTAAACAAAATTTGCAGAGAGAATCTTTTCCATCATCTTTTCTTTGACTTCTTGGATGACTTCCCATGTGAATATCTTTCAATTCCTTCCACTTCATCATCTTCTCCCCCTCTTCTTTTCTTCTTGCCACCAGCTTCTTTAATTTTCTACAAAAATTTCCAAATTAAGAAATATAAATCATTCAAATAGGGACAATAATAATATTAAAAAAAAAAAAAAAAAGACCAACAAAGTGACACTAAATTTCTTATTTTTAGATACAGGTCGTGACCAGGAGTGAGGGCCACCCATTTTCTTATTCTCCTCTCTACTAAATCTGTAAATTGACAAGTTCTCAACTGCAAACTTCAGTGAAATCCCATAGTCTAACAAAAAATTCAAGGGCAGTCTGCAAAAGAGACGCATGCTATTGTAACAAGTATTCCATTGAATCGGGAATTTTAAATATAAAATAAAATAAAAATAAAAAAAATAAAAAAAGTGAAATTTTGGAGTGTAGCCAGCAAACAAGAGATAAATACAAGGGCAGCAGTCAACCTGCTGCAAGTTTGTAACCAATATCATTATCATATGGTTAGTTTGACTAATGTGACTATCAGCCACTGATACCTGATGTACTGACTAGTTCCTAGCATCAACTTTAATTACTATTTTATCATTCAATTCCTATAAAATACATGATGGATGTTATAGAAATCCTGATCATCACCACAAAGCCAATCAGAGGACAATACAACATGGCAAAGGCTAGCAAATAATCAATATGAAATTCATGAATTTGATAGGCAAATCTTCCTAATGAACTCCATCCATTAAACCCTGGAAACTGACAAAAACACCAATTGATACTGCAAGCTCAGTTCTGGTCCTCATAAATTAGAAAAGATAATAATAGAGAAGTTAATGACTTCATACCATATCTGCTATTCTTTTGGCCTCAGTGACGCGCTCCAACAACAGCAGAACTTCTTCTTCTTGAGCTGGAAACATGGGTAACTTCTTACCTGAAAGACGGATAAAATGTTAGTTGAGGAACAGTTTATCATGGATTGACTACCACACCAGTGTAATGTATTTCCTACCAATAAGCTTCTCTATCTGTATATACCACTCCAACTCATACTGGCTAACTATCGAGATTGCAACCCAGATCGTCCTGCCCGAGCGGTTCTTCCCACTCGATGTATGTAATCCTACAGGCCATTCATAAATTAGAAAGTTAAAGCACATCAGATTAAGCGAGGATAACAACTTTCTTTTCCTAATATTGCTGTTTTAAGTAAAATCCTAATCAATAACGCATTCATTGTCAGGGATGTCTAGGTGCATGATTTCCCGTGCTTGCGACTAACTGCAGGAGCTTTAAGAAATTATATACATAAACATTTAAAAGAACTAAGGCAGAAGTAAACAAATGATAAAATCAATAAGAATACGAAGAATATTACCCAGAAAAAAAAAAAAAGAAAAAAAAAAAGAATTTTTTTTTTTTTTACATGAAATAAGTATACGTGTTAGTGGGAACAATTGTTCCTAGGGATTGTGACAATATATAATCTAGGTATGAGTGGAGACATCATCAAAGTTGTGATGGATAATTGAGAGAAACATTTAAGCACCAACTCAAATAGGAACTTAATGAAGAAAAGGAAAATTTGCCACACCAATCAAATGCGACTTTAACTTGGTTAGACCTAATTTTGTAAGGGAATTCGAGATCATAAATGGTAACTAATGTATAGTGCAAAAAAGCATAACCCATAAAACAATGGAAGTATGGGAAGTAAAGGCACCAGATGGTGCAAAGGTCTAGGCTGAAGTGCCAGATACAAAACCTGCATTTAGACACCAAATGGAAAGGATGCCTAACCTTCGAGTTTGACGGGATATCATAATTGATAACCATATCCACAGATGGAATATCAAGTCCTCTACTGGCGACATCAGTGCAGACAAGGATATTACACTCTCCAGCCTTGAACTTGTTTAAGGCTCCAAGTCTTTTCGCCTGCCACACACATTTCTTAGAAAAGGTGACAGTAAATTTGAACTAAACAGGAGTGATGCAAATGAAGACCACTGAGTATTTAAAGCAAACCCATGATATAATATTGTCAATCTATCATAAAACCCATGTACATACCTGGGTCATATGACCACTAATAGGAATGGCCCTTAAACCAAGGTTTCGAAGCATTTGAGCCAAAAGGCCTGTCGAATCACATGTTCGAGTAAAAACCATTGACGTACTTCCAGATTTCTCAGTCAGAATATATACGAGATAGCAATTCTGCAGCCAGTAGTAGAGATGAATTCAGAACTTAAGAACAATACCACAATATGATAGGGTGATGCACATTATGAAGGCAGTTTTTGCATCATCTATTCCAATTGGGACCCATGCTAGGTACACAAGGCCACACACACTTTCCCCTCACTGGGAACCACTAACTATCTAGTTTGCCAATTATAAAAGCAAGCCTAACTGGATAGTTTTCACATGTCTGCTTCTTGGTGCTAACCTTATACACATCTTTAATAACTAAGCATAAAATTGATTTAAGCCTTCAATTTATTTTGGTTGGTATTTAAGTTTTTAATTTCAACTTCAACCAAATAATCAGACATATTAAGACAAGAAGATGATCTGCTCTTTGAACGGCAGCCTCAGGGATAAACTAAATAAAATAATCACTATATAATCAAAACCAACTGATTCACACTTTTTTTTGTTCTGTTGTGTACTTTATCGTTCCTTTTTTTTTTGTTTTTTTGGCAGATTGTTGGCTACTGTTGCATCTTCTTTTTGGTATAGTACTGTAACATTCTTCAACTTGTTCAAAATTAACACTGCAGACAGAATGCACTGCCTCCTGTTGCCATTTCCTATCTCAAGATTTTCAAAAAATGAACTACAACAGAAACCCCAAATGCCATAGGAGGAAACCTTGTGCTTCGCCGGGACAAAGAGATATTGCTGCTTCAGTGAATCAACAGTGGAATATTTAGATGCAGCCTCAATCTGCGAGGATTTACAAATTGATGTTAGATACAGATTAATGAAGAAAACCATGCAGAAAAATGATGCAGTGACAATTATTATTTATCATACCTTCACAGGATTCCTCAGGCAAGCCCTCTGGAGCTTCCTTACCTGCAACAACCAGGGAGTAACTTGGTCAACAGTTTCCTTACTTGTAAGTAACACACCAATTTCTTGAAATCACGACATATATTTAACCAAGGTTCTAACAAAAGCACACAATAATTTATTCTTTCCTGCTTCTATCATCCATCATATTTAAAGTTTCAGGTATATTAAAGTTTGAGTGGGCTCTAATAGAGGGAACATGGTAAGAGCAGAAGAAGGTTGAAATAATTTCAGCACCTAGATTATTTGCACAGAGTATGAGGGGCCATGTGATTCAGAAGACAATCACATCACCCATCAAACAAAAGAATACATCGCATGGAAGATAGCAGAATCATTGGCTTCATGTCCAAAAAAAATGTTTTCCCTTTTTCTATTTCTAATAACTTTTTTGGGTTTTCAGATAAATATCAATTAAAGCATAAAATAGAGACCAAATAAATAAAAAATGCAGGACTACAAATTATCAGATTTCAAAATCCTGCTTTTGGACTCCCACATACTATTATTTTGTTTGTTGGCAACACTGCAGCAAGAATGGACACTACTAGTTGTCTTTTTCTACTTCGTCAAGCAACCACTGTGATTAAGAACATAAGAAGAATTAACAGAAAGAAAACAAGTCACCCCTCTTGCTTGAGCTTTTGTTTACTTTTTTTTGCTATCCAAGGCCAATTGACAATCTTGATACAGCTGAGGATGGCATTCAAAAACACCTGGCTGAGAGATGAGGCATTAGGGAACCTATTATTTCAAAGTCAAACTCTCAGGTTTTTAGCTTGGGAGGGTGGAAGATCCCGTTATTCCAATAAAGTCCTTAACCTCTTGTATATTACAAAAATAATATCTTGCACAGGAGGCTGGCAAGCTCAACATCCAATTTACAGTAAGCGTTGTGGGCCATCTCATTCCCTAAAACTTATAAACCACGCTAACATTAGATTTAAATATTATAACTGAATCAACTCAACAAACTTCATGCTTGATTAGACTGAGATAGAAATCAACTTTATGTAGCACTAACTATTTTTTATGGTTGGCTAAACAGTAGAGGGGATATGTGTGGAAATGAGAAACATAACCTTAATGCTTCTTTTTTTTGTTGTTGGTAATTTTGTGTTTAATTACCAAAAACAGATACTATAATGTGACTCAATACACGTACCAGGTACAACCACCCATAAGGGCATACACTCTCAAAGAGAGAACACACCTAACCTGAAACTTAGCCAAAATAAATGAAGCCCATCACAACTAGATTGGCTAGGGGGAGGGGTAAAACCTTAAAGTCAACATATGGCAACCAATAAACATCCCACATGGTAGAAATACTAGTTTGGTGTAAATATCCATCTCGTTAGAGAAATGAAATAGTCCCCCACTGGTCACAACAAAACCAACTATTGCAGGGCACAAAGACTCCAGTTGAATAGCACAACAAGAGGCAAAGCGGGAGATCTCTCGCCCCAAAAAATAAACCCTTCATTTTCTGACAGAACATGTATAAGAGCCCAGGATGAGCATGGTCAGACAGGATAGGTGAGCCAGATGGCTGATAAACACCTCTCCCCGTAGCAATGTGCTTGGCCATGAATGGTTGCCATCCATCTTCAATCTCATGACAACACCAACATAGCCCTGGAAATAACACCAACCAACAGACTGCATTTCCCAAAGCTCCCTCTCTATCTCCTCACTGAAAAAGTAATGCATACAGCCAAAAAGAAGTATTAGCCCATTGTTGAATGGATGCCATAGCATTCACTATCAAAGGCACATTACTAGTAGCCGCCAGCATGACCAATACCCAAGGAGGTTAAGGCTAAACAACTACAAACAGAACCCACAAAGCTCAGGACCAAACCTTAACAACACTCAACATCGGAACTCCGAGGAAGCTACTTCCAACCAAACATGCAAACCCACCACAAGAGCAAAGATACACCCCACCGAAATCTTCGCCCTCTCTCCTCCAATGGCCTCACACTGAACTAAGGTGGTGCGACGCATGGCACACCGCTTCTCATCACCATAGCCAGGAAAAAATGATAAGAGAACAAAGACCCACCAGTGCACAGGTCCTGCACCCCTATTGGACAACCAAAACCCGAAGACCAACAAGTTAGCAAGCCAAATCAAAGCACACCCAGCCAAGAGAAATGTCTAAATCCCCTGAACATCCATAGAAGGACACCAAAGACACTACTCAGACAAGAACTGAGATGGAGATTTGACTAACACTCTAACGATGAATAAACAAATTTTTTTTTTGGATAACAAAAATGGATGGGCAGATAGGCTACTCCACACATCCGCCGGGGAGCATTGCCCCTTAATACCCACAAACATCTGCTGAAACCAACACTGCACTTATGTCAGGGCCGAGTTAAGGTTCCAGCGTACTCTGGGCATTAAGAAGTAGGTGTAACCCCAATAATCTGCTATGGAGGAGACTTGAACCCAGGTATTGAGAGAGGTAGACAAGCACCTTACCACTAAACCAACAGATCATTGGTAACAATGAATAAACAATAATCCAAGGGTATAAAGAGGTTCTCTATGAAAATCTCCATCTTCTCCATGATATAGAGCCATGGGAAAAGCTCAAGAGATGTGTGAAAATCTCCATCATCTCAACACAACCTTTAGACATGTATGGGTGTCATGTGTTTCGAGGATACAAAAAAAACTAAAGGAAGATTATGTCCAAATAATTCATTATTGAAAAACCTGAAGATACCTCTCCATTTTTTTTTGGAAACAGCAATTTCAAAATCAGGTTTTTTTTCTCAAAAAGTTTTATGGAGTTTCTGATAAATATTGGAAGCAGGGAGCTTGATGCGTACAATAATTATTGAGGAAGGCAAGAAGTGTCAATTGGATAATAAAAGAACATTTCAAAAAACATTTAACTGCAGTTTTGTATACAGATAAACTTTCATGAGTTCAAAAAAGCAAGTCAGTAAATGAGACAACAATCAGGTAGAACTTATGTAGCCAATACAAACAATCATGAACTGATAACCAAAAAACAATAATTTTTTATGAATTCATAAAACTAAATAAAACTTGCAAGTACATGGGAAAAAAATACTCGAACATGTATTTTTTGGTCATAGTAGTAGGAAAAATATTCAAACACATGCCTTTTTTGTCATAGTAGCAGAATATAAATATGTATTTCGTTCGCGAGGAATAACACTCAAAAGTTCATCAATTGCTTTCTCAAAATCCTCATTTAGCAACCTATCTGCTTCATCCAATACCTGACAAATGTACAAAAAAGCCACGCATTTAAGAACTTATTAGACACATATTATTCATGTAACACATTATTTCGTACTTGAAGTCGCCATGTTAGGCACCAATTCCAAAATCAAGTAACCCATCAAGTGGAATAAATTATAATAAACAATGAAGTTTCTAAATAAAAGTCATAATAAATAATGAAGTTTCTTAGTAACTTTGCCAACTAATCACAAATAAAACATATAGGATAAATGGCTGCAATGTTAACATGCTCCATTCGCATAGACAAACATAAACTTTCCATTTATGGGGGGTCACATATCGAGGTACACAGTGGGAATCTAAAAATTGATAATGAGATACAATGAGAATTAACAACCTTGCATATGAGAATTGAGTGAACTTTTGGCATGCAACAATTATATAGGTCCCTTTGGCACATTATAGCTAGTCCGCTACAAATTCTTGGTGAAAAATATAGTGCACTTGGCACATTTATAATCACAGCACATAAAATAATGAGATAAAGAGAGAACCTCTGAGAAACTCAAAACAAGGCATAAAACATCTTACCAAGTATTTTAATGTCCGAAGAGAAAAACCTTTAGTGTTGGATAGATGATCCAAAAGACGACCAGGAGTTGCAACCTACAAAGACGACCAAAACTAAATGAATGCACAAAATAAACAAACTAAAATTAAATTGGGATAATAAAGAAAAATAAAAAAAGAAATTCCAACAGATCAACATATCTACAGTTGGGGCAAGATCCTTAATGGCATTAAAAAAATCACTGAGTGATCAGACAACACTAAATTTCATAAATTATTTGTCACAATAATGATTATGTCATGGAAAGCAAAACACAAACTTAGTGCCCCATTACTTTGAAGTTTGACTTCTAGTTGTGTTTCTACCCTCAGAAGGGGTTCCCATGAGGCTCATAGAATTGTCCACTTCTACCAACATACCAAAAGTCTTTAATCAATATTCAATTGAAAGAACTTCAAATCTGAGAAAAAGAAATATGCTTGCCAACATGATTTGTATTAGGGAAAAAATCACATTTCTGTAGTTCATGGCAAACTGACACAAAAAATTATGGGCATTTAACAATAAAGGGCATACATGTCAAGGGGAAAAAAAATAGAGAGCAAAGATACCCATGCTATAAATAGGAATACTTACAACGATGTGTGGTCGCTTCCCAAGGGCAATGCTTTGTTGCACATTGTCAACCCCTCCAACAAGCTGCATAAAAAGTTTTAGAAGCCACTATTATAATATTTGAAAAGTTTAAAATAAATTTAAAAAAAAAATAAAAAAATTCAGGAATAAAAAAAAGATGAGAACCACATTAATTTTTTAAACTTTCAATGTCCAAATAAGACATCTGAAATTTATACATGTGATACATATAATTTAACAGAGAAGCTTACCACAGCACACTTTACACCGATGCCAGATCCTAAAGCTTCAAACTGTTCAGCAATCTGGATTGCAAGTTCCCTAAAATAAGGAAAAGAAAACTGAATAAATATTGTACTAAAGGTTATCCACGAATAAGCTTTCTTCTTGCAAACAAACAAATGAATCAGATAACAAACCGTGTTGGGGAGAGCACACAAGCGAAAAATGCTTGAGGAGTTTCCAAAAGGGCTTGGAGAATGGGGAGTGCAAAAGCTCCAGTTTTACCAGATCCTGTTTGTGCAAGCCCAATCAAGTCCTTTCCTAGATGCACATCCATACAGCAGAATCAGCAAGTTGAATAGACTCAGAAAACAAATTGGCCCATAAAGTATGGATCACTTAAAAAAAGGTTATATTTAGAAAAATGCCGCAAATGAAATGGTCCTCTTAACAAACAAGATCCTGATAAGGAATGGATAGTGTGAGATGAAGAAACAAAGAAACAAAGAAAACCTTCCAGTGCATGAGGAATAGCTTCAGCCTGTATCTTGGAAGGGTGTTTCCAGCCTAGATTATCACAAGCCTCTATCAATTGGTCACATACTCCCAAATCTTTGAATGACTTGACTTCTTTGTCCTCTTCCATTTTAAACTACTAATCTACCAACAGAAAAAAAAAAAAAAAAACGTAATCAAGTTAAATTATTGACACAAATCCTATTGAAAACATCTATATCTACAGCTATCTACAATAAAAATCAAATTCTGTAACAATATTTATCTGTTTATACTATTCTATAATGCTCACAAACATGTCAAATATTATTAGAACAAAATACACACTGCAGTGAACAACAACAGCATCCTTAGAATATCTTACAGATTGCAACCAATCAAGAATGAATGTTCCTAATAATAATTAGTACCCATTATTACACTAAATACTTGAGATGCCAAATTATCATGACAGCTTTCATTAACTTCAAAAGAATTCTACTTTTGTATAGCAAATCTGCTTATAATTATATGAAAATCATGTGACAATGCTTGAAAGTATCTAGGTATGTCAGGAAGACCATGTGTTCATGAGCCCGACCAATGAAATGATATAGTTTGTCCACATCTCCTTGTTATTAGGGCCATGCATTCATTTCGCCCCTTACTATTTGTTGGGCACACAGCCAACGTGAAATTCCTGGAAGATAGGATAATTATTCGCAACAGAGAGAGCATTTGAAGAACCATTACAAAATTTCCATGAAAGGAGAAATTTCTTAGAGATCTTGTAGAAAATGTAACCAGTGCCACTAAATTGAATTGGCTACAAGGGCACAATTGAAAACAAAACGAACCTTGTTATCCAATTTAATATTGTGAATCCGCAGCTATCTACTCTATTACCCAAAACTAATGTAAGTCATCAACCTTGCCCCCAAAATAGACCA
This sequence comes from Camellia granthamiana, assembly GCA_036172215.1. Taxonomy (NCBI): domain Eukaryota; kingdom Viridiplantae; phylum Streptophyta; class Magnoliopsida; order Ericales; family Theaceae; genus Camellia; species Camellia granthamiana. Next base: position 90,790,937 of record CM069912.1, read on the forward strand.
TCCTCAAATCTACAAATGATAAGAAAGCTTATCATTGGCTTCACTACCAATAGTCACCACAAGAGCACTTCCCACCGTTAAAATGATGAAACCTGTAAGGATCCCTCAATACAATTTCCCGCTGGATAATTTTACTGACAAACTTGAAAACAGAATGGCAATCACCACAAACGCGAAGGTTCTTGAAAATTCTAAGCCTCGAATCTTCTGGCACATTGATCAACCCATATGCTAATGCAAGTCTCTCGCTGTGGTTCCAAAGATTGTGCTCCTTTTGTTCTTCATCAGTGTCATGCAATGCGAACGTTGTGTCTGGCACATAACCTGCTTCTGTAATCATCTTCCTAAGCTCCCCTAATTTCACATGTATCTGCCGAGTCTGCGGGTGGGACTGGTCTCCAATGCCAAACGAACTCACTTCATTTTTCAACTTGATCCAACTACAAGCCGGTTGCTTCTTTATGTGATATGATTGCATTTGTCCCCTGACATTCTCTACATGGTCCCATTTCCCAGAATTTGCACAGACATTTGAATAAAGAACATAAGCTGAATCGTCTGATGGGTTGGAATGGAGAAGATGCTCAGTGGCTTTCCTTCCCAACACCAAATTTCCATGGATCCTACACGCTGCCAACAAACTTCGCCAGACAAAGTCATTTGGTGGCACGGGCATTTCTGTAATGAAATTTTCAGCCTCAGAAAGCCTTCCTGAACGTCCAAGAAGATCAATAATGCATACACAATGCTCTATTCCAACTGGCACACCAAACTCCTTAGTCATCAAAGCAAAATATGAAAGGCCCTCATCCACAAGACCACCATGACTACAAGCAGATAGAAGAGAGACAAAGGTGACGTGGTCAGGCTTCGATCCTAGTCTTAGCATATCATGAAAAGTTTCTTTAGCTTTATGGAAAGAACCATGTCTGGCAAAAGCGGAAATTAATATGTTCCAAGATAATCGTGATCTCATGTTTGGTTCAGGAAGCATTTTCAGTGCATCATCCATTTCTCCACACTTTCCATACATATCCATCGTAGTGTTTGTGACATACAAATATGAGTCAAATCCAAGTTTAGTGGCCAGACCATGAAGCTGTTGCCCTTCATCCAAAATAGCCAAGTTGGCAGAAGCAGCAAGTGCTGCAGAAAAGCTGAACTGATCTAAATCTACTCCAGCTCTTTGCATCTCAATAAAGAGTTTTAAAGCATTTTCCCCATCACCATGGTGAGCATTTGCAGCAACCATGGCATTCCATGTCACAGGGTTCTTGTCAAGCAATCTGCTAAAGATATAGTTACTTGAATTGAGATCACCACACTTAGCATACATTGTGATAAGGGAATTCTTCACATAATCATCTGACTCAAAACCGGTCAGAACTATATTTGCGTGAAGTGGCATTCCATGTATCATTAGGGCAGCGGGAGCCGAGAAAGCACCAAGAACATTGACAATGGTGATGTAGTTTACAGGTATGCATCCTCCTCTCATCAACTTAAAAAACTTCACTGCCTCACCTGGTTCTTCATTTTCAGCATACCCACCAATAAGTGCATTCCAAGTAACCAAGCCTTGCTTAGACATTTTTTGGAAAACCTGTTTAGCTTCACACATCATGCTGCACTTTCCATACATGGTTACTAGTGCATTGCCAACAATCAAATTGTCATGGAGGCCAACCATGATCACAAGAGCATGGACAATCTTTCCTTCAACAAGGAATTCAGGGTTCGAGCATGCAGCCAACGCACTAGAAAATGTCACGTAGTTCATTGCTTTTCCCATCTTATACAATTCAGCCAACACTTTTAAGGCATCTAGGCACTTCCCATCCAGAACATAGCCAGCCATTATGGAATTCCAGGATATTAAGTCCCTTTCTGGCATTTCTTGGAACAATTCTTCAGCATCTTTAGGTCTTCCAGCCTCAGAGTACATAGTAAGAAGAGTGTTACATACACAAACATTTGAATCCAATCCCAATTTAACTACCATTCCATGAATCCCACTGCCCCACTTCAAATTATCCTTGGTACCACAGACTGATAACAGAGTGGAAAGTGTGGTTGAATTTATTTCATTATGAACAAGACGCATCAAATGAAAACAACTAAGTGATTCCTTGAAAAGCGCATTATGTACATAAGCTGAAACCATCGAATTCCATGAAATTGTGTCTCGTTCAATCATGTGATCAAAGACATAGCAGGCATCTTGTATGCTACAGAAACTGCCAAACATTGAGATGAGAGAGTTTGCCACAGAAACATTAGTCTCATATCCAGTCTTTATAACATGTGCAAGCACTTGATGACCCAGCAACTCATCCTCAAGCAATCCACATGAACTAAATATCGTTGTGAAAGTATTTTGGTTACAACCAACCCCTTCGTGCCTCATTTGTTGATATATATTTAAAACCTCCCTGGAATCTCCAATGTCCAAATATGCAACCATCAATGAACTCCAAGAAACTACATTTCTTTCCGGCATCTCCTCGAAAAGCCTCTTAGCACGAGAAAGAAACCCATATACGCCATAAAAATGCAGCAACGCAGTGCCCACAAACACATCCCACAATAAGCCAAGTTTGAGTACAAAACCATGAATTTGAAATCCTTCACAAACCATATTCACTGACCGACTGCACGCAGCCATCAAACTGGCAATCAAATACCCACTTGGCTCAATTCCTTGACTGCACATTTGGGGAAACAAACTAACTGCATCTGGGTATAAACCCACTCGAACATACCCGGACACCATGGTGTTCCAAGAAGTTCCATTCCTCTCGGGCATTCTATCAAACAAGTACTGGGCAGGTTTGATTTTTCCAAACTTGCAATACATGTTGATCAATGTATTCATATAAAAAGTGCCTAAATGGGTCGAACCCTTTAACCAAACTCCATGTAATGCTTTCCCAACAATCTCATGGGTGATTTCTGAGAAACCCTTCTGGAGAAAACTCGAGATCTCCGGGTTTGGGTGCTGGGACAGGGAATGAATTCCACGGCCTGCGGTTTCTTCGAGTTGGGGTTCGAAGTGGGTGGGCAGGGAAAATCTCGATGAAGAAGAAGTCGTGGAGAATTCAGAAAGAGAACCAAACGTGAGAGAGGATAGATTTTTCTTATAGAATCTAGCCAGCTTTGGTTGCTTTGTTGATGTTTTGTTGTTGTTACCATTGAGCTTTGTGAACAAAAATCGCATTTAATTGTTCAAACTTTCAAAGACTTTTTGGAAGAGGATTTGGATCATTGGTGCTTCAAATTTCTTTTGTTTCTTTACCCAAATCTTTGAATGACTTGACTTCTTCTTTGTCCTCTTCCATTTTAAACTATTAATCTACCAATAGAAGAAAAAAAATGTAATCAAGTTAAATTATTGACACAAATCCTATTGAAAACATCTATATCTACAGCTATCTAGAACAAAAATCAAATACTAGAACAATATTTATTTATACTATTCTATAATGCTCACAAACAAGTAAAATATTATCAGAACAAAATAAACATACTACAGTAAAAAATAACAACAGCATCCTCAGAATATCCTATAGATTAGCGACCAATCAAGAATGAATGATCTTAATAATAATTAGGATAAATTATTAGCAGGTCCTAATAGATAGACTTAATTCCTATTAAATCCTATCAATTCATCACTGAAAGTTGGTCCTAACAGAAAACCAAATCAAGCCTTAAGTCTTATCAAATGGGGTCAGCTATATGACTCATTCTTCTCCACTTGACTCTATCCAAGGCCATTTCGTTAGTCAAATTAAGGAGGTTTATATCTCTATTTATTACACTAGCCCACGTCAATCTAGATCTGCCCCTTCCCCTAGCACTTCTTTCTACCATCACTGTATCATATTTCTTCACTACTGCCTCTATTGGTCTCTGTTGCATATGACCAAACCATCTCAATCTATTCTCTCTCAACTTATGTTCTATCAGTACTACTCTTACCCATTCTCGAATATATTCATTCCTAACTCTATCTTTTTTAGTTTTACCATACATCCACCTTAACATCCTCATCTCAGCAACATTCATCTTATCTACATGGAGTTGCTTAGTTGCCCAACATTCCGACCCATACAATATCGCTGGTCTAATAGCCGTTCTCTAGAACTTCCCTTTTATTCTAGTGGATACGCATATATCGTACAGTACCCCAAACGCACACTCCGTTTTAATTCTATGGATTACATCCGCTCCAATCTCCCCAGCCGTTGTGATAATCGATCCTAAATAATGAAAATGTTCACTCTTAGCAATTTTTTTTGTGATGAATTTTTCAAACTGTCGCTAAAAAATAATAATTAGTGATTTTTTTGAGTTAATTAACTAAAAGTCCTATTTACAAATGTTATGGTAGCTCAGGTCCCATTTAAGATTTTTTGAATCAATAAGTCTTATTTAGTAAACTGATCCAATTTTTAAAACTAAGAACATTATCAATTTTGCATAGTAATGTTCAGATAATTGTTTCACTAATCGATAAAAAAAAAAAAGAGCATGAAATTACACGTTTTTACCCTTCTACTTATTGGTATGATTCAACTATTCAATAAAACCAAAAACATTAACAGTTTTTTTCCAGTTTTAAAACTAATAAAAATATCAATTTTTTCATTTTTAATTTTTTTTTTTTTTTTTTTTTTTTTTTTTTTTTTTTCCAGTTTTGCACATCAATGTTCCATCATCAGACTCCTTTATAGATACAAAATTCTCAGTTTTGTACAAAAAAAATAACTCAGTTTTTTCAATTTTTTCAAAAAAAAAAACATTAGTTATTTTTTTTTTGAGCATATTTTTTTTAGTTTTTTCAATTTGAAAGTTGATATTTTAAAGTTTTGAAAATCAAAATAAATGTCAAATCATCATGTTCCTTTATAAATAATCATAAATGATGAACAATCATTGTTTGAAAAACAATTCCGATTATTAAAATTTAATAAGACTTAAAGGTCTAAAAAATTTTAGTTAGGACTTAATAGAGTATAAGTTCATAAATTAGAACTTGTATGTAAATGCCTCAGCTTTTTTTTATATAAAAATGTCGTTAATTATCACAGGATCTATTGGGACCTGCACGTAAGTCCCCTTAATAATCAGTACTCATTATTATAGTAAACATTTAATATGCCAAATTATCAAGAGAACCTTCATTAACTTCAAAAGACTTGTATAATAATATGAAAATTATGTGACAATGCTTGAAAGTATGTAGGTATTTGTTTGTCGAGAAATACAAAATGTGTCACCTTATAAGTCTTCAACTCTACAACAATAAAATTATAAAAAAAAAAAAAAATGGAGAATAAACCTAGTTATAGTTATGGGTCTGTGGTTCAATTATTAGATCAACTAGAATCAAACTTTTTGTTATGTTCTACCGGACCATGTTTATAAAATCAATTTCTATCTGCATAACAATAATTATAATAAATAAATAAATAATCGAACACAGTAAAGTAAGTCCTTTAACCAGAAACATCAAGACGGCACACAAGTGGCAGGTTGATATACATCCAGAAAATCGTAAAGTTTTCAAGAATAATAAGCACAGAACCAGATTGAACAAGATTTGATGGAAAAAAAATCATGAATCATACATATACATATACATATACATATACATATACATGTAGAGAGAGAGAGAGAGAGAGAGAGAGAGAGAGAGAGAGAGAGATTGCCTCTTCTGGAGCGGTGTCGCCGTGCGCCGTTGGTGGAGCGGTATCGCATTCAGGGGGAGAGATAGGTCGGCTGGGCAAAGGGTGAAGAGAGAATCTGAATGTGGGGTTTATGGGGTTTATATATAGGGTTTTATTTTACATTTGAGATGGTTTGATTTTTTTTTATTTATTTTTATTTTTTTTTTGTGACAGCTTCTCTATACTTCGAAATCAGATTGGATGATATTGTTGGCCCATGCTGGGCTCAATTCCAGATCCATCTTGATAATTTAAACCGTAATATGTATAGTTAGTCAAGTATTTTATCTTTGCAAAATATTAAGTTAATCGTATATCGATAACTATTTGATCAGTTTGCACGGCAATTATGATTTTTAAAATAAATCTCAAACACAAATGCATACTGATGAAGTGACTATCGACGTCTAATTGATTTGATTTTTTGTAAAAGAAATGTACTCGACGAATTATAAATATTAAACGGTCTGGATTATCAAGATAGCCCAAATCGAGTCCAACATGGCCCAACAACACTCTCCAATATATTTTCCTTTGATTATTATTATACAATCAATCTAGTAAACAAAAAAATAAATAAATTAAGATTTATTTTTTTTAAATAGGAAAAATATAATCTAGTTGAATTTTAACTTTTTTTTATTTATTTATGAATAATTAATATATTAGAGATTAGTTTTAAGAAATTTAATTTCTAAAAAATATTTTAATCAAGGTAGAATTTTTATTTTTATGTAGTATGTTAATATAATACAAACTCAAAATGGCATAATAAAATAAATTTATAAGGTAAGTTTTAAGAGAATTTCGATAGTAAAATCACTAACACTTCCAACCGTACACAAAATGTACATAATCACTTTTTCATACATAGAGGGAAAACACCGTTTAATTACTCCATTAAACAAAGTAATATTATTATTCCATTAAACAAAGTAATATAAAAAATATATAAATTTCATTGAAAATTTCAATCAAAGTGATTGAACTAATTCTTTTTTTTTTATTTTTTAGTAATAGGGAGAGCATTTGAAGAACCAATACAAAATTTCAATTGAAATGATAAATTTCTTGGAGATTTAATAGAAAAGGTAACCAATGTCACTGAATTAAATTAGCTACAAGGGCACAATTGAAAACAAAACCAACCTTGTTATCCAAATTAAAATTGTAAATCTGCAACTATCTACTCTATTACCCAAAACTAATGGAAGTCATTGTTGGCTTATTTTACTTACGAAGGAAAATATCATAAATGCAAGTGTGCTAGCAAGGATTGAAAAATCTTTACAGATTAAATTCAAGCCAATTATCAAGCGATTGCGTTGACGTTCAAGCCAATTATCAAGCAATTATGTTGACGATTCTTTTACCTTAACAAAGAGGACTTCAAAATTGTCAAGTGTAGAGAAAATAAAAATTAAAAGAAGAATGAGGGAGACGGAGAAAGATGATTGAGTAAACAATCAAAGTAATAATTACTTACCTCTACTCCTATACTTCGAAAAGAAAGTGCATAAAATGCTTTGAAAAGGAAATGCTGAACATAAATGCTTCGAAATATAAATCTACATTAAATTATTCCTGAGATAAAGAAAATGACAAGAAGTATTGAAATCAATTGTCATTGATTTGAATTTTGGGTCCCTTTACAATGTAGCCATAAATGGCTATTTATAGGCAAACATTTGTAGAAAAAAAACTACCTAAAACTACCCACTCTTCCATCTCCTCCATTTAATACTTCATGATCTTCCATAACTTCCTTTAACCTCCACTTCATGCTCCATGTTTTTCACTTTATTCTCCATCATCTTTTCATATTTCATAACTACTCATAACCTCGAAATGAGTAGGAGGATGCCACATGTCCTGTAATTATATAAATAATAAATAATAATAAAAATTACAGATTTATGATGCCAATAGTCATCAACCTTGCCCCTAAAACAAATCATTCTCAAATCTATAAAGATAAGAAACTTTTCAATGGCTTCACTACCAATTGTCACCACAAGAGCACTTCTCACTGTTAAAATGATGAAACCAGTAAAGATCCCTTAGTATGATTTCTTACTAGATAATTGAAGGAAATATAAATAATACATACACAGCAGAAAAATTTTATGGATTTGAGCATAACTTATGGGTAAACAGATTGCACAACGAATCTAGCTTGGAAGGTGAACCACGAACTCTTGAATAATCTCCACAAGCAATAGAGTAAAACTACCAGAGTTTTACCTACATATTCAGAGTACAAGGGCAATATGGTTTATGAGGGGTTTTATAAAGTTAATTGTGATGTGGCAGTTCAAACAGGCTCCTCTCAAGCAGCAGTTGCAGCAGTGTTCCGGGATGCGAATGGTAAACTGGTAGACGACCTCACCAAGAAGATTTGTATTTCCTCACCTTTCCAAGGGAAGGCTCTGGCTTGCCGTTTGGCTTGTTTTCTTGCTCATCGGCTCAATCTGTTGGATGTTCTGGTTGAAGGGAATAACAAAGTCGTGATTCATCTTTGTGTTACCGAAACGGTTCCGCCATGGGAATGTGGAGCAATTCTCAGCGACGCCAAGCTTTTGGCAACCCAAGGTCGGTTCTCCTTTCAGTGGCGGTCCAAGGCTTCGAACAAAGTGGCGCATTGAGTAGCACAGGCATGCCTTCATGATCAGCTTCCCTTATATTGGGTGTCCAACCCTCCTTCTCCTCTGGTTATGTTCTTGTTTTCTTCTTAGCTCTCATTGTATCGATTTCCTTTGTTCAAAAAAAAAAAAAGAGTTCTATTTATATAGAAAAGTTAAGAGACCCATATGATAGGTATATTATCCAAGATAATATTTATCCAATATCAAGAATATCTGATATTAATAATTATCATATATATTGATAATTATCTCATATCAAGATTATCTCATAGCTTGAATAACAAATACAATATGTTTAGAACTCTCCTAATAGGATCATGCCAACATGGGCGACCTAGTTGGGTCTAGATTATAAACCCTATTCAATTTCCAATATTTCCTACTTGAACCTCGAACATGCGTTAGCGTGACACTGTGCTTTTTGTATCTCAATCTAGCCAGTTAAACACAGTCATACTTGGCCAATGGACCGTTGTGACCGCTAAAGATACCTGCATGCAAGAGCTCTACACTACATACTCATCATGAGCCAACGTAGAGGCATCAACCCAAAGTTAGTATCTCTCATATGCCCTAGATCTATCTAATTACACTGAGTTAAGCATCTATGATCCCTCAATGAGCAAGCTTTACACCTTCAATCATGCAATGTATTCACATCCATTCCAAATCCAATATAGAGTGTTGTGAGTTGTCGATAGTGAATATAGAGTAAAGGTGTAATTCTAGACAATCTTTCTTTCGCCCTCATGTCACTTAGTTCAAAGTCAATCACTTTCCTGGACATGTTCCTCAAAACTGAATCACACATGGTCGTGGACAGCATACCAAAGTAGCTAATATCAACTTCTTACTTTATGACATAGTTTGAAAGTTACTAAAGGTCTAGTACAAATGTCACAACTCCATTCAGCCTCCTAACAAAATGATGTTATGATGGCCAGTAATCTTAGATTACCGAAGGCCAACTTACAAAGATTTACACACTCAGAGTATAAATATGGGGCATACATGTGCGAAAGTAATAAATTTAAATCTAGTTAGTCCATAAAAGCTGTGCATAGATCAAATAAAATGGCATACATTGAGATACATAAATATTAACATGGTTTTACAACTTGGATACAAAAGACAGTAAGCTTGCACATAAACATCCTTATATTACATCTTGATCAAAAGGCTTCTGAAGCCCAAACATACAAAAGAAATGATCTACAAAGCTAAGAAGCATAATCTTCAAGATGATATCAAAACATGAACTCAAAACATCTTCCAAATAAAGCTTAGGCAATATTGCATTCTTGTTCATCACCTACATATATATAAGGGAGAAGGGTGAGCTGAAAACTCAGTGAATGATAAAAGTAATAAAGGTTTGAATAAATGATATCCGAGATTTTTTTTCAAAACAATTCATATCATAACTTGTAACAAAATCAAAGGATGAACTGAGTTCATCAATCAAAGGCATTCAAAGCTTCAAGGGATGTTTACTAACATCTACATAATACAAGGATGAACATTCATTGATAAAACAAAGGAATAACCGACCCGGAATCGATTAGACAAGCTCACTCGTCAATGGCAAAAAAGATATCTCAAACAAAGGTACTAGTTGTATTAAAGTCCCCTAACACACAAGGACCTTTCAAGAATGTCATCAAAACAAGTATAATACTTGATACAAAACTAAGGGATAATCATTCATGCTTAATCAAATACTTTTTCAAAATAAAGTAAAGCTTTTATCAATACATTATAACATAACTTTATTAAAAATACTACTCACAATAGCTTTTTGGCCGTGGGGATAAATGTAAAGATCCAAGACCTACAAATACATGGTAAATCCCATTGAATACACTTCAAGAAGACAAGAAGAGAAGCTCAAGATGGTTATCCAATACACTCTCAAAACAAGCTTCAAATGAGTAAAATAAATCCCGGCATTTTCTTTCAAAAACCAAGTCAAGATAAAGCAAAACATGTGCTGGGAGTTAAATAAATAATTTTCTTATTGAAAAAGCATGCTAGGTACAAACTAGGTCTCAGAATAAATGCATAGAGATGAGTTGGACCGAAATGGCCTAGCTGGGTGAACTTATGAGGTCTTGGCCAAGGTGTGGTCTCTTTTGCCGAGATGTGGGCTACTCGCCTAGGATGTTACAAGGTGTCGGCCTAGGTGCACAATGGTCAGCCTAGGTGTGTATGCAAGGTAGACCAAGGTGTAAGTGATCATGCAAGGTAGGCCAAGGTGAGATGCAATGCTTGGCCTAGGTGTGGAAGTTGGACAAGAGTGGGTCTCGGTGACCACACTTAAGGAATAATGAAATCTGAAAACTTGGCTTTCTCTTGAAGAACATGAAGAACATGAACATAGAAAACTTGAATGCTAAAATCATAAGTTTTTATTCAAAATTTGAGATTTCATGATATGAGATCAAAAACATGGACTTGGGGTACTCATACTTGAAGATTTCATGAAAATAAACACAAAACCATAGACCTTGATACAACTTTTGGATCAAAACAATGATTTTCTTCAAGAACACAAGAACATCACTTTCTCTCTCTAAAACAAAACTTTAAATCAATGCATGGCTCATGAATCATGCTAGATCATGCAATGTGATCAGATTAACATAAAGAACAACAAAAGTAGATCAAGAATCTAATCTCAAAACACAAATCAAATGGTTCAAACTCTAATAATGAAGTGAAAGATCTAGCTTCCTTAAAGAATTTCTTTTTCTTCTTCCTAGAGCTTCTCTCTCTTTTCAAGACAAAGATATGGCAAATGATATAGGTTCTCAACTACTAATCTAACTTAAACCCACTACTAGGACACGTGGCATTATCTGGTGAAGTCTTCTTAAAAAGGTGCCAGAATGAAAGGACAATAGTAGGTCAAAGTGCATATAACAAGTAAGGTGGCATGGGTACTCTGACAAGGCAAGGATCTTGGATCAAAACATAGGCTTCGGACAAGTGAAGGATAAGTGAGGTCTTCCTGATCTTGGCTAGGAGGGGTAACACTTGGCCTAGGTGTGACACACCTCGGCCTAGGTTGTACAAGTTAAGAAACAAGATTGCTAGGTGTTGGCTAAAGTGCATAACAAGACTGCAAGGTTCAAGGATCAAAGACCATAAATGCCTAGGTGATGCACATCTTAGCCTAGGTGATGCTTATCTCGGCCTGGTTGATGCACATCTTGGCCTAGATGATGCACACCTCGGCCAAGGTGCAAGGGTAAAGGTAGAGGTCAACCAAGATGGTTCCAAGATGATCCTAGGTGTTGACGCTAAACGGCCTAGGTGTAAGAGGTTCAAAGGTGTGACCTAGGTATGAGGTAACAAAGGTAGATAGCATAGGTTATACACACAAAGCAATGAACAAAGCATGAATCTTATACTTAGACAAAACACAACAGCACAAAACAAGACATGATCCCATACTTTGACAAATTTTCAAAGTTCGCAAAATGCAAGCTTGCAGTATCTCCACTTGTAGGCTTGCATCTAGAGATACTGGGAGCTAACAAACTAAAAACCATGCAAATTTTCAAGAATATGACTAAGGCAAAATGAGGGTTGTTATAAGAAATGTCAAAATTGAAGCATATTTTCACCTATTTTGGACTCATATAATGAGAAAAGTAGGAATCCTCTCTCACCTCACTAATTGGTCGCTAAGCATATGTAGTATGAATACATGCTACGGTGGAGTTACTTTTTCAAAGAGTGATGTCATTCTCTAAACACAATACAAATCTTAGTTTAGTCATTAACTAGAGCACATGCCACTTTTTAAGCACCTAACTCAAGTTCTTCATTTGGCTGCTATCTAAGTGCTAAAAATGAGGTCTCGTATTTGGCCATCATCTATAAGCACATCATGGAAAGTAGAAATTTCTATCCGTGGTAGGTTAAGTAACAAGACCTTATCTTGGTTACAACCAAGGCAACTCTAACTGTGGGTGATCTAAGCTAGAAACAACTCCCAATATGATCTAATAATCACATGTCTCATTTTTGCTCGCTTCATCGAGCGCCAAAATCAATTGCTCGTATAAGTGAGCCAATCTTGCCTAGTTGTAACGCCTCGCTTTTATTACTCGAATAACATTACTAAATCATTATTATAAACAATTTCATAGATAAGAGACAGAAGTTCCAATATCTTAATAAAGATAAGTAAATGAAGATTCTCTTATTCGTATACGAAATAAATGCAACATATGACATAATTAAATAAAATTGCTTGCAGGCTTACATCATTACATAGAAGAGAAATGGTTCAACCCTTTTACAACAACAGCATTCAGCCAACAGTTAAGAGGCCCTGTGGACAACAGGTAATGAAGATTCTCGATCTTGAACCACTTCTCGACATTCACCTGAAAAATGGTTAGTAATGTGGGATGAACATAAAGTCTAGTAAAGATCCTAACATGATCCTAAATAATAACAACTTACAAATAACTATGATCATGAATGCTTTATGTCATATCATATATGTGTGCCGGTTTATACACAAAGATATACTTACATAGATATTTTTCTCAAAAATGTTCAATTTATTCAACAACACAAACCATTCGCTTTTCTTTCTTCTTGTTATCTTTTTATTTTAAATTCACCCGACAACAACCAACTTTCAAAACAAATCCATAGAACCCAATTACATTTTCTCTGATTACTGAACTTACACCAATTTCACTTACATTCCTAAATAACGACATGCCAAATGAACACAAAATAATACACATAAAATGTTCTTTTCATAACCACAGACATCCTCCATAAAATAATCATTACTATGCATGATACACATAAATAGAACCGAGATGAAAATGAGAAACCCAACAACGCTATACTTACCTCAAGCACGGTAAGCCAATAATATACCTTTCCAATACTCACACCAATTTACCAGACATTACTGGAAGATAATGGTACCTCTGTCAATTTACCAGACACACGCAAGAAAGTAATGGTACCTTTGTTAAGTTTTCCAGGCGCTAGATGGAAGGTACTAGCACCACATATTCTCAGTGCAACCAATTCTCCAGGCGCTAGTTGGAAGGTACTAGCACCCCATATTCTCAGTGCAACCAATTCTCCAGGCGCTAGTTGGAAGGTAATGGTACCCTTCATTCTCAGCGCATGCACATTTCCAACCATCACATAATTCAACAAATATAAATAACTAGAGTGTATTACATATACATAATCCATTCAACGTCACAATGTCATCCTCTACCGATGACCAATGACAAAACCTCTAAACATAATTATTTAAACACACGTTATACGATAATCCAATGCTCATTTGACCTGAAGTCCAACAATAATGATAATAACAATATTCAAAGGTTTCAAAATCCAACCTCCAGTTCATTTGTACATTTACAATACACCATGGCTTCTTTCTCTTTTCAAAATCAACCTTTTTATTTTCCAAGTTAACATGCCCAAATCCTTTTCTTTCCAAAAACCATTTCTACATTTCAATAAAACCACATCCATGGATATAAAGCCATAATCCAACTCAACTTAACATGATTAATCCAAACAAATTCCAATATCAAAATTAATTCTCCCTTTATGCTACTAACACCATAACACAAACATTATTTAACTTTACCCCTTTATAATTCATTAGGTCAAATTATTAAATTAGGGCTTTCCCTTCCTCACAATATAAACATGTTGAACTACTTCCCAATTAACCCAAACAACCATCAATTTTACAATTTCAACTCTAAACATTCAAACCCTAGATCCCCCTAATATGCTTTTCGAAAATTCATAATGAACATGCTTTTATGGAATAAAATCTACCATATGTCTATCTATAGACGAGGTATTAAAGAGGAATAAAGGAATCCCTACCTCTTGAAGCGACGAGGAGAAAGCCAAAAAATCACCAGCGACGAAAACATGATCTGCTCATATTAAAATAAAGCCCTTGTGACCCTCTACGTTTTGGTCAAAAGGACTATGGGTCAAAGATGAGTAAAAGTAGATGAAAACTAGGTAAAAAGAGCTTGAAAGCTTAACAATGGTGGAAGGAGAGAGAAGAGAGAGAAAAGTGATCTAGATGTGACCAAAAGTGACTTTTATAGTTGCTGTATTCGGACAGACCACTTGAGCGATGGAACCTGGGCTCGAGTGAAGATGCGAACTCTCAGAAGTTCAGAGCACATAGGGTAGACTGCTCGAGCGACCAAACCTGTGCTCGAGCGAAGATCAACAACTCTCAGAATCACATACCTACAAAAGTACTGGAAGACTCGAAAGACCGCTCGAGCGACCAATCCATTGCTTAAGCGATGAAGAAAAACTCAGAGTGCTACAATTGACATCAATCAACAAATATGCATGTGCTTTCTTCCAAGCCATATTCAAACACGAAAAATAATAATAATAATAAATAAATAAAATAAAATAGAACAAGCATAAATACTGATTGCATAAATAATATCCAAAACGTTCTCACGATACGTAAGAAAAATACATAAACACCACCACCATCTACATAAACCTAAAGCCCTAACATGAGTATGATGAGCATATCTCGAAATGGGTTTGGTTAATAGGTCCGCAACCATGCGACTAGTGGAAATATGTTCTAAGACAACTTGGTTATGCGTCATTATTTCTCTGATGAAGTTAAATTTTATGTCTATATGTTTGGTTCTTCCATGATATTTAGGATCTTTAGCATAAGCGAGTGCAACCATGCTGCCATAATGAATAGTGATAAGGTCTGAGGCTAATATGACTACTCCAAAATGCTGTAAGAACCTTCATAACCAAATAGCCTCCTGTACGACAGCTAAGCATGCCACAAACTCTGCCTCCATTGTTGATAAGGAAATACATGATTGTTTCTTACTGCTCCAAGTAATGGCTCCACCACCGAGCAGGAAACCATATCCAGCTATGGACTTTTGCTTATCTATATCACCACCTTAATCAGCATCACTGTAGCCAACTAGGTGTATGCATACTTTGGTAGCAAAGCATATCATCTGCAATTCCTTTGAGGTAACCTAATATCCTTTTGACTGAATTCCAATGAGCAGGTCCTGGATCGGA
Organism: Camellia granthamiana; assembly: GCA_036172215.1. Lineage (NCBI taxonomy): Eukaryota > Viridiplantae > Streptophyta > Magnoliopsida > Ericales > Theaceae > Camellia > Camellia granthamiana. Next base: position 90,806,418 of record CM069912.1, read on the forward strand.
CTAGTAACAACTTACCAATCCCATTGCATAGCAGATATCTAGCTGAGTACACATCATAGCATACATCAAGCTTCTTACTACATTAGCATAAGGTACTTAGGCCATCTTTTCTTTTTCTTTTGGGGTCTTTGATCTCATATTAAGGCTTAGGCTCTCATCTTTAGCTATAGGAGTGTCAACAGGCTTGCAGCTCTGTATTCGGAATTGCTCTAGGATATTCTTAATATAAGTCTCTTAAGACAAATCGAGAAGTCTCTTAGAGCAATCTCTCAGGAACTTAACCCCGAGCACATAGCTTGCTTCACCTATGTCATTCATCTCGAAGGTTGAGGACAAACTATCCTTTGGTGATGCCAATTATCTCTTTGTCATTTTCGGCCAATAATATATCATTAACATATAATGACAAAATCAAAAAATTGTCCTTGGATCATGTAACGTACACACATTAGTTTTCATTGATCATCGTAAACCCATCAGTGATAATTGCTCAATGAAATCTCAGATACCATTGTTTAGATGATTGCTTTAAACCATAAATAGATCTTTCAAGCTTGCAAACTTTAAACTCCATGCCAGCTACTTAAAGCCTTATGGCTAATCCATATAGATTTCTTTATCTAGTTCTCCATTGAGAAATGTGGTTTTAACATCCATCTGATATAGCCCAAGGTCCAACCCAGCTACTATTTCCAGAATAAGAGGCAAACCTTACTTCTGGAGGAAAAGTTTCCTCATAGTCTACACCCTCTAATTGGGTGTAACCTTTCGCCACTAGGTGAACTTATACCTTTCTATGGAACCATCTGCCTTACACTTGATCTTGAGTACCCATTTGTTCCCAGTAGTTTTGGGCCTGAGTGGCAGATCAACCAAGTCTTAAACATGGTTTTTTCTCATAGACTCCATCTCATCTAGGGCTACAAACGAACCGAGCTATTCACGAACAAACTCAAGCTCTATTTGGCTTGAACTCAGCTAGGTTGCTTAATAAATGAGCTTGAGCCAGAATTTTAGGCTCGTTTTCTTAACAAGCCGAGCTCGAGCTTGTCAAGGCTTGGCTCAATTGGTCTCGCGAGCCTACATATATATATATATGTTATGAAATTAGGATTTCACTCCTAAAATCCTCTTTCTTTGGAAGCTGCTGGGGGTTTTCTCTCACTCTAAAAAAACGTTATCTTTACTTAAGTTTTTCCTTGTTCAAATAACAGAGAGAGATTGGTCTACAACCTTTGTCTGCTACTCTTTCTTCCTTGTTTTTCTTATTTTTCATCTCTATTTCAAGAGATTTGGTCTCATCTCATCTCTTTATAGACAAATTTTGGGGTTAGGGTTACAACATCAAATCGAACGAAGCATTATGCTGAATATCAACGTTTCTTTGTTCGAGTAAAGATTTGGGACCAGAAGATGAAATCTTCTCTTCAATCCTTTGTGATAAGTTTTCTATCCCTTACTTTTGTTTTTCAATCTTAGGATTACTTTTCTTCTTCTTGATAAAATATTTTCTTTGTTCTTGTTTGTGAGGCTATCCTTTTTCATATGTTTCATTTATTTATTAAATTTCTATCTCTAATGTCCTTCACATGTCTCTCTGTAATTTTTTTGTGTGATTATTTTAGTTTTTTTTTCCTGGTAACATAAATTGGTTGAGGTAGAGTTCATACATTGCTTTGTTCATAATTTTTTTTTTTCCATTGTTATGTTTTTGCTTACTTTGATGCAATGTTGCAGGGTATGGCAAACAAAATACAATGGTTATAGTAGTGTTGTTCGTTGGTTGGTTGTTGGTTAAAGTTGTGCTCTATTCCTAGTGTCTTTGTCTGCCATTATTGCTATATGTCTTTTATGTTATGTTATTTATTTTTATCAAGCTTTATTACTATAGTTGATCATAACTTTTTGAAAATTTGATTAATGTTGGAAGTATCTCATTATTTGATTTCAATGTACCATTTCTTTCCTTTTATTTTAGTTTTCTTTCCTTTTGTAGCAATATTGATTACATTTTTTAAGCCTTATTTTTTGAAACTTTTATTTATTTATTTATTTTACTTTGATGAAATGTTGTTGCTATGTTTTTGCTTACTTCAATGCAATGTTGTTGGGTATGGCAAACAAAATACAATGTTTAAAGTAGTGTTGTTCCTTGATTGATTGTTGGTTAAAGTAGTGCTCTATTCTTAGTATATTTGTCTGCCTTTATTGCTATATGTCTTTTATGTTATTTATTTTTATTTTTTTAACAAGCTTTATTGTTGTAGTTGATCATAACTTTTTGAAAAATTGATTAATTTTGGAACTATCTCAGAAAATTGATTAATTTTGGAACTATCTCATTATTTTGATTTCTTTCCTTTTATTTTAGTTTTTTTTCGTTTTGTAGCAATATTGATTACATTTTTTAAGCCTCATTTTTTGAAACTGTATTTTTTTCCCCTTATAGTATATCAAATAGACAACTTTATCTCACTTCTCCATAACAAGATTTGTGGACACCATTTTCTTCATTCAGAGAGTTAGTCCATTCATGGATAATTCTGTCAATGATGTGAATGATATTGATGCTAATGTTGATGATATGATTGAAATAGCAGACAATGAAAAAGACAATGAAGAAGCTATAAATGACAAAAACCCATTCAAAAAGAAGTCTAGAAAAAGGACATCCCAAGCTTAGAAAGAATTTACTAAAGTAGTCCTTCTAGATAGTACAAAGAAGGCTTAATGTGGTGCAAAAAACAATTTGCAATTCATGCAACCAGTGCTGCAACTCAACTTCTGAGGCATTTGAAGAAAAATTGTGTGGCACATAAACTTGCAAAAAAGAAGTAAAAGGTTCTATTATTTTCTACAGTTTGATCCAATGTTGGATCCGATAATGTGACCAATACTTCTACCTTCACGTAATCATGCGAAGGTAAGGGAAGTTGCTTCTCATATGATACTTTATCACGAGTATCCTTTTATGAAAATGGAGCATGTTTTGTTTAACAAGTTTATGAGGACCGCTACCCCATATTGGCAAAAAATTAGTCGTACAGCGGCAAAAAATGACGGTGTATCAACCTAAGACATTTAGAATAAGAAGTTGAAAGCATTGATGAAGAATGTTAATAGAATCAGTATCACAACAAATTTGTGGAAATCGGGGCAAAAAATCCAATATACTGTCATAACGGCTCATTTTGTAGATAATGATTGGCAATTACAAAAGCGTCTTCTCAACTTTTGTAACGTACCACATCTACACACGAGTTATCATTGTTGATGCCCTTCACAAATGTTTAATTGAATGGGGAATTGAAAAACAAGGTGGTTGCAGATATGTTAGGTTTTGGTAGGGTGAGGGATTAGCCCCTCTCTGTTATTTTTTCTTTCCGTTGTAGCGAAAAAAAAAAAAAAAAAAAAAACAAGGTGGCTACTATTACAGTTGACAATGCTTCATACAATGACGTTGCTGTAAGGGTATTGAAAGAAACTTTGCTATGAAGAAGAAATTACCATTAGGTGGAAATCTTTTTCACGTTTATTGTTGTGCATATATCCTCAATATCATGGTGCAATATAGCCTTAGTGAAATTGGAGATATTGTTGATAGTGTTTAGGAAGGTGTGAAGTATTTGGTTGCATTAGAAGCTCGTCTTCTTTAATTTAATGAAATTGTTAAGCAGTTACAATTGCCTTCGAAGAAATTGATTTTGGATTGTCCTATGTCTTCCCTAGGTACCAAGAAAGGGATTTGGGTTTTATTTATGTGCCTAGTTTTGAAGATTGGATAAAATTTGAGAATGTGTGTCAATTTTTGGCAATTTTCAATGAAGTCATAAATATCATTTATAGAAGTGACTATCTAACTTCTAATTTGTTCCTTATAGAGGTCTGGAGAATAAAAGAGATATTGAATGAGAAATCAGTGGATGACAATAAATACATTAGACCAATGACTTTGAAGATGAAGTTCAAATTAGACAAGTATTGGGGTGAATGCAATTTATTAATGGCTATGGCTGCTGTTTTAGATCCAAGATACAAAATGATACTTATTGACTTTTGTTTTCCAGAGATCTACGCAGAAGCTGAAGCTACTAGAAACATCTTTATGGTTCGTGAGGCTCTATATGAGCTTTACAATGATTATGTTTCTATTCACACCTCATCAAATACTGAGAAAACTTTTTTGCAAAACACACGAGCAACTAGTTCAGGTAGTTCTATGCAGGGCATGGGAAAATCTGTTGTAATAGGAAAATCAAAATTGGAATCTTTCGTTAGAAAGGCTGACACCATTCGACCCATGAAATCTGTCTTGGACATTTATTTGGAAAAAGGTGCTTATATTTGTAACGAAGATTCAGATTCCTATTTTGATGCATTAGAGTGGTGGAAAGTGAATAATCTGAAGTTTTGTATATTGTCCAAAATGGCATGTGATATATTATTGGTTCCCATCACCTCAATAGCTTCAGAGTCTACATTTAGTACTGGTGGTAGAGTCAATGATCCTTATCGTGCACCATTATCAATAGAAACTATCCAAATATTGCTGTGTGGAGCTGATTAGGTACGTGCATTACATGGATTGAAAAAGGCACCGGATGTAAGTATAATTTTTTATCTTATGTAATTTAAGTCCCTTCTAATAATCAATTTATGTGACAAGTAGTAGAAAAAATATTTGAAATCATTTTTTTGTTGCATCTTTTAATAGGCTGGCGAGCCATCTTTGAAAGAGATTTTGTTGCGTTAATGGTTTCTTGTAATTGGGACATCTTGACAAGGTACATTTTATGTTTTTAATAATTTTCATTAATGAAAGAGTTGTTTATGGTAATTATTTTAAGGTTTCACACTAATATTAATCTTTATCAAATGAAACAGATTTTTGAGAAGTGCAATACAGATTTTTAAAATAGAAGTGTAATAAATGAAGGAAACTTTTGGAGCTTTATCAAGTGAAGACATTAGCAAAAAGTTTCATTGATCTTTTTGCTTACTAAGAGAGACTTTAAAGACTCTTATTCTTTTTTAAGTGATGTAATTTTATATTTTGGAGTTGGGATATAGGAGTTTTATGTTTTGATTAGATTAGTTTTTAAAGTTTGAATGATCTGTTTGTTGATTGCTAGAATAGTTATTGCAATTGATTTTCCTATGTTCTTGATAATTGGTTTTTAGTTAAAGAGTTTGAATAGGTCTATTTGCAGGTTTCCATAATATGTTGATATTATTTGTGTTGTTTATGTCATTGATTTATTGTTGCATTAGGATGTTTTATTTGATTTTCAAGATTAGCAATTTTTTTTCTTTGTTCATAGCTTAATTTGTTTGTGTATTCGAGCTCAAGCTCAAGTTTGTTCGTTTGTAAATGAGCTAAGTCGAACCGAGCTCGAGCTTTATAAATATCTAGCGAGCTGAGCCCGCGCTTAACTTTTATAGCTCGACTCGAGCTCTAGCCGAGCCCAAACATGATCAAATTTTATCAAGCCAAGCTCGAGCTCAACAAAACTCGACTCTGCTCGGCTCGTTTGTAGCCCTAATCTCATCAAGCATTGCAGCATTCCACTAATTACTAGTAGAAGATGATAGAGCCTTTTTTTTTTTTAATTGTTTTTGGCTCAGCAATGTCACTTGGGGCAACCATGAATGCTTCCTTCTTAATCTCAAAACGACGTTGAGGGATAAGTCCACGCTCGTTTCTATGACGTTGAGGTTTTTGAGAATCCATATTTGCTAACTGTAGTCCATCGATATGCATGTTGATCCCACTGTCCCTAGGAGCTTGAGGGATTTCCTTACCATTTTCAAATAAGGTACTTGGTGTGATATATTGTGGTTTTTCCATCTCGTAAAGATCAACATCTCTACTAACCTCACATTTCCTAGGAAAATCTTCTTCGAGGAAATATACATCATGCGACTCAATTGCAGTCACACTTTTATCCAACTGCTCTCCAATGAGCACATAGCCCTTAGAATGCTCACAATAGCAAATGAATATACGCTTCTTTCTTCTAGGGTCTAACTTTCCATACTTATGAGAAGTGTTGTGTATGAAAGTTGCCGAACCTCATGGCTTCAAATTAGGGGTGGGCGCGGGTCGGTTGCGGTCACAAAACCTCCAATTTGTCATTCGTCCGCCAGCTTGGCGGATTGGAGAAAATCAATCCGCATCCGTCCGCCAATCCGGCGGATGTAAATTGAGCGGATTGGCGGTTTGGCGGATGGATGCGAATCGGTTTGGCGGTTTAAAATTTTATAAATTTTCAACATAATTCAACTTGTGCACTTTCTCTAAAAAAGAAAAAGAAAAAAGAAGAAAGTATTATAGTTAATGACTTAAAAAAATATTACAATCACTGCATGCCTCATCCAAAGGAAGAAAGTTTGAAATTTTAGAATATCACAATCACTGCATGCCTCATCCACATACTACAATCGCAGCATGCCTCATCCACATAAAGTATTACAATCTGTGGTTCTTAAAATATAAAAATAATTCAAACCACCAAAACCATGAACAGAACAGTAGTAGAGATTGTATGTCTCTGTATTGTTACTGTCGGAAAAATGGTTTAATATAGGCATATTTTTGAGCCCAAACTTGAGTGGGCCCCAAACGTTGTTTGGGGTGGGTCCGAAGAGGTGAAGACAGAACGTCAAAACCATTTATGAGTGAATGTGAAGTCGACGTCGTTTTCGAGTTTAACATTAATTTTTTAGATAAAAATTCTTTTGAATTTTTTCAATAAAAATTATTGTAGGAATTTAATTTAATTCTAAATTCAAATTTTGGATTCCTAAGTGGTTTCCTAAAATTTATACCTCTTACTTTATTTATTAAACTATTCAATTTGTTTAATATATATTTATTCAATAGTTTAATATATATATATTCAAAATAGTTTATATAATAAAGTTCAATAGATTTAAATTCCACATCAGTTTGATATGGTCCAATCTAATCACCCGGACAGATTTGAAACTGTCCAGGCAGTTTCGGAACAGGTTTTAATTGTCGCATCTATTCAAATTCAAATCACACCTGTTCACTTCAAATTAGTACCTATTCGGGTCAGATATTTTGCCTATATATACAGCCATGTTCCAACAGCCTTGGGTCCAGAAAAAATCAGTCTGCAGATTGTCTAAATTGCTATTCAGATTTTATTTGTGCATTATTCTTCATTTTAGTTTTAGAATAAAATTCAGAGAGTAAGAACACAAGGTTTGGTTCGCCGAACAAATTGTTTGGAGTACTACTACAATTTGTGAAGATCATTGTATCCTGGAAGATAAACGCCACTCAACCGTAAGTACTGTAGCGGGGCGAATCTGTCTTAAGGACAGAATGTCACACACTTGACTTGGTTTTTTAATTTTTTAATTCGGTTCGATAAATAAATTCGGTATGTTGTTTATTTATTTTGTTTGAATTTATTTCAAGTTATTTTATTTACACAGAAGATTGTTCCAACAATCTTAAGACAGATTCAAATTATTCTGTTTACAGAATTTTTCGTTTGTTTCCTTTTCCCTTTCTTCTTTTAAGAAAATTATTTTCTGTGGATTTATAAAATAATATTCTGGTTGGAAAAATAAATAGTGATTATATGCTATTTGACAGATAGTAGTAATATACTGTCTCTTTTCTTTAATAACTAGTAGTACGATACTGGTGTCATTAACAATTCAGAATATATTTTTGTGGAATTTTGTCAGAAAATTAATTTTGGTTTTTAGAATTTATTTTCTGAGTTTTCATTAATTAAGATTCTGTTTCAGTATTTTAATTATTGGAGTGTAACAAGAGATTTAAATTTCTGTGTGAAATTAATTTGGTTAAATAAAATTTTATTTTATTTCCAAATTAATTGAAAAATAAAAGTTATATTCTTATTTCTTTTATTTTATAGAATTTAATTTCTTGTGTGGAATTAATTTGGTTAAATAAAATTTTATTTTATTTCCAAATTAATTAAAAAATAAAAGTTATATTCTTATTTCTTTTATTTTACAAAATTTAATTTTCTGTATAGAATTAATTTGTTTAAATAAAATTTTATTTTATTTTCAAATTAATTGGAAATAAAAGTTACATTCTTGTTAGTTTTATTTTTACAGAATTTAATTCTGTGAATTTGGTTTAATTTTCTGTGTAGTGTAAATTCTAATTATAATTTTGTTTTATATATTAGAATTGATGGCTACTGAAACTAATGCCCAAACAAGTACTACTGTGGTGGCTGCAATGACGCCAACCCCCTCTCCTGTTGTAACAGTACCGGTAAATCACGGTGAAAAGCCAAAGAAGTTCTCAGGAACTGACTTTAAAAGATGGCAACAAAAAATGCTCTAAACCTGGCTCGTTTCCTCCGTGAAGATGCTCCTATCCTGAAAGAGGATGAAATCGACCGGCAAGTGGTTGCTGCGGTTGATGCCTGGAAACATGCTGATTTCCTTTGTCGGAATTACGTCTTGAACGGACTTGACAACACATTATACAACGTCTACAGTCCAATCAAGACAGCAAAGGAACTTTGGGAATCGTTGGAGAAAAAGTACAAAACGGAAGATATCGGCTCAAAGAAATTTGTGGTTGGCAGATTCCTGAATTTTGTAATGGTTGATTCAAAAACTGTGATCAGCCAAGTTCAAGATTTCCAACTCATTCTGCATGACATTCACGCAGAAGGTATGTCTCTCAGTGAATCCTTCCAAGTTGCAGCCTTAATTGAAAAATTACCAAAAGGCTGGAAGGAATTCAAGAACTACTTCAAACACAAGCGCAAAGAAATTTCTATGGACGAGTTAATTGTGCGTTTGAGGATTGAGGAGGACAACCGCAATTCTGAAAAGCGGGCTGGTAAGCTTCCTATGGGTCTAAGGCAAATGCGGTGGAACATGCTTCAAAAACCAAGAAACGAAAGTCTTCTGAAGAAAGTTCATCACAAGGCTCTAAAGGGGGGGATAATAAAAATTACAAGTTTAATGGCAAATGTTACATCTGTGACAAAAAGGGACATCGGGCCAAAGATTGCCGTAGCAAAGGCAAAAGCAAAAGAAAAATAAGCAAGAAGCCTGCTCAAGCCCACATGACTGAAGTGGACAATATTTCCAATGGTATAGATGATATCAATCTTTCTGCAGTTGTTTCCGAGGCAAATCTTGTCGGAAATCCTAAAGAATGGTGAGTGGACACTGGTGCTACTCGCCATATTTGTGCCGACAAAAAGATGTTCACATCTTATTCTATAGTGGACAATGGTGAACAACTCTTTATGGGCAACTCCTCAACTTCTAAAATTGAAGGACAAGGAAAGATTGTACTCAAGATGACATCTGGAAAGGAACTCATTCTCAACAATGTGTTGCATGTACCGGACATTCGCAAGAATCTTGTTTCCGGATCTTTGTTGAGTAAGAATGGGTTTAGGTTAGTTTTTGAAAGTGACAAGTTTGTACTTACCAAAAACGGGATGTATATAGGAAAATGTTACATGTCTGATGGCCTTTTCAAGTCAAATGTAGTGACCGTTGTACCCTCAGTTATTAATAATACTACATCTTCTTCTTATTTGCTTGAGTCTTCAAATTTATGGCATGGTAGATTAGGACATGTTAATTATGGATCTTTGCGTAGATTAATTAATATGGAATGTTTACCTAAATTTGACATTGATTCAAATCATAAATGTGAAATTTGTGTTGAGGCAAAATTATCTAAAACTCCTTTTCATTCAATTGAAAAAAGTACGAAACCATTTGAATTAATTCATAGTGACATTTGTGATTTTAAGTCAATTCAAACAAGAGGTGGGAAAAAGTATTTTATCACTTTTATAGATGACTATACTAGATATAGTTATGTTTATTTAATTCGAACTAAGGATGAAGCTTTGGAAACTTTTATTCAATATAAGAATGAAGTTGAAAATCAACTTGGTAAGAAAATCAAGAAAATAAGAAGTGATAGAGGTGGAGAATATGAATCACCTTTTGGTGAGTTTTGTAAAGAACATGGAATAATTCATCAAACCACCACTCCTTACTCACCTCAACAAAATGGAATTGCTGAAAGGAAAAATAGGACTTTAAAAGAAATGATGAATGCCATGTCAATAAGTTCTGGTTTACCTCAGAACTTGTGGGGGGAAGCAATACTTTCTGCTAATTATATACTTAATAAAGCATCCCGAAAGAAAGTGAATCAAACACCTTATGAATTGTGGCATGGAAGAGTACCATCCTACAAATACTTAAAAGTGTGGGGGTGTTTGGTTAAAGTAGCTATTCCTAGTCCTAAAAAGACTAAGATAGGTCCTAAAAAGACTAAGATAGGTCCTAAGACCATTGATTGCATTTTCATTGGTTATGCCAAGAATAGTAGTGCATATCGGTTTTTGATTCATAAATCAGAACATTCCGAAATGCATGTAAATACTATTATTGAGTCTCAGAATGCATCATTCTTTGAACATGTATTTCCAAATAAGACTGGATAAGAGACTAGTAATGATAAGAGATCTTTTGATGCTATTACTAGTAATGATCAAGAACATGATCAAGAGCAAGAGTTAGACCAAAATGAAGAAGAAGAACCTAGGCGTAGTAAACGTGCTAGAACCTCAAAACCTTTTGGTCCAGATTTTCTAACATTTTTGTTAGAAAATGAGCCTTTAACTTTTAAAGAGGCTATATTCAGTCCTGAAGCTCCTTTATGGAAAGAAGCTGTCAACAGTGACGTTGAATCCATCTTGCAAAATGACACTTGGGAATTAGTGGACTTGCCACCAGGTTGTAAACCTCTTGGGTACAAGTGGATTTTCAAAAGAAAATTGAAAGCGGATGGATCAATAAACAAATACAAGGCAAGACTTGTAGTCAAAGGTTTTAGACAAAAAGAAGGTCTAGATTACTTTGACACATACTCACCGGTTACTAGAATAACATCCATTAGAATGCTAATTGCCATTGCATCTCTATACAATCTAGAAATTCATCAAATGGATGTTAAAACCGCTTTCTTAAATGGTGAGTTAAATGAAGAAATTTACATGGAACAACCAGATGGTTTTCTGTTCCAAGGAAAGAAAAGAAAGTGTGTAAATTGGTTAAATCATTATATGGTTTAAAATAAGCGCCAAAGCAATGGCATGAGAAATTTGACAAGGCAATGATGTCAAATGGATTTAAAATTAATGAGTGTGACAAATGTGTTTATATTAAAAACACAGATAACAGTTATGTCATTGTATGTCTTTATGTAGATTATATGCTCATCATTGGTAGTAATAATGACATGATTAAAACTACCAAGAAAATGTTGAATAAACATTTTGACATGAAGGACATGGTGTAGACACCCCATTTTTGACCGTCCTCAAGACTTGGACGTCACCGCTTGAACACTCGGTGATCATCCATGTTTGTGTTCGTCTTGAGTTCCCGGAGGCCTTGGCAATGCACCTAGTCTCAGGACCTCTCGACTCGATTGTTTTGTGATTTGGTTTGACACCAAACACTTGTGTTTTGCCTTTAAGGGGCAGGGAATGGCTTTTGGGACATCCCCACACTCCACCGGCCATGGCTTGAGGCCACCGGCTGTGTTTTGTTGCCACCGGCCAAATGTTTGGCCGGCCGGCACTATAGATGGCCGGCCGGCTATCTTTTTTTGGTCAATTGCAGCTTTGGCCGGCCGGCTACTGTGCATCTGCTTTTGCAGATATTTTTGGGCAGCTGGCATGCACTTGGCTCCCCTCCATACACGTGTATGGAGGGATCTCTCTCTTTAGAAGCTTGTCTTGTAAGCTTACAAGACAAAAGCTCTATAAAAAGAAAGGGTCTTCTCTCTTGTGAAGGGTTAGACATTTTAGACAGCTCTTTTAGGGTTTGAGTTCTAGGGTTAGGGTTTGCATATATCCTATCTCTATATCTCCCTCTCTTTGTGTATTTTGTGTGTGTTTTGCCTTGGTTTTGTACACAAACACCCACCATCACACCATCCCTTGGAGCTGAGGCCTTTGAGGGTTGCTTTTGGAGGTTTTAGACTGATTTCAACCCAAAGAAGCTGCTGGAACTCCATTGGTGAAGAGGATTTTCAAGGGTAAGAAGTTTGTCCCTTTATTCCCCATTTTTGCATTGTATTTTTACCTACCTTGCAACTATTTTTGAGCTTAGTGTATAACATATAAAAGTTCTGTTTTTTGGTGCTCTAAATAATTGGTTAAGGTTGCTTTAAGTTTTGGGGTTGTTTGACCCTTCTTAAGCCTTGTAAGGCTCCATTTTGTGCCATTTTGTGTGAGCTCCGGGACCATAGTGTTTGGGCCTCCTCACCACTGAAATCTTGAGGGATTTTAGAGGTGAGGATGGTGCCTTGAGGTCCTAGGAAGGAGAGGGCCACCCCCTCTCCTTATTGTCCTTGAAAAGGGCACTTTTTGCCTCTTGAGGGAGCATTTAGTCTAGGTTCATGTTGGCCATGCCTTAACTGATTTTTATGCTTATTATGCCATGAAATAGCATTGAGTTGAGTTGGTTTGGACATACCTTGCATGCCTTGCATACATGTCTTGTAATGCCATCATTTAGCCTTAACATGCACCTAGGCTTTGACCCTTGTTCAAGCATGTTTTAGGCCTAGCTTTGTGAAGGTTTTGTGTTTTTTTTGGCATGCTCAAGTTCTGTTTTTGGTTGTTTTGGTCGACCATGGCATGCTTAGTATAGCCCCTTTGTATTCTTGGCTTGTGAGCTTTAAGTGCATGAACCATGAGCATGCGTTATTTGCATTATTTCAATGGTTTGGAACCTCTTACCATGTTATTTCAGAGCTTATAATGTATGCCTTGCATCCATGTTTGCATCCTCTTAAGTATGCTTGAGGGTTGCTCTTTGTGCCTAAGTGATGAACCATGTTTATATGCATGCTTGTATGTGTATTTGGCTCCATTTTCTTAGTTATTGGCCGCTGTTTTTGGCCTAGTTAGGGCTGCCTAAATCAGTTTAAGACCATCATTTTCATGTTATAGCATGCTTGCCTTGTGCATTGTTGCATATTTGGCCTATTACGTGTTATTACTTGCTTGAAATCATGATGCATTTGGCATGCATTCCATTGGTCAAGTTACTTTGCATTGTTCCCATGCTTAGTCTACTTTACATGTTGTTGCATGTTCGTCACTAACATGATTGTTGCACGCCTTGCATGCTCACTTTGCATACTTAGCCTCCATGTCTAGGTTGCATTCCATTTGCATGCATGCTTGGCCTCTTGAAGTGTTTGTGATAGAGGTTGAGTTCCATTGGTTTGTTTATGTGCATTGCATTCCATATCAAGATGCACACTTGATTCTTTGGGCCATCATGCATGGAAATGCGTGATTGGTGGTCCGAGAATCGAGGCCCATCCTCCTTTGAGTCATTCACATGATAAGGGGTGTGGTTGGTGCATACATAGCTTGAAATGCATTGCCATGCTATGCTTTGTCCTCCGCTGCCGTCAACTGCAGGTTCTGCAGGGAGTTTTGGCCGACCGGCCATATAAAGTGCCGACCGGCCATCCATTGTTGGCCGATGGATGAATTGGTGGCCGGTGACCATCATACATGGCCGGTGGCCATCCCTCCCAGCCGGTGGTGTTCCACAGTGTCGAGAGAGCATACCTTGGGAGTTGTGCAATTTTCAAAGGAGCAGAACAGTCAAAGCAGAGGCAGCTTGTGCATGGCAGTGACTTCTGAGCGGAATCGGGCACGCATCACATCGGACCCTCTTCCCGAGGTTGTTTATTACTTAAATTAGATTAATTAATTTGCTTAATTAATTAGGTGGTCTGTAATTATTTAATTAGCTTGTTAGTTAGTTAAAGTGTATTATTCTTTCGGCCTCTCCGAGCGAGGGCAAATTTGTAATAAGTGTGGGTGCGTGTGTGCATGTCTTCCAACCCCCACTTCTTTCTTCCCTTTTACTTACCTGCTTCGATGGTTAGTATTAGGGCATATTTATTTTAGCATCCTTATGCTATGCATGCGTACATCATTTATCAGTATTGCATGCACCGGGCTCGGCGCATCATGCTAACTGCATAAGTATTTCAATTCCAAATTGAATACGTGCTATCTGTGCATTTTCATATGTCATCCCTAGATTAGCCGAGCCTACTCTAATGACATTGTTGCATTAGCCACTTTTACATGAACTAGGGTCACGCATGTTTGCTAACTAATTTATTTTTTTTGGCACGGAGTACTTTGTAAGTATTTTATGCTTTAGCATCTCGCACGAGTGTGAATGTTAACATGACAGCATGCTTACCATGTGGCTAGATGCTTATGTGATATAACTGCCTGAATGCCTGTGGGTGAAGGTTAGATTGTTTGAGTTGGAACAGCTCGTTGAAACCCGTATTTTAGCCTACTTGCGAGTAGCAAATTCCAAAGCATTTCCCAAACAAACGGATATGCAATGTTTTGTTCCAAATTAGGCAATCTAGTCTATACTTGTTTTGCTGTGCGCATCACATAGTAATTCTAGCTAAATAATCGGAATAAGAACACATAACGTTTTCAAAATAAGATATCACGGTTAGTAGAGGCCGATCTTTGGATCGGGCGAGAGGGGGTGCTCATAGCTGACCTTCCCCAATCGTACCCAAGCTCCCGAGCCGAGGCAACTTTGGTAATGACGGACATGTGGCCTTTGGCACCGAGTTAGGGTTTCCTAAATTCCCCCACAAAAAATATTTAGGTGGCGACTCTGTATCTGGCAAAGCAGTCCATTTTTGGCACTTCTTTCAAAATCTATTTTTTCTCAAAACGATTTGCCGGATTTGGACTCTTTGGTTCAAGATTAAGAACCGACACGAATCGGGTCCGAACTGTAGCGAGGTCCCCCGCGGGATGTGTTACACATGGGCATTGTTGATGTAATTCTTGGTATGAAAATTACCAAAACATCAGAAGGTTATGCTTTGTCACAATCTCATTACATTGAGAAAATACTTGACAAATTCAGCAAAGATGATGATCATCTTGCTAGAATACCTGTAGATGTTAATTTGTATCTTTCTAAGAATGTACAGGAAATTATTTCTCAATTAGAGTATGCCCAAATTATTGGAAGCTTAATGTACTTGATGAACTGCACTCGCCCAGATATAACTTATGCAGTAAGTAAATTAAGTAGATATACGAGTAATCCGGGAGTAAAACACTGGAAAGCAATGATAAGGGTTCTAAGATATCTCCGATTTACTCGTAACATTGGGCTTAATTATACTAGATATCCAGTAGTACTTGAAGGATACTGTGATGCAAATTGGATATCGGATACTAAAGACTCGAAGTCCACCAGTGGGTATGTCTTTACTTTTGGTAGTGCGGCTGTATCTTGGAAATCTTCCAAACAGACTTGTATTGCTAGGTCTACTATGGAATTTGAATTCATAGCTTTAGACAAAGCTGGGGAAGAGGCAGAATGGCTTCGCCACTTCCTTAAAGATATTCCAATTTGGCCAAAACCGGTGCCTACTATATGCATACATTGCGATAGTCAATTAGCTATAGGTAAAGCACAGAGTCATATGTATAATGGTAAGTCACGACATATTCGTCGTCGACATAACACCGTGAGATAACTACTCTCTAATGGAATTATTTCCATAGAATATGTTAAGTCTAAAGACAACATAGCGGATCCACTAACCAAAGGGTTAGCAAAAGAGTTAGTTGAGAATTCATCGAGGGGAATGGGACTAAAGCCTATTAAATAAGAGTTACCACAACGGCAACCCAACCTAGTTGACTGGAGATCCCAAGATCTAGGTTCAAAGGGACAACCGAGTTGTGAATGACTCAGAAGAATCACTGGGGAGTCTAACTCCTACCCATTTCTATGTTGAAATATTGATGACTGTAGCATTTGAGGTTAAGTAAAATTTTAATGATTCTTATATCTAGGTAAACCTAGTGGAGTATGGCAGGATACTCTTCAAAAGAATCACCTATGTGAGTGTGAACTGGGCTGGTTCTATAAGATTTGTGAAGGGCTACAAGTCTTTAGAGCACTCATGAAAGACCAGGCTGTTTAGGGCCAAAATGAACACAATAGTGAGAACTAAACTGTGTCTGGGATATACTGTGTGAGTTCTATTGTCTTGGTTTACATAAACGGCTGAACAGTTCAAGACATCATGTTCACTGGTTAGCTAGTAAATCCAATAGTGTCTCACAAGGGAAGGTTCAAAGCCAAAAGCTACCTATCCTTTGCAGAATATTTCCAATTTCTGTACTCTTTGTATTTAGATCATATTGTTGCATTTTCTCTCCGTCAAATTCCATTCATGTGGGGGATTGTTGGAAAAATGGTTTAATATAGGCATATTTTTTAGTCCAAACTTGAGTGGGCCCCAAACGTTGTTTGGGGTGGGTCCGAAGAGGTGAAGACAGAACGTCAAAACCATTTATGAGTGAATGGGAAGTTGACGTCGTTTTCGGGTTTAACATTAATTTTTTAGATAAAAATTCTTTTGAATTTTTTCAATAAAAATTATTGTAGGAATTTAATTTAATTTTAAATTCAAATTTTGGGTTCCTAAGTGGTTTCCTAAAATTTGTACCTCTTACTTTATTTATTAAACTATTCAATTTGTTTAATATATATATTCAATAGTTTAATATATATATATATTCAAAATAGTTTATATAATAAAGTTCAATAGATTTGAATTCCACATCAGTTTGATATGGTCCAATCTAAGCACCCAGACAGATTTGAAATTGTCCAGGCAGTTTCGGAACAGGTTTTAACTGTTGCATCTGTTCAAATTCAAATCACACCTGTTCACTTCAAATTAGTACCGATTCGGGTCAGATATTTTGCCTATATATATAGCCATGTTCCAGCAGTCTTGGGTCCAGAAAAAATCAGTCTGCAAATTGTCTAAATTGCTGTCCAGATTTTATTTGTGCATTATTTTTCATTTTAGTTTTAGAATAAAATTCAGAGAGTAAGAACACAAGGTTTGGTTCGCCAAACAAATTGTTTGGAGTACTACTACAATTTGTGAAGATCATTGTATCCTGGGAGATAGACGCCACTCAACCGTAAGTACCGTAGCGGGGTGAATCTGTCTTAAGGACAGAGTGTCACACACTCGACTTGGTCTTTTAATTTTTTAATTCGGTTCGATAAATAAATTCGGTATGTTATTTATTTATTTTGTTTGAATTTATTTCAAGTTATTTTATTTACACAGAAGATTGTTCCAACAGTTACATCTATATTTGTTTTTGAAAACAAAAACCAACAAGCATATATTATATTTTCTATTTATTATTTTTAGAGATAGATTTAAAAACCAAAAAATATAGATAAATAATACGTTTATTTTTTTCAATTCAAAAAAGATATTCAAGTTGAAAACTTTTTTTCAACAAAATATTTAAACTCTTTTTTAATTGAAAACACAAACAGAATATTTAAACAAACTGAAAACACAAAGTCTTATAAATTACTAGGGTGTTTGCGGTTTGGCGGTTCGGTTACGGCCAAAGGAATCTCAAATCCGCCATCCGTCCACCAGATTGGTGGATTGGAGAAAATCAATCCGCAACCGTCCACTCGTCATCACGCATCCGTCTAAAATACGGCGAATCGGTTCGGTTCGGCTGGTTTTGGCGGATCGGTATATCCACTGCTCACCCCTACTTCAAATTGTACAAATTTGGTTTTTCACCAATTCATGGTTCAAAAGGGATGGAAGGTACTGATTTAGAAGGCACACGATTAAGGATGTAAGCAGCAGTTAGCAAAGCATCTCTGCAATAGGAAATGGGAAGATTGGCTTGTAAAGATCCTAACTTTTGATAATTACACTTGAAATCCTAAGCCTTAGGTTAATTGCATTTTAGCCCCTAGTTTCGTAAAATTTTGCAAAATGGTCCAATAATGAATAATTTTCCATATTTTATTTTGTATTATAACTAAATACTAGAACACCATTTTATATTTGAAAATACCCTAACACTTGGTTTTTATTTATTTTAACCCCGAGTCTCTGAGTTAATTCATACATTTTATTCTTTTTCTTTTATTTATTATTTATTTGAAAATGAGTATTTACATAGGTATTTATAAATATTATTTTGGGGAAAGCTTGGTTGTGGAACCACCTAGAAGATTTGATAATAATATTAAGATATTTATTAGTATTCAATTTTCTTTAGTCATTAAGATAATTTTCTTAACAATTAAGGAACAATAATTGATCAAGGGAACAATTGTCTTTTCTACCTAAAATTCTTGCCTATAAATTGAGAGCATTTCCCCTATTCCCTACACACATTTTCAGTAGCTAAGGAGAGGGTGAAAGGAGGAGAATGTGAACTACAAGGAAGTGGAGAAGAAGAAGGAAAAAGAAAAGGAAGAAATGTTTGTTTTCTTTAGTTAAAGTAAGAACCACACCTCTCTCTTGTCTTTCTCCAATCCTTTCACCCATCTCATCTTATTATCTAGTATGATTTCTTGTGTTTATATTAATGGTAAATATGATTTTTGGTATATATGTAAGTGTGGGTATGAATTGGTGACTTTATTTTGCATTTTTGTTCAAAATCTGCACTGTTGCAACTTCTCTATTTTAAAAAAAATATCAAGTTTATTTATTTCCCAAATCTGATTCTAAGATAGGATATTTGGTGTGTTTAGAGCATATTATAATTCTATTAGCCCTCACTATGTGTTTTTAGGGCATGGATGTTTTGTTTAAAAAATCTGGTCCTGAGTCTCTAAAAACAGTCCACTTCTTGCAATTTTATAAAATTCCAAAAAAATCATCTCATGTTGATGTCAAAATTTAGAATTCTGAGTTCTCTTTCCAACAAAATTTATTTGGGCAAAAATCATCGGGTAGATTGAGAGGAAAGCTAGTTTTCCTAAAAGGCAACAAATCTAGATAGGTTTTGGAAAATAGCTTGTAGATGAATTTTTGGTTGTGTTGTGAAAATTCTACAATTTGAAATTGAAAATAGACACGTTGTTTATTGTTTGTGTGTAATTTCAGCCCCTAAGATAACGCGGAAATATTTTTACCAATGCATACTTTTACCTCTGCAGTTCTGAAAAATGCTGGAAGTTGTGCCCTCTTGTGTTATTTGTTCATAAGTAGTTCAAAGCATGCTTAATGTTGTTTGCTTGTCTTACCATATTTATGTATGATTATCATGAGCTATATTTCCTCTTTTATGTTTTCCTTCTGCTCGTTTATATTACCGAATGTGACTAACTTGCTTATCAAAATATCTAATAAACGGGAAATGAAAAGGGGTTGATAATGGGTGAAGTTCACACTAATGTTTCAGAATAATTTATGTAATATACATATGAATGAGATGAATTGTGATGGAATTAATACCAAATGAGTTAAATCTTGTGCAAGCGATCTAAGCGAATCCTAGGATGGCACGGATGTATTCAAACTCAATGCGGTAGTTTTAGGGTGTAAGCGGGCCCTTTGATATGGTATGCACAGGTTGTAAGTGAGCCCTAGGCACGATTTGGGTGTAAGCGAGCCCACTTGTTTGGCCATCCTTTTTGAGGTCTATCGGTGTCGTTGCTCGATAAATAACTGGTATGGGCATAGGTGGTAAGGTCTGCAAAATAGCAAAAAGAAGAGTTGTGAGTAGTCCGGTGTCCAATCTTTTAGTTGGGAGAAAGGATCTCTTTGGGGGATTCTAGATGTCTAGTCTAACTACTAATTTATAGAACCTTATTGTAATATTGTATTTTATGTTACCCGATTTGTTCTATGTATGGTTGATTGGTTGATAGAAGGTAAGAGGGTGTGTGCGTTTTTACTAGACATTCCAAGCTCATGGTGTGTCATGCCAGGTGATGAAGTAGTTTACGATAATGAAGGTTATCCCGAAGGCAATCAAGATGAAATGTTGGAGCTGTGGTTCACTTGAAGACTTAGACTAGTGTTTTTTTTTGTTTTTTTTATTTTAAACTTTTGATTTGACAGTGCTTTTGTAATCCTATAGCGGAACACAAATGAATTATCAGTAATATTAACTTTATTTATATATGTATATTAAGATGTTTTGGTTGTCTATCATGTTTGTGTTGTTTATTGTATATATTTGACACTCTTGGATTTTAGGACGTCACATGGCTCGTGCCATCATCGACCTAACTATATTAAGCAGTGTTCGATTCCTTCTCTCCACTATACCATTTTGTTGTAGAGTGCTAGGAATTGTTAACTGTCTAATTATCCTTTTCTCTTCACAAAGCCTTTTGAATAGCTCAAATAGGTATTTGTGGCCTTGGTCTATACTTAAAGCCTTAATGCATTTGTTTAATTGATTCTCAATCTCTAAAACATAACGTCAAAAGCAATCCAATGCTTTTGACTTATGGTAGATCAAATAGACATAACCAAAATGCATACAGTCATCTATGAATATGATAAAGTAAGGAGTTTCATGTCTTGCCTTAACATTCATTGGTCCGTATATGTTAGAGTGAATTAGTTGTAATGGAAAACATACCATTTTAGCATTTCCAAATGGTTTTCTGGTTGCCTTGCTAGCAAGGCAATGCTCAAAAGTGGGTAGATTGACCCTAGCGAGTGGGCCTAAAAGACCTTCTCCAGCTAACTTGATCATTCTGTCTTTCCCAATGTGGTCTAATCTAGCATGCCATTTTATAGAATCATTGTCATCACAAATAGATGTAATATATGAAATAGAGTCATTGGCATTATTCAAACTAGAATTATTAACATCCAGAACTAAAAAGCCATCCAAAAGAAAACCACTACCATAATAAAATTGTATCCAAATAAATGCTAACTTGTCCACTCTCAAATTGAAAATTAAAACCAAGACTCATCATGCTAATAATTGATAATAAGTTTTGTTGAATCTTCAGAGCATAGAGTACATCATGAAGATATAAAGTGCACCTATGTCACATTTCTAGCTTGTAAGTGCCAATCCCAAGCACCTCAACGCTAGATTCATTTCCCATGTATACTTTTTTGCTACTAGCTGGAACTCGACGATACTCAACGAACCTAACTTTGTCCCTCACTACGTGGCAGGTTGCTCCGGAGTCTACAACCCACAAATGAGTGAGCAACTAAAACTTGACTACAAACATAACAGTCAAAACGAGAAAATAAGTTAGGGAGTACCTTCTTCAACTTAGTGAATCTCGCGCGAAGTGTCCTTCCTTCTTATAGTTAAAGCACGCCATGTTAGTCTTAGCTTTCTTGCTAGCCCTCTTACCTCTTTTGCGCTTGAAATTTCCAATACGCTTTGGCTCAAGGTTTACCACATCTTTCTTTTTAGGAGCATGCCTAGCCACTTCGTGTAAACATAAATTTCAGAACATAAACCTTACACTTCGGATCATTTACCATGTGTATTATCAAGAAATCAAGACAAAATGACATACCTGAATCCATTGATGAACGGTTAAACGGAAGTGTGATTATCAATAAACTCTTTGTTATTGATTATGTTATTGCCTTCTAGTCCTTTCCCCTTTGGTGCCTTATGTTTCTCCTTTGAAAGGATTTAGAAAAAATGGCAGTGTTCTTTTTTCCACTTAGGAAGGAATAGGGACCATAACCTTTTAAAGGTTGTAATTGGTTTTCAAAACTGAAAGGTTGTGGAAGTTCAAAAGGAATGAAAACCAACTTTAACCAATATGTTTTAATTTCTATTTCTGCCCCTCATAGAAATAGAAATTATACAACTAGTATCTACACATTAGGTCCATAACACATATACCCTTAAGCCTATTAACTAAATTGAATCACTTAAATTGTAGGCTTCTTATAAATGATAACACCACATTTAATTATGTGGTCCCATTGAGACATTATCTAACACTTCGCACCTAGGTCAAATGCCCGATGTGGGTTAGACTTAGAAACAAGAATAGTACCATTAGATTTAGTTGCCTCTAGGTGCTTAGCTTCAAGCTCCAATTGACGTGATATGTCCCCAAATGTGTTAACATTTTCATTGTGCGTCATGTGACTCTTTATTTTTTCCTAAGAAATGAGGAAGTGAACGAATCACTGCTTAAACTTGCTACTCTTGTGTTAGATTATGACCTGTTACTGCCAGCTCACATATCATAGTTGGCATTACCCTCAGATGTTGCTTCATTTAACGATGTACATTCTTTTGATGGGAATCAAATTGCATGGTCAACCTGCACAACTTAGCCAAAGAAGTGATGCTGAATTTCTGTTTGAGAACCTCCCATATTTGAAAAGTAGTGAAGGA
Source organism: Camellia granthamiana (assembly GCA_036172215.1). NCBI lineage: Eukaryota > Viridiplantae > Streptophyta > Magnoliopsida > Ericales > Theaceae > Camellia > Camellia granthamiana. Next base: position 90,828,716 of record CM069912.1, read on the forward strand.
ACTTTCAAACACTTCGATCAAGCCATTGTATATGATGTAGTCCCTTGCTCAGGCTTGACCATCACATGCTCAAAAGTCTCCGGGACCTCTTGCTCATTCAAGAGATATAGCATTTCTGGTTTGGATCTGACCCATTTGATGTTTTGGATCCGGGTTTCATTGTCATATATATAGTTATCCATATCTTGTTTCCCCTCATATCTCTTTGAGTTTGGTTTTTGGGATATGTTGATTGCGTTGGAACAGGTTTGTAGCTTATTTTTTTTAAACTTTTGTTGCCCAAAATTTTGCCCCTTCGCTCAAGCGAAGCTTCTTGTGCTCTAGCGGTCTTTGTGAAACTCTAGTACTTTTGCAGGTTTGCAAAAATACTGAGAGTTTGTATTCTTCGCTCGAGCAAAGCTTGTTGCGCTCGAGCAACGACCTCTGTCTGCAAAACTACTGAAAGTGTGTATTCTGCACTCGAGTGAAGCTTCTTGCACTTGAGTGAAACAACTTATTGTGTCTGGTGCTCGAACGACAAATCTTGCGCTCAAGCGAACTGTGCGTATATCAGTTCATAAACAGGCCATTTTACATCACTTTTTCACCTCTCTCTCTCTAAAACATTTCAAAACCTTAAATCTAGAGCTCCTCTCTCTAAAATTTACCCTCTATCTACAAATACACCAAGATATACCCATTTCTCTACCCTACTCCCTTTGTTAAAAAAGTGTGCTCGCCTAGAGCTTCGTTTTCATCCGAATAGAGTTAGGTTTCGGCTTCATCCAAGTTTCATCCGTGTTTATCTCATCTTCTAGCTTTGAGGCAGGGATTCTCTATACTCTTTATGATTTTTAACTTAGCTATTTGCTTTTGTAAAACAATCTTGTGATTTGGAGGGTTTTGAACCAACCTAGGGTTTTGGTTTAAATTCAAAAGAGTGGTTTTCAAATAGATGTATTGAAAATGACTGTGGGAGTGGAAACGAGGTTGAGTTGTGATAACATTGTTGATTTTGATACTTGGAATGGATTTTGGAAGAAAAAGGGTTTTGCCCTAAATGTCTCATATATTTATTTTGTATAAATAAATGGAATTGATGTTAGAAATGTGAAATTGGATGGATATTGATATGGATGGTGGAGTTAGATATGTATTATCATTCATCTTGAAATCTGGAAAGTTTATCTGCATTGAAGATTTTATATTTGTTTAGAAATATCTATTTTGGGTTATCGGTGGAGGATAGTTATGATTGTTGTAGAAATTATATGAGAATTAGGTGAATTGAAACTTATTTATCATCCATGTGCATTAAACATTGTTGCTCATTTAATACATTGCAAATGTATATGATTTTGAGAAAAAAATGGTGAACGTGGGAAAGAGGTGCGTATCACCAAATCAAGTTAGCCTGTGTGTCCAGGGTGAAAGTCCTGAAAAATGCGTGTATACATGGGTGCCGGTTCCTGGGGACGAAATATCCGTAAAATGGCAATAGTAGCACTTGTATAGGCTACATTTACATGGGTGCCGTTTGACAGTTTCCTATACACAAAATATCCGTGAAAGGTTGTATCGGTTTGAGAATTCCCCCTTGTTTTCCATTGTAAAGGACATGATTTGAGAATTGTGATATAAACTAAGCATGGCATTATTTTGGGAAAGAAAAGTAAAATGTTTTAACATGGGCATTGCATATTCATTTCACCCTTATAACTTTGTTAAGATTCGTGTATTGTGTTGGATTATTTCTACTGGGCTTTGGCTCATCCCATGTGGGAAAAACATTTTAGGTGCTGATGATATGCCTCCGCCAAGGTAATAACTTGAGAGGAATTGGAGCAAGAGTTTCATTTTATTATATTTATTTTTGTATAAGCCAAGGGCTTTATATGTATTGGACTTAAACTACACTTATATTGTAACCAGACATTGTCTTTGAAAGTTGTAAGCGTTTAGGACATTTATTATTTGTTTTATTTTCAGATATTATCTCATGCTGTGACATATGCTATAGATTCAGGGATAGACTTATGAATGTATAACTGCATATGTCACCCTTTTGTAAACGTAGTTGGAATCAATGAAAAATAATTATTTATGCGGGTATAGTTATATTACATATAATAGATGGTCTCTGTCTATTATTTCGCGGCGTTACAACTTGGTATCAGAGCGTACCAGGTTTGAATATTTTGGGTACGTAGGAAGTGGTTATTACCATAATGGGTTTGTCTCGCTTGGCAGAGATAATTGTATGTATGGTATGCTTATGTGATAAAATGGTTATGTGGTTATATGGGTATCGGATTTAGTTCCTAAGATATTGATTGGGTCTATGGGTTTCTAGAAGTCCTATTAGAAGAGCACCTAATCACTGCTGTTTCTAATTAAAACTCTGGCAACGCCGTGGGACGGTCATTATCCAGGAAGAAAATTCGTATGTGTTTATATGACTATGTGCTTATGTGGAGTGCGTTACTGTTGTCCACCGCATTAGGACGTGAGTGAGTTAGCTTCGACACATTTGTCAATATCCTAATCGATTTTGTTACCTTCATTAGGATGTCAAGACGTGGACGTGGTGGTGGTAGGCGTGGTAGGCCTTAAAGACATGAGATGCCTTTACCAGATGAGATTCCCATACAAGAAGAAGGAGCTGGTCAAGCCAATGTTGCTGAACCAGTTGGTCAGCAGGCTATGGGCGCTTTAGCCTGCGAAATGGCCAAAGTATTACGGGAATCTATGGACATTCTCAGGGCTAAGAATTAAGTCTAGGTCCATGTTGCTGAGGCAGGGCTGTCATTCTTGAAGATGGAGTTCTTCGGGTCCAACTCAGACGAGTTTTTGGGCGATCCTAAAGAGCCTTTGAAAGCGAATGAATGGCTCAAACAAATGGTGAAGACATTTGAGATGCTTGGCATCAAAGACGATGGTCTGAGAGTGACCTTAGTGTTTTTCCAGTTGAAGGGAGATGCTGGTCACTGGTGGAAGTATGCGCATAGGCGCATTGTGATGACTTGGGAGGCTTTCATCGATGCCTTCCAGGACAAATTTTTACCTCCCACTATTAGGGAGAAGTTGAGGGATCAGTTTTCTAAGCTCAAGCAGTTGAGCACACCGGTGGCTAAGTTTAAGGCCACATTCAATAGTCTGTCAAGGTTTGCACCGGAACTCGTGGCGACTGAGGAGCGCCGTTGTTTAGAGTTCGAGAAGAGGTTGAGGACCGGGCTCATGTTCAAAGTGGCCGAGTCAATGATTAGAGATTATGGACACGTTGTAGAGGCAACGACTCATATAGATGGAGAAGGAGGAGAGGATGAGGGGCTCCAGGAGGAGTCAGGATGTTCAGGGGGACAGTAAGAGGCAGAGAAGTTCTATACCATAGCAGTCCCAGGGAGCACAGTCGAGGTCTACTTTTTCAGTTCTAGGTTCGGGTTCTGGGAGAGGTGGTTAGGGAGATTTCATTTACTTTAAGTGTGGCTAGTCGGGCCACAAGTCTCCAACTTACCCGCAAAAGGGAAAAGGGCAACGGTTTATTTCATCTGCGGCCCGTTCTTAGAGCTAGAGTCAAGGGAGAGGGTAGCCGCTCACTTGTTATTAGTGTGGGTAGACAGGGCACTTGAAGAGGTTTTGCCCCCAGTTGGGTAGCACACCTGGTGCGTTTGGTTCGAGGCAGACACAGAGCCACCGGCTTGCACAGTCAATTCAGGCCTCGAGGGCCAATCAGGGAGCTGTAGACACCCCATTTTTGACCGACCTTAAGACTCAGACATCACCAACTGAGCGCTCGGTGATGTTGCATATTGTGCTCGTTCTGAGGTTTCAGAGTCTCGGCTGCGAGCCTTGCCTCCGGACTTTCGGACTCTTTTGTACTTTGCCTCGGTTTGCGAACCAGGTCCCGTTTTCTCCGTTTTCTCTTCCCGAAGGGAGGGAGAAGTCTCGTAGACCATCTCTCAGTGGCCGTAGGCTACGTTTTGTGGTCATAGGCCATTTTTCTCGTTTGGAGCCCGGTTTCCGGTTTTTCTGAGCCGTCGGCCGTGTGCCTCAGTTCGGGACTGCTTAACCACCTCCGTTTGCTCCGGTTTTTGGCACACACCTTGTTTCCTCCCTTTTGAGGGACACTGTGGCCCGGGAGACCAACTTTGTGGTCAAACGCCACCTCTGGTGCCTAACAGTCGGTTTTCGGGGCCTTGGGCCCCGCGTTTCGACCCCCGAACCTTCGTTTTGCATCCGTCTTGGTCCATTTTTGGCAGGGACCCTATTTTCATGGTTAGGAAGGTTGTAGGAGGGTGGGAGACCAGCAATTTTTCTGAAAAACCAGCTTTTCTCTTCATTACTCTTCGTCGCCCGTTTTTCTTACTAGAAAGCTGGTTTTTCCCATTCCCGGACCACTTTTTCTGATTTTCCACCACACCATTGTGTTGTACACACCTGGGAGGCCACCAATATGGGTAGGCCGACCAGTAATTGTCCCTGACCCTTTTGAACCCCTCTAAAAAGCTGGTTTTTCTCTCTCCTGGGTCACTTTTTCTGGTTTTTGACCATACAGCTGTGTTGCACTCATCTGGGAGGCCACCTTTCTGGGTAGGCCGACCAGTAATTGTGCTTGACCCTTTTGACCCCTGGTCGGCCGACCAGGGGAGGTGGCCGGCCGACCACCTTGGCCTTTTGAACCTGGCCGGCCATGTTTGCCCTCCTGACTGTATTCCAGTTGTGCCAGCTGTTTGCCATTTGCTGCATCCTCCATACACGTGTATGAAGGATGTTTAACCTAGTTTTAAAGCTTCTTTGGGAAGCTTTAGCGCCTCCCTTCTATAAATGGAGGCCTCTTCCTCCATTTGTAAGGGTTAGAAACTTTGGGCTGAGAAAGAGACATACAACCCTCCATCTCTCTACTTTGAGCCTCCAAACCCTAGTTTTCTTGCACCATTTGCACACCAACCCTTAGTATAACACCTCCATCATCCATTCCAGCATCTTGGAGCTGATTTAAAGGGGTTAAAGGTTCACCAACTTGGTCCAGAAGCTGCTGGAAATCTGCTCTTCAAGGGTGAGTCCCTATTTTCCCTTTTCTTGCCTTATCTTGCATAATATATTAGCCTTATTTGTGAGTATTTCTGGGCTTCGAGCCAAACTATAAAGTGTCTTATTTTGAGCCCCTTTTCAACTTTGTTTAAGGGTTCTTTGCTGTTTGAGGCCATCTACTTCCCCTTACCCTCTATCTCTCTTTTAGGGCTATTTTTGCATCATATTTTAGCCTTACTTGTGAACATTTTCGAGATTTTCTATAAACTGAAAAAAGTCTTGTTTTGACATCCTCTTCAAGTTTGGTTAAGGTCCTATTTCTATTTGGGGTCACCTTCCCCTATTCATGCTTCATTCCTTCATGATTAGGGCTATGCATTAGAGCACTTGCATTGGCCATGGTTTGGACTCTTAGCCACTGAAATCCAGTGGATTTTCAGTGGCTTGGATATGTTTTTGAGGGCCAAAATTAGAGGGGGGTGACCCCCTCTCTCCTTGTCTTGTTTGGTGGTCTTTTGGGCCTTCCAAAGGGACCCTATTTTTCATACATCGAAGTCTTGTTTCAGGCCTCATTCTGTGAGTTTTGGGGTCTACCTTGGCTCTGTCTAAGCCCCTTTTGGCCATGTTTTATGTCTACAATGCATGTGTAGAGCAATCCCATCCAAGGCCTTCCAAATGGGCCTTTCTTTGCCTGTTTCCTAGACCCATTTCAGGGCCAATTTGGTGAGTTTTAGGGCTGTCATAGTCCATTTCTAGAGGTGGTTTTGCTATGCTACATGTCTATCTTGTATGTGCTTAATAACCCCTTGTGTGGCCCTCTAAAGGAGCTCATCATTTTTGCATGTGTTGGCTTCACTTCAGTGGTTATTTGGGCATATTTTGACATGTTTTGTTCACTAATTTTTGCTGGTTTGATGAGTTCTCACATGCTTCATATACATGCCATGTAACCCATGCTTGCCAGTTAATTTTGCATATTAATTTAGTCCATCATGTGAACACCTTTTTGCCATACTTTGAACTAGAAATGTTCATGTTTTGGGACTGCCTTGGCTCTGTCTTTGTGCTTCATAGTCAAATAATGCATGCTTTATATAGCTATAAGTCAATACATGTGCCTAGTTTTGAGTTTCGAGGCTTATTTCATGCATCGGGTGCCATGTTTCCATGTTTCGGGACCTTTTAGCATCATGTTTTAGTGCTGGAATCTACATGTTTGTATTCCATCTTTCATCCCTTGCCATGCCTTGTTAGAGTGGTATTTGATGCCTTAGGTTTGGTCCTCGGTTTGCGTGCATGTGTGCACGCATTTCGATTGTCTCATTTTCATTTGATGGCCGCTGATGTGAGTGTAGCTGAGGTCCACTCATATTTGTGTAAGCCCATCTTGCATTGAGTATGCCATTCCATAGCATTGAGTATGCTAGGTTGCATGTTAGAGCATTGTGTATGCCATGTTACATCGAGCATTGTGTATGCCATTTCATAGCATTGCGTATGCTAGGTTGCATGTTAGGATTGCATTCATGCATGTCATGCATATTGCATTGTGTTTGGGATAGGAGTTAGCCCAAACACGGGAAATGAGGGACGTTTCGTACTTCGAGTGACGTTTCGTACTCCGAGTGACGGAACGTGTCTCAATTCCTAGTCACCGACACTTCGGATTAACCATGATGGAGTCTTGGTCTTGTTGTGTTTATATGTGCATTCATTTCACATCGAGTCGTGCCATTCGACTCCTCGGCCATCATGCATCGAGATGCGTGATTGATGGCACGAGGATCGAGGTGTGTATACATATGTGAAAATACTTTGCCATGCTCCTTTCTTACTCTCTGTTGCAGCACATCAAGAATCAACAGCCTTCTGGAGCTTCGCACAACATTCCGAGATTAATTGCAAACAGAGGCAAACCGAGACATCGCAATGGATTTCCGCGCAAAACAACTCAAGCATGCATCATTCATCATCCGGAGCAGAGCTGAGGCAGTCCATAGGCTTGCATGCTAATTTACTGCTTTCCTAGATTAATTTGTTAATTAATTAGGGTTTTGTACTTATTCGGACTGTATTATTTATTTGGGACTGTATTATTTATTCGGACCCTCCGAGCGAGGGCAATTGTGTAATAAGTGTGCGTGAGTGTGATATATGTCTTCCAACCCCACGTCTTTCTCCATTTTATTTACCAGCTTATGATGGTTAGATTAGGGCATATTTCAATTAGCATACAGTATGATAGCATGTTTGCATTCATTCATCTGTCTTGCATGCACCGGGCTCGGCGCATCATACTAACTACATTGTATTTCAATTCCGAGTTGAATACTTGTTAGTTGTAGCATTTCACATGCCATCTTTAGAATAGCCGAGCCTATCTTAGTTGCATTTTGCATGTGTTGCATTAGGCATTTCTGTATAGTTAGGATCATGCATTGATTTCTAACATAGCTTCTGTTTTGGCTTGGAGTACTTGGTAAGTTTTTATGCTTTAGCATCCTTGCATGTGTGTGAGTGACTGCCATGATAGCATGCTTACCATGAGGCTATTTGCTTATGTGATATAACTGCCTGAATGCCTGTGGGTGAAGGTTGGGTTATTTGGATTGGAACAATTCATCGATTGTGAGTTTTAAGCCCACTAGATAGTGGCAAATCACTATATTTTCTAAGCCCATCCGAGGGTGGCAAAATTCGCATTTTAAGCCTACTTGCGAGTAGCAAACCACTTTAAAAAATAAACACGAAATGTTTTGTTCCAATTCAGGCGATCCAGTCTATACTTGTATGCTTTGCGCATCACATAGTAAATCTAGGCTAATAACCGGAATAAGAACGCATAATGTTTTCAAAACTAGATATCATGGTCAGTAGAGGCCGATCTTTGATCGGGCGAGCGGGGGTGCTCATGAAGTGACCTTCCCCAATCGTACCCAAGTTCCCAAGCCGAGGCAACTTTGGTGATGACGGACACGTGGCCTTAGGCAACGAGTCAGGGTTTCCTAAATTTCCTAAAATAAAATATTTAGGTGGCGACTCTGTATCTGGCAAAGCAGTCCATGTTTGGCACTTCTTTCAAAAAAAAAATCTGTTTCCAAAAACGATTTGCCGGATTTAGACTCTTTGATGATTTATCGGTCTTGCATTGCACTCTACGAGATTAGATACAGGACCATGACACAAATTGAGTCCGAACTGTAGCGGGGCCCGAGGGCGCGTCTACAGGAGCCTCTTTGACTCAGTCAGTGCATCAGGCTTATGCTCTGAGGGGTGAGCAGGTTGAGCAGAGACCTACAGGGCATGTGTATGCTATTACCATGCTAGACCTAGTACCAGCGCCTTCGATAGTGAGAGGTACTTTCTTGTTATGTAATTATATTACTAATGTGTTGATTGATACGGGTGCATCCTATTCATTTATCTTGTCTGCATTTGCATCAGCTTTGGGGTTAGAATTGGCTTAGTTAGCATCTCCACGCAGTGTAGAGTCACCTATTGGTGGTGAGATTGTTTTAGAACAGGGGTATCGGGGTTGTGACATAGAGGTTGCTGGTCGCCGACTTCCTTTTACATTTGTGTTGATTAACATGTCGAGTTTTGACGCTATATTGGGTATGGACTGGTTATCATCGTATCGAGCTGGCATAAATTGTTGCCGTGACAGGGTTATTGTATGTACTTTGAGTGGTGATTACTTTTATTTCTTGGAGGACCAGGTTGATAGAGTTTTATCACAGGTGTATGATTCGCGCGGTCAGAGTGAGCTTAATTGTCTTCTTGCCAACTTCTTGGGTAATGAGTGTGATGAAATCAGAGTTGAGTTGCCAAGAGTAGTTTGCGAATACCCGGATGTTTTTCCTAAGGATCTCACTAGTTTACCATCTCATTGTGAGATTGAGTTCTCTATCGACTTAGTGTTTGGTACAACACCGATTTCTATGGCACCATATAGGTTTGTACCTTCCGAGTTGAGTGAGTTGAAGATTTAACTCCAAGAATTATTAGATAAGAGTTTTATTCGCCCTAGTACTTCACCTTGGAGAGCACCGGCTCTCTTTGCCAAAAAAAAAGATGGCACTCTATGATTGTATTACGATTGTATATTGATTACCGAAAGTTGAACTGGGTAATTGTTAAGAACAAGTACTCAATGCCTCATATAGATGATTTGTTTGATTAGTTGAAGGGGTCTTGTTGCTTTTCTAAGATAGACCTGAGTTTGGGTTATCACCAGTTGAGAGTAAAGGAGGAAGATATCTAAAAAATGGCATTCTGTACGCGGTATGGCCATTATGAGTTCTTAGTGATGCCTTTTGGGCTAACCAACGCACCTACCATGTTTATGGATTTGATGAACCAAATTTTCCATGAGTTCTTAGACCGCTTTGTAGTCGTCTTTGTAGATGACATCTTGCTTTACTCACCTTCTGAGAAGGAACACGAGGAACACTTGTGGGTAGTACTTGAGCTGCTTAGAGCCTACAAACTATATGTTAAATTCGGGAAGTGTGAATTTTGGTTGAGAGAAGTAACGCTCTTAGGCCATATAGTATCCGGAGAAAGGGTGACTGTAGATTCATCCAAGATAGAGGCAGTACAAGATTGGGAATAACCTAAGAATGCTTTTGAGGTCCGTAGTTTCTTAGGGTTGGTCGGGTATTATTGTAGATTTGTGAAAGATTTATCTAGATTAGCCTCACCATTGACTAGACTGACGAGGAAATGAATCAAATTTGTGTGGAGTGAGACTTGTGAGAAGTCATTCAAAAGCTTAAGGTTAGACTTACCACTACTCCAATATTGATTATTTTGGAGAGGGGTTTGGGCTATTCGGTGTATTGTGATGCTTCTCGAGAAGGTTTGGGTGGTGTTTTGATGCAAGAGGGGAACGTAGTAGCCCATGGCTCACGACAGTTGAAAACACATGAGAGGAACTATCCTACACATGATCTAGAGTTAGTAGTAGTGATCTTTGCCTTGAAAATTTGGAGGTATTATTTGTATGGAGAGAAGTTTGAAGTGTTTTTTTATCACAAGAGCTTGAAATATCTGTTTACACAAAAAGACTTGAATTTGAGGCAGATGAGGTGGATGGAGTTTACAAAAGAGTATCACTTTGAGTTACATTATCATACGGGGAAGGCTAGTGCTGTGGCCGATGCCTTAAATAGGAAATCCATTAGCAGTGTAGTGTGTTTGTGTCAAAGTGCCTTACTTGTCAATATGTAAAGGCCGAGCATCAGAGGCCAGCGGGTTTATTGTAACCCTTGCCTATAGCCAAGTAGAAATGGGAGCATGTCACGATGGATTTTGTTGTGGGTCTTTCGAGGACTCAACGGGGTAATGACGCCATTTGGGTGGTAGTGGACCGATTGACCAAGTCAGCGTACTTTGTACCTATGCGCACGAGTGACTCAATAGATCATCTAACTGACCTTTACATTAGGGACATTGTTCGACTTTATGGGGTCCCTGTGACAATCGTTTCGGAAAAAGATCTGCGTTTTACGGCTCGGTTGTGGCAGACCCTACAGAGTACCTTGGGCACTAGGTTGTCTTTTAGTACCTATTATCCTCAGACTGACAGGTAGTCCGAGCGTACTATTCAGATCCTTGAGGATATGCTTCAAGGTTATGTCCTTGACTTTAAGAGGTCGTGGGAGAGACACCTATCCTTAGTAGAGTTTGCCTATAACAACATTTTTCAATCGAGTATTGGTATGGCACTGTTTGGGGCCTTGTATGGCCTACTGTGTAGGTCTCCCGTGTGTTGGGCTAAGGTGGGTGATGCACCTATGTTGGGTCCAGAATTGGTCCGAGAAACGACGGAGAAAGTTACGCTTATCCGTAAGAGGTTGGTTATGGCTCAAAGTCGTCAGAAGAGCTATGTCGATCGTAGGAGGAGATCGTTGTCCTTTGAGGTAAGAGATCGCGTATTCTTGAAAATATCACCTAGATGAGGTTTGATGAGGTGTGGGAAGAGCGGGAAGTTGTCTCCTAGGTTTATTGGGCCTTTTGAGATCCTAGAGCGGATTGGGGAGGTAGCTTATTGTTTGGCCTTGTTGCCACAACTTTTTGGGGTTCATGACATGTTCCATATCTGTATACTTCGGATGTATGAGCTGGATCCTTCACATGTGCTGGATTGGACTGAGTTAGAGGTTGACGAGGATGCCTCCTATGAGGAGAGACCAGTTAAATTCTTAGATACTCGAGACAGAGTCTCGCGTAGCAAGACGATTCCGTTGGTAAAAGTGTTATGGCGACACCACGAAGTTGAGGAAAGCCACTTGGGAGCTTGAGGCGGAGGTTCATGAGAAATATCAAAACTTGTTTATTGATGTTTGAACATGTGTTGAAAACTTTATTATGTTAATGCAATGATAAACATTGTATATGTTTCGAAAATGTAAATTATATATTCAGTATTGGAAATTTGTTTACAATGTTGATGGAAGAAAATGACCGGTGAATGGGTCGTGGTGTTGGCTATAGTTTGCTATCATTGTTTTAATTGGTTTAAGCCTTGGTTTTATTGTTTGGTTTAAATTTTGGGGATGAAATTCTTTAAGAGGGAGAGGTTATAGCGTTTCTAATTTGGACCCGACCCATTTAATGTTTTGGATCAGGATTTCATTGTCACATATATAGTTATCCATGTCTTGTTTCCCCTCATATCTCTTTGAGTTTGGTTTTTGGGATGTGTTGATTGTGTTTGGAATAGGTTGGTAGCTTGTTTTTTTTAAACTTTTGTTGCCCAGATTTTTGTCCCTTCGCTCGAGCGGTCTTTGTGAAACTCCAGTACTTTTGCAAGTCTACAAAAATACTGAGAGTTTGTATTCTTCGCTTGAGCGAAGCTTGTTAAGCTCGAGCGATGACCTCTGTCTATAAAACTACTAGGACTGTGTATTTTGCGCTCAAGCGAAGCTTCTTTCGCTCGAGTGAAACAACTTATTGTGTCTGGTAGCTCGAGCGACAAATCTTGCTCGAGCGAACTATGAGTATATCAATTCGTAAACAGGCTATTTTACATCACTTTTTCACTTCTATCTCTCTCTCTTATTGTGTCTAGTCACTCGAGCGAAAAATCTTGGCTCAAGCAAACTATGCGTATATCAATTCGTAAACAGGCCATTTTACATCACTTTTTCACCTCTCTCTTTCTAAAACATTTCAAAACCTTAAAACTAGAGCTCCTCTCTCTAGAACTTACTCTCTTTCTCTATAAATACACCAAGATCTTCCCATTTCTCCACCCTACTTCCTTTTGTTAAAAAGGTAGAGCTCACCTAGAGCTTCGTTTTCATCCGAATAGAGTTGGGTTTTGGCTTCATCCGAGTTTCATCCGTGTTTATCTCATCTTCTAGCTTTGAGGAAGGGATTCTTCACACTCTTTTATAATTTTTAACTTAGCTATTTGCTTTTATAAAATAATCTTTTGATTTGAAGGAATTTGAACCAACTTAGGGTTTTGGTTTAAAATCAAAAGAGGGTTTTCAAATGGATGTATTGAAAATGACTGTGGGAGTGGAAATGAGGTTGTGTTGTGATAACATTATTGATTTTGATACTTGGAATGGATTTTGGAAAAAAAAAAATTTTTTGCCCTAAATGTCTCAAATATTTATTCGATATAAATAAATGGAATTGATGTTGGAAATGTGAAATTGGATGGATATTGATATGGATGGTGGAGTTGGATATGTATTATCATTCACCTTGAAATCTAGAAAGTTTATCTGTATTAGAGATTTTATATCTGTTTAGAAATATCCATTTTGGGCTATCAGTGGATGATAGTTATGATTGTTGTAGAAATTGCATGAGGATTAGGTGAATTGAAACTTATTAATCATCCATGTGCATTGAACATTGTTGCTCATTTAATACAGTATAAATGTATATGATTTTGAGAAAAATTGGTGAATGTGGGAAAGAGGTGTGTATCACAAAATCAAGTTGGCCTGTGTGTCTAGGGTGAAAGTCCCGAAAAATGTGTGTATACATGGATGTCGATTCTCGCGGATGAAATATCCATAAAATGGTAATAGTCGCGCTTGTATAGGCTACGTTTACATGGGTGCCATTTGACGGTTTCTCACAGACGAAATATCCATAAAAGGTTGGACCGGTTTGAGAATTCCCCCTTATTTTCCATTGTAAAGGACATGATTTGATAATTGTGATATAAACTGAGCATGATATGGTTTTGGGAAAGAAAAGTAAAACGTTTTAACATGGGCATTGCATATGTATTTCACCCTTATAACTTTGTTAAGATTCATATATTGTGTTGGATTATTTCTACTAGGCTTTGGCTTACTCCATGTGAGAAAAACATTTCAGGTGCTGATGATATGCCTCCGCCAAGGCAATAGCTTGAGAGGAATTGAAGCAAGAGTTTCATTTTGTTATATCTATGTTTGTATAAGCCAAGGGCTTTATGTGTATTGGGCTTTATATGTATTGGACTCCACTTTTGTTGTAACTAGGCATTGTCTTGGAAAATTGTAAGCCTTTAGGGCATTTATTTATTTATTTTTTTTTAGATATTATCTCATGCTGTGACATATGCTATAAATTTAAGGATAGGCTTATGAATGTATAACTGCATATGTCACTCTTTTGTAAACTCAGTTGGAATCAATGAAAGATAATTATTTATGCCGGTGTAGTTATTGAATACATATAATGGATGGTCTCTGTCTATTATTTCAAGGTGTTACAGGAGATATTGGAGCTTACAGCGCCATATGTCATAATTATCACCATTCAGTTTTTCTCCCTTGGTCAAATCAATTACAATGCCTTTTGTTGCCATAGTTAACTACATCCAAAGGAAAAAAATAATGCGCATGGGGTATTTAGCACAATACACAATACTTTTGCAACATAAATTCACATTAAATTTTAATAAAAATGCATGTCGCTAGATCGAAAATTTGCTAAGTTTATAATCATCTCTTGCCCCTCTAGTGATATTTATCAAACATTCAATTTAATTTAATGCGCAAAAAAAAAAAAAAGTTTTTTAAAATTAAAAAAAAAAAACATGAATAATCCTCTAGTACATACGATATGTAATAAGCATGATTTGAAAGATTCATCTATGAGCATCTCAATATGATAATATAATCCCAAAAATGATAAACAACATTTTATCATGAAACTTTAATTAATATTAATCACGTTATTTCTAACATTCAGAATATGCTAAACAGAAACAAATAAATTTTAGAATATTTTTGATATTTTCTAGAATTTTCTGAGATTTTCTTGAATTAATTAATGTATAGAAAATATAAATAAATATTTCAGAAACTAAGCATTGCTAAATTGAATACTCCAAATTTTTGGTGTTTATCAAGTTTGAAACTAAGAGGAAAATGACAGTTATCTTCAAATTTATACATAATTTATTTGTTCTTTTATATGAAAAAAAAGGCAATGTAAGAGACATTTTAGAATGCAACATTAATGTAATTTCTTTCTTTAATTGTATCAATATGATGACATTTAGTTACATCAATAAATTTCTTCTTTGCCTGATAAAAAAAATATGATATCATTTAGAATTTCAATCAAATGCTCAACACCAAAAAAATAAAATTTTGTCGGATTCCTCAGCTTTGTACTAATAAAGCAATTAGACTTCACTGTTCTCATGCACGGGTACAAGTTGTATGTCAACATCATCAACACTCTCTATTGTTGTTGGCTTCATCAAAATATCAGAGGGGATTAGAGTTTCTGATCGATCAACTTTAGGGATAAGAAATATAAAAGCTAATGTTGCAAGTCTCAAAATGTTTCTTATGAACACCACCAACCATAAGTTTCTGAAATCAGTTCTTGTGACATGAAATAGGTGAAGAATCATCCCTCCACCCCACTTAGAAGAAAGTGAACCAAAACTGTCTATGCACATTAATAGTGCAAAGAAGGTTCCCTCAATGCCTAGAGGACAAAGCCTTGTGCTCAAAACAATCATGGGCATCCACCTGATCCTTGTTATAATCCGAGAAACGCATTCCTCCATCACAACAAACAAGTAATCTGGGATTCCTAGATACAAATTCCACCGAAAAATGAAGATCAGGTCTAGCATTCCTGACAGGCCATAGAGGAGTTGGGCAAAAAAGATTAAGTTTCTAAATGGGAAGTCTTTTAGGATTTTGTGATAGATTAGCACTCCAACTATTGAAGCCAAAGCACCAATTGCATATATTATCCCAATAAATTCCTGCACTCAAGAAAACAAAAGAAAAATAGAGTTATGATATTTGACAAATATGGTGGTACTTCGAATTTGGCATTAATCATGCGTTAGGAAGCCAACAAGATTAATTACTAGATAATTATCAATCGAAATGAAATTTTAGTAATTGTTTGGCATTCATAGTAGACTTTTGCATTAAAAATAAGTAGGCATATAATCATTTTCATGTAAGGAAAAAAAAATTTTGAGCTAATTAACTTGTAAGGAAAATTCACCAACGGTTCCTCTAGTTTCATCCCAGTTTCAATTTGGTCTCTATTATTTCAATTGCAACACATTTACTCTAAAATTGTTATATTTTGTGTTAAATAAGTCTAACACAATGGTTACATGCAATGTATATAACTAATTTTCAAGGACAAAATTGCCCGTTCATCATTTCTAAGTTGAGTTAACTCAATCTATTGTAGTGTTAGCCAGCTATCAACCACTACCAACTCCCTGCAATCACCACACATCCGCTATTAAACAATACCCTTAGTACCCTACCACTATTATCTCACCTCCTTGCAACACCAAACACCATCATACGCGCTCTGTCATCGCCAAACTACATGCAAGAGGGCATGGTAGGCTAAGGAGGATGTGGGTATCATTTGCCAATGAGGGGTTGTTGTTGGTAGTAAGGAGAGTAGAGAGAGAGAGAGAGAGAGAAAGAGAGAGAGGTTAATTATTTGGTGTGGTCAGGTACATGGTCAAATGAGATAAATGGTTATGTTAAGATAAAATGATTAAATTAGAAGGATCATTTTGCCATTGAATGTTGGTTATATGCAGTACACGTGGCCATTTTATGTCCAAAATTTGGACGTTAGTTAAATGAAATATTGCAATTGAAATAATACAGACCAAATTAAAAGTTAAATGAAAATAAAGGGACCATCGATAAAATTTACCAACTTGTAATAATTGTAGCTTGCTTGAATGAATTTATGTATAATAAACTACTAGGACAATTTATATATAAAAAGAGAGAAAGGTACTTGGGTGAACGCAGGACCAGCTTTAGGGTTAGTATACCAATAAAATTGGCCTTCATGAGTACTTATACTGAGTGCTAAAGACATGTACATGTATAGTGATGGCTTCCACACTTGTGGGAATTTTATGGTTTTGTACATGCCCTTCATTGCTCCCCCCAACTTCTCCAGTGACTGCACACTCAAATAAAATAAAATAAAATAAAAAATACACTTTAGGATGAACAAATGAAGTAAAATGTAAAATTTATTCTGACATATTGTATTTGAAAATGTAACATATCACCTATTGTTTTGTCAATGTTATAATATTTTTTCATATAATACAAAATGGTGAAAAAATAAGTAATATCATTGCTTTTTCTTCTTTAATCTAGATTCCAATTTTTTCTTCCAACTCCCTACCACAACTTTGATGCTTAACTCTGAACAAACAATAAATTTATAAACATACAATTAATTACAAAATTAATCATACAAGATAATTATGATCATACGTATCAAACATTATGCATATTGAGATTTAAAAATATTATATATTTTTATTTTGTATTTTGGAATTAATATTTAATTAGGAATATTTAAATTTAGTATAGAATAGTAGATTTATTTAGTTTCTTAATTTGATATGATAAAATTTTCTTCTTATTATAGTTTTGATTTTTATTTCCTATTTTATTAGTTTTTGTTCTCCAAGAAGTAGGTTTATTATAAATAAGGTTGTAAGCATTAGGGCTATTTAGTTTTAAGTTGATATTTAATTAATAAAAATCAAGAGTTTTCTCAATATTGTTCGTTCGGAGAGATAGTGTATCTCTAGTTCGACTTTGTCATGGTTCGATTTCATTGTTTGCTCTTCTTTCTGATACGCTTCCCTGCATTAGTTGGTATCAAAGCATAGGCTCGAGTCTTGATCATGGTGCCAAGAGGAGCACCATGTGTATGCCAATGTTAAGAGGGTATATGAGTGAGATCATGCAACATGAGATGCCTAAATAGAGGAGAGGTTTTGATGTTCGAAGTGCTTGGAAGAGAAGCTTACAACCTTGTTGGAGTGTTTCAAAGCCATGGATGTTAGAAATCACCCTGACAACCATAATCTAAATTTATGATTTGTGGAGGAGGAGAATGGGAATGATGCTGAAAATGAAGACACTTGCCCAATTGGCACATACAAATCACATCGGAGATATCCAGTTGTATAATGCATCCAATCAATGGGAGTCGGGCTTCAAACTTGGCATACCAAAGTTTAAAGGTTATTTACAACCTAAAGAATTTATGGATTGTGTTGCTGTTGTAGAACAAGAATCCTACGAAATATTTTTTGATACAAAATCTTCATCATTGCAATCCTATATTGATTGGGATTCACCTCCAAAACATGATGAGTATTCGGAGGATGACAATATTGAAGTTTATGGCAATGGAGCAATAGAAATCACTTTGATAGAGGGATTTGGTGAAGAATTCAATGACGTCGGACAAGAAAGATTTGAGATTTATGTAAGAATCGAATTTATGCTTTATGGGTCCAAAAAAGTAGTTGAACAAAGGAGGTTTCTTCTCTAAATTGTAATTCTCTTGTCTTTCAGTTCAACGATTCTAGCCGTTTTTTTGAAGGTTGCTATGTTAGATGCCTTTCAACAAAACAATTGATTTTATGGATGAACAAAGAACAATGCAAAGCCATTATGATAGATAGAGGAGTTCCACTGGATTTTTATAAAACATCAGTTGGCCACGTCAATGCAAAATTTATGCAATCCCGTCAAATAATGGAGGAAGCATGTTGTCATTTAATTTTTGTGATATCAACTTCAAGAGATGGAGTCTCTTTGATGGAGAATTTTCAGAAGACTTAGAAGAACAAGGATTCATTGATTGGTCCTTAAATCGAGATGGATTAAATTTGTTAAAGGAAATTTCTCCTTTAACTTTGGAATACGACTCTTTAAAATTTAGGTTTGAGAAAATCAGTCTTATATGTAAAATGAATGCCAAAAAATGTAGACGTGATGGAAACTCGAGAGCGAGTTTTTTCAATCGGAGGAGAATGATGGAGATTTAAAAATATTATATATTTTTATTTTATATTTTAGAATTAATATTTAATTAGGAATATTTTACTTTAGTCTAGAATAGTATAGATTTATTTAGTTTTTTAATTTGATATGATACAATTTTCTTATTCTAATAGTTTTGATTTTGATTTTTGATTTTATTGGCTTCTTGTTCTTCAAGAAGTACGTTTATTATAAATATGGTTGTTGCTAATTTTTGAAGTTATTGTTTGATATGGTCTAAAGACTTTCGGTTGTTGCTTTTACGTAATTTGTTGTAGTGTGATAGACCAATTGAGTGATTAAATCATGATAAATTGATTCCCAAAATATTTTTGTTTCCTTTCACTAAATATATATGTGTGTATCCAAAATATATAAAAGTAAATAAGTAGCATTTGGCTTGCTTATTTACTAGAGAAATACGTGTCACTTTCAGTTGTGATCATCACCACTTTGCACTAGTTTTTTTAACATATTATTTATTAATTGTAAATACATATTTACTTAAGTAGTTAAATCTTGATTTACAGGTTGGAGATATATTTGTTCTAAAAAGTTTCATTAGGCCAACAGGAACAGTTTCAATCAGAGTATTTAAAAACACAGATCCATCTAAAGAAGTAGAGGAGAAGAACTAGGAACTGACTATTGGGAGGTACATGTTCAAGTCCCAGTCAAACTTGAGAGCTTGATCCAAACATATGGACTTGTCAAAACAATTGGACAAGCTATTGGAGCTCGTGTTGCTTGGCCTACTCTATTTGTGGTATATTTCTTCCGTAAATACGAATTTCATTAACAATTTTATATTAACTTAATATAGTTTCTAATACTTTTATATGTTTATCTTTTGGAAACAGATTTTGCAAGTTATGGATACTAGTCGAGAATACTTATACAAGTGAGGTTGAGAATTTGGAGACTGAATTTGTTTTGGTAGTTTGTCTTTACGAAAGATAGATATAACTATGGTTTTTTAGAACTTATGGGTGGAATATATTTATTTATTTTTTTTGGTTTGATGTTGTTAGTGTGGTAGAATGTTTTATAATTTTGATTATGATTTTCAGTGCAATATAAATAAATGTATGTCTTTAGATCAAAAAATAATTGTGGTTTGAATTTTCTTTGTTTTTGCTGTGATGATTCTATGGTGGTAATATTTTTTTATTATTGTGGAAATATTACAGGATGCATGGATGTCAAATTAATATAGGATGTGAAAATTAATAAATAATTTTTTATAAAACAAGGAACATTTTTTACAGGCATTTATGCATGCTTAGTTGTGGATTTTAAAAGTGTCGTTAAAAAGAACATATAAGTGGCATTTCATAGTAGTGGTAGTAGCTTTGTAAAATGTCACTAGAATAAACTCCAATGGTACTTATATCCATTTATGGCACAAATGAATTGAATTTAGTGGCATTTATAAAGTTGTTAAAATTATCAATTGTGGCATAACAAACGCTATTAAAAAAAACATATAGTGGCATTTTTTAGATTGTAAGTCTTCTTTAATGGCACTTAGTAGCATCACGAATAGTGTTTACCATGATATCAAAGTGTTATTAAAAATCTTTAGCCTTAATGGTGTAATAGCACTTACAAGTGTCATTGAAGTGCCACTAAATATTTTATTAATGGCACTTGATAGTGTCACGAATAGTGTCTATCATGACATCAAAATGTCATTGAAAGTCTTTAACCATGATAATGTAATGACACTTATAAGTGTCACTAAGGTGCCACTAGTATCTACCGTGGCATGGGTATAAATGACACTTATTCAAAACATCACAAGACTAAAAATATCACTAGATGAGTTGTTTTGTAGTATTTTCAAAATCACTTATAGCGATTCTGGTTTAGACCCGACCCATGTTTCTTGGTTTTGTATGATTGTTCTTATCTTATTCTTCTTTTCCCTCATTGAGTTTGGCTATCGAGATGTGTTAGTTGTGTTTGGAACAGCTTGATACATTGTTTTTCAAAAACCTTGTTGCCTAGAATTTTGCTCTTACGCTCGAGCGTCACTTCTTGCCCTCGAGTGGCCTTTGTGAACTCTCAGTACTTTTGCAGGCCTGCAAAACTACTGGGAGAGTGTATTCTATGCTCAAGCGGTGTTTCCTACGCTCAAGCGATGGTCTTTTGTTTGTAAAACTACTAGGAGTGTGTATTCTCCGCTTGAGCATCACTTCATGAGCTCGAGCGGTGACGCCCTTTTTCATTGTGTCTTGGCGCTCGAGCGTCACTTCTTACGCTCGAGCGGACTGTGCATCTATGAGTTCGTAAAAGTCACTTTTCACATCACTTTTTTCATCTCTTTTTCTCTAAAACACTTCAAAGCCCTAAATCTAGAGCTTCTCTCTCTAGAACTTGCTCTCGTTCTACAAATACACTAAGATCTACTCATTTCTCCAGCCTACTCCCTTTGTTAAAAAGGTAAAGCTCACCTAGAGCTTCATTTTCATCTGAATAGAGTTGGATTTCGACTTCCTTGAGGTTTCTCCACTCTCTCCTTGGTCTTCTAGCTTCGAGGTAAGGATATTCTATACTCTTTTATGATTTTTAACTTAGTTATTTGTTTTTTATAAACAATATCGTGATTTTGGAGGATTTTAAACAAACCTAGGATTTTGGTTTAAAATCAAAGAAGGAATTTTCAAATGAATGTATGGAAAATGGTTATGGGAGTGGAAATACGGATGAATAGTGGCTAAAGTATTGATTTCATACTTGAAAATGGAGTTTTGAAAAAAAGAGGGGTTTTGTCCTAAATGTCTCAAGTATTTATTTTGTATAAATAAATGGAATTGATATTGGAAAAGTGAAATTGGATGAATATTGATACAGATGGTGGAGTTTGATATGTATTATCACTCACCTCGAAATTTGAAGATTTTATATCTGTTTAGAAATATTTGTTTTGGGCTATCAGTGGAGGATAGCTATGATTGTTGTAGAAATTGCATGAGGATTAGGTGAATTGAAATTAATTTTTCATCCATGTGCATTGAATATTGTTGCTCATTTAATACATTACAAATGTATGTGATTTTGAGAAAAATGGGTGAAAGTTGGAAAGAGGTGTGTATTACCAATCTAAGTTGGCATGTGTGTCTAGAGTGAAAGTCCCGAAAAATGTGTGTACACATGGATGCCGATTCCCTTGAACGAAATATCCGTAAAATGGCAATAGTAGCGCTTGTATAGGCCACGTTTACATGGGTGCCGTTTAACGGTTTCTGCGGACGAAATATCCATGAAAGGTTGTACTAGTTTGAGATTTTCCCATTCTCTTCTACTATAAAGAACATGAATTTGGAATTGTGTTATAAACTAAGCATGGCCTAGTTTTGGGAAAGAAAGATAAAACGTTTTGACATGAGTATTGCATATGTATTTCACCTTTATATCTTTGTTAAGATTCATATATTGTGTTGGATTATTTCTACTGGGCTTTGGCTCACCCTATTTGGGAAAAACCATTTTCAGGTGCTGGTGATACGCCTCCACTAAGAACTTAGCTTGGGAGGACTGTGGAGCTAAAGGCTTAGTTTTGTTATTTTGTATTTACTTTTGTACAAGCCTAAGGCTTTATTTGTGTTGAGCTCAATACTTACTTTTGACCTAAGGCTTTATTTGTGTTGAGCTCAATACTTACTTTTGATGTACCCAAGCTTTGAGTTAGAAAGATGTAAGCCTTTAGGGCACCCGATTATCCGTTTAACTTTTACTTCTTTTTATTGTTTCGTAACACATGCTGTAGATTCAGGATGTACTATTTATAAATGTATATCTCTTGTGTCACGTTTCTTGTACTGTTGCATCTTATGAAAAAGAAGGATATCGTACTCTGATTTATGTTGTTATTTAATTACCGTTACGGTTGGTTTATTATAATTATTTCAGGGCGTTATAACTTGGTATCAGAACGTATCAGGTTTGAATACTTTGGGTACGTGGAAAGTGGTTATTACCATAATGGGTTTGTCTTGCTTACAAGAGATGTTTGTAAGTATGGTATGCTTATGTGATTATACGTGTATGGGATTTAATTCCTAAGATTTTGATTAGGTCTACGGGTTTTTAGAAGTCCTATTAGAAGAGCACTTGATCACTACTGTTTCTAATTGGAACTCTGGCAATGTCGCCGGATGATCATTATCTATGAAGGAAATTCATATGTGTTTATGTGACTACGTGCTTACGTGGAATGAATTACTGTTGTCCACCGTATTAGGGCGCGAGTGAATTGGTTTCGGCACATTTGTAAATGTGCTAATCTCTTTTGTTACCTTTATTAGGATGTCAGGATGTGGTCGTGGTGGTAGGCGTGGTAGACCTAGACAGCAAGCGATGCTGGTTCCGGATGATATTCCAGCACAAGAGGAGGGAGTTGGTCAGGCCAATGTGGCCGAACTAATCGGTCAGCAGGCCATAGGCACCTCAGCCCACAAAATGCACGAAGCGTTGTTGGAATCCATGGACATTCTCAAGGCTGAGAATCAAGTCCAGGCCCATGTTACTGAGATGGAGCCGTCTTTTCTGAAGTGAGAGTTCTTCTGGTCCAACCCGGACAAGTGTTTTGGGTGATCCCAAGGAGCCATTGAAGGCGGATGAGTGGTTAGAACAGATAGTGAAGACGTTTGAGATGTATGGCATCGAGGACAATGAACTGAGAATCTTCGACTTGTTCTTAGAGCCAGAGTCAGGGGAGAGGGAAACCGCTCACTTGTTATCAGTGTGAGCAGGCAGAGCACATGAAGAGGTTTTGCCTTCAGTTGGATGGCACACCTGGTGCGTCTAGTTTAAGGCAGACACAGAGCCACCAGCTTGCACAATTAGTTCAGGCCTCGAGGGCCAATCAGGGAGCCTCTTCAACTCAATCAGTGCATCAGGCTTATGCTCTAAGGGGTGAGTAGGTAGAGTAGAGACCTACAAGGCGTGTATATGCTGTTACCGCGCCAAACCTAGTACCAATGCCTTCGATAGTGAGAGGTACTTTCTTGTTATGCAATTCTATTACAAATGTGTTGATTGATACGGGTGCATCTCATTCATTTATCTCGTCTGTATTTGCATCGGCTTTGGGGTTAGAGTTGGCTCAATTAGCATCTTCACTTAGTGTAGAGTCACCTATTAGCAGTGAGATTGTTTTGGAGCAGGGGTGTCGGGGTTATGACATAGAGGTTGTCGGTCGCCGACTTCTTTTTGCATTTGTGTTGATTAACATGTCGAGTTTTGATGTTATATTGGGATGGACTGGTTATCATCGTATCGGACTGTCATAGATTGCTACCGTCAGAGGGTTACTATATGTACCTTGAGCGGTGAGTGTTTTTATTTCATGGGGGACAGAGTTGATAGAGTCTTGTCACCATTGTATGATTTGCGTGGACGGAGTGAACTTTATTGCCTTCTTGCCAACTTCTTGGGTAATGAGTGTGATAAAGTCCGAGTTGAATTGCCAAGGGTATTTTGTGAATACTTGGATGTCTTTCCTGAGGATCTTGCTAGTTTACCACCTCACCGAGAGATTGAGTTCACTATCGACTTAATGCCTGGCATGGCACTGATTTCTGTGGCATCGTATAGGTTTGCACTTGCTGAGTTGAATGAGTTAAAGATTCAACTCCAAGAACTGTTAGATAAGGGTTTTATCCGCCCTAGTACTTCACTTTGGGGAGCACCGGCTCTCTTTGCTAAAAAAAAAGATGGTGCGTTACGACTTTGTATTGATTACCGAAAGTTGAACCGGGTAACTGTCAAGAACAAGCACCCAATGCCTCGTATTGATGATCTATTTGATCAGCTAAAAGGATCTTGTTGTCTTTCCAAGATAAACCTAAGATTGGGTTATCACCAGTTGAGAGTAAGAGAGGAGGATATCCAGAAGACGACATTCTGTACACGGTATGGCCATTATGAGTTTCTAGTGATGCATTTTGGGCTAACCAATGCACCAGCCGTGTTTATGGATTTGATAAACCGGATCTTCTGTGAGTTCTTAGACCGTTTTGTGGTCGTCTTTGTTGATAACATCTTGATTTACATACCCTCTGAGGAGGAACACGAAGAACACTTATGGGTAGTACTTGAGTTGCTTAGAACCCACAAACTATATGCTAAGTTCGGGAAGTATGAATTCTAGTTGGGGGAAGTGAAGTTCTTAGGCCATGTGGTGTCCGGGGGAAAGGTGACTATAGATTCATTCAAGATAGAAGCAGTGCAAAATTAGGAATAATCAAAAAATGCTTTTGAGATCCGTAGTTTCTTGGGGTTGGCCGGGTATTACTGTCGTTTTTTGAAAGATTTCTCTACATTAGCTTCACCATTGACTAGACTAACGAGGAAATGAATTAAATTTGTATTGAGTGAGACTTGTGAAAATTCGTTCCAAGAGCTTAAGACTAGACTTACCACTGCTCTAGTATTGATTATTCTGGAGAGGGGTTTGGGCTATTCAGTGTATTGTGATGCTTCTCAAGAAGGTTTAGGTTGTGTACTGATTCAAGAAGGGAAAGTAGTAGCTTATGGCTCACGGCAGTTGAAAACACATAAGAGAAACTACCCTACTCATGACCTAGAGTTAGTGGCGATAATCTTTGCCTTAAAGATTTGGAGGCATTATCTATATGGTGAGAAGTTTAAAGTGTTTTCTGATCACAACAGTCTGAAATATCTGTTTACACAGAAAGACTTGAATTTGAAGCAGAGGAGGTGGATAGAGTTTATAGAAGATTATGATTTTGAGTTACATTATCATCTGGGGAAGGCCAATGTTGTGGCCGATGCCTTAAGTAGAAAATCCATTGGTAGTACGGCTAGTATTGTCATTCCGGAATGGGAGATGTTGGGTGCTATTGGTGAGTTTGACTTGCATCTTGGCAAGTCCGTGGAGTCTGCAGCCTTGTTTTCGGTACCAGCACAACCTACACTTGTGAACCGAGTGATGGAAGTATAGAAGAGTGATCTTGACGTAGAAACCCTCTAGGAGAAGATTTCTAGTGGAAAGGTAGAGAAAGACTTGAATGTGTGTCCCGATTCGAGTGTTAGATACCGTGACCATCTTTTCGTGTTGAGGTCTTGCCGAGAGGAAGTACTTCGAAAGTTTCACCATTCACGCCTTGTAGTGCATGCGAGAGGCACAAAGATGTATTACGACCATAGTCGCCAGTTTTGGTGGAGATGAATGAAGAATGATGTGGTCATGTTTGTATCGAAGTGCCTTACTTGTCAACAAGTGAATGCCGAACATCAGAGGCCAGCGAGTTTGTTGCAACCCTTGCCTATAGCCAAGTGGAAGTGGGAGCATGTCACGATAGATTTTGTTTGGGTCTTCCTAGGACTCAATGGGGTAGTAATGCGATTTGGGTGGTAATTGACCGGTTAACCAAGTCGACGCACTTTATACCTATGCGCGTGAATGACTCGGTAGATTATCTTGCCAACCTTTATATTAGGGACATAGTGAGGTTGCATGGGGTCCCTGTAACGATCGTTTCGAATAGAGATCCGCGTTTTATGACTCGTTTGTAGAAGAGCCTACAGAATGCCTTGGGCACGAGATTAACTTTTAGCACTGCATACCATCTTCAGACTGACTGGCAATCCGAGCTTACTATTCAGATTCTTGAGGATATGCTTTGGGATTGTGTTCTTGACTTTCAGGGGTTGTGGGAGAGGCAGTTGCCCTTAGTGGAGTTTACCTATATCAATAGCTTCCAGTCGAGTATTGGCATGGCACCGTTTGAGGCCTTGTATGGCCGACCGTGTAGATCAGTTGGGCTGAGGTGGGTGATGCACTTTTGCTAGGTCCTAAGTTAGTTCGAAAAACGACAGAAAAATTTGCACTTATCCGTAAGAGGTTAGTTACTGTCCAGAGTCGCCAGAAAAGTTATATCGACCGTAGGAGGAGACCTTTGTCTTTTGAGATAGGTGATCATGTCTTCTTGAAGATATCACCTAGGTGGGGTTTGATGAGGTTTAGAAAGAGTGAGAAGTTGTCCCCTAGATTTATTAGGCCTTTTGAGATCCTTGAGCGGATTGGAGAGGTAGCTTATCGCTTGGCTTTACTGCCTTTCCGAGGTTCATGATGTGTTCCATATTTGTATGCTTCAGAAATATGAGTTGGATCCATCGCACGTGTTGGATTGGACCGACTTAGAGGTAGATGAGGATGCCTCGTATGAGGAGAAACCGGTGAGAGTCTTGGATACTCGAGACTAAGTCTTGTGAGGCAAGACAATTCCTTTGGTAAAAGTATTGTGGCGACATCACGGAGTTAAGAAAGTAACTTGGGAACGTGAGTTGGAAGTCCGCAAAAAGTATCCGGACCTATTTGTTAATGTTTAAGCATATATTAAAACTTTTGTTATGTTAATTTAATATAAACATTGTATATGTTTTGGAAATGTGAATTGTATATTCAGCATTGGGGATTTGTTTATCATGTTGATGAGAATAAATGACCGGTAGATGGGTCATGGTTTTGAAATTGATTGACTATCGTGATTGTAGTTGGCTTAAACATAGTTTTAAAGCTTAATTTATAATTTCGAGGACGAAATTCTTTAAGGGGGGGAGGTTATAGTAATTCCGGTTTTAGCAATTCCAGTTTAGACCCAACCCATTTGATATTCTAGATTCAGATTTCTTGGTTTTGTATAATTGTTCTTGTCTTATTCATCTTTTCCCTTCTTGAGTTTGGCTATCGGGATATGTTGGTTGTGTTTGGAACAGCTTGGTACATTGTTTTTCAAAAACCTTGTTGCCCAGAATTTTGCTCTTACACTCAGGCGTCACTTCTTGCACTCGAGCGGCCTTTTTCAACTCTTAGTATTTTTGCAGGCCTGCAAAACTAGTGGGAGAGTGTATTCTACGCTCAAGCGATGGTCGTGCGCTCGAGTGGCCATTCTTGCACTCGAGCGATGGTCTTCTGTCTGTAAAACTATTGAGAGTGTATATTCTACGCTCGAGCGTCACTTCATGCACTCGAGCGGTGACGCCCTTTTTCATTGTGTCTTGGCACTTGAGCGTCACTTCATGCGCTCGAGCAGTGATGCCCTTTTTCATTGTGTCTTGGCGCTTCAGTGTCACTTCTTACACTCCAGCGGTAATCATTTTTGTGTCTGGATGCTCGAGCGTCACTTCTTGCGCTCGAGCGGATTGTGCGTATATCAGTTCGTAAAAGTCATTTTTTACATCACTTTTTCATCTCTCTCTCTCTCTCTCTCTCTCTCTCTCTCTAACACACTTCAAAACCCTAAATTTAGAGCTCCTCTCTTTAAAACTTGCTCTCACTCTACAAATACACTAAGATCTACTCATTTCTCCACCCTACTCCCTTTGTCAAAAAGGTAGAGCTTACCTAGAGTTTTGTTTTCATCCGAATAGAGTTGGATTTCGGCTTCCTTGAGGTTTCTCCTCTCTCTCCTTAGTCTTCTAGCTTCGAGGTAGGGATATTCTACACTATTTTATGATTTTTAACTTAGCTATTTGTTTTTCATAAATAATATCATGATTTTGGAGGATTTTGAACAAACCTAGGGTTTTGCTTTAAAATCAAAAGAGGAATTTTCAAATGGATATATGGAAAATGGTTATGGGAGTGGAAATGCGGATGAGTAGTGGCTAAAGTATTGATTTCATACTTGAAAATGGATTTTTGGAAAAAAATAGGGGTTTTGCCTTAAATGTCTCAAATATTTATTTTGTATAATTAAATGGAATTGATATTGGAAAAGTGAAATTGGATGGATATTGATATAGATGGTGGAGTTTGATATGTATTATCACTTACCTAGAAATTTGGAGATTTTATTTCTGTTTAGAAATATCTGTTTTGGATTATCGGTGGATGATAGCTATGATTGGTGTAGAAATTACATGTGGATTAGGTGAATTGAAATTAATTTCTTATCCATGTACATTGAATATTGTTGCCTATTTAATAAATTGCAAATGTATGTGATTTTGAGAAAAATGGGTGAAAGTTGGAAAGAGGTGTGTATCACCAATCTAAGTTGGCCTCTGTGTCTAGGGTGAAAGTCCCGAAAAATGCGCGTATACATGGGTGCCGCTTCTCGCGGACGAAATATTCGTAAAATGGCAATAGTAGCGCTTGTATAGGCTATGTTTACATGGGTGCCGTTTGAGGGTTTCCTGCGGATAAAATATCCGTGAAAGGTTGTACTGGTTTGGGATTTCCCCCTTATTTTCTACTGTAAAGAACATGAATTTGGACTTTTGTTATAAATTGAGCACGATCTAGTTTTGGGAAAGAAAGATAAAACGTTTTGATATGAGTATTGAATAAACATTTCACCCTTATATCTTTGTTAAGATTCATATATTGTGTTGAATTATTTCTACTGAGTTTTGGCTCACTCTATTTGGGGAAAACTATGTTCAGATACTGGTGATATATTTCCACCAAGGACTTAGCTTGGGAGGATTGTGGAGCTGAAGGCTCAGTTTTGTTATTTTATATTTACTTTTGTACAAGCCTAGGGTTTTATTTGTGTTGAGCTCAATACTTACTTTTGATATACTCAAACCTTGACTTGGAAAGATGTACGCTTTTAGGACACCGATTATTCGTTTAACTTTTACTTCTTTTTACTATTTCATAACATATGTTGTAAATTCAGGATGTACTATTTATGAATGTATATCGCATGTGTCACCTCTCTTGTACAGTTGCATCTTATGAAAAGGAAGGATATCATACTCTGATTTATGTTGTTATTTAATTACTGTTACGGTTGGTTTATTACAATTATTTTGGGATGTTATATCACTAAATTAAGAAAATATTGTAGTACTAAAATTATGACAATTACTCTTTTTTTTTTTTTTTTTAGTTATTGAAATTGAATGATGGCAATCTCATAAGGTCACTGTGACCAACTGTCTACCAAAAAGTTCACATACACTGAAATAAATAAATAAATAAATCACAATGGCCAATACTTATAGATAAAAGTCACAAGCAATTAACGTCTCGTTTGTCAATTATATATTTTAGTTAAAAAATAAAAAAATATTATAAATTATCACATCACTCTCTTTATTTTTTTACATATTCTTTCATAAAAAATTAAAAAATTATTAAAATAATCTGTTATTAAACTAGACCTAAGTAAAAAAGTAAATAACTATAAAGATAGGCTCAAAAAATCATCCGAAATTTTACCAATCACTCTTATGGTGATGAGCCTCACAGTAGGTAGATCTCATCAATAGTTGGTAAAAAAAAAAAATTTGTAGGTAATTGTGTATACATTGAACAAATAAATAAGAGAATCAAACTAATAATTTTGTTTACTTTATCAAATTGTAATTACCACCCCCCTTGTACTTTTTATAGATTAGAAAAGGCAGTTAATGTGGTGTCAGTTACCACATCCAATACAATTATGATCAAAGACTCATATTTATTTGTGGATAAATTATCCTTTACTCCTTTTGTGTTTGGTCATATTTTTGCTTTGGCTTTTAAATTTTTTTTTTCTCCACTCTAGGTTTCTATGTTTTAAGTTTTTCTTAATTTATTGTCAAAACTAATTTATGTACAAAATTAAACAGAAAATAACATATTGATAATCATGTAGCATAAAAATATTTTATTATATATGACTAATACTTCTAACACAAACCCAAACCCAGTATAATAATATATATTTTTTTATGTTATGCGGAAATTAATATGATATTTTTTGTCTAATTTTGAACATAAGTTAGCTTTAAGAGTAAATTAGAAAAAACTTGAAATATGAAGGGCCAAAATGGAAAAAAAAAAAAAAAAAAAAAAAAAAAAACTTTAAAGGCCAAAATGATAATATGGCCAAACACAAAGTGGCAAAGTGTAATTTACCCTTTATTTATTTATTGGCAAATTACACTCACCTCCCTTAAGGTTTGAAAAAGTTACGGTTATCATTACCCTATATTTTTTACATAGTTACACCAACCTCTTTTAAGATTTTAATTCACATAATACTTGAGTCATTTTTCATCATTAATTCATGAGTCGTACGTATGGATAAAAATATAATATTATATCATCTCTTATCTACTAAAATATATATTTATCTTTATTCATTTCAGTATATACTCACCATCTGTATTCGTTTTGATTGCTTTAACCATATTAAAAGAAAAATTAGTGTAATTACATCAAATTTATAGGATTACTATATGTTTCTCAAATCTTAGAAAGAGTGAGTATAATTTATGCTTAAGAAGTGTAATTTATCCTTCTTCTTTTTTTAGTGTATATGATATACAAGCTTTTTTAATGGTATATGTATGGTAAAATTTCCCTAACAAAAATTACTATTTGTTTGACAATATATATTTTTTTTTTTCTCTTTTAACCTTTTCTATTTTGGTTTTTTCAAGATACAATCTTTAAGCAATGTTTGAAAACTCGGACCAAACTAGTTGGCTAGGCTTAGTTCCGGTCTGGATAACCCTCCAAATCCGGATTATGTTCAAAATTGGTTTAGAATTTGAAAATTGAAAGAATCTTCGGTTCAATAAGAATAACCGGCGAACCGATCGCAACTTGACATAATTGGCTGGGCTTGAAGAATCAAAATTTCTTCTAAAAATATGTTGTGAAGAGAGTTTGAACATGGAATCAAGTACATAAAAAATAAGCACTCTAAACACTAAGCTACCAGCACAATTGTTGATAATGTAGTAAGCATATATACTATAAGCAATGTTTGAAAACTCAGACCAAACTAGCTGGCCAGACTTAGTTCCGGTCCGGATGACCCTCCAAATCCAGATTATGTTCAAAATTGGTTTAGAATTTGAAAATTGAAAGAATCTTCGGTTCAATAGGAATAACCGGCGAACCGATTGCAACTTGACATAATTGGCTGGGTTTGAAGAATCAAAATTTCTTCTAAAAATATGTTGTTGAGAGAGTTTGAACATAGAATCAAGCACATAAAAAATAAGCACTCCAATCACTAAGCTATTAACACAATTGTTGATAATGTAGTAAGTATATATACTATATCTTTAATATTATCTTAATTATTTTTACTAAAAATTAATGTATAAAAAATATAAAATAAATTTTAAGAAATATTTTTTTTTATAATTGTTTATTATTTATTATTTTAATAATTTTAATATCTATATTTTTTATACTTATAAATTTTAATATATTTATGACATAATTATGATATTATGGTTCAATGTCAATTCATCTGCAGTTAAACTAATGACCTGTCTATTCTGATCATTCTTTTAATTTACTTGCCGGACCGATTTTCAAAATATTACTTTGGGGGCCACGAGTAAATATATCTTGGATAGGTAAAATTCATAAAGTAATACCCAACCCCAGGAGCAGCATTTGCAAGTTGTCCTCTTATTATTCTATTAATATTATTAACCTTTTTCTAATCACCGACCTTTGACTCTCATAATTGGCATTGGCAACTATCAAAATTTAATTTACTAAATTATTTTAAATTTTCATAAATATTATTTTGGATTACGCCCCTGGTTTCAAAATTCTCAAACTTGGATTTTATTTTTTGAAATTGATATCCACACTCCATAATTACCTACTTGCACTTCACCTTGTGTCTTCGAAAAGTTAGGGCTAAGTAAGGAATCCGTGAAATCCGTAATCTGATCCAGTCCAGTCCAATCCAATAAGTTCGGATTGGTTTTTTGGATCCGCGGTTCGGTTCCAGATTGAAGAATTAAAAATCCGTAGTCTACGGATTGGTTCCAGATTGAACCCCACGGTTCCGGATTGGAACCGATCCGGACCGTATGCAAATAGTTTATATTTTTATTATATATCATTCCCCATAGTATCTTCTTATTCTATATAAAATCTAAACTCAAACCTAAAACCGTATAATATCTTCTTTTATTACTTTTGTTTATTAGTTTTTAGTTTCTGTAATGGTCTAAATACTTATGGTGAAACCAGTTTTCTTATGGTTGTTTAAATTCTAGAACAGTATGTCGCTATTATAGAAAAACATATTACTATTGTAGAACTAATATATGTTTATATTTTTATGAAATTAAAGTGTTATATATATATTTTTTATTTTTTAATTATGTGAATCCGTAGTCCTAAACCGATCCAATCCGTATTTAAATGGATTAGTTCGGATTGGTTCCATGATTTAAACGGATTAGATTGGTTCCAATTTTTCAGAAACCGTAGATAACGGATTGGTCCTAGTTTTACCTCAATCCGGTCCAATCCGGACCATGCTCACCCCTACGAAAAGTACATGATTTTTTTTATTTTTATTATTACAATGTATCATATTAAAATGAATGATAATCAAATAAAGATTAAATACAAGATAAAAGAAAATATCAAATATAGAATTATTATTATATAAAAAATTATCAAAGTTGGAGAGTTATTATGGAGAAATTATCAAAGGGAAGCCAAGGTTTGGCTTTTTCTGGGTTAAAATTCACAAAAAGACAAAATAGATTAAAATAACCAATAAGACAAAATGTCACATCAAATTCATAATCATTTCACTTTTTCTCTCACAAACATCACATCTAACTATAAAAAAATCCAACTCTCTTCCCAAACATAAATATTTTATCCTACTAAAATAATCAAAACCAAAATAACCTACTAAAATAGCAAACTTTTCAAACCAGGCCAAAATGAGAGAGAATAAACTTCAAACAAATATAAAAGAACTACGCTCAATATATTTTATACCATCTTTAGTATATGGTCTCATGTGACACGTATTGTAAAAGAAATAAGACTCATGTAGTTGGTGAATTTTGTAACCCTGACCGATAAATAAGCTAGTTTTGTCTGTTCTCAAAATTAAAATATTGATTTTGAGTTAAAGTTGGTCGTTTGATTTCTCTTGAAGTGCGAAAAAGATGAAAACAAATGTTAATTGTTAACTAGTGATCTTGAAAGATTCAAATAGATTTTATTTTAATAGGAATCCTAAATGTACTTCTTAACAAGTTTAAAATAGTTTTATTTTTTATTTTTATAGATATGTGTACAAAAATATATAATTATTTTAATTAATATTTTAAAGCACTTATTAACAAAAAAAAAAAATTTAAATTAATATAATTATTAAATACTTGATGTCTATATAATTTTAATAATTATTAATTTTCATTAACCAAAAAAAAAAAAAATGGCTTAGAGTTCTATAGATTTTAGTAAAAACATGGATTATGCCTAAAATTTTTCAAAGGTGGTTAAATTTTATGAAAATCTTTTAATCTTTTATTTATAAATAATAAATACATGTTACTAAATTTATATAATATATGTTTATTTATTCTAATTCTAAAAATTGTCATCATGAAGAGGTTTCTATAAAAACTTATAATTATTAACTAGTATATTACTAAAATCTACCATAAAACGATATAGCTTTCTTAATTAAAAAGTTTGTTAAAAAAAATAATGCTACAACATATTAAATGGTAAGAGCTTAAAACAAAAACATGTATTTATTGGGGTTGAGTGCGGTCTATGGCATGTGATACATCAAGGAAAGAGTATTCATTTGATACCATTACTCAACTTAAGTTCTTACAAACACAATTTTAATTTTTAATTTTTTCTCAAATATCTTCATCTTCAACTTTCAAATCCTTCCCATACCTCACCTACCACTACAAAAAAATAAAGATTTTAGAGACTAAAATTTAGGGATAAAATTATTTTTTAAGGACCAAATATTTTTGTTGCGAAAAGTGTCGTTATTATATTTTAGTGATGAATTATTATTTTTTAGGGATCAAATTTTTTGTCTCAAAAAATATACTATTTTGAAACCAAATTATTTTGTCCATAAAAGTGTATTTATTAGTGACATTTTTAAAATTGTCGCTAAAAGTCTTATTTTTGACTTTTCGAAACGACATTTTAGAAACTATTCTCACAACGATATAAATTGGTCATTTAATATCTTTTGCAACAAAATTTTCACTTTTAGAGATCAAAAAATTTAGTCTCTAAAACTCTTATATGTTGTAGTGTACCACCAACTATTGAGCCCTCTCCTGCCATCACTTGCCATTGCCACCACCAATCACCCCATCACCGGCCATCATTAGATGCAACCTCTCGAAGTCCCTCATCCGCCACACCCACACCCAATCCCTAGCCTTCTCATCCTATCAGCTCCAAATCCTTCCCTAAAAAATCTAGGATTAGGCTTTTGATTGGAATGACATAGAGAAAGATGAGTGCCAGACATGGCAACAATAAAAGGAAGAGAAGGAAAAGAAGGAAGAAAGAGAATATCACGACAAGGGAAGAATGGAGAGAATTGTGATGAGGGAGGAAGAGAGCCACGAAAGAGATGAGGTATAGATATAAAGCGGCGAAATAATCATCCATTTCCTAATGATTATCCTAACTTCTCAGATAAATTGTACACAGTGTTCCCGTACAAATGAAATATGACACTTTGTGCCTGTTTGGCAGAAATTATTTACAACTTATTTCAGCTTTCAGCTTAATTTAAGTCATTTTAATGTGTTTGGTTTAGATTATAACTTATAGCTTATAGCTTTGTGGAAGTCAGAAATCAGCTTATTCTTTGAGTGGGGCAGGAGATGCTTTAAGAATAAGCTGGAAATTAGCTTAAGCTGAAAGTTATAATATAAGCTGTTTAGACATAAGCTATAAGCACTTTTCCACAGCTCTACCAAACAGGGCCTTTGTAGTCATTTTCTAAAATCATCATAATCTTAAAAATAACAATGTTAGATATCATGAAAAAATTTTCATGAAAATAATTATGAAAGCTTTATGACCCTTAGATTACACTTAGAATAAAGCACCACACACTAATCAAGGTAAACTAAGGATCATAAATCTTTCATGATCATTTTCATGAAAAAATTTTCATGATCCCTAACTTTTCCCTTTTAAAAATGTTAAAGTCACATAATTCTAGATAGATTTTTTTGTATAAAAATTCTACTATCATATTTGGTTTGTGTTTTTGAAAAGATTTTTATTTTTATTTTTTAAAATAAAGCTAATTTGATAAAAATAAATATCAAAAATATATTTTAAAATTATTTTTACCCTCAAAAAATATAAAATTATATAAAAATAGTAAGTACTTTTAATTTTTTTAATTTTTTTTTTTCTTCACAAAACTAACTTCAATTTTTTTTTTTAAAATTTCTCAAAGAAATTTCCCTGAACCGAACCAAACATGGACTCTATTCATAGATCATTTTCACAATGCATTGCAACAACTACTATGTTTTTCACCCAACTTTTTACGGTGGTACTACATGTATCAATTAATATACACGATAATGTACCAACTAATGTTATATTATTATTACTGACTCTACCTATTATACAAATTACAAATATCTAAAACCTCTAAAATTATACTACATATATGTTAATCTACTAATTAATACATTAATTTGTACATATAACATTATTCAACTTTTTAACCTACCAAGGCCTCGTTTGTCAATTATATATTTTAATTAAAAAGTCAAAAAATCAAAAAGTCATTATAAATTATCACATGACTCTTTCTATTTTTTTACATATCTTTTTATAGAAAGTCAAAAATTAATAAAATAATTTATTTTCAAACGAGACCTAAATATAAGATAATAGAGCCTTCATTAACAAATGTACATGTCATTCAGTTGGCAGTGTCTAATACGTAAGATAATATGGATGGAGCATTTTTATTCCAAGAATACTACAACTTGATCAAAAAAATAATACTACCACTGGACATTTTATTTATGAAAAAAAAAAGTTCTACTGGCACATGTTGACCCAATTATCAAAAAATAATTTAAGGCACACTTGATTCTTGTCTTAAATTTTAGAATATCAACAGGCAAATGACCCAATTATCCTTGTTGACCAACCCCCGCACTTAAGAAAAAGGAAAATTTATGAATCGGTTGTAACACCAAAAAAATATCGGCGTTGATTGAGGCCTCGAATTTGAGGCTCGAAATTGCCTCGAATTCTTTTTTTTTTTTTTTTTTTGTCTTTTTTTTCTGGGCTAATACATTCCAAAAAAAAAAATAAAAATAATAATAATAATAACAAGCAAAGCATCAACCCAGCAAAAAAAAAAAAAGCAAATTCGAGCCAAATTTGAGCCAAAAAATTTGAGGCCTCAATCATTTTTGAAAAAATATTACACCACTTATTAAAGTTGATAAATTTTATCACTCATTTGAAATTTATTTTGAAACCATAAACCAACATATGATTTCCCCTAAGAAAAATATGACACATTCAAGTGGACTCATACCCAAACACATCTTATTGTGACATACATTCATTTATATGTTCTTAAGAAAAATGTAAATATCATATAAATTAAGAGAAAATATATTGTATTTTCTTGGTCTTGGTTAAGATAATTAATGTGAAGAAAGCAATAATAATTTTTGTATTTTTGTATTTTTGTATTTTTGTATTTTTTTTTGCTTTTTATGACCAAAACAAAACTAGCTTGGTTAGAATGGAAAGAAAAGTGGGAAGGATGATATGTATACCTTATTTTTCTTGTCAGAAGTGGGAACATCAATTGTTCTGTCTTCATGTATTACAAAACCCAGCCCTATCACAGCTGCTGGTGGTATCGCCAGAAGCACTAGCGCTCCCTGCATCATCCACAAAAATAATAAACATACTAGTACTTTTAATTTATGAATTATTACTTGGAATAGTAATCAAGAGTAATATTACAAAACCAACTCGGCCTAGCTTAGTTGATCACCATATCTTCCTTAGTATTTAATTCCAAGGAGGTCATAGGTTCAATTCCTCCTCGGAGAGTTGAATTAAGAGAATGCAAACACTTAGGTGTTTTGCCAAGGGTGGGGAGATTTTCTCCCATAAGTGCTAATCTAACAACTAACATTTGCCAATAAAAAAAAAAAAGAATAATATTACAATGATGTTATTTATATATCACATTTAATTTATCATGTAATATGTGATCACTATATTAATAACAGATATAAGTCCTTACAATTTAATTATGATAAATGAGATTACAAACCCAATGTAATATAGCATTACTTAGTAATTACTAATATGGCTCAAGCCTGATCACAGTTGTGATTCTATGATCGGTTTCATACTTTTTGTAATCGCCTCTCTTAAGGACTTTCTCACTCCCAAAAAAAAGTTATAGATAAAAATGACCAGCTGAGAGAGAGAGAGAGAGAGAGAGAGAGAGAGAGAGAGATGACCTGAGCTCCAAGATGATGAACAAACAAACCACTAGTAGAGTAACCAACAAGAGCACCAACAGAAGAACAAAACCCACAAAGACTCTGCATATCTGGAGCCAAAGACTTAATCTCAATACTATTTCTTGCAATACAAGCATCAATAGTAACATCAGCAATTGCCACCCCACCAGTAATCCCAATCAAACACACCAACGCCACCGCAACCTCCAACTTACCACCCAGAGCCACCACCAACGCCGACACCGTCCCCAGAACTCCGGCCAGCACGAAGTAAGGCCTCCTCTGGTACCCTCTCACCGGAAAAACATCGGTCAACAGACCCCAAATTGGCTTCATTATCCATGGAATGTAGTAGAGACCTATGTAGAGTTGCACTGAGGATGGTTGCACTTTTTGTACATCTTTCCAGTAGTAGTCGGTGGCCACTCGGAAGAAGGAACCGGAGAAGCCTTGGCTGACGCCATAGACGAGGACTACACCGACCACGAAGCTCGGGCTGAGCTGGTTTGAGAGCATTTGGAGCCATTGGAAAGGCTCGAGGATGAGTGAGATTAATGGGTTGGGTTTTGAGGGGTTTTTGTGATCTGGGTTGGTGGTTGGAGATTGGTCTGAGGAGGAGTAGTCACCGGAGGTGAGAGGCTTTGTGTCGGAGTCTTGGGTTTCTTCTGAGGAGCACATGTTTCAGACCCAGAGCATGAATCCGAAAAAGAAGGTGGTTTAGGATATGAGAGAGAGAGAGAGAGAGAGAGAGAGAGAGAGAGAGAGAGAGAAAGAAGGAAGTGTTTGACTTCTATGTCTTGACATTGCTTTAGGTTAAGGATTGTCATCATCAATTTT
This sequence comes from Camellia granthamiana, assembly GCA_036172215.1. Taxonomy (NCBI): domain Eukaryota; kingdom Viridiplantae; phylum Streptophyta; class Magnoliopsida; order Ericales; family Theaceae; genus Camellia; species Camellia granthamiana. The sequence goes on from CM069912.1 coordinate 90,867,160, forward strand.
ATTTTTTATTATTTTTTTTAAATATTTGCTAATTGCCACGTAATGGGTAATAATTATTGTGACAAATTATCAATAAACTTCGAAATGTAATTTTATAAACTGTTTAATTCTTTATTTTTTATTATGAACCCAAAAATCTCATTAAAGTAGAAATTACATAAAATGGTAGTCAGTTACACATTTAGGTTTAATTTTTTAGAAATAAAATTGAGTTTTGTTAAATATAAAATTACACATTTAGGCAATCCACACTATAGATGTTTTGGGTTTTTTCTCCTTCTAGAATAAATCCCACATTAAAAAATGTAATACTTCAATGTAACACACTAAAAAACTCTTTAATATACTTTTTTCAAACTTAACAACGTAACACTCCAAAAAAATTCCTTAGTGTATTTTTTCTAAAAGTAACACTCAAATTAGGGTTGGTTTGGGATGTCCTAAAAAAGTGTACTTTTTGACTTATTGGTGGGTTTGGGTTGGGTTTGATGTGATGTGTTAGAGAAGTGATGTGATTTAAATAAGATAATGTGACTTAAATAAGATAGTGACTTTTTGACTTATTTAGTACATGCCAAACTAGCCCTTAATATAACACACTAAAAAACTCTTTAGTATACTTTTTCTAAACGTAACACTCCAATCAATGTAACACACTAAAACTCCAAATGTGAAATAAGAACCCATTACAATTACAATGACATTATCATAACACTTGTACAAATAACAAGGGACATGTTACACCCATAAAAATAACAATTGAAATTAATCACATCCATTACAATTACTTCTTTTTTTTATCAGCAAAGAAAATCTATATTAATGATGAAACCATACAATACATATGAGAAACATCAATAAAGATGAGAAAGGAAAAAGAAGAAAAAAAGGAAAACCAAGCATAGTGTTAGTGAGAAACCAACACTAGCTAAAACACTTGAAACCACAAACCAGAACAACACCCATAAGATGCAGACACATAACACATTTACAGCACATTCCCTCCCAGAGATAATATTTCTGCAATCTCTGCCCACAAATGTAGATGCGGATGCAAACGAAGTTCTGGGATGTCGAATAGTGCTTCTTTTTTTTTTAAAAAAAAGACCTCATCTGACCACTCATCTGATGTAGACCACCAAATTAGATCCAGACCACCAGATCAGTTTTAGCATAACAAGCACAAAGCAGATCAGTTTAAGTCTGGTAGATCAGTTCATTACTATGCATCTAATGAAGCAGAGTTGTGCAGCCAAGACACCAGGAGTTGATCACCAAGACATCCTATTCCCATAAGCCACTCTCTAGGATTCCTTTGGGCCACAAGTTGTTGTCTTCTAAAAAATTCAGAGACAATGTGCTACTATTGCTCTCCAACTGAACAATGCTGCTGCTAGAGGACAAACCAAGACTAGCAGAGTTCACACCAAAACAGAACAACTATTAATGCAGATCAACAGAATAGCACCTAGAGACACAACTAACTATACCAGCTCCTCAACATAAGCTAATAAAAAGATTATATTGCCTCAATGCACCAGATAGACCAAGCCACCCAGATTCTCATCTAACAGAACATCCTCAAAGCACACCCCTCAAACCATCTCCCAAGCAGAATCTAATGTGATCCAGATTAAAAATAAAATCATTCACTGTGAAAATATGATCCTTAAACACTTCCTTGAACCAAACAGCCAATCTAAACTTAACCAGATCACTCACACCTACCACATTTGGAGCAGCAGCCCTAAATAAGCGTTCATTTCGATGATTCCATAAAGACCACAAAACAACTAAAGGAATAGCTTTCCACAACATTCTCTCTTTTTTGCTAAGCCTCACCCCTGCCCACCAATTAAGGATACCCTCCACTTTAACTGGCAATGCACCTTGAACATTCCACCATCTTAGCATTTCTGACCACACTTCCCAGGCAACTAGACAAGACAGTAATACATGATTGAGTAACTCGTCCACAGATTTGCACAGACTGCAGACTAATGATGCATTATCATTCATAGCACCAATCTGGATAAGAAAGTCTGCAAACTAACTGACCTTTCCAAGCAAGCCAACCAAAAAATTGGACTCTAGGTGAAATGTGCTTGACCCAAACCCTTTTGCTAATTGGACTAAGACTGCCAAAACCATCTGCCATAAATTGATAGACTGATGCAACTGTAAATTTTCCTGTTTTAGAAGCATTCCAAATTAGTGTATCATCTAAGGATTGCCTAATAGCAAGACCTTCCTCTAGCTAGCTTACCATTCTGGTTGCCTCCAGACTGTCCCAATCATATAATTCCCTTCTAAACTGGAACCTCCATTCACCAAAAACCTCATTTCTTTCCACCATTGCATATAAAGACTCGCCCTTATTTACTACCAATCTAAACAAGAGGGGGAATTCATCTTTGAGACATAAATTATTGCACCATTTATCAAACCAGAACTTCACTCTATGGCTATTACCCACTTTCACCTTACAATTTTCCAGAAAAAACTCCAACAGTCTGCTGTTCTGTTCAGTGCCTGATACTATATCCATTACAATTACACCAACATTATTAGAACACTCATGTGACACAGACAGTTGATGGGCCAAAACAATTATAACTAGTGTGTTATGTACAATGTTACGACCACAAACATATGGTATGCTACATACGTCCACAATGGACATACTAATGTCATATGATACGTCAATAGTTGTAACAACCCTCACCTCTGATTTCTGCTAAACTGTGACTGAACATGATAAGTAATTGATCAGACTGAAATTCTGAACTGATTGCATGAGTGTATTGTTTTAAATGCATTTCTATCTGTCTGTCATTCGATTGATCTGTTCATGTATTAAGTTTCGAACTGTAAATTGAAGGCCTTATCGGCGGCCGAATCTAAAATTGCTTAGTGGTTTATGCTAATTAGAATTTATGTGATTTTATAGTAGATTTAATTTAATTTTGATTTGGAATGATTAAAATAGATTAAATAATGTTAAATCGCATTAGTTCAAGTTATTTACCAAATTACCATTGAGTGGCCCACTTTGTTATTACATGTTTGGAGCCTTGTTCATATTTGTTACACCATTTCTCCATCTCCTAGAGCAAAACGTGAGAGAGAGAGAGAGAGAGAGAGAGAGAGAAAGAGAGAGAGAGAGTGAGTGAATTGGAAGAACATTGGTTTCATTGAAAATTTAGCTTGGAGGCTTAGAAGAATTGAGGGGAATTGCATATTTGAGCTTCCACATCTAGAATTCAAGACATAAGGTAGAGAATTCATCTTCTTATTTGTACATTTGAGTTGTTCTTGCTTGGTTCATGGGATTATTGGAGGTTAGAGTCAAATTATGGTTTAGAGGGTTGAATAGTGAGCTAATTCATACATACATGTCCTTATATTGAAGTCTTGAGGTTGTTTTCATGGAAATTCCTATATGCATGTTTACATTTTGGTTGAAGTCCATGGATTCATCATGTTTTTCCATCAAATTGCCAATTTAATCTTGATTTGAAGTGTTGGATTTTAAAGGAGATCATGCATGTTGTGTTTGAGCTTTGTTCTTGAAGTTTATTTGAATATGGTGTTCAATTGACTCACCCTTGGGTTTTGATTTTACAAATTGATCTTCAAAACATGTTATGTTATGGGTTTAAAGTGTTTTTCCAGAAAATGGGCCCAAAAGGTTAAGTTTTGATGTGTTGAATGCTTGGTTTGAGCTTGGGAGGCAAATCTGGAAATTTCAGATTTTGGCTTCTACGCTCGAGCGACCATCGTTTGCTCAGAGCCCCGCTCGAGCGAAGGAATGATGGCTCGAGCGTAAATTGCAAGCTCTCAGGTTTTTGGTGCACGTAAACGCACGCTCGAGCGAGAGAACCTACGCTCGAGCAAGGACTGTGTCTCACGCTCGAGCAAGCGTCAAGCGGAGATTTTCAACATCCAGCACTTTTTGCATTTTTACAGACCGCTCGAGCGAGGAAGTACATGCTCGAGTGACCCCACTGTTTTGATAAGCTCGCTCGAGCGAAGAAAGCCGCGCTCGAGCGAGACCCCTATTTTCTGAAAATTTTGAAAAGTATTTTAAAGTACATCTTTGCATCCTCATTTCATCCTAGGCATTCCTAGGCCTAGTTTAAGGCATCTTAATGAGGCTATTGATGTAGAACCACACCGAGTCAAGATAGGGACTAAATTGTTGATTCCCAAGTGTGTAACTTAGTGTGTGTTTGTTCTGTAACTGTGTAGGGTTGGCATCCGAGGGCGCTCTTTAGCTGCTATTAGCCCAGTGCTCTGTGAGTAACAATGTTGTAAAGATATGTTCAATTATGAATATTTTCTGAATGATCAACTGTTCTGCTTACCGAAATGCTATTGTTTAATGAATGAAAGTTTGTCCTATTTGTAAACTGTATTCGTGGCATCCATAGCAATTTACTGTTACTGTATTGGTACTACTACTGTCACAGAGATCTCTATCGGTTCCCATGTTGGAACCACTACTGTTTACTGTTATGATGGCCATCAACTGACTGTTCGGTCTGTTAAGACCTACTGTACTGTTTGCTATTGGATGTACCACATATAACTGCTATGGTTTCTAAACGACTGATATGGCTGCTTAATGATTGAAAGGACATTCATTCTTAACCCCTTTACGTATTTGTTATTCACTGGGCTTTAGCTCACTGCTTATATTTATATGTAGGTGTCCAGGCACCGGACCGGAGCTAGGAGCGTCGGGTTAACTCCCTTTTTATCAAGCCAACTATTGTGCCTCACCTCGAGGTTTCAAGTCTGACTGAGCTAAGGCTGTTTTAGGGTGTCCCAGTTTCACCCTTCCGTCTCTGTTTTGTAATACTGTTTAAGACTTGTACTGTACTGTGCTAATTAGGGATTTGGTCCCTAACCTGAATTTTTGTACATATAGTGTATATATGTTTTGCTTATCAATGTGATTATGTACAGAAAAGTCTTTTTGCATACAGACTGTCACAACTCATTGGACATCTTTTATTACTGTTTTAGCTTCCGCCAGCCCCTGTACTCTGTATTACTGTCTTTACTGTTAAGCAGGCCTTCGGTAATCACGGATTACTGGCCGGTTACGGTGCTAAACCCATAGGGGCGGGTTTGGGTTGTGACAATAGTGACCCAAAATGTTTTCGTAAAAAAAACCAACATAAACAAAACATCACGACCACATTGAACCATCTTTCCAACCAGTCTGATGAAACACAATAAACAACATAACAACGAATCATTGTAGCGACAAAAAATGGGCCGCAATAATGAACCTGACAACACACCAAACCAACTGCAAAAATCAATGCAACAAAATGCAAAAAAACATTAAACATAAAATATTAATAAATCGACGCACGTACTTTGAGATAATTCCACCCTGGACCGGAACAAACAAACTTCGCACTTCTCCTACCGAAACACCACACCACAGGAAAAGAAGTTTCAACACTCGACACCAAATACATTAAACATCCACCCAACAGACGTTACTAAAATGACCCTCTCCAATCCCCCAAAAAATATCCCTACATAACATGTCCATTCTCATTCCACAAACAACTAAAAGACTTGGAAAAAAAAATATTTATAAAAGGGTAATCAAATAAACTCAAATGGTACTAAACCAAACAAATCCTCCTTTCAGAAAAAAAAAAAAGAACTAATTGGTTCAAAAGAAAACAATTAGGATTAAATGGATCAATATTCCCCCAAATGAGATTTATGAATAAATTTTCCTAATTATTATTGATACATTATATTGAAATATATAAACATATATGGGTAAATTATATTTTGCTTCTTTTATATTTGGTTTTTTTATTTTTTTATTTTGACCCTTAGAGTTTATTTTTTCACACTTTGGCCTTTCATATTTAAAATTATTCCTAGTTTACACCTGTAATTTTTGTTCAAAATTAGACAGAAAATATCACATTAACCGCCATAGAATATAAAAAATATATTATCATATCGGAATTTGGGTTTGGGTCAGAGGTTTGAGTTATATACAATAAAATATTTTTATGTGTGTGTCATTTTCTATCTGATTTTAGACATAAGTTAGCTTTTGTAGTAAATTAAGAAAAATTTGAAATATGAAGGATCAAAGTGAAAAGTATAAATTTTGAAGGCCAAAGTGAAAAAATAGCTAAATATAAAGGGGGCAAAATATAATTTATCCTATAAATAATATATATATATAACTAAAATTTTGTGAAATTACAAGACAGTGGAGAAATGAAAAATTATTTATCAACATGTAGGGAGTCTTATTTTGCTAATTTCTTTGCACAGTAAAAGTTGTACCCTTTGTGTTTGTAATTATTTGTAATTTATTACACTAATTTAAAATTTTCCCATAAAATTTTAAAAAATATATATTATTTGATTTTAACAACGTAATGTTACAAATCCAAAAAAAATCATTGAGTAAAAAAAATAAAATATCAAAGGTCTGTAAGTACACAAATACTAGATATCCCAAATAAATTATTAAATATTCTGTCAAAATACTTATATAGGTGTGAGTCTCATGTAGTGTGAGTCTCGTACCTATATACCTAAGGCTATGTAAAATGCCGTTCAATCCGTCAAAATTGCCTATGAGTCCTGTTTTAATGATTTGAACCATTCATATTGTAAGGCTTTCAGTGTATATCATCCATGAAAATAATTAGTTCGATCCGATAATCACAACATTTTTATTTTATTATATATATCATCCATGAAAATAATTAGCTCGATCCGATAATTGAAACATTTTTATTTTATTATATTTATCTTAAAAAAATGGATGACAAGTATATTTTTAAATATACCATCTATTTTTTTAAGAGACAAACATGATAAAATGAAAATGTTACGATTATTAAATCGACTTAATTATTTTCATGAACGACATATACAGATGGCCTTACAAAGTGAGCAAATTCAGATTGTCAAAATGAGATTTGTGATGGTCCACAAATCTTTCAATTTTTCTCAAATTTAAATTTAAATTTAAATTTAAGATAGGCAAAATTCTAACATTATTTATCAAATTGACAGTTGTAATGGGTGATTTTAGTCATTAATACTTTAAGGATATATTGGTTGGGAGGAAAGAGAAAACAAACATGTCTGTTGACCTTCCTATTAATTTGGATAGATTCGGCAAGTAGCTCTAGACCACGTTCAATTATTCCATTTTTCAAAAAATTTACATTGGTTGTGTGTCTAACTAATAGTAAATGGTTAAATGAATATATAGTCTTAATAATAAGGAGATTGTGTATAAATAGTAACATTTTATTAGTCGGACACATAAACACATGATTTTTTTGCTAAATTACTCCTAGCAATTCAACACATGCACTATATTATATATATTGTTTTAGTTCCCCAACCATTTTTTCTTCAAAAATTTACATAGAAGTCCCATCTTACACTACAAGAAAAATCACAATTGGCGACCAAAAAATCAAAAATCGTCGCTGAAAGTCACACAAATGGCGACTAAAACAGTTTTGGTCGCCGAACGTAGCACTTTTCGCGACTAAAATATTTTAGTCGCCAAACATAAGGGTTTTCGCGACTAAAAGGCGATTTAGTCGCCGATGATAGGGTTTTTAGCGACTAAAGTTTGTTTAGTAGCCAAAAGTTGCAGTTTTTGGCGACTAAATTAATTTAGTAGCCAAACGTTCTGGTTTTGGCGACTAAAAAACATTTTTGTCGCCGATTACAGGTCTTTTGCCGACTATAAACTTTTTTGTCGCTGAAAACTCTCATTTGCCGACTAAAACTGAGTTTAGTAGCCAAAAGGGGACCTTTTTGGCGACTAAAACTCAGTTTAGTCGCCAAAACTGCTTCATTTGTACACCGAACTTTATTTTTAGCGACAAACAAATTAATTAGTAGCCGAAAATTAGTAAATTGGCGACTAAAAATTCATTTTAGTAGCCAAAAGGGGAGTTTTTGGCGACTAAAAAAAGGTTTTGTCGCCAAAAATGATGTAAAATTTTTTTTAATAAATAATATATTATTTACATAATTTATATTGAATATATAAAATTGTATTTATATACATAATTTTGTATTAATACTAGTAAAAGTAGTATATAAATAATATTAGTTGCAACTACATTCATGAGATGGCTCAGTGGCGTGGTGGGGTTGCGCGTGTGGTTAAGGTCAAGGTGCTCCTGTTGCTGGAGGTCCCAGGTTCGAAGCCTGGGAGGTCCTGAGGCACAAGGAAAATTTTTTTTTTTTTTTCAAAAATGCTTTTGGCGACTAAACAATTTGGTCGCCAAAAGATTGAGCATTGCCGACGAAAAAAACGGTCGCCAATTGTATAAATAATAAATTAATTAATTCAGTATTGGCGACGAATAGTTTAGTCGCCAAAGGTAAAATTCCAAAACTGAAATTGACTATTGGCGACTAATGGTTTAGTCGCTGAAGAGTGACCTTTCGCGACTAACAGATTTTTAGTCGCCAAAGCCATCCGCGACCATGTGTTGGCGACAAAATGGGCGACTAAAAGTTTTAGTCGGGGGAAGTGGATTTTCGACCTTTGGCGACTAAAATTCGGCCTTTGGCGACTAAAAATTTAGTCGCCAAAGGTGTTTTTTTTTGTAGTGTTAGAAAAGTATATACTAGAAAAGTCCTATGAATTTTCTTGTAAATTATTAAGTCTCATTGAATTTGAAAAGATATACCGTGAGGTCCTTTCACTATATTTATAGAGACAACAAATGCGGGTATACTTCATTTGTGCACTATTATTTTTAAACTTTTGCCAAATCCGTCATTCTTAAAATGTGACAATGTAACATCATTATAATGTGTACACTATTGTCTTTGATGGTACAGTTGGTTCACAGCGGATGGACTGGACTGATCCAAGCTCCTCAAGCCCACGTCCGAGCGATGAAGCCCACTGGAAGACCTGCAAGCAAGTTCAATCGGGGAACAGGGTAGTCCCCCAGTGAACCCTCCGGCGTGTAAATTAGAAGTGGAAGTAGTGGATACAGATAGAGAGAGAGAGAGAGTTAGAGGAATAGAAAATGCTTAACCTTCTTCTTGCCTTCCATGCTTGCTTATATTCCTTGGTAATCATTTCACTGTCCCTTCCGACCTGCCTCCCTCGCCGAAAGCCTATGATGTAGCCTACCTTGTTCAGGGTAAGGGGCGCTGTTCCGACGGGAAGGTATTGTCGTAATAAATGTTGTGATGGGCCGCATTAATGGTGATGTATTGTGGCAATAACTTTGCAGATCTTTGTCTGCTGACGTGGCCTGTTCTGCGCCTGCCATGTGTCCGAGTATCATTGGCCTTCCCTGCTCAGTTGGCCTCCAGCTGTCCTGGGTTTTACTAACCGGGTTATGCAATGGGGTCTAAATGGTGGGCTTGGGTTTGTTCACTGTGGGCTGTGGTCCTTGTGGGCCTATCCAGGCGTATCCATGTCAGTAGTCCCCCATTCCCGAGTGCAGCTTTAGTCCAACGAAGGGAATAGTAATGAGGAAGATGAGTCCGACCGGCAGGGAGAGGCCGACCGCAAGGGTGCCGACCGCGAGGGTGGCTGAGCGGAAGAGTCCGACCGTGAGGGTGGCCGAGCGGGAGAGGCCGACCGTGAGGAGTGCCGACCACGAAGGTGGCCGAACGGAAAAGGCCGACCGTGAGGGTGGCCGAGCGGGAGAGGCCGACCGTGAGGAGTGCCGACCACGAAGGTGGCCGAGTAGAAGAGGTCGACCGTGAGGGTGGCCGAGCGGGAGAGGCCGACCGTGATGGTGGCCGAGCGGGAGGGGCCGACCGCGCGGGTGGCCGAGCGGAGGGGGCCGACCGTGAGGAGTGCTGACCACGAAGGTGGCCGAGCGGAGGGGCACGGGGCTCGAAAGGCGGCTTGTCACATGGTGATTTGAAGCGGAAAAGACAAGGTAAGGGGAGGAGTCAGTGCATCGTGACCATACACGTAGCAGGATCGTGGGGGGAGGTGGGGCGTTGGAGTAAAAATGAAACGATAGGTCATTTTGGTGTTGAAAAGACAGTTTTGGCGGATGATTTGAAAAGTTTTCAAACTGGCGAACATTAATTGGAATCCTTGGAATACGGGCAAACCGTGGGCCTTTGGTATCATACGATTTACCTACTTCTTTACAAAAACTCAAAATATCCCTAGTGTTAATTCCTTCGTTGCTCACGACACACCTTTGCAACATTTCTGCAATTTCCTGGCACCTGCATCAGAAGCGATTCGCAAACACAGCTTGGAAATGGCCCAAGAGGAAACTGCGAGTGTGAGGGTAGATCCATTTGGGGAGGATGATGCCGAGGAGTTGGCGCAGCAGTATAGAATAGAAAGGGCGGGGGTGACTGCTATCACGGTTGCGGAGCCAATCAGCCAGGCAGAACCGGAGCACTGGCACACAAAGGCGGATAAATCAACGGTTACTGCGGCTGATTTGGAGGCCATTCGCGAAAAATATCAGATTCCGATGGAGGTGGTGTTATCGCTGCCAACATCAACGGAGAGGCCGTCCGACGCCAGGCCAGGAGAGTTTTCCCTTTACGAGGAGGCGCTGAAAGGTGGACTGAGGTTGCCACTGCCCCAAGTGGTAGTGGACGTACTTAACCGTTTGGAGGTGGCACCGGGCCAACTGATGCCTAATGCATGGAAGATCCTGCTGGCGTGTGCAAGCTCGTGGCCGAAGGCGATTAGAGGGGAGGCCATGACAGTTGATGAATTTTTCGCCTACTATAAAGCCTCGGGGCAACAAGAAACGTGGGTCACCTTGCAGGCAGTGATGGGGAAGTGGTTGGTGGCGGGTCTGCCGACATCAATCAAAGGCTGGCGACCACGGTGGTTTTACGTGTCTGCCAATGGGGGGTTTGGGGTGCGCACTATCTGGAAGGTGCCCACCAGGTCGATGGAGGCCAGACTAGGGGCGGCGGCAGAGGAGAGGGTGAAGAGGGTGAAGGAATGTAGGGAGAGAGAGAAGGCTAAATGGGATGAGCTTGTGCAGCCGTCCGCGTTATTTGAGGCAGGGTTGGGTCCGCGACCGATCGGTGGGGACCTCGACCGGGCGGAGTTAGAAGCGAGGAGAGAAGCTCAGGAGGCAGAGGATTAGGCTATCCTTGCTAGAGCTACAAAGTTGAAAAAGGCGCAGGAAGGCCGACCGGCTCAACCGATCGCGCGGGAGAGGATCCGACCGCGCCCAAGGTCGTTGGGGGGGAAGGACTTAAGCAGTTTTGAGCCACGGCCGCCCCCCGTGGACCCTGTGAAAGAACAGGTCAGAAAGGAGGGGGAGGCTCTGAAAAGGAAGAAGAAGAAGAAGAGTACCCCAGAAGGGGCTGTAGATAAAGCTGGGCCCAAAAAAGCTAAGGTCGCCCCAGCTGGGGTGGAGGCCACTATGGCCAAAGATACCCCAGAGGTGATGGTAGTCAGCCCAATAGTGGAGGTTGTGGAGGGGGCCCCCGCAGTGCAAGTAGGAGTTGGGTTGGCTGGGACTGAGCCAAGTAGGAGGGAGCAGATCCAAAAGAGCCCTGCACCCCAGGAAAGAGGAGTCGGTCTGGGTGCAGCAATTTATCACGCGCGTGCTGTGGCTGGAAGGCTGGAGGGAGAAGAAGGCCCAGCTAGGGCGGGAGCAGACCGCCTAGTGAAGATTGTGGAGGAGACTGCCCTGCACTCGGCATCCGGGTTCAATGAGGCCAACCTGCTGAGGGGGTTATGCTCCGCTCAAATGGAAGTAACCACCTTGGCAGGGGCCCTTCTGAGAAAAGCGGGGGCTGCCAAACTCAAAGCGGAAGAGGCCAAGTCGTAGTTGGTCAAGTTGACGAAGGAGAGTGCCGACTGGAAGACTGCCCACACTGAGCTGCGAGCAGTCAAGTCGGAGCTGGAGGACGCACGCCGCCAGGTTGTGTCGCTCGAGTTCCGACTTACTGGCGAGCAGCGGAAGTTAGAGGAGGCCTAGAAGGCTTGCGCCGTTGCTGTCGAGCGGCATGAGGAGGCCATGAGCAATAATGAGGAGCTCGTCAGGCAAAAGGACGAGGCGGATGCTAAGGTTGAGGCTCTGCAAGAGGAGCTGGAGGGCGAACGTGCCAGGGGGGTGGAGCAGAGGGAGAGCCTACATAAGGAGCTGCAGGCAGAGAGGGGTAAGGCGACCATGGAAAGGGAGGCTCTGCAGAAGGAGTTCGAAGCAGAGAGGGCGAGGGCAGCCGCTGAAATGGAGGCGCTGCGTAAAGAGCTAGAGGCGGAAAAATCCAAGGCAGCCTCTGAGAAGGAGAGCCTACAAAAAGAGCTGGACGAAGAAAAGGCGAAGGCGGCCTCGGAGAGGGCGGCCTATCCTGATCTTTACGTTGCGGCAGTGACGCAATTCAAAGGGTCTCCTGAGTTTCAGATGGCAGTGGATGCCGCAGTCGCAAGTAGCCTAGCTAGGGTGGAGTCTGGGGGGGCTGGCCCATCAAGGACGACTGCTGGAGGGAGAAGTGAGTCTGAAGTCATTGCGAGCTTCCAGCAGTCAGATTTCTATAAGCACGAAATGGCTGAGTACTGGGACAACGGGTGGAAGATGTTCAGACGTAGAGCTGAGGAGCTGTTCCCAGAACTTGACTTTAGTAGTGTGACGATTGAAGAGGATGATGTGGCTCAGACCCCCTGGATAAAGGAATTGAAGAAGCAGATCTTGTCTCCAGTGAGGAAGAGGAGTGAATGGGAGATGTGTGTTTTTAAGAGTTCTTGTTTTGTTTTTGTGTACACACACATTTTTTTTTTTTTTTTGAATTAATGTAATGGACTTGTGTACACTTTTCTGTGAATAAATAAAGTTGCATTTGTTTCTATCAGTTGATTGTGTTTGTTTGTGTATAAGTCAGTGAACTATATTTGGGAACTTCTCCATACAGAGGTGTAACAAGAATTGAACATTGAGGAAAACTAAAAGCTTGCTTAGGCATAGTGAAACTGAATCTGTATAAAAGCTTTAACGCAGAGTAGGATTGGATTAAGTAACAATTTAATGCGGAGGTAAAGTGAAGTACTTCTTAGTGGAGAATAAAACTGGACTTGGAAAAATCTTCAATACAGAGTAAAGTAAAAGAACTCCTGAACGCGCAATGTAGGCCAAAATGGGACTTGTATAAAAATTGAATGGATGAGAGTGACCGATCGGAGTTAATCTGATTAGTAAATGAAGCATGTGAGGCCAGCTTTGGAGTTTGATTAAGTAAAGGGTGATGTAAAAAACTTTGATAGAAATGAGGTTGTAAGTAAAGGGTGATTAAGTAAAGGGTGATTAGGGCTATAACTATGGAATTTCCCTGATGATAGGAATGAGGTTGTAAGTAACGCGTTCTGACCCTGTACTGGTGGCACTCAGTCTGGTTGAGACTTGGGCTGTTTATTATGGCTGGGTCTGTTGAAGAGTTCGGTCTGGCCGAGGGCTTGGGAAGTGCTCAGTCTAGCTGAGGCTTTTGGAGTGCTCGGTCTGGCCGAGGGCTTTGGGAGTGCTCAGTCTGGCTGAGACTTTTGAAGTGCTCGGTCTGGACGAGGCCTTGGAAGTGCTCGGTCTGGCTGAGGCTTTGGAAGTGCTCAGTCTGACTGAGACTTTGGAAGTGCTCGGTTTGGCCGAGGCTTTGGAAGTGCTCGGTCTGGCCGAGGTTTTTGAAGTGCTCGGTCTGGCCGAGGCTTTGGAAGTGCTCAGTCTGGTTGAGGCTTTTGAAGTGCTCGGTCTGGCCGAGGCTTGGTCTGGCCGAGGCTTTTGAAGTGCTCGGTCTGTCCGAGGCCTTGGAAGTGCTCAGTCTGGCTGAGGCTTTTGAAGTGATCGGTCTGGCCGAGGCTTGGTCTGGCCGAGGCTTTTGAAGTGCTTGGTCTGTCCGAGGCCTTGGAAGTGCTCAGTCTGGCTGAGGCTTTTGAAGTGCTCGGTCTGGCCGAGGCTTTGGAAGTGCTCAGTCTGGCTGAGGCTTTTGAAGTGCTCGGTCTGGCCGAGGCTTGGTCTGGCCGAGGCTTTTGAAGTGCTCGGTCTGTCCGAGGCCTTGGAAGTGCTCAGTCTGGCTGAGACTTTTGAAGTGCTCGGTCTGGCCGAGGCTTTGGAAGTGCTCAGTTTGGCTGAGGCTTTTGAAGTGCTCGGTCTAGCCGAGGCTTGGTCTGGCCGAGGCTTTTGAAGTGCTCGGTCTGTCCGAGGCCTTGGAAGTGCTCAGTCTGGCTGAGGCTTTTGAAGTGCTCGGTCTGGCCGAGGCTTGGTCTGGCCGAGACTTTTGAAGTGCTCGGTCTGTCCGAGGCCTTGGAAGTGCTCAGTCTGGCTGAGGCTTTTGAAGTGCTCGGTCTGGCCGAGGCTTTTGGAGTGTAAGGACTGCAAGTAGAAAATGTTATTGAGGCGACAGGTGTAGCTGGAAGTGTATTCCAATGATCAAAATTTACATTATGCGTCGAACAGAAAGTACAATAAGTGAGCAACACAAGAGCAAAAGCCTATTGAAAGTAGCGTTTCAAATGTTCAGCGTTCCATGGGTGGGGAAGGTCTCGACCCTCCATGTCTTGAAGTCGGTAAGTGCCCGGGCGTGGACGGGCTTTCACAATGTAGGGTCCCTTCCATTTGGCTGCCAGTTTTCCCTCAGTCGGATTTTTGGTGGCAAGAGTGGCCCCTCTTAAGACAAGATCTCCTACGACGAATTCCCGTGGTCGGACTTTGCGGTTGTAATGCGTTCTCATTTTCTGTTGGTATGAGGCCAATCTGACTGCAGCGGTCTCCCTAAGCTCTTCAATTAGGTCCAAATCCGCCCGACGGAGCTCTTCAGTGAGTGCTGGATCCGGATGTAGAACTCGTGGAGTAGGCAGACCGATTTCCACTGGAATAACCGCCTCAGCGCCGTATGTTAGGCGAAAGGGGGTTTCTCCAGTGGGGGTCCGAGCTGTTGTCCGATAGGCCCAGAGTACATTCGGCAGTTCCTCCGCCCAAAGTCCTTTAGCAGCTTCCAGCTTTGCCTTGATGATCTTCAGAAGAGAACGATTAGTGACCTCAACTTGGCCATTGGCTTGGGGATGGCCAGGGAAGGAGAAACATGGTTGAATCTGGAGATCTGCACAGAACTTTCTGTACTTGGCGTTGTCGAATTGCTTGCCGTTGTCCGACACAATGGCCTGAGGGATGCCAAACCTGCAAACGATCGATTGCCAGATGAACTTGGTTGTGTTTCACTCGGTAATGGTGGCTAAGGGTTCAGCCTCTACCCACTTGGTGAAGGAGTCAATGGCGACGACTGCGAACTTGGTCTGGCCTCGGCCAGTGGGAAGTGGACCGATCAGGTCGATCCCCCATTTGGCGAATGGATAGAGACTGCAAAGCGTGATCAACTCTGTAGGCGGGGCATGGGGGATGTTGGCAAAGCGCTGACACTTATCGCATTTGAGGACAAAATCAGTCGCATCTTGATTAAGAGTTGGCCAAAAGTAACCAGTACGGAGTATTTTGTGTGCTAGGGACCTACCGCCCGAGTGGTTGCCACAAATTCTCTCATGGATTTCCTGCATGACATAGGTTGCTTGTGTTGAATTGAGGCATCGCAGATATGGTCGTGAAAAACCACGCTTGTACAGGATGCCACCATCGAGAAGATAATTGGACGACCGAGCCCTTACTTTGGCGGCCTGTTGTTTATCATCTGGGAGGGCCCCTGTCGTCAGAAATAGGAGGATGTCGGATGCCCAAGGGATGGGTTCGGTCTGGAGGAACTGCACTTCGTGCAGGTCGAGTGTGATGGCCGGATGAGTTAGGTATTCGAGACGGACTCCGTGGCTGAGGTCGGATTGGTCGGCAGAGGCCAACTGAGCCATCTCATCTGCTTTCGAATTTTCAGCCCGAGGTATGTGTTTGATCTGGAAAGTATTGAAGAGGCGAACAAGGGGGAGTGCCATGTCCTTGTAAGCCCGCATCGTGCCATCCTTGGCATCGAATTCCCCCATGATCTGTCCGACGATGAGCTGGGAGTCGCTGAACACGCGGACGTGGCTAACACCAATGTCTTTGGCCAGGCGGAGGCCTGCTATCAACGCTTCATATTCGGCCTCATTGTTGCTGGCCTCAAACAAGAGACGGAGAGTGCATTTGAAATAACCACCTTCAGGGGAGGTGAGGATGAGGCCCGCCCCACTACCTTCCCTCCGGGATGACCCGTCGACGTTGAGGGTCCAAGAGTGAGGGTCTTCTGGTTCAGCTGGGGTTGGTGGGGGTGGAGGAGTAGTGGTTGGGGTGGTATTGGTGAATTCCAGGATGAAGTCGGCTACAGCTTGCCCCTTGATTGCTGTGCGAGGGCGGTAGGAGATGTCAAACTGGCTGAGTTCCACTGACCATTGTATAAGTCGGCCAGAAAGCTCTGGCTGCTGGATGATCTTCTTCAGGGGTTGGTCGGTGAGGACCACTATGGAGTGGGCCTGGAAGTAAGGACGAAGTCGTCTGGAGACGGTGACCAAGGCCAGGGACAGCTTTTCTAGCAGTGGGTAACTCTGCTCTGCCCCCCTGAGGGCTCGGCTGATGTAGTAGATCGGCCGTTGGACTGAGCCATCTTCTCGTATAAGAGCTGCACTGACAGCGGTGTTCGATACTGCTAAATAGAGGAAGAGGGGCTCGCCCGTGATTGCTTGTGAAAGAAGGGGGGGATTGGCCATGCATTGCTTCAACTGTTGAAAAGCCTTTTCGGAGTCAGCTGTCCATTCAAAAGTTTGCCGAAGAACTTTGAAAAATGGTAGGCACTTAGCTGTCGCGCGAGAAATGAAGCGGTTGAGAGCCACCACTCTGCCGATGAGTCTCTGGACTTCTTTAACAGTTTTGGGTGACTGTATCTCAATCAGGGCCTTGATCTTTTCAGGGTTGGCCTCGATGCCACGCTGACTGACCATAAAACCCAAGAACTTTCCAGATCTTACGCCAAAGGCGCACTTCTCTGGATTGAGCTTCATCTGATACTTGCGAAGGGTGGCAAAGGTCTCTCGTAGGTCAGTCAGATGGTCAGTGGAGAGTTTGCTTTTGACTAGCATGTCGTCCACATACACTTCTATGTTCCGGCCGATCTGATGGTGGAAAACTGCATTGACTAACCGTTGGTAGGTGGCCCCGGCATTCTTCAGTCCGAATGGCATCACACGGTAGTGGTATGTACCTCGGTCGGTGATGAAAGATGTGTGTTCCCGATCGGATGAGTGCATCATGATTTGGTTGTACCCGGATAAAGCATCCATGAAGCTGAGCATTTGGTGACCGGCCGTGGCGTCGACCAGCAGATCTATGCAGGGGAGTGGGTAGCTATCTTTGGGGCAAGCTCGGTTCAGGTCAGAGTAATCGACGTAGAGACGCCACTTGCCATTGTTCTTGCGGACTTGAACCACATTGGACAGCCACTTAGGATAGTCTACATTTTGGATGAATTGAGCCTCAAGGAGTTTGTCAACTTCTGCGGCTATGAGATTATTACGCTCTGGGTGGAAAACACGCTGCTTTTGACGGTAAGGCCGGAAATGAGGTTTGATGCTGAGGCGGTGAGTTATGAAGGAGGGATCAATGCCTGGCATGTCTGCATGGGTCCAGGCGAATACGTCATTGTGCTCGGTCAGAAGGGCAGTGAGGTCGGCTTTTGCCTGGGGGGATAGTTGGCTGCCAATCTTAGCAGTTTTTAGTGGATTGGAGGGGTCGATAGGGACCTCGACGAGCTCCTCCATAGGCTCTCCTCTGACCAGCTTGTCTTCATCCCTGACGTCAAGGCCTTCGATGATCATTGCCTCCTTCAGCCTGGCTTCTTTAAGTGAGGCAACATAACACTCCCTGGCCATGGTCTGCTCCCCTCTGACTGTTCCTACCCCGAGATCAGTGGGAAATTTGAGGGCAAGATGATAGGTGGATGTGATGGCTTGGAAAGTGTTGAGGGCGGTTTGGCCAAGGATGATGTTGTAGGTAGATGGGCAATCAACTACAAGAAAGGTGAGCAACTTCGTGGCCTGCCGTGGGTATTCGCCGATTGTGATGGGGAGGTCAATGGAACCAATGGAGGTCACACGGTCGCTAGTGAAACCGACCAGGGGGGTTTGGAGAGGGGACAAGCTTTCTTCCCCAATCTTGAGTTGGCGGAAGCAGTTGAGGAAGATGATGTCTGAAGAGCTGCCATTATCGATGAGAACCCATCTGACCTTGTAGTTGGAGAGGATGGCCGAAATGACAAGGGGGTCATCATGCGGGTAGCGGATGCCTGTATAGTCGGCGTCCGTAAAAGTGATGGGCTCTGTCCATTATTTATGCTGTTTGGGGGGTCGGTCCACTGTGGCGACCGTTTTGTCTGAGCCCTGCCGTATTTTCCTAAGCTCTGCCCTCTGAGCCGAGCAGGATGGTCCTCCGCAAGCAAGTCCGCCTGCAATAACTCTAATTTCACCAACTGGCGGGGGTGGGTGACCTTGTGGCCGGGGTTGTTGCGGAGGTAGATCATGGCCTTGGTTAGGTTGGGCTGGCTGCCGGGGCGGGGTGTGCCGGCGGTTATTTCTGCGAGGCTCGGTTCTTTGCCTCTGCTGGGGGCGGGTATCTGTGAACCGGCTGAGGCGCCCCTGACGTATGAGGGCCTCCACCTGGTCCTTGAGGTTGATACAGTCATCAGTGTTATGGCCGTGATCCTGGTGAAAGCGGCAGTATTTGGACTGGTCTTTCCGATTGGAGGGGGTTCGGGAAGGTTGTGGCCACTTGAGAGGGTAATTCCGTTGGATCTGATGAAGGACATGTTCCATGGGAGAATTAAGGGGCGTGTACCGCTCGAACCGACCGGTCGGTCGGTCGGTCGGTATGGTGGGGTGTTTGGTTGGTGTACTGGGTGCTTCGGGGTTCCGAGTCCTTTCGCTTGTCTCTGGGGGTCGGCTGTTTAGTGAGTGGATCATGCCGGGCAGCTAGGGAATCCTCGGCATTCATGTATTTCTGGGCTTTGGAGAACAGGGCAGCCATGGAGGTCGGGGGGTTTTTGAAGAGAGAGAAAAGGAAGTCGGACGACCGTAGGCCGGCCATGAAAGCCGTGAGGATGACCTTGTCATCGTTTTCCGCCACCTGCAGGGCTTCGGTATTGAAGCGAGTAACGAAGCTGCGCAGTGATTCCCCCTCGGTCTGACGAATGTTGAGTAGTTGGGTGGCCGGGCGTCGTTGGCGCTGAGCTCTGATAAAATGGCTCAAGAAAGAGTCACTGAGATGCTGAAAAGTAGAGACCGAGTCTGGTGGTAACTGGCTAAACCACAGCCGAGCCGACCCCTTCAGTGTCACGGGAAAGGCTCGGCACATGATTTTGTTAGGGAAGGCATGGAGGATCATGAGGGTGCGGTAGGTCTCCAGATGGTCGACCGGGTCGGTTGTGCCATCGAAGGAGTCAATGGTGGGCATTTTGAATTTGGCAGGCAGGGGTTTGTCTCGGATGGAGGCGACAAATGGCGAGTGTGCAGTGGTGGAGGGCTTATGCTAGATATTCTGCATAACCCCTTGGAGCTGGAGCTTCATGGCGCGGAGTTCAACGTCCCAAAGGGGAACGTTGTCGCCACCAGAGGGAGACAGGTGTTGGACACTGCTAGCTTCTCCCTCGGGGGTTGGTGTTACGACCGATGGACGTAGGGGTGGAGGTGGTGGATTTACATGTGGGTGAGGGGGTTGGAAACCTCCCGAGTTGAGTGGGTTGGGTTGTGGGACAATATGGCTCGGAGTTTGTTCTGGATGAGGTGGGATGTCTGGAGGTGGTGGTGGAGGAATAGGGAGGTTTCTCTGGAGCAGAGCATTTATTAAGGCCTGGTTTTGTTCGGCCATGTGGTTGATACTGTTGGTAAGCTCGATGAAGTACTGTGGTGGGTTGTTTGGATTGGGAAGGTCGGTCTGATGATCGGCAACGTTATGGTGGGAAGCCATGGATCTAGTCGTGACCATACACTTGACGGGTGGGACGTAAAAGGTTACGGGAACGGGGTCTCCGGCGGCAATGAACACAACTAGCGCACGGACCAACCACTTCCCACAGACGGCGCCAACTGATGGTACAGTTCGTTCACAACGGATGGACTGGACTGATCCAAGCTCCTCAAGCCCACGTCCGAGCGATGAAGCCCACTGGAAGACCTGCAAGCAAGTTCAATCGGGGAATAGGGTAGTCCCCCAGTGAACCCTCCGGCGTGTAAATTAGAAGTGGAAGTAGTGGATACAGATAGAGAGAGAGAGAGAGAGAGAGAGAGAGAGAGAGTTAGAGGAATAGAAAATGCTTAACCTTCTTCTTGCCTTCCATGCTTGGTTATATTCCTTGGTAATCATTTCACTGTCCCTTCCGACCTGCCTCCCTCGCCGAAAGCCTGTGATGTAGCCTACCTTGTTCAGGGTAAGGGGCGCTGTTCCGACGGGAAGGTGTTGTCGTAATAAATGCTGTGATGGGCCGCATTAATGGTGATGTATTGTGGCAATAACTTTACAGATCTTTGTCTGCTGATGTGGCCTGTTCTGCGCCTGCCATGTGTCCGAGTATCATTGGCCTTCCCTGCTCAGTTGGCCTCCAGCTGTCCTGGGTTTTACTAACCGGGTTATGCAATGGGGTCTAAATGGTGGGCTTGGGTTTGTTCACTGTGGGCTGTGGTCCTTGTGGGCCTATCCGGGCGTATCCATGTCAGTCTTATTAAACTTTTGTCAAATGTGACAATGAGACACTTGTGCACTATTGTTTTATTAAATTTTTGTCAAATATGTCATTCTTTTTAAAATGTGACAATGTAACATTATTCTAATGTGTAAACTATTATCTTCTTAAACTTTTGTCAAATGTGATAATAAATTTTCTTAAAATATGACAATGAGACATTTGTAATGTGTGTACTAATATCTTATTAAACTTTTGTCAAATGTGTCATTCTTCTTAAAATGTGATAATGAGACATTTGTACACTATTATTTTATTAAACTTTTGCCATACGTGCCATTCCTAAAATGTGTTAGTGTGACATTATTCTAATGTATGCAAGTTTTTAAATGTAGATACATTTCATTTGAGAGATTTTAATGTGAGATAAGACTTATAAATTTATAAGATTAGAAAAATGTTTTCTATCCCTAAAAATAGTGCACCAAATACCCCTAATTTCCTTTTTTGGAAACTGTTTTTTTTTTCTTTTTTCTGTTTTCTTTTTTTTTTCTTCTTTTTTTTTTACTTGAAATGGGAATTGTGGGGATTCGGGGCCCCACAATTCGAGCTCCCAACTGCTGCTGCTGATAAGATTATTTAAGCCATGAATATAGGATGTATTAGTAAATGCCTTTTTTATGTTTTGTCTAATATGTTGTGATTAGGGAATCTTTAAATTCACAAAAAAAAGAAAAAAAAGAAAAAAAAAGAGATATGCTTGATGAAGACCCCAAAAACAATCGGACGGTTGGGAAGAGGGTTGTTTAGGGGTTGTTGGTTAGGATAATCAGATCTGTCCATGTGTATTTATTTATTTTTTAATTTAATTAAGGTAAAACAAACTTGATGTAGATACTTGGGAGAGGCTAGCAAATTTCATATTTGCCACATGGGTCAGGATATAAAGTTTACAATAGAAAATGTTTTGGATCCCAGTTTTTGGATCCTTAAATCAACCCCTAGTGATGTAGTGATGTGCCTTATGATGGAACTGGGTTGTTCTGCCCAAAGGCATAGTAGTCATGTTGGGAGGGTTTGTGGGAGTTTATCTCGTAACTATTTTGATAATTCGAACCGTTATATTGTAGATTTTATTGAGTATATCGTTTTTGCAAAAAATTATATTAATCGAATATTCGTAATCCCATCATCAAGTCCTAATTGTTTTTAAAAAATTATTAAAACATGTTAACCGTTTATTTTTTAAAAAACTAAACGTGCTTTATTGTAAGGGTACATATATCCAATTGATCTGCTTTTTTATAATAGATAAT
Source organism: Camellia granthamiana (assembly GCA_036172215.1). NCBI lineage: Eukaryota > Viridiplantae > Streptophyta > Magnoliopsida > Ericales > Theaceae > Camellia > Camellia granthamiana. The sequence goes on from CM069912.1 coordinate 90,889,101, forward strand.
CTATTTGACGAACCTTATAATATGAACGGTTTGGATCATCGAAATAGGCCAAGGATAAACTCTCACGAGCCCTCACAACAAGCTACTATATCTAAAGGCACAACGGTATCTCTCTGTCCGTCTTATGACAGATCACTTGAAAACTCCAAAAAATATAAAATCTATCCAATAATAACTTACCATGCCATTAGAGATTAATTTCAAAGATAAAAAAATAGGAATGGTTGACAATAAAGATACTAAATAATATGCAAGGAATAAAATATCGCATGACATGCACACTGTTTTGTTTAATACTAACTAATAATGATATGAATTGCACCTTTTATTAGCCAAAGAAACTAGAGTTGCCTACCATTCTTCAACTACATCATAAAATTTAAGTTGTATTTGGATCATATGTTTGAATAAAAATTTAAAAAATAAAAGAAAGAATGTAAATGAAATGTAAGTAATTTTTTTCTCTTTCATTTTTCAATTTTTTTCTTTCACAACGTTGAAGGCTAAAGTAATAATTGACATTTTTAAGAATAAACACTTGACTTGATGTGCTAAATTTTTTATTTTATATTTTATTTTTACTCTTATCTTTTTGGCTTCTTTTATTTATTTATTTTTTTTGAAAAAAATCATTTTATTGTAAATTCCACATGGTAACAAATTTTTTTTTTTTGTTATAATAAAATAAAATCAGTATCTCCCTTTCGTTATGCCAAATTTAACATAGTAGAAAATTTTGTTGGGTTTTTAATAATTTTAATATTCAAATTGTGTTTGTGTTGAAACTTTGTTAGTTATTGAAAATATTTGAGATTTTTAAAAAAGTCTCACTCAATTTAACTTAACAAGACATCATTATAATTTCTAAAATTAAAAAAGAAAAAGGACATCGTTATAAATATTGAATATTGATGGAATAAGTCAAAAGTCAAAACATGAAAAACTGTTAGGAATAAAACAAACAGATGGGTGATTTTTTTTATTTTTTTATTTTTAGTTAATTAGTTAAAAGTTTTATTTACAAATGTTATGATAACTCACATTCTATCTAAAATTTTTTGAATCAATAAATCATATTTAGTAAAAATGAGAATATTATCAGTTTTTTTTTAAAATTTTTAAAACTAAGAACATTATCGATTTTGCATAGTAATCTTCCAGATAATAATGAAAAAAAAAAAAACATAAACATTTTTACCTTTCTACTTATTGGTTTAATTCAATTATCCAATAAAACCGAGAACATTATCAGTTTTTTCATTTTTAAAAGTTTTTTGCATTTTATATGTATATATTTTTTTAGTTTTGCACATCAATGTTCTATCATTATGCTCTTTTATAAATACAAAATTTTTAATTTTGCACAAAAAAATAATTCATTTTTAAATTTTTTTTTTTTAAAAAAAATTAGGTTTTTTTTGGTGCATTTTTTTTTTTTTAAAGTTTTTTTCCAATTTGAAAGTTAATATTTTAAAGTTTTGAAAATCAAAATAAATGTCAAATCATAATGTGTCATTTATAGATAATCATAAATGATGAACAATCATTGTTTGAATGGCAATTCTGACTATTAAAATTTTAATAGGACTTGAAAATTTTAAAAATTTAATTAGGATTTATTGGAATATAAATTTATAAATTAGGATTAGTGTGTAAATGTTTTTATTTTTTATTTTTGGATAGGAGTGTAAATCTACACTTTATAAATGTAAAAGAGGTTGGCGGAGTATTGCTGGAGTATCGTCAGTGCAGCATTGAAAATCTCCTAGAGAGAAAAGCTCTCACTCTCGATACGTAATTTCTTTCAATTTTTTTATAGTGGAGTTGTAAGTTCAATAACTTATGCAAAATTGATTTATACTGTGTTTAGTTAGGGGATTTAAGGAGGAATTTAGAAAGGGAAATGAAAAAAGAGAAATGAAAAAGGTAGGTGAAATATGAATAAATATATTTACATTTCACCTAATTTCACACACATTTTCCCTTTTTCTTTCTAAATTTTTCATCAAATCACCTAGCCAAACACAGCGTAAAGCTAACACAACTAATAATCAAGTTGTTGTGTCCTTGGGAGAGACATTTTTTTTTTTTTTTTTTTTTTTGGTTATGTAGGGTATCCTGGACCAGCTTACGCGCACCAGACTAAATTCCTACAGTCTAAACAAGCCTTCCAAAACAGAGCTTATGCCCTATGGCTTGTGAGCCCAAGGTATGCGTTTGCTGGCTAAGGGATTTGAACTTGAGACTTGGAAGGGAGCAAAACTCCAGGCCTCGATCGTCATCTACTAAACCAACCATCCTGTGATTTCTCAAGAGAGTCCTAACGAGTCATATGAATATTTGTGCTGCACTATGTATGGAAGGTTTGTCAAAAAATGAGATTATTGCGCATTAGTTCTCACGTATGTGTATCTACGATATGCTAATATTATTTTAGTGATAATAAATTATGTGTAAACTTATGATTGATAATTTAAAGTCTTCCCATGGTGATGGCTATTGGTTCTGTATTTATCAAAATTCATCAATTTACATGTCATGTCAAAATTGACATATCAATTGGAGATTCTTTAAAATCTATATTTATAATCAATTAGGATTAGCTCAGTTACTCACTCATGTATGCTCTTAATTGGAAGGTTAAGGATTGATTATTTTTTTCTCATTATGGAGACTTATTGTATTGAGTTTATTTCCTCTCTGGGCTCTTGTATTGGTGGTTCGCATTGATTGTTGGGTTGGTACTGGCTGTTGGACTGTGATATGGTTATCTTCTCATGTTTATAAATATCCTATCTATTAACAAAAATAAATAAATAAAGTCTATGTTTATAAAGTAGGATGGTAAAGGTGTTGTGAAGGGGAGTTGAAATTCAGCCTAGAGTGCCTTTGAAGGAAAATGGGGAATTACAATTCAATTTAATAGATCAAAATTAATTATACAAACATGGGTGTGCAACTTTTGCTGTGCAAAAAGAATAATATTATATGTACTAATTAATATATACATTAGTGTACTAATAGATGATGTGGTATCATTTGTTTGGTTTTAGGTATTTGTAACTTTTATAATAAATGTGGTCAATAATAATATTATAACACTAATTGGTACACTAGTTTGTACACTAATTGGTGCATGTAGAATTACCTGTGCAAAAAAATCATAAGAGTTGCCCTCCTCACTTGCCTATAATTACTTTTGATCTATTACATTGAATTGTAATTCTCCCAAAGAAAAAATTGGGTGTGAAATTATTTCTCTTCAATAGAAAATTGGAAATTGATAAAAGAAGATTATGAGATGAGTTCTGCACCAGTTTGTGCTTTGTGTTGGCCCAGTTAATCACTAGGTGACTTATTCTTTTTAATTTCATAATAGTTTATATTATTTTTTATTTATTTTATTTTTGGGGAAGACCGAAATCTTATGGAATAACCCATAAAGAAAGTCTACTGAAAACAGAAGAAAGATTGTTAATTTGGCACCAAACTTGACTTTGGATGTTAGGAATGAATCCAACCCTATAAAAATATAAAATAATATTAAATAAATATATTAATTAGACACAATTTAAAATGGATCTTATGTCAAATGATAAATTCTACATATATGTCTTGTATTTGGATAAAATTACATTGACATTCCCTGAAATTTTTATTTAATATAGATTCTTCCTCACATTTGAAGAATTACATTTCCCTTCCTAAGGTTTGTAATCTCATTACAAATTGCCTTCTGAATAACTAATGCCATGCCCTATAATTTTTTAACTGGCCATTTTGCCCTTTTCCTACCATTTATTCTCCCTATTAGGGGTGAGCGCGGGTCGATTGCGGCCATGGAACCTCCAATCCGCCATCCGTCCGTTAGCTTGGCGGATTTGAGAAAAATCAATCCGCATCCGTTCCGCCAATCTGGCGGATGGGGGATTGAGCGGATTGGCGGTTTGGCGGATAGATGCGAATCGGTTTGGTGGTTTTAAAATTTTATAAATTTTCAACATAATTCAACTTGTGCATTTCCTCAAAAAAAAAAAAAAAAAAAGAAGAAGAAAGTATTACAGTTAATGACTTAAAAAAAATATTACAATCACTGCATGCCTCATCCAAAGCAAGAGAGTTTAGAAACTTTAGAATATCACAATCACTGCATGGCCTCAATCCACATATTACAATCACAGTATGTCTCATCCACATAAAGTATTACAATCTGTAGTTCTTAAAATATAAAAATAATTTCAAAACCACCAAAAGCCAATAACAGAGCAGTAGTAGAGATTGTATGTCTCTGTATTGTTACATTTATATCTGTTTTTGAAAACAAAAGACCAACCAACATATATCATATTTTCTATTTATTATTTTTAGAGATAGATTTAAAAACCAAAAAATATAAATAAATAATACGTTTATTTTTTTCAATTCAAAAAAAGATATTCAAGTTGAAAACTTTTTTTCAATAGAATATTTAAACTCTTTTTTAATTGAAAACACAAACAGAATATTTTAAACAAACTGAAAACACAAAGTCCTTATTAAAATTACTAGGAGTGTTCGCGATTTGGCGGTTCGGCGGTTCGGTTGCGGCCAAAGGAATCTCAAATCTGCCATCCGTCCGCCAGATTGGTGGATTGGAGAAAATCAATCCGTAAACCGTCCGCTTGTCATCACGCATCCCGTCCAAAATGCGGTGGATCGGTTTGGTTCGATCGGTTTTTGGCGGATCGGTATATCCGCTGCTCACCCCTACTCCCTATCATCATGACTATATTCTACAACTTTTTAATCATTAAAATTATACCTGAATATATTCTTATTGAGTGATGATATGCAAAAAAAAAAAATTATATAAAATTTTTGAACACAATGGTATAGGCTTAATGGTGACTTTTTCACTTTAAAACAAAACACCACATAAACATGATTTATATTTACAACAACAACAATATCACAATATTTTTTATGATATTTTTTTGTATAAATTTTTATATATAAATAGAATTTTTTTTTTTTATTTCCACCATCATTTTTCTTTTCTCGTCTATTCACCCACATTTATTACAGTATTACCAAACACCATCATTCACATTTATTACAGTATTACTGAATTTTTTATATTTGTATATTTTTTTTGTATTTGGTGAATTTAAAAAAAATTACAAAATATTATTACTTCTTAAGTATATCTAGATTAGGTATATCTGAAAAATTAAAAAAAATTGTTTTAAAATATTAAAAAATTTAGTTAAAAAAAACACGAAAATAAAGAAATTCAATTTTTTGTGTGAGTTAAAAACAAAGAAGACAATTGTTATTTCTTTTGAAATGACATGAACAAAAATATTAGTATTATTTTATTAATTTTATATATAGAAAGGCTAAGGGACAAATATGTCATTTTAATCTGACAGGAGAGGTAAGTGTAATTTTTCAAATGTAAGGGATGATCTGTATGAAACAAAAACCTTAGGAGGGTGTCAATGTAATTTACCCTATATTTTATTGGTAGGTTTGTTAATACACTAGTTAGTAAAAATATAGGGAAATTGCTCTGACACCCTCTGACGTTTTGGTCTGATTACATCTCATCCCCTAACGTCATAGAAATTACATTTTCACCCCCTATGGTTTAATATCTCATTTCAAAAACCCCCCTACTTATATTATAAATACAAACAACTCCTGATAAAAAAAACAAAGGAAATTACATTGAAAAAAAAAAGAGTAAAGCTAAGGACCAAAAAAAAAAAAAAAAAAAAACTAAGAAGACGTAAAAGTAAAGTAAGGAAAAGATAGAGTGTATGAATTTAATGTATTTTTTGATACCAATGTTAATTCCGTCTAAAATAATTACAATGACAGAAGGGTCAATATAATTTCCCAAACGTTAAGGGGTAATATGTATTAAACCCAAATCTCAAGGGATGTAAGTGTAATTTACCCTAAAATATATTTGAGTATTCTTATTGAGGCTTAAAAATTAGATTAACTTTTTAGACCCCAGTGATATCACACTCTACTAAAATATCTAAGTCAACTCTCTCTCTCTCTCTCTTCTCTCTCTCTCTCTCTATTTTCATTTATTCTTTAATTATCAACCAATTTATTTTTTTGACACATCACTAAGTCTAAAAAAGTAGATCTAAAAAATGAAACTTATATATCATTTTTCTAATATTAGTTTTCTCTTTTTTAGTCAGGTTAAAAAAATAATAATAAGAATAATAACTAATAGGTGCTACTATTTGTTTTTCACTTTTTATTTATTGAGTGTTACTAATAACACCCTACTTTCTTTTCTTTCTTTCTCTTTTTCTTAAATCCCATACCTCCATATTATTTTCTATTACACTTCTATTTTATCACCATCTTTAACATTCCAAACCTTAATCCAAACCCTAACCCTATCCCACCCCAACCACCGCCCCATTACTATTAGCTCTAGCCACCTTCTTACATTCCTCTCCACCCTTGTTCGCCCCCTCTCCAATACCTCTCCATCGACCCCTATCTAACCTAATCAAAATATTTAGATAGGAGTTCACAGAAGTCGAACCCATCACCATTAGTGCTAGCCACCTTCTCTCATTCCTCCCCATCCTTATTTAGCCCTCTTTAATATCTCTCTGTCAACCCCCTATCTAAGCCAATCAAAATATTTGGATAAGAGTTCACAGAAGTCGAGACTTCAAAAAGAAAAAGAAAAGATTAATTGTTTCACCAAAAAAAATTATCATTTTTAGTAGAATTTATTATATTTTTTATTTCTTAAACTATCGTCAAATTGTCTATTTAGTCTCTAAATTATCGATAAAATCTACTCAATCCCTAAAATATATAAATTAATGTCTATTTAGTTGCTAAATTATCGATTGAATCTATTAAATTCATGAACTATTTAATTCAAAACCTATTTAGTCCCTGAAAAGAATTATGAAAATAAAAATATATATATCCATAAGTTATATTATAAAATTAGTAAAAGATCATACCTAATTAAAATTTTATTATAGAAAAATATTGAATTTTTATTTTTTCTATAAAAAAATATTTTATTTCGTTGTACGTTTAAATTAATATTTAGAGTCTGATTTCTCAATTTTAATAATAAAATTATATGAGTATTAGATATATTGAAAAGGTAGAATTAGATAATTTAAATAATAACACTTCGTTATTGTGGGAGTTGAATAATTGGACTTATTATTTGACAAACAAGGCATATCCAAGCCCATCCAAGATGGGCTAAACTTGGCAAGGCCCACTAGGCTCAATCAGTTCAGTGTTGAGTAAATCCAAAGGGTGTCCAAAGTTGAATTTCGAGTATGGGATGTGGAGTGTGTTTTGGGGCTGAGTAGGTAAGAGAACTCGGCGTAACGGTCCACTTCAAGTGGGCCCAAGCTGTCCCTTTCCGAGAGAACATTAGGGGGATGGGCCTTTGACATAGTAATGATCAAAAGCTACAGAAAGAAATATCTAGGAAAATGTCTATCAAAGGAGGTGGATGGTGAATGGAAAGGTATGTTCAAATAACTTTCACTTTAAGAAATTCAAAGGACTTCTTCCCCTCTCTTCAAAAGACTAAATTGCTTGCTGGAGTGCTAATTCCGGCACCCCCGATCGGAGTGTTTTTCTTGTTTCAAGTAGCATAGCAAGGATCTTTCAAGGGTTTGTTTGGAGTGAAGGAGTATTGCAAATCTGCCCCTCACAATTGGCACAGTCTGTGGGAATACTTAAAACTCATCCATGGCAAACCCAGCTCAAGATCCTTCAATGACTAGAGTTGACAACTTGGCAACAAAAGGAACTATCGGACTAGAAAAAAACCCCTGTAAAGAATGTCTTTAGATTTCAAACCCAATCACCCTTTTACCATCCACCTCAGCAGAGAATGCCATGCAAACCTTAATGAACCAAGTAAAGCGAAACGAGCAGTGATTAGAGGACATAGAGGCTAACAATGAACCAATAATTGGCAAAATCCCTAGCAAATGCCACCGACGCGAGACCGATCGCCAAGAAGGAAAACAAAGCAGCAACGTCAGCCTCGGGGATATGATAATAGTAGCAGTACAGTACACTCTTCTTGGGAAGAGCCCATAAATTGGAACTGAGTTGATAAGTCTAGTTCATCGGATGGAGGAAGTTCTTCGCAAGCCATGACACATGCCAAAAAAGAAAGACGATGATTCTTATTTAGAAGATAAGCATAACCCTTTTATACGACGTATAGCAAAGGCCATCTTGCCTAAGAAGTTTAAGGCACCGTCGTTCACCCTTTACGATGGCAAGTTAGACCCCACCGATAATGTTCGTTATTATAAGCAAGCCATGACGTTGCATGCAGATGATGAGGCTCTTATTTGCCGAATCTTTCCTAGCAGTTTAGGACCTTTAGCTATTAGATGGTATTAATAAGCTCAAGCTGGCTTCGATTAAGAGCTTCCACTAGCTCCAAAAATCCTCTCGGGCCCAGATTCATCACTAATGAAGTACAACCCAAACAGGTCGATTTCTTTCTGGTTAATGAAGATTGGATCAAATGAGACCTTGCGCAAATACTCGGCGTGATACTGGGAATGTTTCAACTTAGTAGATGACGAATTGTAATGACTCTGTGGCGGTCACGACTTTCAAAATGGGGTTAAAGTCAGACAGTCCACTTTGGAGTTCTCTGACCTGCAAGCCCCCGAAATCAGTTTGGGTTTTGATGAAAAAAGTGGAAGAATATTGCAATATGGAAGATGATGCACTCCGAGTTCAGTCTGGGCTTCAAAATTACCAAGTCAGCAATGCTAGCTATGGTGCAGTTGTTGGCTATTGTGCCTCCAAGTAGAACCACACTGCCGAAAAGGAGCTCTGAGCTATGGGAGAGGTCTAGAAGAGATAATCACTGAGATTCACGCTAACGTAATGAACAATATTAACTAGAAAATAAACGCCTGCGGAGATCCGACAGGAAGTATACAAAAATTTTTAGAGCCGATTAGTCAGATTTTGCCAAAAATTAAGCACCAGAACATTTTTCAAGTGGCCAGTTAAGATGTCTGGACCACCGGACATGAGGAGGAAAAGACTAAGATACGACTACCACAAAGATCATGGTCACATAACTGACAAGTGTTACGCATTGAAGGATCATTTGAAAGAATTGATGCGGGAAGGTCACTTAACTGATTATCTCCCAAAGAAGGTTGCGCTGACCAATGCGTTAACCGTACTACCCAAGGTCTACTCAGCGTGATCCATATGATTTACAGCCTCCCATCGTTGAATAGGGTAAATACAGTTCAGCTACAATCGGTACTGAAATCTTCCCAGTCCAGCTTTGAATTAACTAGGCAACCGAAGCGGTAACGGGTAGCGTCGACCAACGAGATCAGTTTTTTATAACACCAATCTAGAAAGTCTGACCCTACCCCCATGACAACGCTCTGGGTTATTGAGATTACAGGTGAATAAGTTCGCCGTCAAATGCATCTTGGTTGATCAAGGAAGTACTTCTGAAATTATGTACTACAAGACGTTTCGTAAGCTCGGCCTCAAAGACAAAGTCATGCCAGCCAAATACCCTTTTTTAGCTTCAATGATGACCCAGAGTATTCCTTAGGGAAGATCATGCTGTCAAGTTGCGTGTTGGCACTCAGACACTAGACGTAGAATTGCCTAATTGTCAAGCATCCCCTCCTCCTACAACATAATTATGGGACAAACATGGCTGTACGCAATGAAGACCGTTTCGATCACTTACTAGAAACTTCTTCATTTCCTGATTCAATATGCCATAGAGCACATTCGTGGATCACAAACGTCGGCAAATGATTGTTATTTGACAGCCTTAGTAAAGAAACCCAAAGAGCTCGAGATTAATTCAATAGAAATCTCGAGCCAAGAGAGTTTCGAAGATGTGGGAAAAATTGCAAACCGAAAGGGCAACGAAAGATTTGGATCGGGTTGTGATACCCAACGATCTTGAGAAGATCTTTATGATCGGCACCAAGCCTCCATGGCTGTCGAACGACAAGAACTAGTAGCTTTTTTTTACTCAGCAGCATTGATGTTTTTGTCTGGATCCCATATGACATGCCCGAGGTAGATCCAGAAATGGCTATGCACCGCTTTGAATGTCGACCCTAAAACCAAGCCAGTTGTTCAGAAGAATCGTCATTCAGCTGCCGAGCATACCACCACCGTAGTTTAAAAAGTTGACAAATTACTAGAAGCTGAGGCAATTCAGGGAAGTCACCTATCCCACGTGGTTGTCTAATACTGTCGTGGTGAAAAAGAAGACATTTATGTGGCGTGTGTGCATTGATTTTACAGATTTGAATAAGGCTTGCCCTAAAGACTGCTTTCCTTTACCTTAAATTGACCAACTTGTGGATGCCATCACCCATCATCGGCGTATGAGTTTCCTGGATACATATTGAGGTTATCATCAAATTGCCATGGATCCTGTCGATAAGGACCAAACGACATTTCTCACTCCAATGGGAACTTATTGTTATAAGGTCATGGCCTTTGGACTAAAAAATGTCGGGGCAACTTATTAGCGATTGGTCACAATCATGTTCAAAAATTAAATCGGCAAAACCATAAAGTTTACATTGATGACATAGTGGTGAAGTCTAAGGAAAAAAACACTCATTTAGCCGATCTCGCCGTAACTTTTGATATCCTTCAAAGATACAAAATGAATCTTAATGCCTCAAAGTGCGTATTGGCATTGGTTCGGGAAAATTCCTTAGCTACATTGTCAATCATCGTGGGATAGGAGCTAATCCAAAATAGATTAAGGCTATTATGGAACTTGACTCTCTTGGATCCGTCAAGGAAGTTCAAAAGTTAATGGGCATGGCTGCAACACTCAACAGATTTATCAGTCGATCTTCCAATTGATGTAGGCCATTCTTTCAGACACTTCGGCAGGGTAAACTATTCAAGTGGACTTCAGAATGTCAATTTGCTTTGGAAGGATTGAAAACTTACCTTGTCTCTATCCCTCTTCTATCTACTCCAGTGTTAGGTGATACTCTTATCCTGTACTTAGCAGTATCTGATCATGCTTTAAGCGCCATCCTTTTTCGTGATGAACTCGGCGAGCAAAAACATATTTTTTATGTGAACAAGTCTATGGTTAATGCTGAAACTCAATATTTGCCCCTGGAGAAATTTATTCTAGCCCTTGTGGTGGCCATTAAGAAGCTAATGCATTGCTTTCAAGTGTACACCATTAAGGTATTAACATATCACCCCTTTCGTTCAGTCCTTCGCTGAGCAAAGTCTTCAGGGAGAGTCTCCAAGTGGGCATTGGAACTTGGACAGTATGATCTCCAAATTCTCACCACGAACAGCTATCAAATGATAGGTTCTGGTTGACTTCATTGCCGATTTTATCAGGCCAGTAGACAATGTCGAGATCATCTTGCCAGACCAATCAGTTCCCCAACCTCAACTAGAATGACGAATGTATGTAGGAGATATCTGGCAGTTGCATTGTGACGGATCATCCAACCAACAACGCAGTAGGACAGAAGTTATTATCATGACCTCTAAGGGGGTAGGAATGGAACATTCAGTTAAACTTGGCTTTGATGCTTCTAATAATGAGGCCGAATACGAAGCCCTCATTGTCGACCTTCGCAGTTCACTTTAGATGGGAGCCAAATGGCTGCATGTTTTTTATGGCTCAAAACTAGTTATTAACCAACTGAAGGGAGAATATGTAGCTAACAACGATCGCATGGCAGCCTATGTGAGGATAACTAAGTCTTTGCTAGACAAATTTGATAGTCATGAGTACAATCAAATTGCTCGCGATCAAAATACTCACGTTGATGCTCTGGCCTATTTAGCCTCGACCGTCAATTCATAATTTAAACAAACCATTGAAATGGGTTTCAATCTCGAGCCGAGTATTGGTATCCCCAAAGTGGATCATGTTGTGCATATTATTCATAGGGGACCGAGTTGGATGGATTTCATCATTGTGTTCTTAACTTTTGAGCAATTACCAAAGGATAAGAAAAAAAGCCCACAAGCTTCGAAACAAGAACTTGAGGTATTATTTAGCTCCTGTGGGAAAATTGTACAAAAAATATCTTTCGCGATCCTACTTAGAGTGTGTCTATTCTGACAAGGTTAAAGACTTTCTAGCAGAGATACATGAGGGCAGCTGCGATACTCATTCGAAGGGGTCGATCATTGGCTCACTGGGCCGTTACTCAAGGCTATTGGTGGCCGACCATGCGCACTGATGCTGAAGACTATGTTAAGAGGTGCGAGCGGTGCCAAAAATTCTTTCCATTAACACAACTGCCAACGAAATGGTAGAAGTTAGGAGTCTTGGAAGTGGAGTCTTTTCGGAAGTAAAGGGGTAGAAGAGACAGGTTTTTGAAATCACATTTAATGAAGAGTGAGAAAAAAGTGTGAAGAGGCGGGAAGCTTTATATATTCTTCAGTGGGTCCCCATCCGTCATTTCAGAAATAAAATAGGTGTGCCCTTCGTGTAGCCAAATTTCGAGGCTCAAAGTTTGTCAAGATTAGCCGAATAAGTGGTCTAGTGATAGCTGAGCACACAGGCTACTCGGACTTCTGGCTAGCCAAGTGCTTGAGGGGCAATTGTGGGAGCTGAATAATTAGAATTACTATTCGGCAAATAAGGTATATCCAAGCCCATCCAAGATAGGCTAAACTTGGCAAGGCCCACTGGGCTCAATCAGTTCAGTGCTGAGTAAATCCAAAAGGTGCTCGAAGTGAATTCTAAGTATACAATGCAGAGTGTGTTTGGGCCAAGTAAGTAAGGGAACTCGGTGTAATGATCCACTTTAAATGGGCCCAAACTGTCCCTTTCTGAGAGAAGAGTAGGGAGATGGACTCTGACATGGTAATGATCAAAAGCTACATAAAGAAATATCTAGGAAAATGTCTATAAAAGGAGGTGGATGGTGAATGGAAAGGTATGTTCGAATAACTTGCACTTTAAAAAATTCAAGGACTTCTTCCTGTCTTCAAAAGATTAACTTGTTTGTTGGAGTGCTAATTCAAGTACCCCGATCAGAGTGTTTTTCCCGTTTCAGGCAGCATAGTAAGAATCTTCTAAAGGCTTGTTTGGAGTGAAGAAGTATCGTAAATCTACCCCTCACAGCTACAAATAATAATAGAACAAAATAATATATTAATTAAGTTATAAAAAGAACTTAGCAAAAAACTTTAAAACAATCAATTAAAATTGTAAACAAAAACTGGCATATAATATTAGATAAAGACAAGCACATAACTATTGTAAAAGATAAGTAAAAAAAAATACTATAGATAATTATCCTTACATTTATAAAGAAAATTCATCATAACTATCGACGTCCATTTTTCAAACACAGAATAAAATTTAAAAAAATTTTGGAATAAAATTTAACTAAATAAGGTCTTTTACTAATTTATAGTAATACTTATGGGTTTATATTTTATTTTTGTATTCTTTTCATGAATTAATTATATTTTGAATTAAATACTTTAAGAGCTTAATGGATTCAATCGATAGTTTAGAAATTAAATAGATTTTGATTTGTATACTTTGGAGACTTATTAGACTCAATCAATAGTAATAAGAACTAAATAGATAATTTGATGATAATTTAAGAATATAAAGTGTAATAAACCCTTTTAGTAAAGGGATTGTTCTATGTTTTTATTTATTTATTTATTATTATTATTTTAATACTCCTTGGTTTGGCTGTTAACCATTCATGCCCACACGCACATTTAAAATCAAGAAAATTTTATGTACACACTATTAATTCTATACATCATTAACAAATTAAATTTATATTTAATAATATCCTCAAATAAAAAGATCATTAAAAACAATATAGGGATGTATTCTATCTATTCAAAGATTTCATATATAAAAATACGAAACACTTTTCACACATCATCATCACCTATAGACATAAAACATCCAAAATAAATTGGTTTTGAAGATTTAGAATTTAAGAACATTAAAATTAATTGGTTTAAGAGTTTAAGAACATTGAAATCAATTAGTTTTAAAAGATTGGGATACCATGGACAACATTGAGATTGTTGATTTTGAACAATGCAACAATGAAAAGATCAATTTAATACTTAGCTTTTTGATTTTTTGTTCATCTCGTATAATTGTTGAAAAGATGACTTTGTCCGTCACGTATTTAGATAACCAGAATTCAACTTTTACACAATATTTGATTATGTTTATTTGAACAAAATAATTTTGTTCAAATTATTAAAGTAGACCAAATTATAAATGTTCATACATGAAAAAATGAACATTTTAATTCTTTAATAATTTCATTTCTCAAATTTAATTCACTTCAATAATTTAAAATATTTTCGGTAATTTTTTTTTATTTTATAAAAAGTAGATGTATTCAATATTTAAAACACACACACACACACACACACACAAAACAAACAAACAAACAAGTAACATGTATAATTTAATATATGTTCAATATAATAAGTCTGAACAAATTAAAATTGTTCAGCATATAAAGTATGAACGTATTTATTTTATTCAATATAAATATCTTAAACATATTAAATTTGTTCAATTTTATTTTTTATTTATTTATTTATTTTTTTGTATGATGATATTATGTTCAAACAAACAGAATTGAGCCAAACTCGAAATAGAAATTACTATGTAACCAAATCAAAAGAAGATAGGAAAAACATATCAATGTAAGAATCAAAGGTGTGAATCAAGAGTGAGACTGACAAATCTTCAACACCAACAATGCATGGGCGAAATAATTGCAAGACAACGATGAAGATAAAGATCTGAAACGACAATGCACTCGCAAGCCAATAGCGAAATAACGGTAACGATGGAGATCTGAAATGACGAGAATGCACGGGTCGAACAAAACTCTCCATCAGTGATGGAGATATATGGTATTGTGAAGATGGAAGTCTTTGATGTTCTGAAGATTGAAATATTTGGATGTGAGTTGTGGGTGTTTATTCAAATAGACATGTTGTGTATTACCTTAAGATTAGTAATGAAAAGTTAAAGTGTAAATTAAAATAATTTTAAATCTTAAAAATTATTATATATATATACTAAGTAATAATGTATATAAAAGAATTAGTGGCGTGTGAATACAATTATCCATTAAAAAAAAAAAAAAATTCATTTTTTTACAAGTAAAGATGGTAAAAGGAGAGCAACTAATCCTTGTCAGCCCTACCTAGCTAAATGTGACCATAATAGCTAGATCCCCCAAGTCAACTTGAGCCATAGGCTTTAAAAAAACATTTACTGATAATGATGTTTATATTTACCAAAAATAATAAAAAAAATAGAGAAAAACCTTTTACTTAAAAATATAAGATAAGGAAAATAAATTGAAAAGGAAAAATTAATTATAAAGTGAAGAAGCATTGACATTGATTCTGAAGTGATTAACCTGCAGAAGAGCATTGCATTAAGGATTGGTACATGAGTGAGAACTTTGGAGCAGTGATTCTCTTCAATAATTTTAACTGGTAACAAGCCGTATGCATACTTGATGCGTTTATAATTTAAAAGAAAAATAACATTATAAGAATAGTGATAAAAAAAAATATATCCATATAATGTACGTCGTTCAAGTAGAAAGAGCCTTCTTTATTGAACCCATTGTCACGGGTTTGAGTTTTGTCTCCCTCTTTATATAATTTTTCGGAAGTGATGGAGATCCCCTCTCCCCACCACTCCCACCACCCCCCACACACACGTGGGGGTTAGTGATTGGAGGAGGAGAAGAAGAAAGAAAAAAAAAAAAACTGGCCAATCACAAGCCAAAGGGGGTCGCGGGGTGCTCCCCTGATAATTTTTATAAGAAGTCCAAATATAAGGATATATAATAGAATAGATAATATTGTAATGTTAGTTTAGATTCAAAACATAATCATTTGATGATGTAACAGTGATACTGTTGTAATCTAGTATTATTATATTTAAAAATATAAAAATAACTAACATTTTTTAATTGTCGACAACTTCTCTATCATTTGTGATAATTTATAAGGGTAAACTACCAATAGGTCCTACTTTTGAGATTTATTACCCATTAAGTCCTGTTGATAAATTTATTAAGTGATAAAGATAAATTTATCAGTCTTTTATTTTTATGAATAAATTTATAGTGATAAATTTAGCAGTCTCTTTGTTTTTATGAATAAATTTATAGTGATAAATTTATCAATCTCTTATTTTTATAGTATTAAATTTATTAGTTAGGACCTGTAGATAAATAAGTCTAATTAATAGGAACCTACACGGAAGTACCCCAATTTATAATTGGTGGTTTATTAACTTTTGTATTCAAACTTGTAATTGACTTATAAATGTCCGCAACCAATGACCGTTTGGTAAGTGCAAAAAAAATGTTTGAAATTTTTACACAATAATTTTATAAGATATTTGATTTGTTATATATTTATTTAAGACTCAACTTCTTCATTACATCATTATAATTAAATTTAAAATTTAAAATTATGAATTTCTAATATTTTTTATAACTATAAAATGAGAAGTATTGTGATTATTAGTTTACCGTACAGCCATTCTTGAATGGGTGCCACCGCCATCTACAAATAGAAAATAAATTTGAAGTTTGTGTAGATCCTTCAACAATATATATATTTTTTTTATTTGATATTTGATTTGGGCACAATCAAAGAGTGGTGCTAAATATTTTCATAATTG
The DNA here is from genome assembly GCA_036172215.1 of Camellia granthamiana. Lineage (NCBI taxonomy): Eukaryota > Viridiplantae > Streptophyta > Magnoliopsida > Ericales > Theaceae > Camellia > Camellia granthamiana. The sequence continues at coordinate 90,905,833 of CM069912.1, forward strand.
CAAGTGTACATTTATGGAGAAGTAACAGTTGAATTCTAATGACTAAAATGTCATTAACCTATTGCAATGGGCCTCATATTTAGAGACAAAATTTACTCTTACGCTGTATTTGGTTGAAGGATTTAGGGAGGGATTTGGAAAGAGAAAGAGAAAAGGTGTGTGAAACTAGGTGAAATAAAAGTATGTTTTATTCACATTTCACTTACCTTTTCTATTTCCTTTTCTTTTTTCAAATCCCTCCTCAAATTCCCCAACCAAACACAGCATTAAGAATACACACCTCTTGTCGATAAAATCATCGTTCTTTATTTAATTTATTATTATGGTAATTACATAAAGATTCTGGTGTTTTTTGAAAAGTAAAAAAAAAAAAATTAGTTTTTAGCTTTTTATTCATTTTGAGTCATATCACCTTTTACATTTTTTACTCACAAAAAGACAAAATAGACTAAAAAAAAATCAAAAAATTAACTTTTTACCAACTTTCCAAAACACCACTCTATCAACTATTAAAGAATATTATTTTATCCCCACATTCATGAACTCATTCATATTGACTTTCTCAATTATAGAAATGATATAAATATACCCTTTTCAAAGGTGATTTAGTGAAGGTGATACGTTTTTATAATTGAAGGGATCAAAATACTATGATTCATAGATAAGAGGTTAATTGGCATTCACAAATAGTTAAGGAGACATTTAGTCATTTATTTAGTAGAAAATTTAGTATCTCTAACATTACTTTTTGATGTAATTAACCCTTTATTGTTCGTAATATTTTAATTTTTGTTTCTTAGTATTTTATAAAAATATTTTGCACATAATTTTACAACAGTTTAATCTTGTATTAAGGTCTCGTTTGGAAATAAGTTTTTTAGTAATTTTTTGGTTTTTTAAATAAAATATTAGATAAAAAAAAATTAGTATGTTTGGAATAATTTTTTAATTTTTTTACGAAAAGATGTGTAAAAAGTAAAAAAAAAAAAGAATCTTTGACTTTTTGACTAAAACACTTACCTACCAAACAAGACCTAATTGTGTTTTAGACTCTTAATCTACTATTGCAATATTATTAATTATTAAAGTGAATCTCAACTCGTATGTAGCAAGCAAAGTCTATTGTAGTTTCTAACACCACTCTGTACCTTCCTGTTGTCTAAAGAATTATTTTGAGGGAAATAAGGTTTAGTGGTTACAAGAAACTTAAATTATTGGACAGTGGAAGATTTTTTGAAATTGTCAGATAGGTGAGAAGATTAGTTTAATTTACAAAAAGGTAAGAATAATTAGCTTCAAGCCCCAACTCTAACTCTTTCTTTCTTTCTTTCACTCTCTTTCCTTGTCTATTCTGTCACATCTCTCTTCTCTCTCTTTCTTCTCTTTTTCTTTTTATTTTGCTTTCATTTTATTTAAAAAAATATGTATAATTTTATATAACATACTTGAGAACATGTTAGCCCTAAAGGCTAGTATGCATATATGTGAATAAGTTTTGATGATAACAAATATATTTTTATGATACTAATAATTTGTTCTCCAGTATGTTATTTATAGAAAAGAATCCATGTGAATGTCAAAGAGCTTAAAGGGTCAAGGCAAATCAAGCAAGAAATGAAAGAATTCAAATTCATGATGGCTAGTTTTTCAAATGGCAACTTCATAACGGCTAGTTGGACTTTCTCTCCCAGTGGCTATATATATACACAAGGCATCTCTTGTAATAGAATACAACAAAGAGAATAACAATTCTAAAGTTTTCTGTATGAAATCTACTCCATCTCTATTTACATTCGATTTTAAGCTTATTTGTTTTATATTTTGAGAGATACATTGTGAGTTTTTATTGCAATATCTACTCATTAAGAAGTTGTTTTCGTGTACTAAAATCTTTAGTTACTCACCGTATACAAAAGGTTAGGTTGTAACCCTTATAAGAAGAAGCGTGTTTGTCTTCATCCTTATAGAGTTATAAACTCTAGATGCTTGTAAGAGATGTTCTCCAACCTTAAGTAGAAGTCTAGTGGATTGTGAAAATCCTCAAGGAGTGCTCTTGAGGCATAGAAGTAAGCGGAGACTGAACTATATACAAATCGTTGTGTTTGATCTCTCTCTCTCTCTCTAATTTGCTAAATTTTATTTAAGATTGCTTGTCACTACTATATATTTAATTATTTGTTTAACACAATTTAGTCTTTCTAAATACAGCACTAGTAGGAAGCCCGAAAATCTGTGGCTCGAATGGCTCGAAACTGTCAAAACGACGCAAAACGACGTCGTTTTGACAGTTTCGAGCCATTTGAACTACACATTTTGTGGCCCTCAAACATTATTCTTCTAAATATTTGAATATTGCATACCGAGTGTTTCATACATTGTTACACATAAGAATTCGGGGTTTGCTAAAAGACACTGTTCATCCCTTCTCTAGTGTCAAACATCAGGGAAACAAATACTATATTTAAAATTAGATTAAAATTATTAAATATATAAAAATAAATTATCTTTAAAAATTACATAACTAAAATGAGATGGATAGTTAATGATAAAATAATTTAAATAGAAAACAGTATTTAAATCTCTAAGTAAAAAATATAAAGATTAACAACAACAAAGTTTTTATTGTGTACAAGTTAAAAAAAGATAAAAATTAATTTAATGAATAAAATGAAGAAAAAGAAAAAACATCATTTCATATGTTTTATATTTTTTTACAAAAATATAATTTTCAAAATTTTCAAAATATATTATTTTTAATATATATATATATATACACATTTGTATATTTTGGAATCTCCCTTCTTTTACCCTCTTTCGTCCCCTTGCCATTACTGCCTCTGACTTTACTCACCACCTCCACCACATATGTCATCTACCTTCTTCTGAGACTCTTCCGTTCCTCCCAAACCCCGTTGATACTCCTCCACCCACCTTCACCACACCTAACCCCATCACTCGTCTACCTTTTTCACCATCTCCTATCACTCCAAACGCCACCCCCATTCATTCCCGCTACTCATCCACCTTTATTCATCATCCTACTTCGCTTCATCCCTTATCACCAAGCCCAACATCCTAATTGACTCAAACCCTATACAAGATTTACACCTTACGCACATGAGTTGCACTCTACATATAAAGACTTGTACCCTGCCCCCACAGAATTGCACCATGCCCTTTACCTTTATTTTTTTTTCTCTCATCTCTTTATTTCTCTTTCATTCTCACCGTCTCTTCTACTTTCCCAACGTCGACCACCACGACCTCACCCTCCACAGTCGTCGATCATCCCTCTCTAATCCCCTATAGTCATCCTACCCTTCTCAGCCCCAATTACACTCTCCTGACTGCTCATTTTTTATTTCTAATAAAACCAGCCTGCCTACACATGACTTGCACCGTACCTCTCACTCTTATTATCTCTTATCTCTTTACCTTTTTTTTTTTTTTTTTTCATTCTTACCATCTCCAGTGGCTAGGATTTAGGTCAATTAGGGTATTGATCTTGGTGACAAGGGATGAGGAGAGGATATTGAGTTAAAGTGAAGAAGTAGCGAAAATGGGTAGGGTCACATTTGAAGTGGCATAAGATGGTAGAAAAGGTAGATGGGAGATGGTTTAAATGTGGCAAAGGTGGGTGAAGGAGTATCAAGGAGGGTTTTAGAAGGAACGAAAAAGTCTCAGAGAGAGGGTGGGAAACGGGTGAAGTAGAAGGAATGGAAATAGATTGTGGGAGATGAGGGGAAGTGAAGGGGGGTGGGTTGCCTATATTATTGGATTGGGTGGGGTGGTGTGGGGGGGATGGTTAGGGGTGGCGGAACTACAAGTCCAATATATGTTCAAGCGCAAGTTCAATTTGTATGGGGGTGCAAGTCAAGTCTGTGTAGAGTGCAAGTTAAGTCTGTGTGGGTGCAAATCCAATCTATGTGGGATGCAAGTTGAATTTGTTGACATTTTGTAAATTCTCCCACATACTGAACTTGCACTCCATATAGACTCAACTTGCACCCCCACACAAATAGGACTTGCACTTCCGCCACCCCTAATTATCCTCACCTCACCCCACCCAATCCACCATTTTCACTCTCCCCACATCCCTCATTATTTACTTCCATTTCTTCTACTTCCCTTATTTTCCACCATCATCTAAAGACTTTTTCGCTCCTCTCAAACCCTCTTTGATACTTCTCCACACACGTTCACCACGTCTAACCCATCACTCCTTTACCCTTTCTACCATCTTCTGCCACTTCATATGCCACCTCCATCTATTTTCACTACTTCTCTACCTTTATTCACCATTCTTCTTTGCCTCACCCGTTGTCACTAAGCTCAATACCCGAATTGACTCAAACCCTAGCCACCAGAGATGGTGAGAATGAAAAAGACATGAAGAGATGAGAGATAGTAAAAGTGAAGATCAAGTCCTACATACACAGACTAGTTTTATCAAAAATAAAAACATGGAGTGATGAGGCGAGTGGAATTGGGGTTAGGAAATGTGGATGACTGTGGAGGTTTGGAGAAGGGTGGCCGACGACTGTGAATAAAATGCCACTACTCTTCCACCTTTATTCATCATCCTCCTTCGCCTCATTCCTTGTCACCAAGCCTAACATCCTAATTGATCTAAACCTTATACAAGACTTGCACCTCACACACACGAGTTGCACCCTACACACAAAGACTTGTACCCCGTCCCCACAGACTTGCATCCTGCCCCTCACCTTTATTCTCTCTCATTTCTTCTTTTCTTTTTCATTTTCACCATCTTTTCTACTTCTCAATGGCAACCATGACGGCTCCATCCTTCACAATCGTCGGCCACCCTTCTCCAAGCCTTCACAATCATCTACTTTTCCTAGCCCCAATTCCACTTTCCTCATCGGTCCATGTTTTTATGTCTCAGAGGAAGGTGGAAAATGAGAGAAGTGGATAGTGGAGGATGGGGTGAGAGTGAAGGAGGTGGGTTGCCTATAGGGTTTGGTTGAGTGGGGTAGGGGAAGGATAATTAGGGGGTGGTAGAAGTGCAAGTCCAATTTGTGTCCGAGTGCAAGTTCAATCTATATAAGGATGCAAGTCGAGTATGTGTGGGGTGCAAGTCTAGTCTGTGGGAGAATTTACAAAATGTCAACAGATTCAACTTGCACCCCACACAAATTGGACTTGAACTCAGACACATATTGGGACTTGCAACTTCCACCAGCCCTAACCATCTCCCTACCCCAGCCCACCTAACCCAACACTATAGGCAAACCCACCCCCTCCTCCTTCACTCCCCCTCATCCCCCACTATCTACTTCACCTATTTTCTACTCTTCTTTGAGACTTTATCGTTCCTCTCAAACCCTCCCCGATAGTCCTCCACCCACCTTCGCCACGTCTAAACCATATCTCATCTACCTTTTCTACCCTTTACTGCCACTTCATGATTTTTTTTTTTGAAATAAATTACAAGTACATTTCCTTAAGATTTGTTTAAAATACAAATTACCCTCTATAATTTTAAAAATTACATCTTATCCCTTTAAGTTTCTAATTGCATAACAAATAACATCTTTTATTAATGAATTATGAAGTCAACTAATAATTTTTAATGATGTTAAAAATATATTTTAATTAAAAATTCAAGTAATTTTATTACTATATATGAGAGCAATCAGAAAATTTATTTTTTTCTATTAATTCTATTAAATAAAAAATTCTAACAATGAAATATTTATAATTTTTAAAACTATAAGAAACAATCCGTATTTTAAATAAATTTAAAAAAATATATTTATAATTTATCTTTTTTTTTTTTTTTTTTTTTAACATGTGACAATTCTCTCTAATCATGATCGTAGGAGTTCCGACTTGCTAGAGGAGGCAAGCATGAGGGGCTGAGAAATTCGCAAGCACTCTTTTAAGGTGAGCATAACTTGACCTCAACCCCACTGAGGATACATAATATCGATAAACCGAGTTCAAAGAATACGGACATTCACGATAATGTAGAACTGAGCAACTCTTTTCCACCATGTACTAAAACCTCTTAAAACTTTGGATATATGTATTTTGAGGAATAGAAAACTTCATTCATAATAAAGCAAAAAACAACTAGTCCAAGCAAACCCTCAGACAGACTTGGTTGGATTAGTAAATAAATCAACTGATATGCAACAATTTACATTATTAGAGTAAATTTACGAAATAATATTTTAAGCGTCTGAAGCATTTTCCTTTTCCCACCCAATTGAATAAGGAAAACAAATAGAAATAAACTGTATGAATCATTTTAAGGCCTTGTTTGTCATAACCTAAAAAAGTTAAGAAATCAAAAAGTCACTATCCTATTTAAGTCACATCATCTTATTTAAGTCACATCACATCTCTACCACATCACTTCAAACCCAACCCATACCCAACTCATATTTTATAACAATTCAAAAAAGTGCACTTATTTAGAACATCCCAAACAACACCAAAGTTTCTAATTCTCACTCAGCCAAAAAAAAAAAAACAAAAAACAAAACAAAACCCAACCCAAAAAAAACTGACCTAAATCCATCCATCCATCCATCATCATCATCATATGAAACTTGATAATTTAACTCTTCTCTCTCTCTCTCTCTCACACACACACACACACACACACAGAGCATGCTGATGAAGGCTTGTTGACTCAAAAATTGATCAGTTGCAATATTCCTCCCATTTTCTGTGATCCTACAAGATCTACCAACAGTTTGGCCTAATGTCACTAATTTTGCTGATAAAAGTTCCTCAAGGCAATATAAACAACTCTCTGCATACTTGATCTTCAACAAAACTGAGATCAACTCCGGGACAACAAGAGGCAGTAAGAAAAGAACTAAAAGAACAAAAGAAGCAACTTTAATTGTTAATACAGAAGACAACTTCGCAAACTTTATTTATTTATTTATTGTTAATACAGACAACTTAGCAAGCTGTGGATGCCTACTCTCTCCCCGTCCTGTGTTATGTTCCTTCCATCTCTTTGTGCCAATAAGCCCTGTGTTATGTTCCTTCCATCTCTTTGTGCCAATAAGCCAAATATCGCGACGAAAAAAAAAAACAAACAAACAAACAAGTACTTACAATAGTTCATTATATGGACCCGACAGATGCTGAAAGGCATGTCTGTGCAGTCCAATGTTCATGCTGCAAGGAGTTTCTGGATGTCCTTCTGTAATCAGATTAAAAAAAAAAAAAAAAAAAAAAAAAAAACCCAATAGCAAAATAAATAAACACTTCTTTAAATGGTGTAAAGAAAAAGAATGAAACAAGGAGATTGGCATTCAAAATCCTCCTCTTTTTCAACAACTTATCTAAAGAGTGATGCGGGGGTGCTTCAGAGTAGAGCTTTGAGATTGATAATCTAAATTTTTTGAATTTTCTTAGTCTTCAAAGTCTTAGTTCCCCCAACTTATGGCTTTCAGTTGAATTGTTCAAGTATTTGATTTTCTTTCTTGCTAGATGATGTAATTCATTTTGTTGTATAATGAAGGTTCAAGTACTTAGATCCTTAAACAATTACCTTAGTGATGTGATTTGATCCCTTAAGGTATTCACTAAAGTTTCAACCAAGTACAATTTAACTTGTACAATTCTCAAGTTGTTCAACTTCAAATATTAATCATGCATTTATCTCATACTTCAAAAATTACTTTGATCACTAATCATGCGTTCATCTCATACATTCAATATTCTCCTTTCACACTCCTTGTAAAAGGAATCATATGCACAACAGAGATTAATTTTTTCATTTCAAATCTCAATACCCATGATTTTTTTTTTTTTTTTGATAAATAAAGCAAATTTTATTAAAAAAGCATCAAGACGATGCAAAGAATACAAGAAAATAGCAGCCCAAAAGCTAACTGATCAACTCCTCCAAAAAATGCATAAATGTGAAAACATCAGGATCTAAGCACCACTAACCCAACTATACAGCACCATAAGAAGCCTACTGTCTAGCCAAAGAATAGAATGACTTAAATTTTGAAAAATATGTTGATTGCGCTCCAGCCAAACTAACCATAACAAACAATAGACAACAAGTAACCAAACCTTCCGACGCCTCTTACCTACCCTCACCCCACCCCAGCTGAACAACACGCCCTACACAAACCCCGGCTGCACCCAAACCACACCAAAAAGAGCAACAATCGAACACCAAAGCTGATACACCACCGGGCAATAAACCAACAAATGATCCATCGTTTCCGCATCCCTACAACACATACAACACCAATTTACAAGCACATAGCGTTGCCGAATTAAATTATCAATAGTAAGGATACGTCCCAAAGCAGCCGTCCAAACAAAGAACGCCACCTTGGATGGAGATCCCGTCACCCAAATAGTCTTCCAAGGAAGCATGACTGTGTCACCCCCCACAAGTACCCCATAAAATGATGACACTGTAAATACACCCTTAGACTTCTGAGCCTCCCATACCAAAGAATCCACTCCCTCCCCCCCATGCCGCAGTCCATACAAGAAGCCCAACAGGTCCACTAGTTGGTCCAACTCACAGTCCTGCACCTCACGATGAAGATGAACGTTCCACACAACTGAATTTCCTTGCCTCACCATAACCGAAGCAACCAACTTCTCCCCAACCGCCGCAATAGCATAAATCAAAGGAAACATACCTGCCAAGGGCATCTCACCACACCACCAATCCTGCCAAAACTGAACCTGATCCCCCACCCCCACTTTAAACCGAACCTTACCCCAAAAATCCCTTCTCCCTAACCAAATCCCCTTCCATAAACCATGACCATGAGGTTGGAGCACCTTCTTTGAACACCAACCCCCTCGCTCCTCTCTATATTTAGCCACCACCACCCTCCTCCATAACCGCTCCCTTTCCTCCGCGAAACGACATAATCACTTCCCTAATAGAGCCCAATTGAACACCCCCAATCTCCTCACCTCCAAACCTCCCTGCTCCTTAGAAGTACACACCCTCTCCCAATCCACCAAATGGTAATGGAAAACCTCCCCACCTCCATCCCACAAAAAATCCTGTTGAAGCTTCTCCAGTTGCCTTGCCGCCGCCACCACAGGCATGACATGCAAAGACATAAAATACATAGGGATACTAGACAGAACACTCTTGATCAAAGTAATTCGCCCCCCTTTGGACAAACACTGCGGCTTCCATCCCCCCAGCCAACGTTGCACTCTATCCACCACCACATCCCACACTCTAGTCTCCTTAAAGGTAGCCCCCAAAGGAAGACCCAAATAAGTCATTAGTAGCGTAGCCACCTTACAACCCAAAACAGCCGCCAATACCGATAGACGTGCCACCTCTCCTACTGGGATAAGTTCCAATTTAGCCAAGTTTACCCAGAGATCGGACACCGCCTCAAAGCATAACAGCACACACCACAAATGACCAATCTAAGTAGCATCCGCATCACAAAAAATCAGTGAGAAACTGCCAAAGAAACAAGCCCCATCCCCACCTCGAAACTCGACAACAAACCACCATGAACTGCCTTGAACAAAAACCGACTCAGCGCCTCCATAACCAGAATGAACAATAAAGGAGACATACGATCGCCCTGCCGTAAACCTCTCCAAGTGGGAAAAAAAAACCCACTGGCATCCCATTAACCAACACAGACATTCGAACAGTCAAAAAGCAAAAATGAATCCAATTCTCCATCGCTCCCCAAAACCCATCCTCTCCAACACATAATAAAAACGTCCAATTGACGTTGCAATATGCCTTCTCAATATCTAGTTTGCAGGTTATCCCCTCCTTACTCTGCCGCAACCACAAATCCACATTAGCCACAAGAACAGTATCCAAAATCTTACGACCGCCCACAAATGCATTCTGTGACACTGATCCCCCCCCCCCCCCAAAGCACACCCCGAAGCCTATTGGCCAAAACTTTGGCCAATAATACCCAAAAAACTAATAGGCCGAAAGTCGCGAATATCCTCCGCCCCACCCTTCTTAGGAATCAGAGCTATGAAAGTTGAATTCAAGCTCCTCTCAAACTGCCCTATTTGATAAAACTACTCAAAAGCTGCCATCACCTCCTCCTTCACCACCCCCCTAACAATGCTAAAAAAACCCAATAGAAAAACCATCTAGCCCCAGCGCCTTATCCCCCGCCATACTCCTCAGTGCACCCAAGACTTCCTCCTCAAAAAACGGTCTCTCTAGCGACAATACCTCCGTCTCAAAGATAGAATCAAAAACAACACCATCCAACCTTGGCCACCGCACATCTCCCTCATCACAAAAAAGATGCTGATAGAAGCCCACTATACCATCCTAATCTCCTCTTCGGTCAAAAGCATCACCTCATTCACCCATATGCTCCCAACCTAATTCACCCGCCTATGAGCATTTGCTATATGATGAAACAATTTTGTGCTACGATTCCCATCTTTCAACCACAAACATCTAGACTTCTGACGAAAACTTATCTCCACCATCCAAGCGATCTTAGCATATTCTGTATAAGCTGCATCCCTACAAGCCACATCCTCCTCACATAGACCCCCCACAACTTCCTGCTCATCCAACCCCCGCATCACTAAAACAATGTTTGCCTTCTGCGCCTTCAGACAACCAAAAACCTCTACATTCCATTTCTTCAGATCAAATTTAAGAAGCTTCAATTTTCGAGCTAATCTACAACTTGGCGTCCCTACCACACAATAACTTCCCCACCATTCACCCACTCTCTCAACGAAAACCTCCACTTGTAGCCACACGTTCTCAAACCGAAAAGGCGAAAGACCACACCAAATTCCCCCGCTATCTAACAACACTGGCCAATGATTGGAGATCAGACGCAGCAACCTCAACTGAATCATATGAGAAAAGTGCTCCTCCCATTCCCCAAAAACAAGGAATCTATCAATTCGAGAACTTGCCCAGCAGCCAGACCAGGTACAGCCTCCCCCCTGTAGAGGCAAATCAACATACACTAACTCATCAATGAAAGAGGCAAAATCCGACATAGATCTGACTGCCTGACCCCCCCGCCCGATTTAACCCCCGGGCTCCTCACAACATTGAAGTCACCTCCAACACACCAAGGCACCCCCCATCGAAATGCAACATCCTGTGACTCCCCCCAAAAGGCCCTCCTTTCCGATCCCCGAATTGGACCATAGACCCCTGTGAACACCCATCAAAAATCATCCTTAATGCACCGAAACAAACACGACACAGAGAAACCCCCCTTATCTCTTCCCCCTCCTTCACCACCACTCCACTGTCCCAACAAATAAGAACACCACCAGCTACCCATAAAGCCGATTGAAAGACCACTCCACGTGCCTCCCACCCTACAGCTCCCGAACAACCTCTACCTCAACAGCCTCCATTTTAGTCTCCTAAAGACACACCACGTCCACCTTAGCATTCTTCAATAAGGACTTGATCACCATCCTTTAACCTTTGTCATTTAAGTCTCGCATATTCCAAGACAAAATTTTCAGGCGCATGGCAACATAAGTGGACCACCACGCTCTTTCCTTAGTCATCGCTCTCTTCCCTTCATATTATGGTCGTAATTCACTAAACAATATAGTCTTTGAAGCTCCTGAACCCCTTTATCTTTTTGGCCCGCAACCTTCACTACTTCTCTATCTGTACCACCCCTTCAACATGATGTTTCAATTAAGGAAAATAACTTCAAAGCCTCCACCTCATGTCCTGCAAAAGAAACTCCCAAAAATTTACTAACCTCAGTAATACGAGCCAATACCTAGTCAGAAACCTCATCTGAAGACAGTGGTTGATATGCATGAAACTCTCCTTCTATGTCAATGTCAAACTCTGGGTCTAGGTGTGGCAAACCATGATCCCCATCATCGGTTGCCAAGGGTCGGACCACTATGGCCATATCATCACCTGAATGCACCCATCTCTCATTCACCGTCATCAACTCCCCATCTCCTACTGACTGATCCATCACTGCCCCAAATTGCCCCTCCCACATCTGTCCGTCTGTTGAGAATTGTGTTGATTCGACCTCTGACGCCGGCTAACCCAGAGTTGGGCTCCCTGTTGGCAAGCTGGGCTCCTCCAGCGATGTTCGCGGCACCATCCCACCAGATGACCGACCCCGAACACTGTTGGTTTGCCGCTGTGAACCAACACCATGACGCAAAGATCCGAATACCCGATCTATAAATGGATTAGAACCTACCTTTGTTTCCAGCTGTGAGCTGGGTACTCATATTCCTTTGATGCCAGGGCCTGAAATACTTGGACCCATATTACCCACCCCCCTCTCACTACCAAACCCCTCCTCCATTAACTTGATTTGGCCCATTCCCCTACTGCGGTCCACCCTATTTTGATTTGGGCCCATATATGTCTCACCGAAGGCCCAGTCTCCTTGCCTAAAAGGCTTTGGCCTACCCCGATACCCAAACCCTAATTCATCTCCCTAAGATCTACAATCAAACCCACCATATCCTCCATTCCCAAAATTTCACCTATCATTACGCCTTCGCAGTCGACTTTTCTTCCCCGGCCAAAATCTATCTCGATTCTCCACCGCCAACGAGACCGCGTTGACCGTTGGCCCAACTTCCAGCCACAAAGGTTTCTCATACTGCCAAGCCTCTCATCAAAGCGATATCTTGGTCGGAATGATGCCATGACCCCGAACTTGCAATCGGACCACTCTGAGCTCCACCGAGAGCTCATCGACCTGCACAAAACCACCACACCATTCGCCGATAGCCCTATAGGTTTCCAACCCTTGAAGATGAATAGGTAGACCTACCACCTTTACTCACACAGTCGCCTCCGCCATAGGCGACTTCCCCTTGTCACAGAGGATTGACGATGACCACCACCATAGACTTAAGGCCACACCTGTTGACAACCCACCGACGTCGTAAAATATTCTCAGCTTCCTGTCGTGAAGGGAACACGAAGAGAGTCTTGACCCCCAACTAGCCGGATCTCCACCTTCCCTGATGATCCACACCATCGACCAACCCATTCTATCATTACAGAAAACCCAACACCCTTATCCCCCACCAAAGCCCTATTCAGCAAGCCAAACCACCTCTCCTCTGCCACAGCCTGGATCGGTTTACCCATGTTGTCCACACTAGACAGAGCCGTCCTCATCACCACCGGTGCCCCCATCATAGCGCCAGCCTTCACAACCTAGCTTTCTCTTCTGATGAATCCCTCAATAACCAACACCACACCCTCCCAGCCATCCCCAAACTCTAACATAGGCATAAAAATTTCATGTCGTCTACCTTCAATCATGACCACAATAAAACGACATCCCACCATCCTCCTCGTCGCAAACCCAAATAGCCACACTCCGATGTCTGCCGTCCAAACGACCCAAGAAAGATTGAGTCCACAGATTGCCCGAAGCCAACCGCAGTTTGTTGACAACCCAACTCACCTCGAAGCCGACCAAAATCACTTCCCGCCATAGGCCGGAGCCACACTCCACAATACCCAACCGCTGGTGCCCCCTCTGATCCGCCGCTTCCTCTTGGAACTCGAAGGAGCGACCACCAAGGAAGAGGATCCGGCGCCATGGGCCAGTCTCCTTTCTCACCGGAAACATCCCAAGTGAGTCTAATGCATCTTGCCAGAAATCGCCAACTCCATATTTTTAGGATTGTTTTTTATTAGCAGTTTCCACCTCACTCTACACTTCTGAATGCACTCATTGAAGGGGACCACCAGTAAGCAAATGTTAAAAAATATCTACAACTCAATATCCATGATCATGTTTGTGATATAAACAAAATTCAAATTCAACCATCCATATAGATAATTAGAATAAATACCTTATATGAAAAATCCAATTAGTGATGTTTCTTTCGAGTTCACTTGAATCCAAAAGAGTTCCAATGTCGGGTCTCTAAAAGTATCCATTCAAGGCAAATTTTGAACATGAAGGTACTTTCATACTTCACAAGTTTTCTAGTGAGTGTAGGGAAAAGAGAGTTTCAATTAGAGTGATAGCTCTTATGAGAACGAACTCATGCATAGAACTAGGTAATCTTGTTCAATAAGGATTAATCTATCTTACCCTACAAGAAAAAGACTTTATCACAATTATTCCCTTAATTGCTTTAAGACTCTAAAATGACTATAAATTAGCTCTTAATTCCTTCATACTACACAATGCACCTATTGTGTTTGAACTTTTAGGTTTACACCTATCTAGGTAGTAGAGTTATTTAAAACTCTTTCAAATTAAACCATGTAATTATTCCAATGGGCTCTACAACATATAATGAATATATGGAGGGAACACTCTAGTCGATAGTTAAAATATAATTGAATCATTCCATCATGAATATTACAAAGTCCCTATTAAGCTAATAGGATATGAAAAACTGTCAAACCCCTAACTCAATCATATGTGTTCTATCTAACTGAAATAACTCATGTTAGTGAAACTCCTTTCAAATTATCACCTGACCCTGGCCAAGGTCTTCCCTGACTCATATCCTGGAAGATCACATAGAACATTCTCTCTCTTTACTTGAGAGTGAGAGGAAGGCTCTCAGTCAAGTTTGGAGGTGGAGTTGTGTATGGAGGAGACCTTTTATAAGAGAGTTGGACCATGGGGGCTAGCTCACCTTTGAGGGCCATGCCACGAGTTGTAGTGGGTAGGTTTGGTACATCTTACGAGTAGTAACATGACTTGGTGAAACTTTGGCCTTCGTATAGAGGCCTCTCCTTCTTGTCTAGAATTGATCAAAATAAAGCCACCCGAGGGGGGTAAGCTAAGAACCTTTACGATCTCTTAGCTCTAACAGCCAATCCACAAGCCCGCAGTAATGCCGCATGAGATTCAAGGGTCACTTAAGCGACCCATGACTAAAGCACTGACCCCAGGCTCCCCAGGCCCAGCTCCAGACCTAGGCTGCATGAAGCATCAGCGTGCTATTCCAATCATGGTTCATAACAGAAAGGAGAGGCACCAAGGTAGGCAAAGTGTGCAAGCCATTGAGGCGAGGTGTGAGCAGTGCCTAGGCGAGGCACCTAGGTGGAGAAGAAACATGGAGGATGCCTAAAAAGTGAAGTACTGAAGGAAAATTCAAGCCCTGAGGTTGTGGGGTCAATCTGCTAGGTGATGATGAGGCTGGCCTAGGGGACTGCCCAAAACCAGCTAACCATCAGCACCTGAATAGGAAAATGGTTGCTGGCATCAAATAGTGACTGTTCAATGGAAAATGATTGCTAGCATTGGAGGAAATTGTGGGGTCATTAGTGATTTCACATATCTGTCAGTCCAGTCCAAAGTTATCAGGTTGAGGTTTGAAAGATTCCATAGATTCTCAGGAAGAAGACAGATTCCAGTTTGGTAAATCGATTATCAGTTATTGACAGTAAAATATTTTACCATTAAAACATTTTCCTGATTTCATATCCAACCAAATGGCAGAAAAAGTTGAAGAAGTTTTCAATGAAATATTTCACATCAAAGTTTTCAATGAAATAATATGTCAAATATATATATATATATATCAGCTCTACTCAATTTTTTCATCCCATCTATTATATATATACAATTGGAAAACGTTGTTATGCCTTTTTTCTCATAATTTTGAATTTATAAAATAAAAAAAAACACACACACACACATTCCAATGCTATTGGCTCTTCAATTAATGTGATAACATTTTCAAATTGTCTTAAATCATGGTCTTCAGTCTTCACTATATTTATAAAGAAAGAAAAGCAAATCTTAATAATTAGTATCCAAAATAGTCATTAAAAAAACACACAAATAATATTACCTTAGATTATTTTGAAAAGTGGAATAAGAACCTCCCAAGTACGACCCTTCTAATAAGCTTTTACTTTAACTTCACTTCCTACATCTTCCGAACTTTTATCACTATTGAATTACCACGAACCACTAAAACCATATTATTTTAAAGATTTAAGTTTCCTCAAAAATCTTAAGTACAGTTATTGAAGCTGCACTATGACCTCCTACCACATGCCAAACATGTCCATACATCCAAGCAGTATCTCATAGAGTTCACAAATCCTAACAATGGATAGAGACACATACCTCTATTTGTAAAGGAGATGTCGTTGGCTGGTATCTTTCAACAACCTTACCATTTTTGTCCACTAGAAACTTCTCGAAGTTCCACTTAACCAGATCACCTAAAAATCCTCCAGCGGTTGACTTCAGAAACTGGTAAACTGGAGCCGTATTTGGTCCATTTACATCAACCTGATATGCATAATTGTGTAGTTCTTGAGCTATTCACCAAATGCAATAGTGTTAAATCAAGAGAAACACAACCTTACAAACCTTATCAAAAATCGGAAATTCTGCTTTAAACCTCGTACAAGCAAACTGCTTAATCTCTGGGTTAGATCCAGGTTCCTGCCCCCCAAACTGATTGCAAGGGAAAGCTAGAATTTCAAATCCTGCAACAAGATTACAAAAGGCGATGAGTTTTGTCTAAGTCAAGATACTTTCTATTTTACCTCATTCTCTGGTATGATTAAACCATAGCAACAGAAGTCAACGGAATGGAGAACTTTGCATAAAGAACAATAATATGATTTTATTCATCCCCCATGTGCAGTGGACCCAATAACCTTTTCATATCATCACATTTACCTTTAGGGAAATGCTACGGTGTGCACCCCTAAAAGGTTGCATATGGTATGCACTTCATAACACCACCACACAATTTTGTAACATAAACCATAAAATGACATAACTTTTTCTTATGACAAAAAGTTTAACTTTTTGCTCACCACACATGTATAACTTTCACTTTAGGATGTACAACATAAATTCACCATTCATAACTTACCACAAATTGGTATAACACACCACAAATATTCGTAACTTTCAACCCAAAAAATTGTAACTTTCTTACGATGTACTCCTTTTTAGGGGTTCACATCATAGATTTCCCATTACCTTAATCCTATCAATAGCATGCTATAACATAAGTTATCTCACACATCATGGACATTCGGTTTTAATATGGACAATTCAAGTTAGATAGTTCAATCATTAATAGGAGTAGGCTCAGCCTGCACAATATATCAGAAGACATTCTTCATTTAGTTGTTGGAAACAAAGGAAAACAAAAGGAAAGTTCAAAATCGCATATTTTGTTAGTTTAGACTTAGACACTTAAGCAACTCCAACCATACTCTTCATTTTTCACTAGCTAAAATATAAAAAAGATATTCTTTATTTTGCCTAATTCCTTTTTTATCTATGTACTCCAATCCAACGCTACTCTTTATTTACGTATCTATACACAAACTGTTTAAACAGCTTCCCAAGGCTCTTCAAATATAGCTAGCCTTGAAATTTTTTGTTAAAATAGCTATTATAATGGCTAACTCATTGAAGTAACTAAAATATGATGATGCTAGCTATAATAGCTTACAGGCCTTGTTTAAAGAGTTCTTTGGAGATGCTTTGAGAATATGAAAAATCCAGCTCACTATGATGCCCATTCAATCAAATACTCAACCACACAACTAAAATTGAGTCCATTTCTCATTTTTCAGTAAATAGGTAGACATCTAGTTCTTCTTCCCTTTTCCATTGTTACACATGTAGAAGCTGATGTAGTTTGCTCACTTACATAGAACTCGTTGGATTCAAAACAAATAAATAAACAAAATAAAAAATCAAGGGTGAGCCATAAAAGACCCCAAGTAGGCAAGTATCATTTCCCATCTAATATGCAGGTGATTCTGATAAGTTGTAAAATGGTGGTATAGCAAGGAACCAAATTGGTGAGAGCATGTCTTGTTTAGAATGGGGTCAACTAATTGGCTGACATCCCACATCATCCCTACTGGACAAGGAGAAACCAAATCATTATTGGTCAATGGGCAGTTAGATCTCCAGATTGGTTACTACTTGAGATATTTCTCAATAATTTACAATTGCCTACGGTTGTGAAGAACATAGACAAAGCATAAGGGTAGACAACAATTACTAGCAAAATAACAACAATAATTCAGCCATGGCAACGGTCAGTTTTACAAGGGAGTTTGCATGAATTATTTTTGGGGAAATCACTCAACATTGGGACCAAAAAAAAAAAAAATTACACAAACATGGAGGGGTACAACTCTAAGTTGCAACCCCACAAAGTTTGAGTTGCACCCCACCACAAGATGAGTTGCACCCACCACCCACCATATTTGTGTAAATATATATATATATATATTTTTTTTTTCCGTCACACTGTGAAGCAATTCCCCCATTATTTTTCCTTCTTATGTAAGCTTGAGAAAACAAATTATGATCAAGACTTACTTTGTCTCAATAGGAAACATATTGAGGAAGAGGTAATGTGTTCTCTTTTATGCTACGAGTCATAATGATAGTATTATAGGGAAGCTAAATGATTAAAAAAGATGATAAAAATGAATTACAAAAAGTTGGCACTGGTACAGGGATTTTTAAGAAGTTTAAGCTTGTTTTCCATAATTTAACTTTGTAGAGCACCACACAGGGAAAAACATGTTCTTCTTTGAACCTAAGCATCTCTTGAAGGTTCACATCAATAATTAGTCATAAAATACCATCATCAAAGCAGGAAAACCTAAAGTATTCATAAATGTTAGTAAAACTGCATCTCAATGTCTACATGTGCACAAAAAGGTCCTATTTGGTGCAACTTATTAGAGTCGGTTAAAAAAAAATTCAAATTTTGAGAATTTGTGTCAAGAGTGTTTGGTACAACTTTTGCTTGTAGCTTATGAGGCAAAAATCGATTTAATAAGCTTTGAAAAAAACAAAGAAGATTGATTATTTGGACTCTGGGAAAGGGATGCTTTTAACTTCTACTTTTCGATTATCAACTTTAAGATAATCAGCATATTAGAGTTCCATTTGAAAAGTTTACCAATTAAATTCAGCCTGTATAAGGCTTTGATTGAGTTCTATTTCAGCTTACATTCATATAAATATGAATCTGTTGAAGCACATACCCTTGGAAAGTGAGAGAAATTAAAGGTAAAGAAAATTCTTAGCACACCATCAAAATATTTTCAAAGCCCTGAGTTTGTGCAACTGTTATTACTGGAAAAATGGCAAAAGATTCATAGTACCAAGCTCTGTCCACAAAATATAGCTCACCTTGAGTTTTGTACTTCTCATAGATGTGGGAGAGTTCAGAGTAATTTGATGATGTCAAACCACTGAATCCAAGGCCAAATTATTCAGTTAGATCACAAGTGTCTCAAAACTTGAAGGGACATTTATAAATAATCTCAGCTTAGTCATTGACAAGAAACACAGATCAGAATAATGATAAGAGTAAAGAATACCATTTTGAAGCAACATTGACAATCAGTAGCACCTTCCCCTTAAATTTGTTTAGAGAAACACCATTCCCATCAATATCCTGCACTCAAAACCACCATCCATCAGCACAAACAACTTTACATGGCACAAGTTTAGTCCCAAGATTGATCACCTGAACCAATTAAGGAGAGAAAGAAAAAAAAATTAAAAAAGGAAAAAATGAAATGAGGCTCATGAATGTCCAACTTCATATCAAACATACCAATTTTAAACAAGACAAATCACTTAATAAGAATTGGACGCCCTTCATATGTAGAATTGATAATCATTTCGATTCCAGAAAAACATCTCAGCTAAGGGAACTTCAGGCTATACAATGATGTGTACTACTCCGTGTCAGTTATTGATTGGTTTAAAAATCAAGACCCAACTACTTGCCACATCATTAGAGATGAATTTAGGAGTCATATTTTAGGGATCTCTAGTATTTCTCGTAACCCATACTATCCATGCTTAATACCAACAATTAAAATGAGCATACATATTCACATCACAAACACGTGCTCTCTCAGCCGTGCGCAGTACAGTAAGGCCGCTGTGTTTGATCGGTAAGATTAATAGTGAGAGGGTTAACAATCCATGGGATTTGTGTGCCTTGCCCTGCATTATTAGTTTTAGGATTAAAAAATCTGCCAATTTTGTTGGCTAGAATATCTCTCGGAATCTAATTTGGATAGCAAAAATTGCGGACTTTTGCACTTTTCCACAACATTACAGAAGAATGGTCCAAACGGGACCACAAAGACAACAATATTTCATATAAGCAATCCAAAACATACCCAGTACAAATAAAACAGAAAAACACAGATCAGATATGAAATTGTTAACCAATATCCATCAAATTTGAGTAATTCAAACAATACCCAAAAAAGAAACATGGCACAAATACATATACCTTTACAGTAAAATCATAAATTGTCTTCTCTGTGGCCGCTCTAGCATAAACGGTAGCTGAAGACCGAGGTTTCAAGACAAACCCAGAAAATTTTGGAGATTTTACAGAGAACCCATGTTGGAAAAAAGCTGATTTAGAGGACCCAAAAGAGGATTTATGAGATGAAGCCATAGAAGAACAGACCCAAGAAGCGTTTGGGTTGGGTTTAGGTTTGGTTTGAGTGAAACCAAGAAAAGGTGCAGAGAAAATTGAAGAGGAAGCCATCTTTGTGTTTCCTTTGGAAGTTGCAGAGGATGATGTGAACTTCACAAACTCTTGGAGGCTTTTGTGAGAAGACCAACACGGGAAGTGTGTGAAGTGTGTGAACATTCCTATGGTGGGCTTTTGGGAGTGGGAGGTATAGATCCACGTGGAACAAACACTAGAAAGAATTTATTTATTAATCAAATTAGGAATCGTTTGGGAATAGGCTAACTTTTTAATTAAAATATGATATAAAAAAATTAATATATTTAGCATAATTTTTTAATTTTTTATAAAAAAGATGTGTAAAAATTCACAATAATACTTCGTAATTTGAAAAAGTTAGTTTGAAAGTGACTCAAATACCCAAAACAACGTAGTTTTGGGTATTCTTTTCTTTTTTTTTCTTGCTTTTGAATACAGACAGAGGGAGTAGAAGAGGCGAGAGAAGAGAAGAGGCAAGATGGCGATGATGACAGAGAAGGAAGATCGATGGGGGTGGAGGCCTCCATTCTCATTGATTTGTTCATTTCCCTTTCTCTACACTCAAATCCTTTCTCTGCACTCAACTTCCAGAGCTCCCTTTTTAAATTTGTTTTGCCCAAACTTCTTAAAATAAACAAAACCCAAAAATAGTTTTTAAAAATCTTGCTTTCATTTTTTTTTTTTAATTTTCTTGTTTTCTCTTGCTTCTGTTTCTCAGATTCTACAATTTTTTTTTTTTTTTTTTTTTTGTGGTGATTATTGGTTGTTGTTGATGATGATGTGTGTTGTTGTTGTTGATGATCTCTAGTGGATCTGGATCTGAAGATAAAGGAAAAAGAAAAGAAAAAAAAAATTGTTGATGATGTTGATGAAGATGCTGTTGTTGATGATGATGATGTGTTGATGAAGATGTTGTTGATGATGATGCCTAGCTCCCTCTTCTCTCTTTCTTGTCTCTTCTTCTTTTTCTTCATCTTTAGAAAAAGGGGAAAGAAAGAAGAAAAAAAAAAAAAAAAAAATCCAAAACGACGTTGTTTTGGACTTGGGCCATTCGAGCCTTCTTATTTTCAAGCTACCAATCGGAACTGAAAAAATAAAAAGAAAAGAGAATTTTTGACTTTTTGATATATGTTGTTGCTTTTTTGATTTTTTTTAGTGACTTTTTGACTTTTAAGCTAAAAAGTGATGTTGTCAAACGAGACCTTAGACCTTGGGATTGTTTAGTCTATAAAAAGGTAAAATTAGTTAAAATAATTAATAAAATAAAATTTCATATTTAATTTATAATTATTTTATTTTTTCTCTCACAATCATCAAATTAATTATAAAAAATAAAAACCAACTAACTTTTCAAACGTAACTATTTTAGCCAAGTTAAAATAATCAAAAAGCCAAATAACTAACTAAGATAACTAACTTCCCAAACAAGACCTTTAAGTCCCTAGATTTGGATAAAATGTCATTTAGAACTTGTTTGGCTTGACTACCGTAACACACTTTTTTATTTTATTTTTCTTTTTTTTGGCTCATATTTTCATAAAAAGTCAAAAAAATATACTTATTTAAATCATCTCAAATAACTTCTAAGCTCTCAAGTTTCATTTCATCTCAATCAAGTACTCTACCCTTTTATTTGTCTCAATTAACTACTCTCACTTTCTATTTGTTTCAATCAAGTCCTTGTTATTTTATTTTTTTGGATTCAAATGAGCAGAGTACAAGACAGAAAAAAAGAAACAAACAAAAGCACAACAAGGGCCAAATAGATTAGGCCCTTTCACAAGAAATCTCAATAATGTCAGCAACTAGGAGACCTGTAATCTCATTTGGTGGATCATTTAAAACTACTAGGTTTTCAACATGATTGATTATCATGCTAGCAAGACCATCTGTACATTTGTTGTTTTCCCTGAGAATGTGAATAATAGAGCAATTGCATCTCTTCATAAGGAACTTGATATCTTCTAACATAGCTTTGTATGGGAATTGGCTAGGTGTGTTGCCATTGATGTACAACACCACTTGCTCCGAATCTGTCTCGATAGAGATGTCCTTCCAATTTTTCTCCAAAATGATGATAAGGCCTCTATACAAGGCTATTTTGAAAAGATGGTTAAAAGCCATCTTCCAGCTTATAACTTATTTTGAGTTACATCATCTCTTATATTTTTTATATATTTTTTTTCAAAAAAAACTAAAAAGTCAACTTTTAATCATCTTCCCAAAATAACCCACAATCCCCAAAGCTCAGCTTTCTCACTTGTGGTTAACCATAGTTTCCCATGATAGACTAAAATCTAGGATCTTTTTTCATCTCTGAAAAGACCACCATATCGCACAGGGTCAAAATCGCCTTTAGAACATCTATCTGTGTTGAGTTTGATTTTACCTGCACAAGGAAAGCACCAATTAAGTCCTAGTTGTCATGCTTAAGAAAAAAGCATGCTAAATGGATGTTGATGTCACAATGGTCCATAGTATTAATGTCAAACTATCTAAATGAGAGCCAAAAACTGCCTTTCTTATTAATCAAAAAGTCTTGTTATGTTAAAAAAATAATAAGGACTATTTTGAAAAATGGTTAAAAGTTGATTTTTTAATTTTTTAATTTTTTTAATATGTAAAAAAATAAAAAGGTGATGTGATCAAAAAAAATCAAAAAGCTAATAAATTGACTTTTAAAATACTTTACAAAATAGCCCTAAATGATTTTTCAACTCTTTTGCATGGGAAATGTAATAGTAAAAGGGGTATTTATGGGGACATATTTTTTGGGTTGTCCACGTGGCTGAGGTTTCTAGTTGAGGTGCCATGTATATGGACCAAGTCGCCGAGATATGATGTGAATACATCTGAATCCGAGATACTCGGATAAAGGGAAAGAGTCCTAAATGACATCAAGTTACCTATTTGGATAGAGATGGGACTCTTGAGGAAGTTCATCTTAAAGTTGTGATAGATGTTATCCTTGTAAAGGATAGAGTCCCATATAGTACGACTTCTAGGGAAAGTTGGACACTGATCATTATAAAAGTGAGGCACTCTCGTGAGTCTAAGGTATACTTTTATTCTGAGACGTTTTAATTGAGGCATTGAGTACTTGTGTGAGATCTTTGAAAGATTGTTTGACTGACTTGATCGTCAGAGTGCCCTTGGGTGGACGAGCCACCGTGGTATTCTCATCTTCTTGTTGGTAGATTGTTGGCTTAATCTATTTTGTCACGTGCTCTCCAACTAAGTTCTTTGTTTGGTTGTGTGGTCGAAAATCAATACCCACAATTTGGCATCGTATGTGGGAACTAAGTATAGCATAGATGGCCAACAACGGACATAAGGTGAGAATTGGGGACGACATCCACATTGAGGAGGAGAAACACATGGATTCTAATACTAGAGGATAAAACAATAATGAAGAAGTACAGGAGGTCGACCCCAAGGCGAACAATGTCACCTGAACCAATTAAGGAGAGAAAGAAAAAAAAAATTTAAAAAGGAAAAAATGAAATGAGGCTCATGAATCTCCAACTTCATATCAAATATACCAATTTTAAACAAGAAAAATCACTCAATAAGAATTGGACGCCCTTCATATGTAGAATTGACAATCATTTCGATTCCAGAAAAACATCTCAGCGAAGGGAACTTCAGGCTATACAATGATGTGTACTACTCCATGTCAGTTATTGATTGGTTTAAAAATCAAGACCCAACTACTTGCCACATCATTAGAGATGAATTTCGGAGTCATATTTTAGGGATCTCTAGTATTTCTCGTAACCCATACTATCCATGCTTAATACCAACAATTAAAATGAGCATACATATTCACATCACAAACACGTGCTCTCTCAGCCGTGCGCAGTACAGTAAGGCCGCTGTGTTTGATCGGTAAGATTAATAGTGAGAGGGTTAACCATCCATGGGATTTGTGTGCCTTGCCCTGCATTATTAGTTTTAGGATTAAAAAATCTGCCAATTTTGTTGGCTAGAATACCTCTCGGAATCTAATTTGGATAGCAAAAATTGCGGATTTTTCCACTTTTCCACAACATTACAGAAGAATGGTCCAAACGGGACCACAAAGACAACAATATTTCATATAAGCAATCCAAAACATACCCAGTACAAGTAAAACAGAAAAACACAAATTAGCGATGAAATTGTTAACCAATATCCATTAAATTTGAGTAATTCAAACAATACCCAAAAAAGAAACATGGCACAAATACATATACCTTTACAGTAGAATCATAAATTGTCTTCTCTGTGGCCGCTCTAGCATAAACGGTAGCTGAAGACCGAGGTTTCAAGACAAACCCAGAAAAAATTGGAGATTTTAGAGAGAACCCATGTTGGAAAAAAGCTGATTTAGAGGACCCAAGAGAGGATTTATGAGATGAAGCCATAGAAGAACAGACCCAAGAAGCGATTGGGTTGGGTTTAGGTTTGGTTTGAGTGAAACCAAGAAAAGGTGCAGAGAAAATTGAAGAGGAAGCCATCTTTGTGTTTCCTTTGGAAGTTGCAGAGGATGATGTGTACTTCACAAACTCTTGGAGGCTTTTGTGAGAAGACCAACACAGGAAGTGTGTGAAGTGTGTGAACATTCCTGTGGTGGGCTTTTGGGAGTGGGAGGTATAGATCCACGTGGAATGAACACTCTTTAAGAATTTATTTACAATTGTGGGTACAACAATGATTCATCCCCCCTTTTTAGGATCTCCTTTGACCCCCTCTCTCTTCTCATTGGTTACCTTTTCTTTTTCTTTTTCTTTTTTTTCATGCTCCTCCAATCACCTCTTACCACGTGGCAAAGGGGGTAAAGGGGGTGACCCCCAAAGGGGGTCCCAACCTTTATTCTTGTGGGTAACCCACCAACCCCACATCCACACGCGGGGTTAAAGAGAAGAGGACCCAAAAAAAAAAAAAAAAATTAATGGATCAATCAGCATTTATTGGAGGGCCATGGCTTCTGTCCGGTCCGGGATCGGACTGGACCGTATTGTTGGGCTCGTGGGAGTCCATCACGAGTCCCGTTTTGATAATCTGAACCGTTTAATGTGTAGAACTCATCGAGTACTATATGCCTGTAAAAAATCACGTTGATCGAATATCGATAGCTATGTGAATGAAACAGTTTTTTATCAACCGTTAATTTTTTCACCGTCTATTTTTTTTTATACAAAACTGATTTGATCACATAACTATCGATATCTAATTAACGTGATTTTTTACAGACATATAGTACTCGACGAGTTCTACACATTGAACGGTTCAGATTTTCAAAACGGGACCCGTGGTGGCCCCCCAGGCCTAACAGCATGGTCCAGTCCGATCCCGAACTGGACAGAAGCCGAACCCTTATTGGAGATGGTGGAGGGTCATTCTAGCGGGGTCTCACTCATTTATTTATTAGTCAAATTAGGCATCGTTTTGGGAATAGATTTTTTTTATGATTTTTTAACTAAAATATGATATAAAAAATTAGTATATTTAAAATAATTTTTAAGTTTTTTATGACAAGATGTGTCAAAAATAAAGAAAAAAGAAAAATTTTGACTTTTTAGTATAAATTATTGATTTTTTGATTTTTTTTAATGACTTTTTGACTTTTAAGTTAAAAAGTGACGTCAAATGAGACTGGGTAAGGTGTTGTTTGGAATATTCTAAATAAGTGTATTTTTTGACTTTTTATGAAATATGGGTTGGGTTTGAAGTGATGTGGTAGAGAGGTGATGTGACTTAAATAAGATGATGTGTTAAATAAGATAGTGACTTTTTGACTTTTCTAGAGTATGTCAAACTAAGCCTACTTAAAAGGTAAAATAAGTTAAAATAATCAATAAAATAAAATGTCATATTTAATTTATAATTATTTTATTTTTCTCTCACAACCATCAAATTAATTATAAAAAATTAAAAATAAAAACCAACCAACTTTTCAAACGTAACTATTTTAGCCAAGTTAAAATAATCAAAAAGCCAAATAACTAACTAAGATAGCTAATTTCCCAAACAAGGCCTTTAACAGTTAAAAAAAAAAAAAAAAAAAAAAAAAAAAAAAAAGGCCTTCAAGTCCCTAGACTTTGGATAAAATGTCATTTAGAACTTGTTTGGCATGACTACCAAAACGCATTTTTTTATTTTTTATCTTTTTTGAATCAAATTACCTCTTTTTTTTCTCATATTTTCATAAAAAGTCAAAAAAATATATTTATTTAGATCATCCCAAACAACTCCTAAGCTCTCAAGTTTGATTTCATCTCAATCAAGTGCTCTACCCTTTTATTTGTCTCAATTAACTACTCTCACTTTTTATTTGTTTCAATCAAGTCCTTGTTTTGTTTTATTTTTTTGGATTCAAATGAGCAGAGTACAAGACAGAAAAAAGAAACAAACAAAAGCACAACAAGGGCCAAATAGATTAGGCCCTTTCACAAGAAATCTCAATAATGTTAGCAACTAGGAGACTTGAAATCTCATTTTGTGGATCATTTAAAACTACTAGGTTTTCAACATGATTGACTCTCATCCTAGCAAGGCCATCTGTACATTTGTTGTTTTCCCTGAGAATGTGAATAACAGAGCAATTGCATCTCTTCATAAGCAACTTGATATCTTCTAACATAGCTTTGTATGGGAATCGGCTAGGTGTGCTGCCATTGATGTACAATACCATTTGCTCTGAATCTGTCTCCATAGAGATGTCCTTCCAATTTTTCTCCAAAACGATGGTAAGTCCTCTATACAAGGCTATTTTGGAAAGATGATTAAAAATCATCTTCCAGCTTTTAACTCATTTTTTGTTACATCACCTCTTACATTTTTTACACGTTTTTTTTTAAAAAAATTAAAAAATTAACTTTTAATCATCTTCCTAAAACAACCCACACTTCCCAAAGCTCAGCTTCCTCCCCATAGTTTCCCATGATAACCTAGAATCTAGGATCTTTTTTCATCTTTGAAAAGACCACCATATCCCACAGGGTCAGAATTGCCTTTAAAATATCAACCTGTGTTGAGTTTGATTTTACCTGCACAAGGAGAGCACCAATTAAGTACTTGTTGTCATGCTTAAGAAAAAAGCATGTTAAATGGATGTTGATGTCACAATGGTCCATAGTATTAATGTCAAACTATCTAAATGAGAGCTAAAAACTGCCTTTCTTATTAATCAAAAAGTCTTGTTATGTTAAAAAAATAACAAGGGCTATTTTGAAAAATAGGTTAAAAGTTAATTTTTTGATTTTTTTTTTTTTTGTTAAATATGTAAAAAAGTAAAAAAATGATGTGATCAAAAAAAAATCAAAAAACTAATAAATTGACTTTTAACATACTTTGCAAAATAGCCCTAAATGATTTTTAACTCTTTTGCATGGGAAATGTAATAGTAAAAGGGGTATTTATGGGAACATATTTTTTGGGTCGTCCAGGTGGCCGAGATTGCTAGCCGAGGTGCCACATGAATGGACCAAGTCGCCAAGATATGATGTGAACATATCTGAATTCGAGATATTCGGATAAAAGACAAGAGTCCTAGATGACATCAAGTTACTTATTTGGATAGAGATTTGACTCTTGAGGAAGTTCATCTTAATCTGAATAGTGTGAATTGTGATAGATGTTATCTTTGTAAAGGATAGAGTTCCGTACAGTACAACTTCTAGGGAAGTTGGACATTGATTATTATAAAAGTGAGGTACCCTCGTGGGTCGAAGGTATGCTTTTATTTTGAGACGTTTTAATTGAGATATTGAGTACTTGTGTGAGATCTTTGAAAGATTGTTTGACTAACTTGATCATCGGAGTGCCCCCCAGTGGACGAGCCACCATGGTATTCTCATCTTCTTGTTGGTAGGTGGTTGGCTTAATCTATTCTGCCACGTGCTCTCCAGCTAAGTTCTTTGTTTGGTTGTGTGGTCGGAAATCAATGCCCACAATTTGGCACTATCTGTGGGAACTTAGTATAGAATAGATGGCCAACAACGAACATAAGGTGAGAATTGGGGACGACATCCACAGTGAGGAGGAGAAACACATGGATTCTAATACTAGAGGAGGGAACAATAATGAAGAAGTACAGGAGGTCAGCCCCAAGGCAAACAATGTCACTTGGGGCAAAAATAGGAACAAGAAGGGTAGTCGAGATAAGTACTACCACGAAGGCAATCTCTAGATATGGAAGGATAGATGCCTGAAAAAGGATGAGGAACTGAAGGATATGGCGAACAAATTGACAAACTTGCAACAAAGTGGTCAACTTTATAATGTAGAACAACGTGATACAACCAACATTTCCCTTGCAAGACACACCGACACCAGCAGCCAAGGCCAATGTCCAAAATAGAGGACAAAAGGCAATACCAACTGTCCCACAGCATGCTAAGAGACAAGGAAATTTACACTAGCAATCACGAGATGCCGGGCAGACAAAGTTAGTGTGAGGAGAATCCTAAAGATCACCATGAAACAAGGACACCTACATTAGGGGATCTCAACAGATCCAAGGGCAAGGCCTCTATTTTGATGATGCAAAGGATGTGGAGAAGTCTAAGAGAACGCACCTGTGACAACCCTCACCACTAATTAGTGCTAATCTATGATTAAGCATGTTAATTGACTGATTGACTGAAATTCTGAACTGATTGATTGATGTATTAGTTTAATTTCGTGTCTATCTGTTTGACTGCTAAATTATCTGTTCATGTTTTGTGTTTTAAACTGCAAATTGAAGGCCTTATCGGCGGCCGAATCTGAAACTGATTAGTGTTTTATACTAGTTAAGATTTATGTGATTTTATGGTATATTCAATTGAAATTTGATTTGGTACGATTAAATTAGGTTAAATAATGTTAAATTTCATTAGTTTGGTTATTCACTAAATTGCCACTTAATGGGTTATGCTAGACCACTCCTTCTCTCACCCTTTACATTGTTTTAGCACCTCTCCCTCATTCATTCTTGAGACCAAAAAAGTGAGAGAAAGCTAGAGAGTGAGTGAATTAGAGGAAAAACTTGATTTCAACAATTTAGCTTGGGAACTAGAAGAAATTGAAGGTTGATTGCATAATTGAGCTTCCATATCTTGAATTCAAGGCATAAGGTAGAGGAACCATCTTCTTGAACTTGTATTTAAGTTAGTCCTCGCATGGTTCATGGTATATTGAAGAGTAGAGTCAAGAATTGGCTTAATATGTTGAATTGAGTAGGAATGCATGCATGCATGTATACATTGTTGAGTTTTGAGGTTGATTTCATTGAAATTCTTGCATGCATGTCCATACTATTGTTATAGTCCATGAATTCATCATGATTTTGAAGGAATTGGCTCTTAGGAGCAAGTGTTTGAAGCTTGAAGTTGATTGAATACATGCATGTTACATTTAAAGTATATTCTTGAAGTTTATTTGAAAATGGTGTTTAATTGACTCACCTTTGGGCCTTGATTTTACAAATTGAGCTTTGAATCATGTTATACTATGAGTTTACAAGTGTTTTCCTGAAAATTAGCCCAAAAGGATCGAGTTTGATGCATTAAAAGTTGATTTTGAGCTTGAAGGTTCAATCTGAAATTTCCAGAATTTGGACTCACGCTCGAGGGGGGAAAGTGGCGCTCGAGCGTAGAATACGGGTAACCAGCACTTTGCATTGCTTTACAATCCGCTCGAGCGGGGAAATGCACGCTCGAGCGGGGACCTGAGTCACACGCTCGAGCAGGGATCGAGCGCCCGTCAAGCGTGAATTTCATGCATCTAGTACTTTTACCATGTTTTGCAGTCCACTCGAGCAGGGAAAGTCACGCTCGAGCGGGGATCCTTTGTTTGCATGTCCGCTCGAGCATAGAAAGCCACGCTCGAACGTGACCCCTGTTTTCTGAAAATTTTGTAAAGTGTTTAAAAGTGCATCTTTGCATCCTCATTCCATCCTAGGCATTCTTAGGCCTAGTTTAAGACATTTTAATGAGGATATTGATGTAGAACCACACCGAAGCAAATTAGGGATTAAGTTATTATTTTCCCAACTGTGTAGCTTAGTGTGTGTTCGTTCTGTAACTGTGTAGGGTTGACATCCGAGGACGCTCTAGCTGCTTATAGCCCAGTGCTCTGTGAGTAACAATGTCGGAAAGATATGTTCAATTGAGATTACTTTCTGAACGAATGACTGAACTGCTTTATGAAATAACACTGTTTACTGAATGAATGCTTGTCCTATTTGCGAACTGTATTCGTGGCATCCATAGCAATTGACTGTTACTGTACTGTACTGCTGCTGTCACAGAGATCTCTGTCGGTTCCCATGTTGGAACCACTACTGTTTACTGATATGATGGCCATCGACTGACTGTTTGGTCTATTAAGACCTACTGTACTGGTTGCTATTGGATGTACCACTTATGACTGCTATGATCGAATAGTTGATATACTGTTTAAATGACTGTTTCTAATATTGAAAGGACATTCATTCTTAATCTCTTTACGCATGTGTTATTCACTGGGCTTTAGCTCACTGCTTATATATATATGAAGGTGTCTAGGCACCGGACCGGAGCTAGGAGCGTCGGGTTAGCTCTTGTTTTGTCAAGCCAACCGTTGTGCCTCACTGCGAGGTTCCAAGTGCTGCCAAGCCAAGGCTGCTTTGGGGTGTTTTAGATTTCCCCCCCTCTCTTTTTGCCTCTGTTTTGTAATGAATGCTAAGACTGTACTGTACTGTTTTGGTAGGGATTTGGTCCCTAACCTAAATGTCTGTATACGACGTATGTTTTACTGAACTGTTTATGGATGTATATATGTTATGAAAAGTCTTTTTGCATACAGACTGTCACAGCTCATTGGACATCTTTTAATTACTGTTTTGGCTTCCGCCAGCCCCTGTACTCTGTAATACTGGTTTACTGATAAGAAGGCCTTGGGTAATCACAGATTACTAGCCGGTTACAGTGCTAAACCCATAGAGGCGGGTTCGGATCGTGACAGCACCTTAACACAAGAAGCAACGCGCCAAAAAGGCTAAAGTCAAAGGACAGTCGAGCTCCCGGACGAACGAAGAAGGACCTGAGAGATTACCTCTAAAAGAAGAGACATGATACCGAGATCACATCCAATACCCCAGCCAAAGACGCCATCCTCGGTGGAGTTGGATGCGTTCGAAGCACTGAAAAGGTTTAGCATGACTAGGTTTTAGATCTATGATGGTAAGTCTGACCCAGACTTTCATGTCGGATTATACTTAAATTCAATGGCTTTGTGGAGTGGGAATAAGCAGCTATTGTACAAGGTGTTTTCTATCATCATTTGGGGAAATGGCATCAGATTGGTTCCACAAACTACCGAAAGGATATATGAGGAGTTGGGAAAGCTTGGCTGAGATATTTATGGCCAGGTTTGTTATAAACAAATTGCAGCCACTAAGGGAAGACTCCCTACTGGCGTTAAAGATCAACGATGGCGAAGGTCTTGGGGCCTATGCCAAGAAGTACTATAAGGTTTACGACCAAATTCTAGCTTGTAACTAAGAACTCACAGTCGTATCTTTTAAGAACAGCTTGGATGATGATTGCCCACTCTGGCAATCACTTGCAAAGACTTTTCCGAAGAATATGGAAAAACTAATGGCACAGATTGAAAAATACGCCAGGACTGAGAAAGTCTTAAGGCGATGTTCCCGTGGTGAACAAGGTGATGTTTCAATGTGAAACAAGATGATTAACTTAGACTTTTCGTGATGGTAGAGTTGAACTAAGTACAAGGCAGCAATTAACTTAGACTTGCCGTGATGGTAGAGATGTTTCAATGTGAAACAAGGTGAAACTAGCCATGTTTTGGTCAGTTTGTGTGAAACGCCGAGGTAGAAAGTACTCTTGGTACTCTGAGGTCAAGCCTCAAGTGTTTAGTTTGGGCGAGCCAAACGCGATGACTTCGGTCATGGACGTCTAAGTTAAACTTAGGCAAGAACTAGGCAATGCATCCTTAATGTGAACATAAGTGATACTTAGGTTCACATTAGGGGAAGAAATCATGAATAAGTATAACACTTGTAAAAAAAAATTAGAAAAAGGTTACAAGTTGAAGTTATCTGAGATGATTGATAGAGATGCTATCCGAGATATGTTACTGGAGATGACTGATCACTAAGCTAAATCCGAGATGATCAGTCCGAGGTAATTTACCAGTGCTATACCCAAGGTATTTTGATCCGAGGTAAGCAACCAGATTGTCTGACTTTGAAGGATAAGAGAAAGTCTAAGTATGGAAACATACAAGACAAAGAAGATGGCAAAGCATACACAAAGTAGTTATGAAAGGCAAACATTTAACATTTAGAAGAAAGACAAGAAAAGACATCGGCCAAATCCCAAATGGAAGAGCATGGCCTAGGTGAAGCAAATTTAAGATGGAAAAGCATGGCCTAGGTGAAGCAAAACCAAATGAAAGAGTATGGCCTAGGTGGAGTAGATCCCAAATGAAAGAGCATGGCCTAGGTCAAACAGATCCAAGATGGAAAATCATGGCCCAGGCGAAGCAGATCCAAGATGGAAGAGCATGGCCTAGATGAAGTAGATCCCAGATAGAAGAGCTCAATCTAACTGAGCAGATCCTAGATCCCAAAAGACAAGATCTCGGCCTAGATGAGTAGATCCGAGAAGACAAGAGCTCAGCCTAAGTGAGTAGATCCTAGATCCAAAAAAACAAGATCTCGGCCTAGATAAGTAGGTCCAAGAAGACAAGAGTTTAACTTAAGTGTATAGATTCAAGAGGAGAAGGCCTCAGCCTAGGTTGGCAGATCCAATATGAAAGGAGTTCGACCTAGGTGAACAATTTTGAAAAGATCAGAACTTACAAGAGGCGAACAGAGTTGAGATAAAACAAAACTTAACCGAGATTAGAAGATCTTGATAGTGAAAGATTGTCAAGGCCTTGGAATATGGCTTATAAAAATTTGGAGCTCAGCTCTAATGATGTCAATAACCTCAGCCAAGGTTAAGAATAAATCGAAAGGAATGACCATCGAAATGAAATCAAAAGAATGACCTCTGAGCGAGTTATCTTAGGCTTGCCAAGAAGGTAGAGTTGAAACTAAAGGATGTTCCAATGAGGAACTGTGCGTTTAACTTAGGTTTGTCAGGAAGGCAGAACTGAACTAAGCTAAAGTGATGTTTCAATGAGAAACAAGACAAAACTGGCCATGATCTGGTTAATTCGTACAAAAAGCCGAGGTAGGTAGTACTCTCGGTGCACTAAGGTTAAGCCTTAAGTATTATGTTTAAACGAGCTAAAAACGATGACTCTGGTCATGGATGTCTAAGTCAGACTTAGACAAGATTTAGATTATGTATTCCTAATGTAAACCTAAGTTGTATTTACATTTACATTAGGGGACAGAGAGCAGAGATAAGTTAATGAAAACTGAGATAATGATTTGAAAATGATACTTGGCGAAATTTTTAAACAAATTTGGTGAGATGAAGGCATCCGAGATAACATTTATATCCGAGATGACATGATTCGAGATGATGGTTTTATTCAAGACATTGACCTGCTTCTTATATTGATCTCGGACAAAGTCTTGGCCTTCTTGATAGGCCTTGGCGTCTGCTCCTTGCTGGTTAGTGCCTTTGCTAGTTTCTTCTCAACTTCGACAGTCTTAGCAATGGCCTCGGCTTTCCATGCCTCAGCTTTGGTAGTAGTAACTTGGTCCTTTTGCTTCATGTGCTTCTCTTCCGAGATATTGAGTTGCTGAAGACATGAGCATGTTGGATTGACTATAAGGAGATGGAGTGGATCGTACAGTTATGACATCAGGGATGTCAGCAAGAAGATTTTCTACGACAAGAGTTTGACGAAACATGTCGTTATTGGTTACTTCGATAGTTACTCGCAGATAGGGCAATTGGAGGATTGTCAAGGTCTAAGGCTGGGAGCTTAGGACCTCGGTGCTTTCTGTTCTTGGTTCTAGTTGTAAGATTGTCGCTATGTCAGTGTTTGCATTGCAATTGAGATGGTAGGTTGATACATGGAGCAGCTGATGAAGTGTTTGGCTGCTATTCTGGTTCAGCTAGTAGAGTTTGAACCTTGGGTATAACAACCCCGACCCATAATTAACTATTAAGCCATGATTAAGTATGTTTAATAAGTAATTAAGATGAAATCATGTGTTAATTACACGTGCATTGCATTATTTGTGTTTATATCTATCTATCGTAGAAATATATATTTCTGTTTCTATTTAGTTTTGCGAATTGAAGGCCTTATCGGCATCCGATTATGAAATTGATTTGGAATATGTGTTATTTGGAATTTTTAGAATTTTGTGGTAGGTTTAATTAAAATTCAAATCGGAACCAAATAATTAGAGTAAATAGTGTCAATTAATTAATCATTCATTAGAGCCACTAATGAAGCCTATATAAGGCTCATATAACCTCTAGAATACATTTTTGCACTTTCATATCATCATCCTTGAGAGCAAAAACGTGAGAGTGAGAGAGAGTGAATCCTAAAGAGAGAGTTTGAGCTCGAGGGAAGAATTGTGGAGAATTGAAGGTTTGGACTTAGAGATTCTAGCAATTGCACCTCTAGAACACAATTTAGTAGTTGTTTGGCATGTGCTAAAATAGCACATGTTATTTTCGCACATCATCTTATTTGAGTCACAATCATCTTATTTGGGTCACATCACTTTTTATTTGAGTCACATCACCTCTTTATAACATTACTTCAAACCCAACCCATATTTCGCATTTTTTCATAAAAAGTCAAAAAGTATACTAATTTAGCACTTCCCAAACAACCCCTTAGTATCTAAGGTAAGAAATCAAACCGTTAGTTGTGTAATTAAGTTAGTTCAAGTAAGAATTCAAGTGAAAGAAGTGGATTGGTATGCGATTTAAGCTAGAATTGAAGAATTATACCTCAAACCATGCATGCATATTCATATCACCACAATTTGTGTTGATTTCAAAGAATTTTCACATACATGTGTTTCTCTTGCCCTTGTTTTAAGAATTCAACATGCTTTTGTGTTCAACACCTCATTTGAACAAGTGTTGAAAGCTTTGAATTCGAGTTTTGAACTTAAGAGTGCAATTTGGAAATTCCATAATTCTGCTCTCCGCTCGAGCGACAGAACCTGCGCTCGAGCAACCACTCTTTCTTTGGCACTCCCACTCGAGCGACCAAAAGTTGGCTCGAGCATAAAATGCTTGCTCTCAGAAGTTCATATGTTTTGCAGACTGCTCGAGTGACCATAGATGCGCTCGAGCAAAGACATCAGTCTTACGCTCGAGCGACCGTCGAGGGAAAAAATCAAGCAACCAGTACTTTTGCTGAGTTTGTAGACCGCTCGAATGACGGAATCTACGCTCGAGCGACCAGTCACATTTTTAAACACTCGTTTGAGCAAAGATAGTTGCGCTCGAGCGAGGACCCTATTTTTAGCAAATTTGCCTAAGTGTTGGACAGCATGTTTTGGTATCCTCATTGCATCCTAGGCATTCCTAGGCCATGGTTAAGACATAATACTGAGGTTAAAGACCTAGAAACTCATTAAAAATAAAATGAAACAAGTTAACTTTTATCCAGATGTGTGTTTCAAGTATGTATCTGTTTTATTTGTGTAGGTCACGCGCCGTAAGCCCTCTGATTTGTCTGCCTTATTTGTCTGCTTTTGAAGCCATCGGTGAGTAATAACTTAGTAAAACTATGTTCGACTTTATTATTTTTCTGCATGATAAAATAATATATGTTTTCTGAAATGCTATGTTCTGTACAATAAGGACTGGTTTGGCAACTCCCATATAATCCAAAAAGTCAAAAAGCTACACAAAAAGCAAAAAAGACATTACTATTCACAAATAAAAAATATTAAAAAAATATTTTATATATGTTTTTTCAATACAAATCAGAGAGTGGAGGTGACAGCCGTCCTTGTGATTGAGACCAGGCCATTATACACTTTTTTGGGGCAAAAGAAAAATTCCATAGGTAAAGTTACAAAGTTTGATGGTAATATTGGGCTCTTGGGGGCCCACTAAGGTTTCCGTTTTGATAATCTGAACCGTTAAATATGTAGAAATCGTCGAGTAATATATGCCTGTAAAAAATCACATTGATCGGATATTGTTAACTATATGATCAAATCAATTTTGTATAAACAAAACGGATGGTGTGATAGTTAACTATTAAAAAAACTAATCCGATCATACAGCTATCGATATCCGATCAACGTGATTTTTTACAGGCATATAATACTCGACGAGTTATACATATTGACGGTTCAGATTATCAAAATGGAACCCTTAGTGGCCCCTACGGACCGACCATTATTGCCTAAATACTTTATCCCGAAGGAGGCAATTATTTTCTGTGCAGACATGCTGGGGCAGCCGCAGGGCAACCATACGACCAATCAAATTTCTTCCACTATACACTTTATTTATACAATATTTTATTACACATTTTTTCGTAAAAAGACAAAAACTTAACCTAAACATTCATCTTTTTTTTCCTTAACTTTTTAGTTCAAAAAGACAAAAAGATCACTTATTTAGGACACCCCAAACAATTTCTAAATGATTGTCCAATTTCTGATAATGTATTTGTGGCGTCCTTAGCATCATGTGATATTTGTTAGCTATTACCCAGTATCGGAGGTTCCATTATGGAACTTAATATGTCTGCAATTTGTTGCCCGTACCAGAGGCTCCAGCATAGAGCTCAGCATATCTGTTATCTGTTACTTGGATCTGGAGGTTCCTTTATGGAACCGGTTATACATAACCACCATCTATTTTGTATCTGTCTGTATCTGATCTGTATCTGTTATGTTAACGCTAATGGATGTACCACGTATGATTAAGCATGAAATTTTTGTACATGAGTTAAACAAGAATATGAATATGAATCTGTTTCTGATATGAACTTTAATTTTTGAATCCGATATGGGTCATCATTCAATTAAAACCCTTTACTCTGTTATTATTCACTAGGCTTCCGCTCACTTTATTATTTATGTATGTAGGTGATCAAGCGCGTGACCAGGCTCAGAGTTGATGACCTGGAGATTTGGTTTTGTCAGCCAGCCGTTGTGCCTCCCGAGGAGATTTCTGTGACAACCCTCGCCACTGATTACTGCTAAACTGTGGCTGAACATGATAAGTAACTGATTAGACTGAAATTTTGAACTGATTGTGTGTGTATGTTATTTTAGTGCGTTTCTATCTGTTTGCCATTGATTTATCTGTTCATGTTTTAAGTTTCGAACTGTAAATTGAAGGCCTTATCGGTGGCCGAATCAGAAATTGATTGGTATTTCATGCTAATTAGAATTTATGTAATTTTATGGTAGGTTCAATTTAAATTTGATTTGGAACGATTAAATTAGATTGAATAATGTTAAATCACATTAGTTAAAGTTTATTACAATTTTGCCATTGAGTGGCCATTTGCTATACACTTGTTTGGGACTTAATTAGTACATTCCATACATCATTTCATCATCCTTCTTGAGACCAAAACCGTGGGCAAGAGAGGGAGAGTAGAAGAGCTTTGGTTTCAACAAGAATTGCTTGGAGAATTAGAAGAATTGAAGAGTAGATTGCATAATTGAGCTTCTAGACTTGAAATTGAGAACCTAAGGTAGGATATTTATCCTTTAGTTTATGAATTCAAGTTGGTTCTTGTATGGTTCATGAGTCATTAGTGATCTAAGTCAAGAATTGGTTTAAAGAGTTGATTTGAGTAGCTAAATCATGCATGTATGTAAACATTGTTGAGTTTTGAGGTTGATTTCATGGAAATCCTCACATGCATGTCTATATTCTAGCTATGGTCCATGAATTCATCATGTCTTTGAGTGAATTGACTCATTTGATCAAGTATTTGAAGCTTTGATTTCAATTGAACACTTGCATGTTACATATACATTATGCTCATGAAGTTTTGTTTGGATTTGTATTTAATTGAACTACCTTTGGGCTTTGATTTTGCAAATTGATCTTTGAAACATGTCATATTATGAGTTTTAAAGTGTTTTCCAGAAAATTGGCCCAAAAGAATCGAATTTGATGCTTTAAATGTTGAATTTGAGCTTGGAGGTTCAATCTGGAAATTCCAGATTTTGGACCCACGCTCGAGTGTAAGACTTCACACTCGAGCGTACACTCTGAGTACATGCATCCCGCTCGAGCGAGGAAAGTAACGCTCGAGCGTGAAATGCGTGTCTCCAGTACTTTTCATATGTTTACATTCCGTTCGAGCGAGGAAATGAACGCTCGAGCGAGGACTTGTGTCTCACGCTCGAGCGGAGGTCGAGCGCCTATCGAGCGTGAATTGCATGCATCCAGTACTTTTGCTTAAGTTTACAGTCCGCTCGAGCTAAGGAAGTCACGCTCGAGTGGAGATCCTTTGTCTGCATGTCCGCTCGAGCGTAGAAAGCCACGCTCGAGTGAGACCCCTGTTTTCTGAAAATTTTGAAAAGTGCTTTAAAGTGCATCCTTGCATCCTCTATCCATCATAGGCATTCCTAGGCCATGTTTAAGGCATCTTAATGAGGATATTGATGTAGAACCACACCGAGTCAAGATAGGGACTAAGTTGTTGATTCCCAAGTGTGTAACTTAGTGTGTGTTCGTTCTGGAACTGTGTAAGGTTAGCATCCAAGGACGCTCATTAGCCGGTTATAGCCCAATGCTCTGTGAGTAATAATGTTGTAAAGATATGTTCAATTATGAATATTTTCTGAATGATCAACTGTTCTGTTTACTGAAACGTTATTGGTTAATGAATGAATGACTGTCCTATTTGTAAACTGTATTCGTGGTATCCATAGCAATTTATTGTTACTGTACTGTTACTGCTACTGTCACAGAGATCTCTGTCGGTTCCCTTATTTGGAACCACTACTGTTTACTGTTATGATGGCCATCAACTAACTGTTCGGTCTGTTAAGACCTACTGTACTATTTTGTTATGGGATGTACCACAGATGATTGCTATGACTGATATGACTGGTTAATGACTGAAAGGACATTCATTCTTAACCTCTTTACACAACTGTTATTCATTGGGCTTTAGCTCACTGTTTATATTTATATGTAGGTGTTCAGGCACCGGATCGATACTAGGAGCGTCGGGTTAACTCCTTTTTTGGTCAAGCCAACCATTGTGCCTCACTGCGAGGTTCCAAGTCATCTCAAGCCAAGGTTGTTTTGGGGTGTTTTAGATTTCCCCTTTTGCCTCTGTTCTGTAATAAATGTTAAGACTTGCACTGTACTGTTATGGTAGGGATTTGGTCCCTAACCTAAATGTCTGTATATGACGTATGTATATACTGTTTTGGTTTTGAATGTGAATATGTGCAGAAAAGTCTTTTTGCATTCAAATTGACACAGCTCATTGGACATCTTTTATTTACTGTTTTGGCTTCCGCCAGCCCCTGTACTCTGTATTACTGTCTTTACTGTTAAGCAGGCCTTCGGTAATCACAGGTTATTGGCCGGTTACGGTGCTAAACCCATAGGGGCGGGTTTGGGTCGTGACAATTCCGAATGTCATGTGGCCATGTTTTGTGAACGTATAAGACTTTGTTTTCTTTTGGAATATAACCAAGTTTCTATTTGTCTGTATATTGGGCTAAGCCCCCTTTTGGCTATATCTATAATGAATGTGACATGTGACTAATTTCATTATGACGTCACGTGTATGTATATAAAGTTTTTGAACTTTCTGTCCCATGTATGTCTACACAGCTCAATGGACTACATATATTTTATATACTTGCTTCCGCAACCCCTTATTATGTGTTAATTATTTAGAGGCCTTTGGTAATCCCAGGATTACTGGTCAGTTACGACCCTAAACATATAGGAGCGGGTTTGGGTCGTGATATTGGGCACGAATGAAGTATTCATAGCAATGAGTGCTTTACAAACAACGGTAATGGTTTGTAGAGGCCAAGAGAGAGAGAGAGTTTGGAGACACAGAGAAAAACGAAATGGGAAAATGAAAAGGTTTTGTTGGAATGAAAAAAGGTGACAGATTGTAATAAATTAAGTTTCTTAGGAGACGTGTGATGGTTGATGTTAGATGACGTCTAATGGGACGTCGTGTGTCAATTACTGGACGTATTGGGAACCAATGAAGAGGTGACACGTCATGATGTTGGTATGACGGTTGAGTTTATTTTGAGACAACAAATTTCGAATCTTGATGTTCTTGAACTAGTAAGTCATGATCTTGGCTAGCAGTGCGATCTCCATCGAGATGTTGATCTTGGATGAAAGAACATGTTGGTTCTTGATTTTTGATAAGTGGACGTCCTTGTTTCATGAAGCTGATAAGTCATGATCTCAGTCAGAGAAGTATTTCTAGCATGTTGTTTAGCTGACATGTTGGAAGATCAGATAATATAGGTTTCATCACCTCAGGTTGCCGAGGCAATAGAACCTAGGGAGCAGTTGTGGGGACATATTTTTTGGGTTGTCCACGTGGCCAAGGTTATTAGTCGAGGTGTCATGTGGATGGACCAAGTCGCTGAGATATGATGTTATCCTTGGATAGAGTTGGGACTCTTGAGGAAGTTCAACTTAATCTGAATAGTGTGAGTTGTAATAGATGGTATCCTTGTAAAGGATAGAGTCCCATGAAGTACGACTTCTAGGGGAAGTTGGATACTGATCATTATAAAAATGAGGCACCATGTGGGTTTAAGGTATACTTTTATTTTGAGACGTTTTAATTGAGGCACTGAGTACTTGTATGAGATCCTTGAGAGATTGTTTGACTGACTTGATCGTCGAAGTGTCCCCGGGTGGACGAGCCACTGCAGTATTCTCATCTTCTTGTTGGTAGGTGATTGGCTTAATCTATTCTGCCGCGTGCTCTCCAACTAAGTTTCCTATTGATTGTGTGGTCGAAAATTAACACCAACAGTATTAATTATGATATTTTTAAAGGGTTATTTTTTTTTTATATGGACATAGGTGCCCTTGTTTTCATAATACAGAATTCTTTTAACTACTATTACATAGTGTGATAAAATAAAATAAAGATAAAAACTATCCTGTATTATTATTATTTTTAACTCAAAAATGTCTAAGACCCCCAGTGGGGGTCACTGGGGGTCATGTTTGGAGGCTTCCCATTGGTCAAAAAAAAAAAATTGTTTTTTTTTTTTTTTTTTTTTTTTTTTTTGTGATTTGGACGAATGACATGCTGCCACCTCACTGGGGGTCGACCCCCAGTGGGGGTCTGTAGCAAAGTCCTGTTTAACTGGTTCTAATATGATGACAAGAACCCTATCCACATTGATGAAGGTACTGTTGGAAAAATTCTAGTTGCAAAATATTTTTATTTGATTTAATTTTTAGAAATTTTATTTGAATTTATTTTTAAAAAATTATAAATTATTTTAACAAAAATAAATATAAATATATATTTTAAATTTTAAAATTTAAATATTACTTTATCTTCCAAAAAAATGAAATAATTAGTGTTTATTTTTTTATTAAAAAAAACCACCAAACTAAATTTTAACTTTTTTAGAAAAACATATTCAAAAAACTAATATAAATTAAAAATACACCTGAAGTATAAGTTAGTACCTTTGAACAATGTCGAATATACAGTTTGATAACATACACTTGAAGTATAAGTTAGTACCAATGAGAAACACGTCCCAATTGAAAATAACATAAATCATTAAAGGAAAGTGAATAGATATATAAACTAAGTGAGGAGAAGGGTGGATAGCAAAAGGGGTATTTTAGTC
Organism: Camellia granthamiana; assembly: GCA_036172215.1. Classification (NCBI taxonomy): domain Eukaryota; kingdom Viridiplantae; phylum Streptophyta; class Magnoliopsida; order Ericales; family Theaceae; genus Camellia; species Camellia granthamiana. Next base: position 90,948,077 of record CM069912.1, read on the forward strand.
CCATTATAAATATGTACAAAATTTAATTAAGATAATTTTTAGTGTTGTGTTATTTTCTATATAAATTGATATAAATATATTCATTTAATGCCTTATTAACAATAGTATGCACAATGGTTGCTCTGTTTTTGTTTTTCACTTTACCCTTTCAAATCTATATATTATATAAGAGAAAAATGATTTTTAGCGAGTAGTTTTGTGAGAGTTTCAATATCTCATATTGATTTTTTTAATTTTAAATAATTAATAAAATCTCCGTTGGTTAGCTTTCATTTAACCATATGAAAATAAAATTTTAATTAGTCTATGATTTATTTGATAATCCCACATAGACTCATATAATGTGAATCTTATACTCCCATTTAATATTATAGTGTTATGCATCATTCAATATAGTGTAAATTTTAGAAGTTTTAATTAATTAATTTTTGTGTTAGTTGGTTGGTCTTTTGACCTAGCGATTATGCTAAATAATTTTTTATTTAATTGATTCATTGGTTTAACCGTAATTTTAGTGGTTTTATCAAAATATATTGATTAGATTTGTTTGATTCGAAATAAACTAAAAATGATCTAATTGTTAACTTTTATTTTATAATTCCACATCGGAAAATAAAGAAAAAGTGAGTTGTTTCACTTATATAAAGTGAACCTTAATATTGTAGTGTTATTCATGTTTAATTCAAGATAGTTTAAATTTAAATTAAAATAATATTTAAAAGTTTTAATTAATTAATTAATTTTTGTATAAGTTGGTTGTTCATTTAACCTAACCGATTAGGTTGAACCGTTTTCGGTTTGACTGATTCGGCAGTTTAACTGCAATTTCTCATATGGATTTTTTTAATTTTAAACAATTAAAAAAATTTCCATTGGTTAACCTTCATTTAACCATATAAAATTAAAACTCTAATTAGTTATAATTTATTTTATAATCCCATATCGGGAGAAGAATGAAAAAATGAGTTGTTTCACTTATATAAAGTAAATCTTATACTTCCAATTAATATTATAGTATGTGCATAGTTCAGTTCAAGACAGTTTAAATTTTAAAACAAAAAATCTAATTAATCTATGATATGATTTATTTTATAATCTCACATCAGGAGAAGAAGGAAAAAGTGAGTTGTTTTACTAATATAAAGTGAATCTTATACTCTCATTTAATATTATAGTGTTCTGTATATTTCAGTTCAAGATAGTTTAAATTTTAAAATTAAAATAACATTTAAAAATTTTAATTAATTAATTAATTTTTGTATAAGTTGGTTGGCCTTTCGACCTAGCCGATTACGCTAAACCTTTTTCGATTTGACTAATTCGCTGTTTTAACCGCGATTTTAGCAGTTTTATGAAAATATATTGGTTAGATTTGTTTGATTCAAAATAAACTAAAGATTAACCTAATTAAAGATTAAATAATTGATATTGTTTAATTTGAAATAAAGTTCTAGCCCCGAACAATTGTTAATTTTTATTTTACACAATTCCACATCGGGAAAAGAAGAAAAAAGTGAGTTGTTTTAGTTATATAAAGTAACCATACGCTCCCATTTAATATTGTAGTGTTATGTATGTTTCAGTTGAAAACATTTTAAATTTTAAAATAAAATAAAATTTAAAAGTTTTAATTAATTAATTTTTGTATATATTGGTTGATCTTTTGACCGATTTTATCAATATATATTGTTTTATTTCTAAAAGGTATGTTTAAGTTTTTTGAGAAACTTTAACATAAAATAAACTAAAACTAAAAAATTTATAAAATGATATTTATTTTTATTTTATCATAAATATAATTTTTTTAATTTATTCTTTTTTTTTTTGCATCTTTACCAATTAAATTATGACATTTATTTCTTGTTGTGAACTTAAAATATACAATTAATGACATAAAAACTGCAATATATATATATATATATTCTAATAAAATGGTTTAAAATTTAATTCATTCTAAATTATTTTTCTATACTTTTTAAATAAATTTTATGTTATAATTTATTTTAAAAATTATTTAAAATTATTTATTTAGCCTATGCATTGCACGAGTTCATATGCTAGTTAAAAATTGATGTAATGTACATTATTCATCTTTTGAATTTTTTTAAACTAACCCTTATATCTCCATGCTGTTAACAAAATAGACACACACACAAAAAAAATGTTTATATAATGTGCACATGTCATATTTATAATAGAACTTTAAGGTATTTTCGTCACAAATATAACTTGTGCACATTATATGTACATTTTTCGTCTATTTTGTTAACAGAATAAAGAAATAAAAGTTAGATTGAAAATTTTTAGGAGATGAAGGGGGTATATTATCAATTTTTAGTTTGAGTGGATAAAATGTAATTTATTCAAAAAAAAAAAAAAAAAAAAAGATAAAAAAGAAGTGCAATTTGCCCATTTTGCTGACAGAGAGAAAGAAAAGACAAGAAAAGGATTAAAAATAAATGATAAAGTCAATTTTCCAATAGCAAAAATTCACATCAAAGCTATGTTTGGTTGATTAACAACACGTTTTGGCAGGAACAAGCATTTTTGATGTAAGGGCAATAATAACTTGATGGCTTTTACAAATGCCTATCTTTATTAAAAGGGGAGTGGCCCCATTTGGTAGAACTATGTAAAAAGTGATTATACATTATAACTTAACAGATTATGCCTTATAGCTGTGAACATAAACTGTTAACCTGTTTGGTGCACCTGTGGGATTATAAATTTAAGCAGCAGAGTAGTGTTTGGTTAATAAGCTGTAAAATAACTTTTTACTGTATAATTATCCTTTCTACCCTTATATGATATAAAAATGATTATTTTGTCATTTTTTTAGTTTTAATTTTCATTAATAAAAGTTAATATAATTAGTATTAATTAGTATCAATTAATATAAAAATTGATACATTTGCTAAAAATGAATGGAAGTATTATTGTCACAATTATTTTTCATTATAAATTAATTAGTATTAATTAATTGCTTAATTAGTATCAATTAATACTAAAATTATTAATTAGTATCAATTAATGGCTTAATAAGTCTCAATTAATACTAAAATTATTAATTAGTATAAATTAATATTAATATTTAATTTTTATTAGTATCAATTAATATTAATAATCAACCATTGTTATTAATTAGTATCAATTAATAATTGATTCATAACAAAAGTATACAATATTAATTTATTAATAATTAATACCAATTAATTTTTTAATTAATATTGATTTTTTTCTTTTTCTTTAGAAATATACAATTTTTTATTTTTTAATTAATATTAATATTTGAGTATTGACAAGGGTATTTAATTAATTTTAGCCCCCCCACACCAGCTGCACGCTTAAGTCAAAAATTTAAGCATCCCCTGATCAGTTTTTGAGATAAGTTGAGAAATAGCTTGATTTAAGCTCTAAGCTGGTTAACTTAAGTTGCACCAAACACAATATTTTAACTTAAATTAAGTTAAAAGCTAAAATAAGCAGCTTATAAATTCTACCAAGCATGCCTAGTATAAGTTTCATGTTCAAGTTCCAAAACAACAAAGAAGAACAAAAAGGAGGGCATTTTAATACTTGTATGTAAAGTGTCAGCGAGTTATTGTTTAAAGCATCTGCACAAGTCAGTACACATTCCATTTTACCTAATCAGTGTGTACACCTATGTAATCAATTTTTCATTGTCTCACAAATTTAGGAATAGAGGAAATGAATGTCGCCTTATAATGGATGGAGTTTTTGGAGCCCATTTTGATAGTTTACATTAATACCTTCAATTATTGTGAAATAAGCATCCATTTAACGTGATTTCGTTAAGTTTTTGAAGGTGGGCTAGAATGAAACAATAAAAAGTTAGAATATTTAATTGAGACGAAATTGTTATATAATGTATGAATGATTATAATAAAATATTACTTTATTATGGTCAAGACGATGAGATTTTAGATCTTATATAAAGACAAATGGAACAAAGTAAAAGATTGAACGACAATGGAGAGACTTGAGAATGAAGATGAGAATGTGGATGAACTTGCGTTAAATTATAAATATAAAAATAATCTTATGTTCATCTCCATTGACTTGGTGAAGTCGGTTTGGCTCTATATATATTCTAGCCCATGTAATGATATAATACAGTGAATTTTGGCAAGTAGCTGTTTTAGTTTAAAAGTCAAAAAGTTATTAAAAAAATAAAAAAACCTATAACTTATATCAAAAAGTCAAAGATTTCCTTTCTCTCTACTTTTTGCATATCTTTTCCTATTAAGTCAAAAAGTCACCCCAAACATACTAATTTTTTTTACCTCATATTTTAATAAAAAAGCCAAAAAATTACTAAAATATCATGTTCCCAAACGAGGCCTTAGAACACTTGTCCTCTTTTGATCCAAATTCTTTGTTATTCTCTTTTGACCCTCACTTTCTCTTTAATTATTTTAATTTTATAACAGAAATAAATTTAAAAGGCTAAAATGTATGCAAAGTTCAGGTGCTTAAAATATAATTTTCCCTATTTATTTTAGAATTTTAGAATAAATTAAAACTCGTCTCTTTTTAGATTTGAATATATCATATATATATATATAGATATTATTAAAAGTAGTGTTTTTTTTTTTTTTTCCATATCTATGTGGCATTTTATAAGGACTGACTTTTTTTGAGAGAGCCACATCAATATGTATTTTTTTAATTACATATAGAGTTTTACACAAATCCAAATCTAATTTAAATTATACTAACTTTACCTATTTTATATTTATATGAACTCTATTTGATAAATATTTCTTTTCCATATATTTTTCATCATAAATTGAGATAATCCATAAACCTAATACCAATTTTGCGTTTCACGTTTTTGTTCTTAATTCTTTTATGGGTATTAAGATTTTTTTTAAAATGCTAAATTGCCTCCTTTTTTTCTTCTTATTTTTCCATGGATTATTCTATACTCAATACTAATTCTATATTATGGTTTTGTTGTTTAAATGTTATAATGATTTTATATATGAAATTATACTTCATTTCCTACATAATTTTATATAATCACAACTCACATGAGGAAAACTTGCATAGCAATTGTGTGAGTGATTTTCTGACCACACTGCCCCTCTTAGTAATCAGTTGGTGAGCACCGGCAGAATAGATGGCTTCTAGATAACCTGTAACAGAAAGAGAAGAATCCCACGGTGGTTCGCCACCCGGGGGTACTCCGACGATCAAGTCAGTACTCAATATCTCTCAAAGATAAATCAACTATTCAACTCACAAGCTTGAGTATCAAAAAGATTACCTTAGACCCATGGGGGTGCCTCTCTTTTATAGCCAATATAATCCTAGTCCCAATAGGAGCCTGGCCCTAATGGACTTAGGATTATTGCTAACCTGGGACTCCCAGTGGGATTAGGATAAACTCTCTAAGAGTTCTATCTTTACCCAAACTGAAGTCTTCTCCCAATCTAGGACTCTTGTCCATATCTAGGTTGAGTTCCCTCATCATTCTAGGACTCTTGCCCCTCATCCGCTTATCTCGGATTCCGATATCTTCGGAGGTAACCTCGGCCTATCCGAGATGACCTCGGCATAACAACCAGGACACGTGGCACCTCGGCTGACACGTTGGCGTCACCTTGCCACGTGTTGATACTCAGAAAATATATCCCCACAACTGCCCCTAGGTTCTATTACCTCGGCATTCTGAGGTGATGGAACCTACATTGTTCGTTCATCTATACCCCTCTGTCTGTGATCAAACTCGCCGACCTCAAAGTTTCCTGGACTTTACTGTCCACTTCTGTCAAGTATCAAGCTTCATGCTTTCCAAGCTATTCGAGATCACACCTCCTAGCCGAGGTTTCTGGTTTCATTAATTCATAAACTCCAAGAGCTTTGCAACTGCTCCATTCACATTTTCAGGTGGGCTCTTGATTTCCAGTCATCTATTTGACTCCGGCGATCTTCATATCGGTGTTCATTTCTCTTGGTAGGCTCATAAATTCCTTATTTGTTATTAAGCTCAATCTTTCATAACTCTTTCGAATATGTTTACTTGCCATCTGTTGCCTTCTATTTCGATTTGTTTTACTGTTTGAATGCCTGGCACTGTTCTCGCCATATCTACTTTCTGTTGCTAGCATCATGCCTGGGTCATTACTTTCTTGTTCTTCACATACTTTACTTAGTGCCTGTGCACTTGGCTTTATTCATGAACTTTGTTGTCTTCTTGATGCTGAATTTTCTCTTCCTAGCTCTTTTCCTCAAATCCACCATTGTTCCAAGCTTTCAAGCTCTGCAACTGTCTTTGTTCCTCTCCTCCGGTGAAGCTTATGTCATTCTGTTACTTTCGCATCCGTCGTTAGACTCTGGCAATTCTCATTCCGACTTCCCTCTTTCTGGTAAGTCACTGTTCCTCCTGGTTTTATTTCTTGTTCCTTTCCAAGAAGCTCTGCTTTATTGTTAACCACCATTGCTATTTTACCCGGTGTTTCCAAATCATCTTCTTGAATACATACTGTTCATATATCTGCTGATTTCTACCACTGTTATTGGCTTGACACACCTGTGCAATCTTTTGGTCTTGATTTCCTGATAGCTTCATCACCATTCTTGATTTCGAATTACATTCTTATCTCTGTTTTCTGTGTCTTTTTCCAAATTCTTGCTTTCAATCCTTGCCTTCAAACTCTGAGGTGCCAATCGTCGAGAAGAGCTTTGATCAAACTCTGATGCTGAGCTCGAGGCCGAGAAGGCTGCTGAGAAGTTCTTTCCAACTGTCTTCTGGGGGTGAGACAGAATCTGCCACTGATGCCGAGTAGTTTGCTTCCTTCTTGAAATTGATGCCGAGATAACGGTAAAGAAGCTCCTCCAATTGACTGCCGAGGTTGAACCATCGTCGTTCGTCGAAACAGATCAGTCCGACGTTCTTGCTTTTCATCATCTCAGTTCTTTAAGGTCTTCATTTTTGTACTTGCCTTCTTTTATACATGTTTCATATTTCCCAACTTTCTCAGCTCTTAACAAGCTAGTTGTTTAATCGAAGTCGATCTTGTAAATTGCTCAAAAATTTCAACAAGTATTAATATTCCTTGCTCCTTGATTATCATTCATTCCCCCTGCACCTTCTCCCTGCCCCCTAATGTGAACATAAATTACACTTAGGATCATATTAGGGAAGTTGGCTTTGTGCCGTAGTCACAGACCCGATGTGTTCTTCTTTCGCCGATGTATTAAAACTTCTGGTATTTAATTCACCCATTTAGACCCTCTTTCTTTTGGCCTTTGCAAACTATCATCGCTGTTTTTTGAAGCATTTATTCCTTTTACAATTCTGGTCACCACTTCTGTTGTGTACTTAGTGGTTCTGTTCTAATCAAAACGGCGTTTGATTCCGGCGAATCTTTCGCCGACATTTAACTTGTGCACTCTTTAACTTGTAAATTCTTTCAGAATTTCAATAAGTGTTAAGCATCATCTCCGTTTAACTTCAGTTAAACATCATCTCCGTTTAACTTCGGTTAAACATCATCTCGGCTTAACTTCGGTTAAGCATCATCTCCGTTTAACTTCGGTTAAACATCATCTCGGCTTAACTTCGGTAAGCATCATCTCGGCTTAACTTCGGTTAGGCATCATTGCAGTTTGTACTCTTGTACCTTGTTGCTTCTTTGGACAGTATAAGTTTCTTTTTATGGCCGATGTGCCTCTTGTTTCTGTTGAATGCTTTATCTTTCTTTGAATGCTTGTACCTTTGTCTTCTCTATATGATTCTATACTTAGAATATTTTGCATATACTCTTCATATTTCTTTCTTCTTTATGCAATCTTCTCGAGATTATATACCTCGGGTAAAATAACTGTAAACTTTACTTCGGTAAGATACTGACCTGCAATCTTTTCATCAATTTCAACAGGTATGAAACATATACTATTCAATGTTAACTTTGCAAACTTTTCTCAAGTTTCAACGAGTGTTCAAACAATAATCTCAGTCTGACCTACTTGTAAATTGCTACAAATTTCAACAAGGATTAACATAAACAGTAAACTTTACTCAAGTTATAACAAGTGTTAAACAATGATCTACTTGTAAATTGCTACAAATTTCAACAAGGGTTTAAACAATATACTTAGCTTTACCTCAACCTGTAAATTGCTGCAAATTTCAACAGATGGTCATATGTCGGCTTAACTTCAATTTGTAAATTGCTACAAATTTCAACAAGTGTTAAGCAATGATCTTTGGCTCAACCACCTCATGGATTTCTATAAGTCTGTAAGCAATAGCATCGGCTTCACTCGACTTGTAAATTGCTACAAATTTCAACAAGCGAGGAGAATAGTAATTTCGGCTTAACTTCCACTTGTAAATTGCTACAAATTTCAACAAGCGAAGCTAAGGAACCATCTCGGCTTAACTTCAACTTGTAAATTGCTACAAATTTCAACAAGCGAAGCCAAGCTTTGTATCGGTTTGACCAACTTGTAAATTGCTACAAATTTCAACAAGTGGTAGACTTTGTATTCGGTCTGACCAACTTGTAAATTGCTACAAATTTCAACAAGTGGTAGACTTTGTATTCGGTCTGACCAACTTGTAAATTGCTACAAATTTCAACAAGTGGTAGACTTTGTATAACCTCGGCTTAACTTCGGTTAAGCATCTTCTCGGTTTAACTTCGGTTAAACATCTTCTCGGATTCAAGCCGGGGTTTTCAACCCGGCCAACTTCAGTCTGATCTTGTGTGTTTTCTTTTTATCCTCTGGGATCTTAGATCTGCTCGCTGTGCTCTTCTCTTCTCGGACTTAAGCGTCGAGATCTTGTCTTCTTAGATCTGCTCACTCGGTTTGAGCTCTTCTTTTCTCGGGCCTACTTATCTAGGCCGAGATCATGTCTTCTAAGATCCGGGATTTGGAGTCTGGGATCTGCTCACTTAGGCTGAGCTCTCGTCTTCTCGGGCCTACTCATCTAGGCCGAGATGATGTCTTCTCAGATCCGGGATCTGGAATCCAGGATCTGCTCACTTAGGCTGAGCTCTTCTATACTTGAATGTCATCTCCTTGGGAGCGCTCATGCCCTCTGTCTTTGCATCCCTTCTGGAAGGGTCTTCGTTCCTCCGCAGGTATCTATCCTTCCATACCTGGAGGTCATCTTTGTTGTAGTATCCGCCTCGATCTGTTGTCTTTGATGCGTCACCTTCTTGGCCGGCGTCTTTCACTCCGTGACTCTGGTCACGAGTTTCTGTGTTGCGGTCATCCCCTTTAGTGTCGAGGTCGATAGGTCTCCCACTCCTAGCAGGAGTGTTTGTCTTCAATCTAATCCTTCTGTCCGTCACTGGTCATCTATTCTTCTTTCTTTCCCACAGACGGCGCCAAATTGTGTGAGTGATTTGCTGACCACACTACCCCTCTTAGTAATCAGTTGGTGAGCACCGGCAGAATAGATGGCTTCTAGATAACCTGTAACAGAAAGAGAAGAATCCCACGGTGGTTCGCCACCCGGGGGTACTCCGACGATCAAGTCAATACTCAATATCTCTCAAAGATAAATCAACTATTCAACTCACAAGCTTGAGTATCAAAAATCATACCTTAGACCCATGGGGGTGCCTCTCTTTTATAGCCAATATAATCCTAGTCCCAATAGGAGCCTGGCCCTAATGGACTTAGGATTATTGCTAACCTGGGACTCCCAGTGGGATTAGGATAAACTCTCTAAGAGTTCTATCTTTACCCAAACTGAAGTCTTCTCCCAATCTAGGACTCTTGTCCATATCTAGGTTGAGTTCCCTCTTCATTCTAGGACACTTGCCCCTCATCCGCTTATCTCGGATTCCGATATCTTCGGAGGTAACCTCGGCCTATCCGAGATGACCTCGGCATAACAACCAGGACACGTGGCACCTCGGCTGACACGTCGGCGTCACCTTGCCACGTGTTGATACTCAGAAAATATATCCCCACAGCAATGATATTCTCGATGAGCTTCTAAAGTTTGGATTTAGTGCTTGAATTACTTTTTCAATTGTCGAACAGTAAATTCTTTTATGTTTTGACATCATATTGCATATGATTAATTATTTCACACACTGAGATGTATCTATCATTTGAATGTTTTCATTATTTTTTCTTTTTGGATTTAGTTGTTGTTATGTGATTATTTCTTAATTAGTCGTTGTTGAATTTCTTTTATACAGTTGATATTTTATTTTAATTAAGTGTGTTTATTTTACAATCTTATAATTTAATATATATATGTCATATAAAATCATTATATGATAATCCAACTACAACATATTTATATTTAATGGTGGCTTATAGGAATGGAAGGCAATATAGAAATGGTATTTTGGTGGCTTTATGCAACACAACATGTTACCAGCACATAAGGTTCTGGTGTATAAAGCTAAGAAGTTGTCATTGATTGACTGCTTAGTGATTATCTGCCCATCAACACATCAGATTCTGGTTTTCTACTGTGAAGTGAATGGAGATCAGTTGATATACTAATAAGAAATTGCAGATATACAATTGCAGACATTGATTGTTGTTTTGAATGTTTGGTTTGTTTGAACGGAGATCATGGCAGCATTTGCAATGGTTTTCTGTTGGGTGTTTTTGGTGGACTGCAACTGATGGGTGTTTTTTGGTGGAATGCAACTGATGTTGAGGACTGCAACTGGTTTTTTTTGGTGGTTTGCTGCTAGGTAGTTTTTTGCTGGACTGCAACTGATCTAGTGTGGAGCTGTGTTGGGATATTGATGCTGGTCTGGTCTGGTTGCTGCTGTAATGCTGGTTTGTTATGCTCTGGTTGCTGTTATGCTCTAGTTTGCTGGCTGAATGGGATAAATGTTGATGTTTTAGGTGGTTGATTGCGTTGTATGCTGGTCTGTGTGTTGTTATGCTGTTGGAGTTGCCTCTGCTGCTTCTATCTCGTTTTTTTTGTTTTCTTCATCTTTGTCTGTTGTTGTGGCAGCATCTTTTGCTCTCTATTTTGTTGGTTCCTCACCAACTGGCTCTTGGAACTTTGTGTTAGCTCTAAGCTCCTCTTTATTGATGTTTTCTATCATACTTTGTATGTTTTTATCAATAAAGATTTTCTTTGCCAATCCAAAAAAAAAAAAAAACATATTTATATTTAATTTTTTTAATAAATTTTATACAATTTTTTTTTTTTTTTTTTTTTTTTTACATATTTTTATTTTCCAAATGAACATAAAAGAACATTAAATAGTTAGAATTACTTTTTATATTACCTTCTAATTTAACCATTATTTTCAATATCAAAATGAGTATTTATTTCACTATTTTATAATTTAATATATATCATACAAAATTATTATATGATAATTACACTTTTATAATACAATATAACTAAAATTATCAATATGCACGAATAATTTAACTAAAATTAATATATATAAGTATTCAAGTAACAATTTTATAGAACGGTAACATCAATATTATCAAAATAAATAGTTAAAATTACACTTTAATTTTAATTTTAATTTTAATTTTAAATTAAAATTAAAAATATTCTTTTATAACACCTTGTACTATCAAATATATATATATATTTTTTTAAAAAATAACACGTGCATTACAGGGTCAACTGCTAGTATATATATATATACAACAAGTCCTATATATTTGATATAATTATATAAATCTCTTTATACTAACAAATGGAATAAACAAAGGGTAATTTTATTTGTACACCATTCAAACTTTCAGCACACACCACAAATTGTGTTAGAATATAAATTTCTAGACAAAAATTAAATGTTCCGATATAAATTTATAAACATCAAGCAATTGTTCAGATATAAACAATTGAACATAATGTATATTCAAGGCCGGCCTTGGGCATGGGCCAACTAGGCCATGTCCTAGGGCCCCTCAAAATAGACCTAAAAAAAGGGCCCCCTCCTAGTATGATTTAGTGTAATATATTAGGTATGTTTCAAGTTAAAAAAAAAATTAAAGAAGACCCAAATTAACTTAAAATAAATTGATCCATTAAAAAATTGAAAGGCTCATTCAAAAAAATTAACATTGTTATCCATTGAAAATAGACCCAAAAAAAGGGCCCCCTCCTATTATAGTTTATTGTAATATATTAGGTATGTTTTAAATCCAAAAAAAATTAAGGAAGGCCCAAACTAACTTAAAATAAATTGACCTAATAAAAAATTGAAAGACCCATTTAAAATAATTAGCATTGTTATCCATTGAAAATGATTTTGCAAAAAAACTAGATTATGCAAGCATGATTGATTTATTTGTAATAAAAATACTAAAAGAGGGAGGATCAAGCGACACTTATTAGTTGTTGTAATGTAATACTAAATATTTTTTGTGATTTTGACACAAATCTTTTGTCTTTTATATTCATTTTTTTTTTTTCATTTTTTTCATTCAATGAAAAAAAAATGTGAAGGGCCCAAAAAATTTATTAGTTGATTATCAACTTTGGGCCCCGAAAATCTCAAGGCAAGGCCTGTGTATATTTGAATAATTTATTTTTATTCAAAACTTTAAATCCAAGCATTTGATTTTTGTTCAAAAATTTATATCCGAACATCACTTGTAGTGTTGTACCAAGAGTTTATATGTTGTGCAAATAGAATTCCCCCATAAACAAAGCTAACATAATATATGAAATTTCTTTTATACCTTTATATATATCTTTGTGTTTTAATTAAAATGATGCAATTACCCTTCCATTATTACTATTTTGATTTAAACAATCCAATCTGATTGTAATCGACGACTCCGTGATTGAGGATCTCACCCGAGTGGTTTCTACTTTTAATAGGCCATGAACTAGTTTAGAATCATTCTCAACAAGTTCATAAAAAATGTTCCATTAATCCAGGCTGTAAGTGTTAGATTGGTTTTGGTTTTGTGTAAAATTGTTAGCTAGATTTTTATTAATGAGATTTTGTAGCAGTTGCTTAGGGAGAGTAGTAGTTGTTTGGAATGATTTGGTTGTGGAAAAATAAGCAAATGGAACCAAGTCAATTTTGGCGAAGGATTTTTGGACTAAAATAAACTAATATAATCAATAAGACAAAATCTTACATCCAAATCATAATCATTTCACTTTTTCTCTCACAACTATCAAATTAACTACCAAAAAAAAAAAAAAAAAAATTTAATCAACTTTCCAAATACAACTTTTTTAACCAGGCTAAAATAACCAAAAAACTAAATCCTAATTTTTTGATTTTTTTAATCTAAAATATTTATTTATTTTTGTTAAGTAAAATTAACGAAAAAATAGTATATTAGTTATTATACTTAATGTAAGTGCATGGTAAATTCTAAATATTATTTTTCATTGAATTTAATAACTAAAATACCATTTTTTGTCAGTTTTACTTAACAAAAATAGACAAACAATTTAGATTAAAAATAAATCAAAATATTAGAGATTGACAAAATTAAAAATTCATAATTTATTTAATTACAAGACTCAAGCTCTAGAGATTTTTTTTTATTTATAATTTCTCCTTCTTTTTTTTTTTTGTTTTTTCAAATATCCGTGTATGTCCAGTTGCTCCAGGCAGTGCTAGATTATGGATAATTACTCATAGGTCATGTTATAAAAATTTGCATATCATTAAGTTTCACAAGTGTTTGTGTAAACTAAAAAGGCCTATCAATTCGTTGTTGAAAGTTGGTTCTGTCACAATTGTCGCTAAAAAGATTTTTTGTAATGATTTTATGAATCTGTCACTAAAAACTGTTAATTAGTGTTTTTTATTTGGTGATTTTCTAAATCTATCACTAAAAAATCACAATTAATGACGCTTTTCTATAACAAATTTTTCAACTGTCGCTAAAAAATAAATGGCCGCTAAAAAATATAAAAAGTAGGATTTTGTAGTAAAAACTAAAACTGAATAAGACTTTTTGGTGCATAAAAAAGTCAAGCGGACTTGGGTATCTTCATCTTCCTAATAAGACTTTTGAAAATTCTACTTACACAACACATTTACCTCTCTACACCCTTTATTCGAGATATTTTTGTTTCCAATTTACTCATGTGTTAAATTACCTTTAAAGACAAAAAGATAAAGATTAAATAAATTTAATTATCTCTTTACACCCATTAAGCTTCAATCCCTACTTATTATTATTATTATTATTATTATTATTATTATTATTATTTTAAAAAAGAGAGAGAAAAAGTAACGGATGAATACATAGTGATGAAGGACAAGCAAAAAAGTGAAATAATGAATTTTTTTCTTTATTTTTTTATGTTTTCATTTCAGTTTTGAAGAGGATTGTTCAACTTTTGTTTAGTGTACCAGAACCAAACAAAATCAAATAGCTCGAAATCATACTGTCGAACAAGACGTACATATTCGATAATCTACTGCTGGACAAACAATACTTGTTCAGTAACCTATTGTCGAACAAAAAGTACATGTCCAGTAACTCACTGTTAAACATTTCCATATTCATTTTCTAACTTTTTATTTATTTATTTATTATTTATTTATATTTTTATATTTTTATATATTTTTATATTTTTATTTTTTTCTTTGAAGGATTATACTTTTGTCCATTGTAGTGTATTGTTAATGGACTATAGTCATAAATTCATTACAGACTAGATTTATTAGATTTATCTGCTTTTTGATCATCTAGTACCTCTAAAAGTAAGTAATTGGATTTATTTTCATCACCCGTGTACTAATAGATAGGAGAAAGCATATACTATCCCTATTGATCAATTTTGTACGCTTGGCAACCCTGATATAGTAACTACCAAAATTACCAACATAGATGGATTGTGATGACATTTCAGTGTATTTTTATAGATATTTGTATTGACAAATTTGAAGATATTTATATTGACAAATTTTATGAATGTTTTTATGGATGTTTGTACACTTCATATTTTTCTGGATACTTATTGTTTTAAGGAAAGTTAATCTGTAAACGTGTGGCAACAGATGGCTGGACAAATTTAATTTGTTCGGTAACATGACACCGGAATAATCCAAATTGTTTGGCAATGTATAACCACCAAACATGCCCATCATAAATTTAGAAAAAAAAAATGATATTTGAAGGAAAGTGAACCTGTAAACGTACGGTAACAGTGACTGGACAAAGATAGTTTGTTAAGTAACATAACACCAGAGTAATTCAAAAGAAATAAGTGTAATGAGCAAATTTGTAGAGATTTTGAAAAGGATTAAATTTAGGATTAGTTTTGGTATTACAAAGGGTGTAACGAGAATTTCAATTATTTCTAAAAAGTGTAATGAGAAAATAGGTGTAAAGATGTAACATTGTAGTGTAAGTAGAATTTCTCCATATACTATCCGTATTGATCAATTTTATATGCTTGTCAACCCTGATGTAATAATTACTGAAACTATCAGCATAGATAGATTGTGATGATATCTCAATATATTTTTATAGATGTTTGTATCGATAAATATAAAGATATTTGTATTGGCAAATTTGAAGATATTTGTTTTGCAAATTTTATGAATGTTTTTATGGATATTTGTACACATCATGTTTTTATGGATGCTTGCTGTTTTAAAGAAAGTGAATCTGTAAACATGCGGCAATAGATGATTGGATAAATCTAGTTTGTTCGACAATATGACATCAGAATAATCCAAATTGTTTGGCAATGTATAACCAAACAAGCCCATCATAAATTAGGGGGAAAAAAAATTATATTTCAAGAAAAGTGAATCTGTAAATGTGCGGTAACAGATGACTGGACAAATATAGTTTGTTTGGTAACATAATACCGGATTAATTCAAAAGAAATATGTGTAATGAGAAAAATCTATAGGGATTTTGAAAAGGATTTAATTTAAGGTTAATTTTTGTATTATAAAGGGTGTAATGAGAATTTCAATTATATCTTAAAGGTGTAATGAGAAAATAAATATAAAGAGGTAAAATTATGGTGTAAGTAAAATTTCCCTAGGACTTTTCAATCATTCCTCCCTTCCTCAAGGCTTGGTCTTGTGCTTTGGGCTGCTTGCAAGCTACTTCAAGGGGGTTGGGCTTTATTTGCAAGACGAGTCTATGTTGTTTGTGGGCCATTACTGGCTGATTGGGCCTAAGTAGGCTTAAATGGATGAAATGGGCCTTTTGAGATAAACTTTTTGAGCGTTTCAAAAACAATTTGTCAAATTTGATTTTATGTATTTTTCAAAAAATAAAGACAAAATATGAAATGGAAATTCTACTTAGACCACTAACTTAATTCCTTACACCATCAAAAATTATTTATTTTATTTATTTATTTTATAATTTCTATAATTCCTTTACTATCCTTATTTCTAAGAGTCCGGATCCTCGGCTGCACAATCCTATGGCCAGTCCTGCGGCACCCCCAAAACGACATCATTTTGGGGAAAATTTCAATTTAAAAAAAAAAAAAAAAAAAAAACAGAAACAGAGGGGAAGAAGAGGATCTGCTCTGTTTTCCTCCTCCTTCTCTGTAAAAAAAAAAAATATATCAAACCCACCGTAACTCTTTACACAAACCCAAATCAACTTTGTCTCCCTCTCAACCACAAAAACAACTCCACATCTCCTCTGATTCTCTTTACAAAAGCAAGATTTCTAGGTTTTGTCTAGATTATCTCATTGATTATGATTTTGGGTCTTTTCTAATCCTAAGGCTTGAATTGAAATAGCCATGAATATATTCAATTTTGTGATTCACTCATTAGAATACTGAAGAAAAATTAATCAAAAATAAAAAATTTCAGTTTAGTGATTTGTTCATTAGAATACTGGAGAAAAATTAAATAAACAATCAAATTTGAAGAGTTTTTGCTTTGTAAAATTTTCACTTTCAGACACATGAATTGGCTTACATATATACATGCATGTATATGTAGAGAAGGAGAGAAAAATCAGAAGAAAGTTGCAGAGAGAGAGGATGGAGGGGGGCTGGATCGGAGCCTCAACGTTGAAGGAGAGAGACCAAGAGGGGCAGGTGGGCGGCGATGGCGGTGGGTGAAAGCTAGCTGCCTTCCTTCTACTCCTTTCTTCCTTTCTTCTTCTCCCCCTCTGGTTTGCTCGGATCTGCCTTCCTTCTTCTCCCCTCTTCCTTCATCCTTCTCCCTTCTTCCTTCCTTCTTCTCCCCCTCTGGTTTTTGTTTTGTGTCTTTTTTTGTTTTTTTAAACTGAAATTTTCCCCAAAACGACATCGTTTTGGGGGTGCCGCAGGAATGGTTGCAAGATTGTGGGGCCGAGGATCCGGACTCTATTTCTAACCTTTCTCCTCCTTACACCCAAAGCCTAAAAAATCCTAACACTCACCCACCATCACCTCCGACCACCATTCCACCACCGTAGCCACAATTCCCTCCATCGCCTCACTGCCGTGACCATTACCACTATCACGACTACCACCTTCACCGGCTACCACCCTTCCTGCCACATCCAACCACCACAACTCTTTTTTTCCCTTAAATTTCTTCTCTTCTTTAATATATATATATAAAACTCTATGCAAAACCCTAGATCAAGCTTGAGTTGAATCACAGTTTCGACAAACAACAATTGTATATGAACCGAGACTTTCTTCTGGGTAACAACATAGACAGAGTCTGTCCCAAAACTCCAATCAAGGTTATTCCGGATGATTTCACAGCCTTGAAAGCATATTCTGTTCATCTAAAAACCCTCTCATTTTACAAACCAAGAATAGTGCTTTTACCCTAATCGAGTTCTAAAAAACAATAGTAGGCATTGAAATGTGGAAAATTTTTAGGGCTTACCCACTTGGAAGAAACGACCTTCGGGAGAGAAGATCATTATGTAGCGATCGTGGCCTCCTCCACTTCCGCGACTCATTTTCGCTGATTGCTAATAGCTTTTTCTTCTTCGATTTCTTGAGAGAGAGAGAGAGAGAGAGAGATGAAGCTTTGTGTGCAAGATTAAAGAGAAAGGAACATGAAGCTTTGGTGTAAATATATACCCCACACCTTGACAGTGGGGTTTGGCGTAGAGGTGCCAAAAGAAGTGGAAGAGTTGCTGACGGCAGTGGCAATGGTAGTTGCCAAAGAAGAAGATGGCAGAAGGGGGTGGTGGCTACGACGGTGAAGATGGTGGTTGGAGGTGATAGTTGGAGAGAATTAGGGTTAGGGTTCGGATTTTTTTAGGTTTTGGGTGTAAGGAGAAGAATAAAGGTTAGGAATGAGGGCAATAAAGGAATTATAGAAATTATAAAATAAAAAAAATAAATTTTAAGGGTGTAAAAAGCTAAGTTAGTGGTGTAATTAGAATTTCCCAATATAAAAAACAAAAACACAACCGTGCAAATCCTCAAATATCCTTCACTGAAAATGGTGATATATGAATGTAGATTCTCTCTAATTCAAAGTCTGATTAACTTGATCGTTATGTTAGAACTTGTGGGCTCACCACCGGTCTTGTTTTGATGATCCAAATATTCATTTATAGGATCTGTTGCGTATATTATTTATGGGTTTGGCTACTCTCATGTTTATAATCCAACTTGAGAGAGTATTTAGGCTTAGTGGGCCCATTGTAAGACCAATCTTCGTGATCCAACCGTTTGATTTTTAATACTCGTTGAGAAGAATATTTATGTAAAAAATCAAGATGATTGGACTTTGGTAGCTATATGTTTCAATCACATTTATCTTAAAAAATGGATGGCAAATATAATTTCAAGAATAATCATCTATTTTTTAAAGACAAATGTGATTCAAACATATAATTACCGAAATTCAATTATCTTAATTTTTTACAAGAATATTCTTCTCAATGAGTTTTAAAAAGTGAACAGTTTGGATTACTAAAATTGGACTTACAATGGACCCACTAAAACCAAATGCTCTCTCAAGTTAGATCTCCAGCATGAGATAAGTCAAACCCATTATTTATTTAAATTTGGCCTCTCTCAAGTTAGTCATCTCGACTTGAGAGAGCTGTGGGTTTCGTAGGCCGATTTTGGTGATTTGGACCGTTCACTTTTTAGAACTCGTTAACTAGAATGTTCATGCAAAAAATTAAGACAATCGGATATCGATAACTATATGTTTGAGTCAAATTTATATTACAAAAAATGGATGATTATTTTTAAAATTATATTTGTTGTCCATTTAAAAAAAAATAAATATGTTTCAAATATAGAGCTATCGATATCCAATCATCTTTATTTTTTACATGAATATTCTACTCAACGAGTTTTAAAATGTGAACGGTTCAGATCATCGAAATCGGCCCCAAAATGGCCTTAGCTAGCTTAAACGCTCTCTCAAGTTGAAATGACAACTTGAGAGAAGCCAAACCTTATTTATAAAAAAAATTAGGTCTATCCGATAAACGTAACGTTTTCATTTTATCATATTTGCCTCCAATTAAATGAATGGTTTACTTAAGATATATATTTGTCGTTCAATTTTTAAAGACAATATAAAATGAAAACGTTAACATTATTGGATAGATTTACTAATTTTTTCATAAGTAATGTACATAAAAAATTTTACAAAATAAATTATTTATATTATTAAAATGAGACTTGTGATAAATCTACCAATACTAACACGACGAGGAAGTTCAAACAGTTTACAACATGATGCAGTTTTTGTTTAGTATTTAAGGTCGAAGTTGAGTTTAAATTTACAAGGCTAATCTTTGATGATATTTTGCAATTATTTATTTTTCAATTTAAAAAGTCAAGCCATCCTTCTGTATCAATTATTCTAATGATTCACAGAATTGGTCTGGTTGGTGGGCCACATGCCTCTTTCGATCACAAAAAGCCTAATCTAAATCTGATTTTACATTCAAATTTATTTATTTATTTATTTTAATTATTGATAACAACGGGCTTACATATTCTTATCTTATCTTATCTGTGACTTGATTTTGTCATTTTGAATAGTCTGCCGCTATAAGTCACAATAAATAAATTTCATGTTTTTTTCTACAACAATGAATTATACCATTAAAAAAAATTACTAATAGCACTATTGCATTGAGAATGCCAAAAAAAAAAAACAAAAAAAAGACATACATCATTAGTAATGCTATTAGAGTACCATTTTTAGTACTCTCAACCATTTTTCTTTTTTTTTTTAATAAAAAAATAAATTCCTTGATTGATTGTGACTGTGTTTACTTTTTTTAAGTCCTAAACGTGACAATGTCATAAATTTAACAATAAAGTGAAAAAAAAAAGAAGTAAGAATTTATATTATTGAATGTGTAATAAATTAAAAGTTTAACATCATGGTTATTTGGTATATGATTTATAGGGATTCATTTGGAATGTGATTCGGTCTTTTGGTTTTTTAACTATTTTAGTCTAACAAAGTTAATTGGTATATAATTTATAAGGGTTCATTTAGAATGTAAGTTGATTTTTTAATTTTTTGACTATTTTAATCTGAGACTAAAACCTCGTTTGGGATGGATTTTTTGGCTTTTTTGACTTTTGTGAGAGAAAAAATAAAATGATTATGATTTGGATATGACATTTTATCTTATTGAGCTAAAAAATCTATTTTGTCTTTTTGTGACTAAAATAGTCCAAACCTCACCCAAACATACATGCCAAATGAGCACTAATGTGGGTTGCCCTTTTGACTTTTAAGCTTTTCGGCTATTTTAGCTTGGGGTTAAAAAGTTTTGTTTGGGATAGGTTTTTTGGCTTTTTTAACTTTTGTGAAAAAAAATAAAATGATTATGGTTTGGATGTGACATTTTATTAGCTTTTTAACCATTTTTTTAAAGTAGCCAAAAAGTCAAGCTTTTTGGCATGCCAAACGAAGGCTAAGTTAATTTATTTTACTTATTATGAGAAAATTTGTAAAAAAAAAATAGAAAATTAATGTAATCCAAATAAGTCAAAGTTGACTTTTTTAGATGTTGTCAAAAGAAGCCTTAACATGTCACATATGTCACATAATTCTAGATCAAATTTTAATTATTATTATTATTTTTTTTAGTTTTAAACATTTTCCTATTGTTTAAGACTCAGTCACAAAAGGGTGACCTCAAGGTTAGATCAAGGAAGCCGAAATCCTAGGGTTTATTTGTAGGTGGTGCTACATGATATGACCATATTCAATCTTGTGGACTGGAACATAGGCGGGAATTTGAACTAGGGATGCACAAATTACCCATGTAACTCAAGAATCGAACCAATCTGACCTCCATGGATTGGGTTGGTTCAATTTTTTGAGCACATTGATTCAATTTTGGATCTTAATCAACTCGATATGACTATGTTGATTCTTAGTTTATGCCTTACCTAAACTGAAACAACTCAAATCCAAACTTATATGTATATTATAAAATCGTATTTATATTGATATGTCTTCATCTAATTGGTCGATGACAAATATTAAGATATACTTGATTGCACCTAATAATTTTTTAAAGAAATAAGTGACGGCTTAATCATCATTTTCATTTTGAAATACTTCTATTATCCAGTACCATTGTAAATTTTGATTTTCGGTTGATTTCATATTGGCCAAAAGGAAGTGAACGAAATACTAGAAGCTTGAGTTGGACTTCACACTAGTTAATTTATATTGTTGGATGTTTTAATAAACTTAATTGATTTATTTTTCACTACAACATTTTCTTAGTTTAGTGACATTTGAAAGTGTCACAAAACTATTCTCCTAATGACATTTTTTAGTCTTGTGGCATTTTAACCAAGTGCCATTCATAAAATTTATTTGTTTAATTTATTTATTTTTATTTATTTTGTGCATTTTAAAAATTTTGAAAATATATTGGCACTTTTTGTTTTTTAAAAAAATGTTATTATATAGCTTGGAAAGTTTTTTTGGCTTAGTGACATTTCTCAAAATGCTATAAAATATTTGTTTTTGACACTTTTCACCTAATGCCATAAAAAGTAACTTGCACCTACTTAGTTTAGTGACATTTTTTAAAAAATGCCATTGCTACTAAACTTTAGTGGCATCTGTTGATAAATGTCACTAAAACAATTTCTTGTGTCATTCTTTTATAGAATGTCATAAAATTGATGCTACTAGATTACATTTTTATTATAGTGATGTGACATTTCTTTAATGAAATGCCACTAGAGCCTATTATATTTGTAGTTCTGTGGCATTTTTCTAAAACGTGTCACCAAGTATTATTTTTGTGGCATTTTCTACAAACATGCCACTAGTGCAGTGCCACTAAAGTGTGTTTTTATTGCAGTGTTTCATTTTTATCCCATTGTCGCTAGACCGTTGTCGAAAAAATCGTCGGAAGCGGTAGTTATTGACAATAGTTAGTGCTGGTGATATGGATAGATAGGTGACATATGGACAAATAAGTGAAGTGGACAATGGATAGATAGACAAATAGGCAAGGAAAATATGATTTTTCAAATTGTCATTGTCATTGGCCCCAAAAGGAGTTGAGCTTGGTCTTGAACTTGGGACCTGAGGCTTAACACTCCGAAATCCTTATTGCTCAACCAACCTCAATTATTAGTTTCTCTCATTTAAAAAGTATATTAATTCAACTTAAAATTTAAAATTTTATTATTTTAAATCAATAAAACTTATTTTTACGTGAACAAAATCATATTAATGTAATTCTAGTGATTAGATTCTTTGTTTGGGCTAGCGGGGTCTATTATGGGTCCCATTTCGATGATCTGAACCATTCCTTTTGTAGAAATCTTTGTGTATATCATTTACAAAAAAAATCAAGTTGATTCGATAATTGTAACATATTTAATTTATCGGATTTGTCTTGAAAAAAAAAATGGTCAATTTTAAAAAGTACACTTATCATTCATTTTGTTTTAAGACAAATACAATAAAATAAATATGTTACAATTATCGGATCCCATGGACCTCAACAGCATCACTTCTAGACTGCAGAGAATATAGTCTCTATTTCAAATAACATTATGAAAACTTGAATTTTGCTGTCAACTTGAATTATGAATTTCCTGAAACCACAAATAAAATGCAACTTGGTCTTTGCACAACCATATAGTTTGATGTTAACTGTAAAATTTGAGCTATTTTTGGGTGGTTGTAGCATATTTGCTAGGTAGTGTCTTTTTCGAATGTGGTGGATTTATATATTTGAAATTATTATATATAAAGATAATTTGTTTAATAATATGAAATAGTAATTAATAATTAGTGATTGGTGTTAAGAATTAGAGCATCTCCAATAGATTGCTAAAACAACTGCCATTGCTATAATTTGGCAGCTTGGGAAAAAACACCTTCTCCAATGGCATGCTATAGTAGCTGTCAAATTTGGCATTTGCCAAATCTACCAAGTCACCAAAAACCCAACTGTTTTGTTCCTTCCCTCCTTTCCTCTCTCTCTTTCAGTTGAGCATCTCCCAGAAAAATCTCCCAAAAATTCAGCATGTTTTTTTAAAAAAATGAAATTGACCATTTTTGTTTTTGAAATTAGAATTCCTTCAAAAAAATTTTCCCTGAAAAACAAATTTCACGAATTTCAAAATGATCAGTCAAGAACTTATTTAACAAATTTCACAAATTTTAGTCAAGAACAAATTTCACAAATTTATATAAATTTCTGAAGCAATTTGAAACGAATTTGTTAATAAAAAATACCCGGATTTGAGTATGATTGATAAACTTGTTCTTCATCTCCTCCATCGACCTCTGGGGCTCATTCCTAGACCGATTGAGCTCCATTGAAGTCCTTTTGGGACTTTTCCTACTAAGCGTACTTGATCCAAACACTAGTGTTCCATCGAACTCAGTGATCACCGTTGGGGTTTTCTTCTTTACTCTGCAATCTACGAAGAGAAATGTGAAGGGGCTTTGATTTGCGAAAGGGAAACCCATGAGGGGCGTTTGGTGGTAGTGGTTTATATCGAAATCACAAAAAAAGACCGAGAGAGAGAGAGAGACAACTCCTAGTTTTAGGGATGATGATCAAAATCAAGATGAAAAGAAATAGGGTCGGTGATGAGGAATGAAGAGAGAGAGACGACTGGGTTTGTCAGTAAGAAGAGAGGGATAAAGCTGGAGAGAGAGAGAGAGAGCCGACTAAATGATCAAAATAAAGATGAGAAAGAGAGAGTTATGATGATGATGATGATTCGAACATTCCAGAGTCTTGATCTCAATCATTAGATTATGCAAAGATCCAACAGTGGAATGGTGTCTTAGAATACTAAAAATGAGCACAACGACTCTATTTTAGTCCTAAAAAAAAGGGCTCTTTTTCAAAAACAGGAGATGTATATGTCTCTTAACGACTATAAATGAAATGACCAAAAAAAAAAAAAAAAGGAGGGGGGGTCATCTTTTTGTAGTGCTATAAATATAAACACCTGGATTCAATTTTAGTTCACAACAAAACATCTTTTTCACGCAATCACTATGGAAGGTTCATCAAAAACAAAGAGAGGAAAATCATTCAGCATTGATGAAAATGTGGCAATTTGTAGAGTTTAGTGTCACATTACTAAAGACCCAATTGTTGACAATTCGCAATCGCATGCTCACTTTTGGAGAAGAATTTTTGAAAATTATTGCTCGCTTCAGAATGATCAGTCAAGAACACAAGTGTCTATCCAATCTTGATGGGGTGTAATAATGAAATATTGCAACAAATTTCGTGGGTGTTTAGCGCAAGTCGAAAATCTACACCCAAGTGGGATGTCTCAAATTGATATAGTAAGATTTTATCTTTATTTATTATATTAGTTTTTTAAATTTTTTTTTTTAAAATTTTGTCTCATATAAAAATTAACAAATTAATTAATTTAATATGTTATTGATACAGATGCTTCAAGCAAAACTTTTATAGCATCAAGATGAAAATAAACATTTTGGTTTTGAACATTGTTGGCCAGTCTTGCAAAATAATATCAGGTGGCAAAATATAGCTCCTGCGAACATAGTGAAGTCAAGGATACTGCAGGTGTCTCGGGGGTACCCGAGCGGGCCTAACAATTCAGACTCCTAATTTCTGAGTTGATATCACTAGTGCAATGTGAACCAGAAAATGAGAGTCCAAATCTGGCAACTTTTATAGAAAATTCATTTATTGCAAAATATGCCAAAAATGGACTACATCACCAGATCTCAGAGTCGCCACCTAATCTTTTGGGAAAATTAGGAAACCTGTGACTCGTGCCAAAGGCCACTATTCGTTATAACCAAAGATGCCTTGGTTTGAAACGTTAGGTATAAGGGGGGAAGGTCATGAATTGAGCACTCTGCTCACCCGATCAAAAGATCGACCTCTACTAAACCATGATGTGAGTTTTATAAAGATTATGTGCTCATGTTTTAATTACTTATTAATGCTACAAATTACTTATGTGAAGCATGCAATTATAGATAATGTTGCTTATTTTGGTTATGTTTTGATTTCATGTACTTTTGAAAAGCCTTTTTGTACAAACTCCGAAGCATAATAATCAATTGCATTCCAATATTAGCAACACAACCTCCATCCACTAACATTCAAATAGATATCTTATTTAAGCACTTAGTCTCATGGTATAGCAACAAATATGATAGATAACATGCGCATGCAATATGCTAAAGCAAAGAATTGCTCACCTAGTACTCTGGGGTGAGCCCAAGAAATATTTTAATATATGCATGATCCTATATTCCATCTACTAATGCAATACACACATAACATGCATCTAGAAGTCCGGATACTAGGATATGACATGGATATCATCTTAAGACATAGGATAACACAGGTATTAAGCTTGGAAAATAATAAAATCCACAGATGCAGATGAACCGGACCTGAATGCATAAAAGTGGATACAATATACAGGCATGATAAATAAAATATGATGCACTACAAAAAGCATATAAATAAAAGGGTTAGAAAGATGTGGGATTAGGGAGATTATTACATCAATTTGAATAAGAAAATGAGAAGAGACAGAAAGAGAGAGAGATATAGAGATTATTACAACACTTCGAATAAATAATAAAATAAAAGAAGGGGGATTGAAGAAATTATTACAACAATGAATGAATTCAACCAAATTAATGTTGAATCTAACAAATCAAGTCAAATAAACAAAATAAATCAACTTGCAGCTCCAGAACC
The DNA here is from genome assembly GCA_036172215.1 of Camellia granthamiana. NCBI lineage: Eukaryota > Viridiplantae > Streptophyta > Magnoliopsida > Ericales > Theaceae > Camellia > Camellia granthamiana. Next base: position 90,974,159 of record CM069912.1, read on the forward strand.
ACCCAAGAGACCACCCCTCTGAAGTTGTCTACTCTGTTCTTGGGGAATTTAGTTATATGGACAATAGTGACCGGCCGAACAAAAAAGGGGTCAGTTGAATCTATCTTTCAGGCTGAATCTGGACTTATGCAGGGATTCCAGAACAGAAGCCATGTACACTTTCAAAGACAAAGTTATTAAAATGAAGACAATAAAGTTGCAAGTAAAGACAATTTTATTAAAATAAAGAAAACATTAAATGACATTAAGTGTCATTAAAAAAATAAAATACAAACTCAATCTAACTCTTCATGACGGGCCCACAAGTGCTCAATAAAATCATTGCGAATTGCATTATGGGTTTCAGTAAATCTAATCCTCTAGCGATTCAACATAAATTCAGCATACTCGTGGTTTGGATTGCATGACACTTGACATGGGGTATTAGTGGTATTTGTTTGCAGTAGTGTTGCACCTTGTTGATCTTTAGGAATATCACGCTCGTCTTCAATGATCATATTGTGCAAAATAATGAATGTATTCATGATGTAGTACAGATCCTCATCACTCCAACCTCTCGCCAGAACCCTAACAATATTAAAACGTGCTTGGAGCACTCTAAATATCCTTTCAACATCCTTACAACATGCCTCTTGCATTCTCGCAAATAGTTGTCTCTTTAAACCTTGAGGTTGAGATATTGTTTTGACAATCATTGCCCAACGAGGATAGATAGCATCAGCAAGATAATATCTCATGGTGGTGTATGCGTGATTATTGATGATATAGTTGGCAGTAGGGGCACGTCCACTAGTTAATTGAGAAAATAAAGGCGACTTGTCAAGAACAATAATATCATTAAGAGAGCCAGACATGCCAAAGAAAGCATGCTAAATCCATAAGTCATATAAGACGACACCTCGAGTATAACTACTGGTTTGTGCACATGTCTAGTGTGAGCACTAGCTTGGGTGGTTGGACATTTATCTCAATGCCAGTGCATACAATCCAAACTCCCTAACATTCCAAGAAACCCACGTTGCTCTTCCTCTTGCAATAATCTGATGACATTTGCCTCATTTGGGGATCTTAAGTATATGTCTTCATAGATAGCAACAATCGTTCTGGTAAAAAAAAATTCAATGAGTCAATTGCAGTAGTTTCTCCGATTCTGATGTATTCGTCCATAACATCAGTAGGTATGCTGTATTGAAGGATCTAAAGTACAACAATCATCTTCTATACACCAGATAATCTAGGAGCACCGGTGGCATCAGGGGTTTGGACAAAGTACTCATTAACTTGTTGAATATCATGTAAGATACTAAGAAATAATGATTGCCTCATTCGAAAACATCTTCGGAAGTATTCTTCTGGGTAGACAGGATTATCTATAAAGTAATCTCTATAAATTTGTTCATCGCCTTTGACCCTCTCACGATTAATGTATCGGTGACCACTTGTGGAACTAATATGTCTAGTTGGTGGTTTAGGGGTAGCGCTTGTATTCTTTGTTGTTATGCTGTTAATAGTTGTATCATCATCATTATATCATCATTAGATGATGAAGATTCATCAAAATCTCCATTAAAGGGGGCTTTAGTGAAATTGTTCATTGTAATAGTTTAGAAAAAGAGAGAGTTCAGAAGATATGAAAATTGTGAGTGAGTGTATGAAAATTGTAGAAAAAATTGTGTTATAATTTATAGAGAAAATTGTAGGTGGGTGAATAATTGTAACACCCCAAAAATTCTTCATTACTCTCAAACATGCATGCGAAAACTGATTAATCTCAATCATTTAGGTGACATAAACATTTTCAAAACTACCTTTCATTCATTGATTTCCTTAAAATATTATAAAAGACGTCACATGCATTAACACGAATTTACAAAACAAAAATGAGCGTCTAGCTACACTATTCTCGCAAGCTATCCCCTTCGTGGAGGCATGCCATAAGCACTTGAAAGTTGTTTCCACATAGGGTAAGCTAATGCCCAGTAGAAATAAGTTCAATGATCTATTTAATGCTTAACAAAGTCATATGGTGAATGCAAATGAATGTCATTACCAAAACATGCATTTTTTTTTTTTTTTTTTCCCTTTTCAACAATGCTATACCAAGTTCAAATGACAATAGATAAATCGTTACCTCAAAACAGAAAATAGGGTAGTAAATACACACACTATGAATATCTAGGTACGTGTCTGCAAGTAAGTTGTACAAGCTCTACAAAAAGCCATTTTACCGGTACTAACCGGAAGGATTGACACTTAATTGCGCAAGTTTCTAGATTTTCATCAAGGACACAAAGGTCAACCTAAATAACCACAACCACACCCTCTAATCAGATTCACCATGGTATTCACTTATTTTTCTTCAAAATAATATTTTTCAATGTATAGTTATAAAACCGAGGCTCAAATGAAATGCATAAGTGAATGGGTTTTCAGTTCACCTAGTTCTCATGCAAATGATACAACAATCAATCTTATACTCCACCGATAGTCAAAACAGATATATCTATTCAATATATATATAGATATTTCAAGGAATAGATATAACTCATAATTCCATAATTTCAACATAGGAGTAGCATTCACATGTTCAAATTGCCTCTTTTTCAATTCAAACAAGAATCATAACCTTGTTTTAAGATCTCATCAATTTCCATCTTGTTCAAGCCAATAATTCCCAAGGATTTCTATAATTTCAAAATAACATCTGTTTCTTTCAATATTTCTCATTTTAAAAGCAACTTCTTCAAATTTCAGTACCTCCCATTATCATAAACCATTCCAACAACATTCCAAAGAAAACCATCCTAAAACCCTTCTTTTATAAATCAATTCAAGCCAAATTAGACCCAAAGTTTTACAAAGTTTGGTTTAATCAACTAACACATAATGAGGGTAAGTAATATGCAAACCAATAAAGAAATCCCTACCTCGAAGTATAAGAAGAAGAAGAGAAGATCAATACCCAAATTGACCATGACGAAAATCCAAATTTCTCCGATCAAAACGACCCCCTCTTCGAGCTCTACCTTTAATCTCAAAGCACTATGGTGGCAAGATTCACAGATTGAAGTAGGTCAAAAGATATAAGCTAGAAATCTAGAGAGAGATAAGAGAAAAAGAGTTTTGGATATTTGTAGAGAAAGAGAGATTAGAAAGTATGTAAAAAGTAACTTTTTTCGCAGCTTTATACGAACAGATTGCTCGAGCGAACAAAACACCACTCAAGCGTTAGACACAACATATTGTTTGAGCGACCAAAAGTAGACTCGATAGAAGAAACTAAACTCCTAGAAGACTATTCTTGCAGAACAAACCGCTCAAGCGACCAAAACATCGCTTAAGTGCAAAATACAAACTCTCAAAAGTACAAACTACAAATAGACCGCTCGAGCGGAGAAAGCCCTACTCTCAAAAGTTTAGACTGCAGACCCAGTTATGAGAGAAAGCAAAGATTGCTCGAGCAAACCCAAGTTCAAACAGCCAAAATCACCCCAGAAAACCCAAAATCCCATATATTCAACATAACTCAAAAGAAACAATTCACAACTTCAAGATGACATACGACTAGAACAGATGACAGCAACACCAATAGATATCAAAATCCATACCAAAGAGTAAAAAAGGATCGGGTCTAAACTGGGCTGCTATAATAATGGGTGGTTGTTGGTCGATGGTTGTTGGTAAATGAATGGTGGATGAATAATGGATGGTTGTTGGTGGGTGAATAATGGGTGGTTGTTGGTGGGTAAAGAATGGTGGTTGAGATTGGTGTGTATTAAAGAATTGTGGAAAGGTGGATGGTGGGTCAGAATTATAGGTACCTCTTCAAGACTAGTGGGTAGGTGGTTGGTAAGCAGAATTCATTTAATTTTTAATGTAGTTAATATTTTTTTAATTTTAATTTTAATTTTAATTTTAATTTTTTTTTGCAATAGTATGTGAATGGTGGGGTGAATTATATTTCTATATATATATATATATTTTTAATTTTTTATATTTGTCTAGTCGGGTAGAATGTAAATATATAATTTTTTTTTGAAAAAGTTTTTAAAATGTCATAAAAGACAAAAAATTAACAATAAAAAAATCACTCAAAAATCTGTATTCAAGTATAACATATAAAATTGGAGAGAAAGTTGGTTGAGAATTTCCAAAATGACATATAACCATTGGAGCATCATTGCTATAATTTGACAATTTAATATTCTAAATTGCCAAATTATAATAATGACAATACTATTATAATATTTGCCATTAAAGATGCTCTGCCCTGGTTGTCACGACCCCAACCCGCCCCTAGTAGGATGGTACCGTGATGGCCGGTAATCCGAGATCACCGAAGGCCAGCTTTCAAAATCCACACCCAAACAGAGTACTCATAGGGGGCTTGCAAATGCGGAAGCAATAACTTAAGGTACAGTGGTCCATAAGAGCTGTGCTTAGATCAAATGAGAAGACATACACAAAACGAAATTTACATCCAGTCTATAAATTACAAAACACAAGTTACATCTTGATCAAAAGGCTTCTCAGCCGACATATACAAATACACTGATTTCAGACTAAGAAGCATGATTTCCAAGAATTGCCGCTGTAAGCACAAAAGCCGACATAACACAAAAGGCCGACGTAAAGGAATCATTGCCGACATGAATGCAAAACAAAGCCGACGTGACAAGAATCCAAAACAAGCTTGCAAAATGCATCTAGGCGTCACCGCCGACCTGCTCATCACCTACATATATATAGAGAGGGTGAGTATGGAAACTCAGTGAATGGTACTAGTAATAAAGGTTTTTGCATGAATATAGCCGAAGTCTTTTCAAAACAAAACATGCCAAAACCATACAAATATTAGCCGAGATCCTTCCAAAGCAAAACACAGCAAAACTTTACCAAATCAAGGGATGAACCGTATTCATCTATCAAATCTTACAAGTCTCAAGGGATGCTCACTGACATCGGCTAAACAAGGGACTGTACGATCCGTAATCGACCAGTCAAGGGTACTGCGAAAGTTTATAGTCCTCCAGCACAAGGGACTTGTGTTACTTAAGCCCGTAGCTCTTTTTAACACGATGGCTTTTCCAAGAAAGGACCGTATCCTTTTTAATACAAGAGACTGGTGTCACTTAGGCCCGCAGCCCTTTTTGACAAATGGTGCTGCGAAAGTTTATAGTCCTCCAGCCAAGGGACTTGCGTTCCAAGGAAGGACCGTATCCTTCTATATCTAGTGCTGCGAAAGTTTATAGTCCTCCAGCTAAGGGACTTTCATGCTTGGTACTGCGAAAGTTTATAGTCCTCCAGTACAAGGGACTTTCACACTTAGCGCTGCGAAAGTCTAGAGTCCTCCAGCCAGGGGACTTTTCAAGGTGACATCAAAACAAGGCTCATACTGGATAAATCAAAATGGGCTAATCATTCATGCTTAACAAATACTTTCATCAAAACAAAGCAAGACAAGATTTATCCAAAACAGTATAACATAGCTTTATTAAGAGCACCACTCACCTAGCTCCTCAGGTGTAGGCTCAAAGCAAAGATCAAAGTCCTGACAAATCACATGGCAAATCACATTCTCAAAACAAGCTTTACATACATGTAATAATCTCGGCACTCCCACCGAATCTAAATCAATAACAAAGCGAGACATGCTGAGTGCCAAAACACTGTTTTTTCCATCTCATGGAAGCACACTGGGTACCATCCAGGTCTAGCCGAGGTCCCACACCCCCTTGCCGAGGTGCGGTCCTGATGGCCACGTACAAAAACGAAATCGGGGAAATCCTGGGTTTCCCCTTGAAGAATGCAAGGAACAAGGTCATCAAGAACATCAAGAACATGCATGCTAAAATCATAACTCGTTTATTCAAAAACTGAGATTTCATGCTAAAAGTTCAAAACATGGACCTGGGTACCCATACAAGAAGGTTGTGCAAGAACAAACACAAAAACGTGGTTTTTGCCATACACTTTCGGATCAAAACAAGACTTTCTTCAAGAACTTATGGACACCATTTTCTCTTTCAAAAACCAACTTCAAATCAATGCATGGCATGCAAAACAGATGCGATCATGCAATGCTGCTCGATAATCAATAAGAACAATCAGAGTAGAGCAAGAATCTAACCTCAAAGCCCAAATCTAACGGTTCGATCCTCAAAGATCAAGCTCGAAACTCTACTTCTCTCTCTAAGAATTCTTTCTTCTTCCTCTAGAGCTTCTCTCTCTAAAACAAGGACTTGCAACCCAAAATGATATGTTTACAGGTCTGCCGGCTGACTTAAAACTCAGCTCGGACACGTGGCGTTACCGGGTTGGTTTAGCCCAAAAAGTGACTGATTGATAAGACAACTCTATGACAAAGCGTATGCAGCAAGCTAAGGCAAGACACATCGGCAATCAAAGACATCGGCCAAAGTCAAAACTTCGGCAACAAGATAACAAAGACATCGGGTAGGGAGGACGACGCTTGACTAAGTTGTGCCACACCTTGGCCTGGGTGTGCCACATCTCGGTCTAGGCCATACCTGCCCAAGGACAAAGATCACTAGTACAAACATCTCGGCCTTGGCTCTAAACACTTCGGCCCAAAGAGTGACATCTCGGCAAACATGCCGGGGTGAAAATGGAGGTCCACCAAGTGGTTCCAAAATAATTCTAAGTACAAAGGTTCAAAGGTGAACTAAGCTCAAGATGACCTCGGCTACACACCAAGCAAGGAACAAAATCATGCAAGTAACACTTAAACTAAACAAGACAAGGCAAGACTTAGCAAAACAACATGGCAAGCTAGATCACACACGAATATATGCGAATATGACTAAGTCAAAATGAGGGTTGTTACACTGGTGATATCGAGTGATGCTCTGCCCGTACTTTCCTTTTTCTTTTTTGTTTCTTTCTTTATTTTGGTATAAAAATTGACTACCTTATATATGGTTGACATTGTCTTGTCTACCACTCTAAATCATGTGTTGTTTTTAATATTGACTTTTTTAGTGATTTTTTTTTTATTTTTAATTTTATTTTAAAAAAAATCAAAAAATTTAAACTTTTAAATTCTACTCAATTAGACAAACCAAACAAATCATATAAAAAATGAAAAAAAAAATCTACTAAAGAAAAAAAAAAATTAAAAGAAAGTTGATTTTTATTTTTATTTTTATATCTTTAGTGAACTTTTAAAAAAAAAAATTCAAACGATTTTTACTTTTAGATTCTTCTATATTAGATAGATTTAAAAGTAAAAAAATGACATAAAATTTAAAAAATCACTAAAATCAAAAAAATAGAAAAAAATATGACTTTTTTTATGTTGATCCCAAACTCACACTGCATTCATTATGAAGGTAGAGATGGTAGAGATGTAAGATGAGAATACCTATATATAATCGAGATAGGAGAAAAATAAAACCAGATGGAAAGTGAACGTCCATCTTTGCCCTACTTTCTCATTGGATTCCTCATTGGAGACGAGAAAAACTCGTACAAAATGGGCAAAATAGAGTGGGAAAAAATTGTAACCCCTGTCAAATGTTTTATTCATTAACAATTACGAGGAACAAAGATCATGGCTTCTGTTAAAATTAAATGAGAAATCGAACTTGCTATTGTACACACATTTTAGAAGGTGTGCACCATATATTATTTTTGTGATAAATATTATATATTTTTATAAAAAAATGTTATGTATTTTTTGATAGGAGTTACGATAATTTGTAATTTAGGAATAAAGTTACAAATTTTGTGGTAGTGTTACTTATTTTTGTGATAATATTACACATTTTTTGTCCAAATATTTTTTAACCCCAAAATGTATAACAATATACAAAATACATAATATTATCATAAAAATGCATAATTTCATTTCTAAATCACAAATTGTCGTAACATCTACACAAAAAAATGTAACATTTACCACAAAAATATGTAATATACACTTCAAAAATACATAATAAAGTGCATATGGTGCATACTACTGTACCATAGGATCTCCCTAGGAAAGTATACTATGTGCATCTTTTTTGGGATGCATATGGTATGCACCTTATGTATATAACTTTTATCGCAAAATGTATAACTTTTGGATAATTCTACTTGCACCATAACCCTACCTCATTACACCCTTTTTCTAGCCCTCTCCAAAATTCTGCAAATTTTTTTTATGTCATCTCTTTACACACATATTATGCCATTTATACCCTCATCTCTAAATTCTCTCTTTTCCTTGCACCCAAACCTTTCAAACCATGATTTATTCACCATCAATTGATGCAGCTGCTGCCACTGTCGTCGTCACCGCCGCGGCCACGGACCATGATCACTACCCAGCAGGCCCTCACCTCTACAACCACCACTCTCTATGCTCTGATTGCTGCAGCCACCGCTCCTACAATCCACCAACCGCCGTGTTTATTATCCTAACAGCCCCATGTCGCAGGGGTAGGCATACGTCGGACTAGGCCGACTGTACATAATAAGGGACTTTGTGTCTGCCTAAGCTCGACTTGACCGTAACATCGGGCCTTTACATCTGCCCAAGCTCGATCCAAAAAATAAATATTTATAAATCCCAAACCCACCCATCGAGATATATGTTAAAAAAAAATTAAAAACATTCTATAATTAAATTCAATCACATATTGTATTTATTAAATAAATATATTGATATCATTATAAATTGAAGAATTTTGTGTAACAATTGAAGGATTTTTTAAATAAATTCAATCACACATCATCACAAATGTGAGTTTGAATAAAATAAAAAAAAGATAAAATATAGATTCCAACAAAAAAAAAAATATTTTAATGTATTATAATTAATTAATTTAATATCAAGTTGGGACGGGTCGGGATGAGTTGAAATTAAAAATCCCAAGTCCAGTCCATTACTATATCGAGCTAAAATATTGGTCCAACCCGAGCCGACCCTATGGGCTAAAACAACCTTCCCAAACCCTAGAAAAATAGGGTTAGGTCGGACGGGATGGACAATCCAATGAGCCGACGCCCACTCCTACGTAGCGCCACAACCATCGCCACCACGATCACTTGTTCTGCAGTCATTCCACCCTGCGACTACACTCTAGCTACTCACCCCGTCATCGCGACCTGGTCTGTCCCTCATCACCATCATTGCAACCCAGCTCCGTCTTTCCACCGCAACATCGCAAATAACACCATGAACAACCCTGCCTCCACCCATGCCATCGTGACCCACCCTCTCTGTCCTCTTCCACCGCTAATAGAGCATGAGAGAGAACGAGAGAACACATATATCGAAGGAGAAGAAGGAGAAGGAGACAGAGAGAACGAGAAGAGGGACATCGATGGTCAAAAGTTGTAGGAGGGTGGTTACTGGTGATGGAGGGATTGAGGGTTGATTGCTGAAGAAAAAGATGATAGAAAATGAAACCAGCGGCAATGATGATGCCATGGCCTATGGTACTGGGCACCGATGGAGATGGTGGTGAAATGTGGGTGGGTTGAGAAATTTAGGTTGAAAGGTTTTAGGATTTTGAGGTTTTTTTGGTAATTTTAGATGAGGACAAAATTATAATAAAAAAGAAAAATAAAATAGAGAGTAATGAGACAAAAGTATTGTGTAAATAGAATTTACTCATAACTTTTGTCATAAAAAGTATAATTTTTTTCTTCGCAAAAAATATAATTTTTTGCTTCTCAAAAAAAATATAATTTCAGTTTTAACTTTTAGGTGGATATCATAACTTTATCATTTATAACTTTCATCACAAGCATTATAATCACAAAAAATTTCTATCTTTTCTCACAAAAATCATTTTTAACTTTTCTTACAATATACAAATACAAATTGTAACATTTTCCCATATAATTAATTATCTGAGAGGGTAATTTATAAAGAAAAATTGGGCCGAGCTACGATCCTTTAATCTTTGTTTTGGGCCGGACTAAGGGCCGGGGTATGGGCTTCGAGTAGCTCGGTCCCATGTTGTCTGGGTACCAAACTGGGCAGAGGGGTTTGACCGAGCTACCTAAAAACTAGGCCTAGTGGCTGGCTGAGGTTTTGTAAAAAAGAAGGCTGAGCTAGGTGTAGCTCGGTTGAATGCCATCTACATCATTGCTTAGTTGGGAGCATGACCGAAATAATCTAGCTCCGTTAGGTTGCTTAGACAAAGGAGAAAACAATCTTACTTGGTTGGTAGTAAGTAGAGAGTTATCAGGATAGACATTCTTGACTAGGAGTGTGATTCTTAGGAGGACTCTACTAAAGAGAGTTGAAGTCCTACTAGGATTATGCCAAGTAGAATCTACAAAAGCTCATGACAGGACCTATGTACAGGTATCACAATTTCTTACTCTAGAATACACAAAGCTTATTGTCTATTGTCTAGTTGCTGACTTAGGCATCGGAGGGGTTTCCGGCACACACCGGCCGGTTAGCTCACGTTTGTGTTTTCAGGTGGCTAAGTGACGATGTTTGGAGGAGTACAAACTTGATCAACAGGATTATACGAGAAGATTATTTCTGTGCTCGTATAATTGGCGCCATCTGTGGGAACACACAAAGAATAAAACCTTTTGATCGAGTTTTCCTCTTTAGTTGAAATCAATGGCACACAATGAAGATTTGCCGCAATCTGCTATTGATGGGCAAACCCCAGGGGGAGGGGAGCCGCAGTGGTTTACCTTCTATCCCACCCATGACAGAATTAGAACCCCAGCGACGGAACTCCCAAAGGGACACACGGGAGAGACAGGGCACCAGTCCCCGTCACTTTCAAAGTCTTAAAAGGCAGAGGTGAAGATTGGATCCTCAAGTTCTGGAGGATCGCGTGAGGGAGCAACACGAGTTAATAAGGAGGATGGCGGCAGACATGGAGACAATGAAGCGCCAGATAAAGGAAAAAGGGGTGGCGACGGAAGAGGGGCGCAAAGGCAACATGCTCTCTTACCACTCGGAAGATCGTGACAGACAAGTCACACCATCACAAGCAGAAAGTAGGAGCCTCAGAACAGGCGACACTTAATCAAGGACCTCCAGGACTCGTCACTCCAGGTCTGAGAGAACGAGGACTGAAAGGTCGTATACCGAAGGAAGCAGCTATCGGCCCTCACACATGCACCAAACGATATTCAGGCACGCGGAGTTGCCTAGGTCAGCAGACCTGCGAACAATACTAGAAGAGAAGGCCCGATGGAAGGAGGACACCAGGGCTTGCGACCCTCGTAGGGTTTCAGCCCTACAACGATGGCTCCTAGGACATATGAGAGTGTCGAGGTAGGGATGCCAATGCTGCGCCTTGCGTACGAACCAGCAGATAAAGTACTGGCAAGGTTACAGTGCTTGCCGTTCGTTTCAGCAATTGAGAACGCACCACTACCCTTAGGTTTCCACCAGTCCAAATTCACCACTTATGATGGGAAGTCAGACCCCTACATGCACTTAAGCCACTTTCGCTAGGTCATGGCGGTATACCGGCGAAACGAGGCTCTAATGTGTATCATGTTTCCTTCCAGCCTTGGCGAACTGGGTCTAACATGGTTCGAAAGGCTGCCAGAAGGCAGCATAGCCTCATGGGCGCAGTTGGCAGAAGCGTTTGTGACTAGATTCAGAACGAATACCAAGACACCAGTGAAGATAGACCAGCTACTCTCCATTGACATGGGTGAGAAGGAAACATTGAGGTCTTACAACAGTCGATATTGGGAGACTTTCAACCAGATTGGGGATTGTCCTACGAACCTCGCCATCGCACAGTACAAACGAGGTTTATCGGTCGGTAACAAGTTGAGGGATTCAATGACAATGATGTCGCCCCTCAAGATGGAGGCCCTAACGGAGAGAGTGCATCAACACATCCGGGTAGAAGAAGATAGTGCCCACGCCAAAGCAAAATCTAGCATAACAGCGATGCTGGATAAAAAAACTACAGCAAAAGTCAACACGGTAGAACAACCAAGCAAAAATGGGTGAGGTAGACGAGCTAACAGAGAGGACCCCAAACAAGGAAGTTGAGAGTTTGTATTGCCATTACCACGGTATTCAACAAACCTATCTACTAGATTCTTAGCGAGATACGCGATGAACCCTTCGTTCGGCGGCCAGCCAAGTTGGGAGAAGCGCAAAAAGGTTACGATGAAAGGTACCATTGCACCTTCCATGATGAAAAAGGGCACCGAACTAAAAATTGCACACCATTGAGACAACATCTGGAGGAGTTGGTGGCCGCCGGTCACCTGGACCAGTATATAGAAGGGGGAACACAGCCAGCCCCCCAAGACCACAACAGGCTGAGCGGGATGCCGGTCGACGGCCCACCTCAAGGCATAATCAATGTTATACATGGGATTGTCGAACCTGAGCAGGTATGTGAGCTTAGAGGGATGTTAAAAAAGGCTGAGCACTTGAGGGAGGTGCTAAGTGCATAACCCACCGTCAAGAGGGGAAAAACGGAGGCAACGAATGTCATCTCCTTCTCTGATAGGGATCTAACAAGGCTACATTGTCCTCACAATGATGCACTAGTGGTCACTTTACGTGTCAAGAATTTCGACATCAAACGAATTCTGATTGACCAAGGAAGCTCATGCGAGATAATGTATTACGAGACCTTCAAGCAGCTAAAATTAGAGGACAAAGACTTGGCGCCCGCGACATCTCCCTTAGTCGGTTTCAACTCGATGCCAGAATGGCCAGTGTGCAAGATAATTCTACCAGTCAAGGCAGGAACAATGACAAAACAGGTGGAGTTTTGGGTATTGAAGGTCCCTTCCACTTACAATATAATCTTGGGAAGAGCATGGTTGCACGCCATACGGTCGATGGCATTAACCTACTATCAGGCATTACGGTTCCCCAACGAAACCAGAGTGATTGAAGAAGTCTTAGGAGACCAAATCATGTCGAAACAGTGTTTCGTCACGGTAAACGGAAGTCGTGCTGCAAAAGGGTTTGTACAGATGGTGGAGGAACCAGAAAGCAACGAACTGTTTGCAGATGTCGGCAAAGCAGTAGAACAGAAGGCAGTGGAAGACTTGGTTGAGGTAAGGATAGATGAAAAGAACCCAGAAAAGTTCTTTTTGCTCGGCTCGTCTTTGTCCAGCACTGAGAGAATAAAGGTCATGGAATTCTTGACCTCTAACATCGAAGTGTTTGCCTGGACACCATACGACATGCCTGGCATTGACCCAAATTTCATTTGCCATCAACTTAATGTCCACCCAACTGCTAGACCAGTTATTCAGTCGACTCGCCGATCGGCACTCCACCACGCAGAGATAGTGGCAGAAGAAGTAGGAAACTTGCTGGAGGCAGGAGCCATAAAAAAAGTGCACTATCCCAGGTGGATCTCCAACACTGTAGTAGTGCCAAAGAAGAACGGCAAATGGCGTGTTTGCATGGACTACAAAATAGTCAATAAGGTGTGCCCAAAAGGCAGTTTTCCCCTACCACGGATAGACCAACTGGTGGACCTAACAGCAGGGCATAACCGACTTAGCTTCCTGGATGCGTATTGAGGTTACCATCAGATCGCTATGTATGAACCGGACTAGAAGGTCACGTCATTTACAACACCCAGAGGACTATACTATTACAAAGTCATGCCCTTTGGCCTGAAAAACGCAGGGGCTACATTCCAACGAATGGTCACTAAAATGTTTGAACCATTGCTAGGCAGAACAATGAAGGCTTACATAGATGACATGGTGGTCAAAAGCAAAGATGAGATGGACCATCTCAGCGACCTAGATGAAATGTTTCAAATTTTGAAGTCTCACAAATTACGTCTAAACGCATCAAAGTGCGCCTTCGGCGTAAGGTCAGGCAAATTCCTGGGTTTTCTAGTGACTAACCGGGGTATAAAAGCTGATCCCTCTCAGATCAAAGTCATCCAAGATCTTGAGAGGCCCAACACAGTCAAAGAAGTATAGTATCTCACTGGCCTAGCAGCCACGCTCAACCGGTTCATAAGTTGGTCGTCAGACAGATGTCGACCATTCTTCCAGGCATTGAAGGCCAAATTTGAGTGGGATGATGAGTGTGACCGCGCCTTAGAAAGCTTGAAGGACTACATAACCTCTCCTCTATTGTTAGTAACCCCGGTACCAAGAGAAGAGCTCTTTTTGTACTTAGCAGTTTCACAGCATGAAGTCAGCGCAGTATTGGTCAGAGCAAAAGGAATCCAACACCTGCCTATCTTTTATGTTAGCAAGAGCTTGTTGGGCGCTGAAACAAGGTACCTACCATTGGAAAAGCTGGCCTTAGCTTTGATGATGGCCTCGAGAAAGTTGTCACACTATTTCCATGCCCACACCGTGATTATCCTAACGGCTTTCCCCTTAAAGGCCTTGTTTGAGAGGGTGGATTTTTCTGGATGAATCTTGAAATAGGCAGTGGAGTTGGGGCAGTTCGATATCAAGTTTCAACCAAGAACCGCAATAAAAGCCCAAGCTTTAGCAGACTTTGTGGCTGAGTTCACGCCAGGAAGTCATCATGTCTGCCCAGTCGATTTGACTGATGCAACCGAAGTAAGGGGGGAAAGTGCTGCGGGAACTGCACAGCCCCCAATGCAGGATGCCCAACTACATGGCAAGCCATACAGGTTTGAGGACAGGAAGGAAGGAACAGACCATGCTATTCCCAGTGAGGACTCATCAAAAATTAAAGACTTGAGGCAGTCAGACAGTGAAGATCAAACCCCAACATCGGACATCGACTTGGAAAAAACATCAACAACACCCATGATCCCAAGACATCATCTGATCCCTCTATTTGCTAGAAGCTATTCATCGGAGAGATGGGGAAACTCTTCGTGGATGAAGTATCCAACAAGCACGGTGTAGGACTTGGCATAGTCCTCAACTCATCGGATGGCCTAACAATTGAACAGGAAGTCAACCTTGGCTTCCTAACATCCAACAACGAGGCGGAGTATGAAGCACTGTTAGCAGGCTTAAAATCAGCATTTTACATGAAGGCCACCGAGTTGGTGGTATATAGTGACTCCCGGCTGGTAGTCTACCAGATTTCAGGCGACTACGAGGTAAAAGATGATAGGATGGCTAAGTACCAAGACTTAGTAAGAAAGGAGATCATGAAGTTCGAAGTAGTCCGGATAGAGCAAATCGGCCAAGAGGAAAATAGTACAGCAGATGAACTGGTAGGTTTTGCTTCAATGGCAGATACATCTATCCCACACGCATTACTGATCGACTTCCTACCTAGACCAAGTATTGAAGAACCCGAAGCAGCTGAGGCATGTTATGCCGAACTAGGCCCATCTTGAATGGATCCCATCATAATATTTTTAAAAGATGGCATCTTGCTTGAAGAAAAGAAAGAAGCCAACAAAATTAGAGCAAAATCACAGCGATTTTGGCTCTCTCCATCACTAGCATTGTACAAAAAATCCTTCATAGGACCTTACCTGAAATGTGTCCATCCCAGCAAGGTCGAGGCATTTTTGTTCGAGATACACGAAGGCGTCTGCGGAAGCCACCAAGGGGGGAGACCATTGGCTTACAGAGCAATTTCACAAGGATATTGGCGGCCATACATGCAAGTAGATTCAAAGAAATATGTCAAGAAGTACGAGAAATGTTAGAAGTTTGCACACCAAATACATCAACCAGCCAAAGAGCTTCTATCATTGACTAGCTCGTGGCCCTTCGCAATGTGGGGCCTGGACATAGTGGGACCACTTCCAACTACACCCGGCAACAAAAAGTTCTTTCTCGCAGCAACAGACTACTTCACAAAGTAGGTGGACGCAGAAGCACTCGCATCGATAAAAGAGAAAGACGTTAAGAAGTTCGTCTGGCAGAACATCATAACTCAATTCGGCATACCCAAGGCTCTAATATCTGACAATGGCACTCAGTTCGATGGCAAAATCTTTAGGGGTTTTTGCAAAGAATACAAAATAGAATTCTACAACTCTACACCAACATACCCTCAAGCGAATGGCCAGGCAGAAGCTTCCAACAAAGTTGTCTTAGATGGTTTGAAAAAGAGGTTGGAGAGAGCAAAAGGCAAGTGGGCTGAGAAGCTTCCTCATGTTTTATGGGCTTACCGTACTACACTTCAGCGGTCAATTGGAGAAACGCCTTTTTCTTTTGCTTATGGCATGGAGGCAGTAATCCCACTAGAAGTAGTCCTCCCCACTATTAGAAGTGAAAATTTTGACCCAAACTTGAATGAAGAAGCCATAACCTTGGAACTCGACCTTGCAGAAGAGAGAAGGGAAAGAGCACTAGTTCACATTGTCTCATACCAGCAAGAGTTATCCAGAAAATATAACAAAACAGTGCATCCGAGGCAATTCAAGATTGGAGATTGGGTACTGCGCAAAGTAATGGGCAACACTTTGGTACCTGGATATGGCAAGTTAGGACCTAACTGGGAAGGACCATACAAAGTGGTCGGTTTAGCAGGAAAATGGGCACATCACTTGGAAGATGGAGACAGCAAAGCTATTCCCAGGCCATGGAACACTGCCAATCTTAAACTATTTTATTTTTAGCTTTTCCTTAAAATACTTGTAATTTTTCTTTTTTCAAATAAAGCAAGTAGTTTTTCCAGCATAATTCTTTCTACTGTAAAAGTTGTTCTTAGTCATTGCCAGCTAGGGGCAATCAAGAAGGTTAGTAGGTTTGACCAACATTCAATCCTCTTCTTCAGCCAAGATAAGGATCTAGGCTGAAGGAGGTCGGCAGGTTTGACCAACAGTTAGCTCTCTTCAGCCGAGATAAGGATCTAGGCTGAAGAAGGTTGGCAGGTTTGACCAGTATTTAGCTTTCTTCAGTTGAGATAAGGATCTAGGCTGAAGAAGGTTGGCAGGATTGACCAACACATAGTTCTCTTCTTCAGCCGAGATAAGGATCTAGGCTGAAGAAGGTTGGCAGGATTGACCAACATTTAGTTCTTTTCTTCAGTCGAGATAAGGATCTAGGATGAAGAAAGTTGGCAGGTATGACCAACATTTAGCTCTCTTTAGCCGAGATAAGGATCTAGGATGAAGAAAGTTGGCAGGTATGACCAACATTTAGCTCTCTTCAGCCGAGATAAGGATCTAGGCTGAAGAAGGTTGGCAGGATTGACCAACACATAGTTCTCTTCTTCAGCCGAGATAAGGATCTAGGCTGAAGAAAGTTGGTAGGTATAACCAACATTTTATGGGGCTCTTGGACCGGGATAACTATCTCGGCCAAAAAAGGTTGGATAGATTAGGTAAGGCCTAGCTAAATTAGTCTGGCTTGGCATGGTGCAAAAATATTAAAACACAGCAACCGAGCAAAGAGTTCAAACTTTTTGCAATTAAAATTGGAAGATAATTACAAAAAGCGGGGTATGAACCGAACAAAAAGTTGGGGAAATTTTTTTCATATATAAAATGAGACTTTTGAAAACAATTATAATAGATATTTTCTCTATAAAAAAAATAAATTTTGTATATTATAATTTAAAAAAATCATTTCTAATACGTAGACGTGAATATGAAAAAAAAAATATTAATTATTGATTGGTAATGATTAAAATCAAATAAAAAAAGAAATTTTCTTAGATATTAAAACAAAACTGCTTCCCACCTTTAATAATAAAAAATAAAAATAAAAAGATTTTGTTGTTCACTTAATATTGAAAATAATTGAAGACATACTATGTCACTACTTATCACTGAGCTTACCTTTTGCTACAAAACATGGCCATCTACTTACCACTAGAATTGAGGGTGAAAATTTTCGACACTACACAATATCATGATTTGAATCGTATATGAAATTAGCCGGTTAGGGTTTACTGTTGTTTAATACAAATAAAAACATGACATGACATGATAACATAAATATTAAACAGGTCAAACTTACATAACATGAAGTTGATACATATAACCTATTTAATGATCATTACTTACTTTCATGTTATTTTCACTAAGGGATGCTATGACACTTTGAATCTCTTATATAACTCTATTTAACTAAATAAATACTTATGCAAAATAAGATTTAAAGGCTAAAACAATTTTTTATTTTTTCAATTATGACACTTTGATCAGTATTGAACGGGTGAGAAATGAAATAGTTTGAAAAGGTGGCCGTAAAAATATATAATAAAAAAAAAGAAAAAGAAAAGGGAAGCAAGGGTATTTAAGTCACAATACCAAAAAAAGTCATGTTTTAAAAGACATTTATTACTTTTCTCAATCTTTATAATAGTGGGTAAGTTAATAAATAAATTCTTAACAAATGCACTTATTAATAACACCACATAAAAATAAATATATTACCGAAAACAAAGCTTTGAAACATTACTTCTTACAGGAAACCTGCTATTTTTCTTTACTGGGCTCTCTAGTTTTTCAAGTGAAAAGATAGGATAAAATGGTTCAATCTCGTACAACATTTCTCAAAGCGAAAATAATAATATATTTTGTGGGGGCCGAATATTGGGTGCCGTAAAGAGGCCGAATAGTTGAACTTGGAGAGTCGAAATATATATAGCACTCGGCCCCGTCTTGCACGTTCAAATCCTACCCTATTTAACTATATAGCCGATTGAGCAAGGGGCCAAGTGCAAAGAAATTTGCTACAAAAGAAGTCGAATGCCGAATTGAAAGTGGGCCCAATCCCGAGGCCGAAGAAAGAAAGGATATAAATAGAAGAACATCAGCCAGAAAGAGGTATGTGAGAACTAGCATGTTTAACTTAAGATACAAGCAATCAAGAGAGTATACATTGACTTATCTGTCAGAGTGCTAATTCCGGCACCCCCGACCGGAGTGTTAATTCTTTTTTAGGTGGCTAACTGAGGATCACGAGTGTCCCCCAGGATCTGAAGAGTATTTCCAAACCACTTTTCCACAATTGGCGCCGTCTGTGGGAATACTCAAATACATCCATGGCGGGCGTAACGGAAGACCCTCCGATAGTCACTGATGACACCACATAGAGAGACGACCTCACTCCAACAAACATGCTTGGACCGGAGACTATCCCCGCAAGACGTGCTTTGAACTTCGCCTCACCCTCAACTTCAGAGCATAAGGCAATGCAAGCGATCATGGAACAAGCAAAGCAAAATGAACAGAGGTTGGAGAACATGATCGCTGAGAATGAATGTCTTCGTCAGGATTTGGCCTTGGAAGTGGCGAAGTCCAAACAAGCTGTACACCAAGATCCGGAACGACCTCTGAGGGCAGGTGGTCGACGACCTCGAGCCTGACAACAAGACACTGATAGCGACTCCGACTCATTATCCCCGGAGCCCAAGAAGAAGGGACGACCCGAAACTTCCAGTTCCTCTGAAGAGAGTCCATGTATAAGGCATAAGCGCAGAAGAAACAGTTCAGATGAGGAAGACCAACATGATCCCTTTGTGCGACGGATCGCAAGGGCAGTTCTGCCCAAAAAGTTCAAAGCTCCGTCGTTCACTCTCTATGATAGAAAATCGGACCCCACCGATCACATCTGTCACTACAAGCAAGCCATGACATTGCATGCAGATGACGAGGCCCTCATATGCCGAATATTTCCCAGCAGTTTGGGACCATTAGCTGTCAGGTGGTATTATAAACTGGAGCCGGCTTCCATCAAAAGCTTCCATCAATTGCAGAAATTCTTCAGGGCTAAATTCATCACCAACGAGGTCCAGCCGAAACAAGCCGGCTCTCTCTGGGCAATACAGATCCAGCCAGGAGAAACACTAAGAGCGTATTCTGTGCTCTATTGGGAGTGCTTTAATCTTGTCGATGACGCCTGCAACGACTCCATGGCCATCACCGCCGTCAAAATGGGTTTGCATCCTGACAGTGCTCTCCGCAGTTCCTTGACTAGAAGACCCCCCAAAACAGTCTGGTCGTTGATGAAGAAAGTTGAGGAATACTGCAAAGTGGAGGATGACGCCTTGTGGGTTAAAGCAGGAAACATGGCCAACAAGACCGCCTCTTCTGAAATTGCTCAACCGATAAGTTCCGTACCACCTCAGAGCCCCGAACCTCGGCAACGGGCTAAACGAGATAAGAGACAGGATTCTCGCCGATCAAGTGACCAATGCTCCCACCAAGCAAGTGAACAACTGCAAGTCAATAGCAGGCGCACAAGGCGCACCGACAAGAAATATACGGAGTTAACAGAGCCAATCAGTGCGGTTATGTCCAAAATGCAACACCTTTCGTTCTTCAAATGGCCGTCGAAAATGGTGGGACCTCCCGACACGCGAAGATGGGATAGGCGGTGCAAGTATCACAAAGATCATGGCCATGATACTGAGAGTTGTTATGCATTAAAGGATCACCTGGAGGAATTGGTACAAGATGGTCGGCTACGATAGTACGTTCGAAAAGGCAACCCAACCAAAGCAATAGCCTTAAGACAGGATTCACCTTCGCTCGGTGTGATCCACATGATATATAATCTGCCAATGTCATCCGCGGTACATACGATTCAGTCGAGTCCTGACCCTCAAAATTAACTCACTCCGGCTAAATGGCCCCATGAAGCTGCAAGCATTGTTTTTGACGATTTGGCCGAAGTGATACTTCCCCACATTGATCCCTTGGTAATTGAGTTACGCATAAACCGATTCACCGTTGAGCGCGTACTCATTGACCCAGGGAGCACATTAGAAGTTATGTATTACAAGACATTCATCAAACTCGGCTTCTCTGAATCTGACCTTTCTCCGGCTCCTTATCCACTATTCGGCTTCAACGCCAATCCAGAATACCCGTTGGGAAAAATTACACTACCCGTTTGAGCGGGCTCCCGAACAGTGGGTGTGGAGTTCTTGGTCGTCAAGCTGCCATCGCTGTATAATCTCATCATGGGGTGATCCTGGTTGCACACTATGCAGGCCGTGCCAAGCACCTATCATCAGCTGCTACGCTTCCCGACAGAACGCGGCATCGAGCAAATCCATGGCTCCTAGAAATCGGCACAAGCATCTTATCTCCTTGCTGAAAAAATGCCAAAGGAGTTGCAAGTGAACTCTATTGAGGTGACGGATCGGGAGGGCCTCGACGATGTTGGGCGGCTCCCAAATGAAAAGGCCATGGAAGCCCTAGATCAAGTTGAAATCAACAGAAACCCAGACAGGTTCTTCATGGTCGGCGCCTCCCTAAATCAAGCCGACAGACAGCAGCTAATTTCCTTCCTTCTCGGTAACCTTGATGTATTTGCATGGACTCCATATGAGATGCCGGGTGTAGATCCATCTGTTTCGTAGCACCATCTAAATGTTGACCCTAAATGCAAGCCGATCATTCAGAAAAGCCGGCGATTAGCCGTAGAGCACACTGCCGCCGTCGTTGAAGAGGTTGACCGGTTGCTTGATGCCGGGGCAATCAAGGAAGTGACCTACCCTACATGGCTCTCTAATACTGTGGTTGTGAAGAAGAAAAATGGGACTTGGTGAGTCTGCGTCGATTTCACGGACCTAAACAAAGCCTGCCCCAAAGATTATTTTCCTCTCCCCATGATAGACCAACTTGTAGATGCTACGGCACGTCATTAGCGTATGAGCTTTCTCGATGCCTACAGAGGCTACCATTAAATTGCCATACATCTAGAGGACCAAGACAAAACTGCATTCCTCACCCCAAGAGGAACCTATTGCTATAAGGTTATGCCTTTTGGGCTGAAGAATGCAGGGGCAACTTACCAGAGACTAGTCACCACCATGTTCAAGGAGCAACTCGGCCACACTATGGAAGTGTACATTGACGATATGGTGGTCAAGTCCAAGGAAGAGCAGAATCATATAGCCGATTTGGAAGAGACATTCGGTATTCTATGCAAATATGGAATGAAGCTGAACGCTTCCAAATGTGCGTTTGGGATCGACTCTGGCAAATTCTTGGGTTACATTGTCAACCACCCAGGAATCGAAGCCAACCCAAGGCAAATCACAGCAATCCTAGAACTCAGCTCCCCCCGATCGGTCAAGGAGGTTCAGAAGTTAATGGGGATGGCCGCCGCACTCAACAGGTTCATCAGTCGTTCCACGGACCGCTGTCAACAATTCTTTCATACACTACGGCAGGGCAAGGCTTTTGAAATGGTCCGTCGAGTGCGAAGCCGCTTTCAACGGCCTCAAGACCTATCTCCGATCAGTTCCACTCTTGACAATGCCTTCGGCAGGGGACCCACTCATTTTGTATCTGGCAGTTTTCGACCGGGCCGTCAGCACCGTATTGATAAAGGAATAGCTGGGGGAGCAGCGGCCAGTGTATTATGTAAGCAAGGCAATGGTTGACGCCGAAACACGCTACCTTCCGTTGGAAAAACTCATTTTGGCCCTCGTCATGGCAGCGAGAAAGTTAATGCATTACTTTCAGGGGCATACCATTGGGGTGCTAACGGACCACCCCCTTCGGTCAGTACTCCGTAGTGCAGAAGCATCAGGGCGCGTTTCAAAGTGGGCTCTTGAACTCAGCCAGTACGATATTCAGTTTCTACCTAGAACCTCCATCAAGGGACAGGTGCTTGCCGACTTTGTGGCCAAATTCACTGGGGGACTTGCCGACTTCACGTCCAATGAAATTCGACCTAAGCCGAGCTGGAGAATTTATGTTGGGGATATTTGGCAGTTGTACTATGATGGATCATCCAATCAACGGGGCAGCGGAGCCGGAGTAGTAATCATGGCTCTCGACAGTGCAATAATTGAGCAAGCCGTCAAACTTGGCTTCGAAGCAACAAATAATGAGGCCGAATACGAAGCCCTTCTGACCGGCTTAAGGAATGCACACCTTCTGGGTGCTCAACGTTTGCTGGTATTTTGTGATTCAAAATTGGTGATCAATCAACTAAAGGGAGAGTACGCAGCCAAAAATGACCGTATGGCAGCTTACATGAAATCGGCTAGCGCCTTGCTGGCCAAATTTGACCATCATGAATTGAATCAGATAACACGTGATCAGAACACACATGCAGACGCCCTAGCTTGCCTAGCCTCCACCATTAACTCAGAGATTAAACAGACCATCGAGGTAGGTTTCATCCCGGAGCTGAGCATTAGCCCTTCGGAGGAAATCCAGGTCAATGTCATAGAGTCAGGACCGAGTTGGATGGACCCCATTGTTGCATTCCCGTCTTCCGAATAGCTCCCAGCAGACAAAAAAGAAGCGCACAAGCTGTGAAACAAAGCCCTACGATACTACTTGGATCTGCAAGGAAAGCTTTATAAAAAATCCCTTTCTAGTCCATGCTTAGAATGTGTACACCAGGACAAAGTTGAAGAGCTTCTGACGGAAATACGTGAAGGCAGTTGTGGTGCCCATTCTGGCGGGCGCTCTTTGGCCCATCGAGCTATAACACAGGGGTATTATTGGCTGACAATGAGAACTGATGCCGAATGCTATGTGAAGAAATGTGAACAGTGCCAGAAGTTCTCCCCGTTAACCCATCTGCCTCCTGAAGAGTTAAGCTCCATCACTAGTCCCTGGACGTTCGCCTAGTGGGGACTTGATATCGTAGGACCATTGTCGAGGGCCCCAAGGAACAAGCGATACTTGATCGTCGCGACAGATTACTTCACAAAATAGGTCGAAGCGAAGGCATTAACGCATATTTGAGATGTTGATGTTAAGCGCTTTGTATGGAAAAATATCATAACACGATTCGGCATTCCAAGAGCACTTATCTCAGACAACGGCACCCAGTTTGATTGCGGCGTCTACCGAGAGCTGTGCAGCAAGTACGGTATCCGGCCTTACTTTTCCACGCCGGCTTACCCCCAAAACAATGGTCAAGCCGAAGCCTCTAACAAATCCATCTTGGACGGCATCAAGAAGAGGCTGGAGAAAGCTAAAGGCAAATGGGTCGAAGAATTGCTGAGTGTATTGTGGGCTCATCGAACTATGCCGAGGCGATCCACTGGAGAAACGCCGTTTGCTTTGTGCTTTGGAACCTAGGCAATCATACCCCTGGAGATCGGCCACCCAATCCTGAAATCGTAAGTTTTTGATATGGGCCGAAACGACATGATGCTGGCTTTGGATTTGATTCTAATCGAGGAATGAAGAGACCGTGCCCTTGCGTCCATGGCACGATACCAGCAACAGCTCGCTAAGTCGTACAATCAACGTGTTTAGCTGCGCCGCTATACACCAGGAGAATTGGTCCTGAAGAAAGTACTTCCAGCTGCCAGGAAACTGGCTAATGGAAAATTGGGTCCTAATTGGGACGGCCCCTATCAGGTCGATTCGATCGCGGGTGTAGGGGCATATCGGCTCAAAGACATGTTCGGAAGGAGTCTGCCACGGCCTTGGAATTCAACGCACTTGCGTAAATTCTATCATTAAACCTGACCTGTGGGGAATGATACTAGTTTTGAATGGTTCACCATGCACACAGTCCACTTTTGTAATGCAAAGATTCCTTTTTACATACTGCGAAATCCAATTGCAAAGTGTTCCGATAAAGCCTCCGGATTCAGAGCGCCCTTCGTGGATATCATGATCGGCCAAATAAAGCCTCCGGATTCGGAGCCCCATCGGCGCATGACGCCTTTGGGCCGATAAAGCCTCCGGATTCGGAGCGCCCGTCGTGGATATCACGATTGGCCAAATAAAGCCTCTAGATTCGGAGCCCCATTGGCGCATGACGCCTTTGGGCCAATAAAGCCTCCGGATTCGAAGCGCCCTTTGTGAATATCACGATTGGCCAAATAAAGCCTCCGGATTCGGAGCCCCATCAGTGTATGACGCCTTTGGGCCGATAAAGCCTCCAAATTCGGAGCGCCCTTCGTGGATATCACGATTGGCCAAATAAAGTCTCCGGATTTAAAGCCCCATCGGCGCAGGATGCCTTTGGGTCGATAAAGCCTCCGGATTCGGAGCGCCTATCACGATTGGCCAAATAGTCTCCGGATTCGGAGCCCCATCGGTGCAGGACGCCTTTGGGCCGATAAAGCCTCCGAATTCGGAGCGCCCTTCGTGGATATCATGATTGGCCAAATAAAGACTCCAGATTCGGAGCCTCATTGGCGCATGATGCCTTTGGGCCGATAAAGCCTCCGGATTCGGAGCGCCCTTCGTGGATATCACGATTGGCCAATCTCCGATTTCAGAGCCCCATCGGCACATGACGCCTTTGGGCCGATAAAGCCTCCGGATTTGGAGCGCCCTTCGTGGATACCACGATTGGCCAGTCTCCGGATTCGGAGCCCCGTCGGCGCATGGTGCCTTTGGGCCGATTAGTCCTCCGGATTCGGAGCGCCATTCAGGCATCACACTTATGGGCCGAATAATGCTCCAAATTCTGAGCGCCCTTCAGGCCGAAGGTTAAAGTGGAATGCTCCGTTAAGTTGAGCCGGCAAAAACCATTTACACATCGAAGCATATAGACATTCAAAATGAAGTGCTTAGTTAACTTGGGCCAGAGCAACAACATAAACAAATTAAAACATGTGAAATAAGATGCCTAATTAAGCATATAAAAATTCAAAATGAACCACAAACAATTAAAATAAACATTTTATTTAATTAGATAGTAATTACATAATCTTGCACGCAATCTGCGTTTGAACATTACAATATTTATTTTTATAGGGCGTCTCCTTCGTCGTCACTTTTCTCGACTTCGAAGACGGAAAAGGGGAAGTGATCACGTTAGTATAGTAGCAACGCCGAATCAACGCCCGCTGTTCAGAGAGCCTCCGCGGCTTGAAATGCCTTGATCCTACCATGCTTAAATCCACGATTTTCACATCGGCAAACTTCCTCGGCGAGCTTTTCCCTGGTCTTCTCTATCCCAACCTTCCGGCCGTCGTGAAAGCCTTTTTCATAACCCATGGACCTCGCATTTTCTACGGCAAACATGCTTGCTGTATCTCGGTCAGCAATCGCGTGACTTAATAGCCGTTGGGTCACTCTCTCCTCCACGACTGGGTTGGACTGACATGCCGCATGCGACTCGGTGGTTTGAGCCTTCCTAAGCTCACACTCGGCCTTCTCTGCGCGAGCCTCCAAACTACGAATTCGTTCGTCTTTCTTCTCTATCTCTCGTCATATGGCGTACAGGCGCATGCCGACTTCATAAGCAGTATATAGCCCTTTCACCGCCCTATGGATGCCTTCTCGAAATACTTTGAAATCCTGACGACCAGCTGTCGACTGCTGGACTTCCGGTGGAAAGATCTGTCGAGCGAACTCGACTGTTACACCTGGGTCGTTGACGATAGAATCTGCCTCCGTCATTGGTTTATTCCCCACGAAAATTGCAAAACTCAATGGTCGCAGTGTCGTGTCGGGCTCGTTTCTCTGTCGCGGTCGCGGGGAGCTTCCCCGTTGCTATTTTTCTTTTTGGGGTGATCTGCTTCGAGGACTTGGGGGCTAACGTTTTTCTTGTTCCCTGGACGTCCTTCCTCCCGTGCGCATAGGCTCACTGCTGCGATTCATTGTAGTGTCTAGCTTAGCCAATGTTCGTCCCTCTCCTCTGCTGTTGAAGAACAGTCTATTTGACATTCACACTTGTCTAAAGCTAGTTTAGATTGAGTCTGAATGTGATAGGTGGAACCACTGGCGCGAAGAACTCACCCCATTTATTCTTAATGTATGCAGTGCACCCGAGGCGACTTCATTAATGTTAAACTCCAAAAGCCCGATCCTGATCGGATTACTCTATGAACTAACAGCATTCGGCTTTGGAGCTCATGCACTGGCCGGGGCAAGGGCAGATTTATTAATCTGATCGGTCAAATACGTAAGCCTAACGCCGATCGATTCATGCCACAGCCCCTCCATGAACTAACAGCATTCGGCTTTGGAGCTCATGTACTGACTGGGGCAAGGATAGATTTATTAATTTGATCGGCCAAATACCTAAGCCTGATGCCGATCGATTCATGCCACAGCCACTCCATGAACTAACAGTATTCGGCTTTGGAGCTCATGCATTGACTGGGGCAAGGGCAGATTTATTGATTTGATCGGCCAAATACCTAAGCCTGACGCCGATCGATTCATGCCACAACCACTCCATGAACTAACAACATTCGACTTTGGAGCTCATGCACTGACTAGGGCAAGGGCAGATTTATTAATCTGATCGGCCAAATACGTAAGCCTGACACCTTCGATTCATGCCACAGCCACTTCATGAACTAACAGCATTCGGCTTTGGAGCTCATGCACTGGCTAGGGTAAGGGCAGATTTATTAATCTGATCGGCCAAATACGTAAGCCTGACACCGATCGATTCATGCCACAGCTACTCCATGAACTAACAGCATTCGGCTTTGGAGCTCATGCACTGGTTAGGGCAAGGGCAGATTTATTAATCTGATCGGCCAAATACGTAAGCCTGACGCCGATCGATTCATGCCACAGCCACTCCATGAACTAACAGCATTCGGCTTTGGAGCTCATGCACTGGCTGGGGCAAGGGCAGATTTATTAATCTGATTAGCCAAATACCTAAGCCTGATGCCGATCGATTCACGCCACAGCCACTCCATGAACAGTATCTGGCTTGGGCAGTGGTAAAATTACTAAACTGCCTAGCTATCTAATCGACAAGTATACGCGAATATTTTATCCAAAGTACAAAGGAAATTAAGCAAAAACTATACAAAGGAAATTTAACAGCAAAGTACATTCATCAATAGCAAAATTAAGCACAAATAATAGCAAAAAACAAAGGAAATTTTCATTAGTAAATTGGGCACAAATTGTAGCCATTTTACATATGAAAACTGCTAAACAAAAAGCTACAAGTTCGCATGAAAATGCCTAGCAAAAACTATAACTGTAGCAATACATGAAAACTACTAAATGAAAAGCTGTAAGAATACATTCAAAATCCTAAAACAAAAACAAGTGTCGCCCAAATTAATCCTCGGAGTCAGACTCCAGCGGCTCAACATCCACTTGCTCGTATGGAATCGGCATAGCTAATGTCACATCAGCAGCAGCAAGGGCCTTGAGCTAGCCGTGTTTGAATCCCCGATTTTCAAAGTTGGGGACCTCTGCTACATAGTTTGCGAGAGCAGCACTTTGCCCGGCCTCGAACGCCTGGGATGCTTCCGAGTCGACTACTTCCTTGGCCTTCTTTAATTCTTCCAGCTCAGCCTTCAGTTTGGCGATCGCCTCTTGGGCTAACTTGAGCGCGTCTTCGCTCGCTTCTGCCCTCTTCTCGGCGTCCAATCTCAGCTGATCCGCATTTCTCGCCCTCTCCATCTCGGCCTCGGCCCTAGCGCTTTCCATTTGTGCTCTCGTCGCCTCGAAATTAGCCCTGCTCCTTTGGCCCTCTACTTCCATTTGTAAACGGCCAAGTCGTTCGACGGCATCATGCTGGTGATGACCTATCTTGGCTATTCTCCCGACCGTCTGCGAAGCAGGAAATTAAAACCAAAACAATATTTGCATAAAAGGGAAAGATAAAGGCAAGGTATATACCAAGAGAACCGATGGAGTAGCTAGCGCTATTGCCAGTAGATCCGGCCCCGTCCGGAAAGCCGCCTTGTTAGCCGGCAATGAGACGGACGTAGCCATGCTAAGTGCGACGGCGGGGTCTTTAATTGCTGAAGCATCAGAGGAGATTGGCGTGTTTTTTATCTTCGGCTGAATGACAAAAGGCACAATCACATCCGATTCCTCTAAACGAGGCCGTTTATCGGCACGGTTTTCTTCTAAGCCGGACTCGACCTCGGCAGGACGCTTCTCTGCCCTTTGCTCAGCCTCTTGGTTGGCCTGCACAACCACCTCGGTCTCGACACTTTGGTTTTTTGTCGTTTCCTCCTCAATAACAGGCAAGGAGGGTTGAGATTCGCTAACAGGCAGGGAGGGCTGAGATTCGGCAGCAGGTGGCACTTCAGCTCGAATGGCCTCTACTCTTCGCCACGCGGCCATCCTTTCCACGTTCGCCTTCTTGGCAAGTTGTGTGAGGGTTAACCCAGCCATGTCTTCGGGGTATGTGCTAGGAAGGTCCTCTAAACCGTAAAAAATGTCGTCAAGTGGAAGGTCCCCTCGGCCCGAAGTGGACGGAGGGTCGGCCGAATTGAGGCCGGCTTCCTCAAAGGCCAACCTCAAAGCCTTGTCGACTTCGGCTTCGGACTGATCTGACTCGGCGACCTCAGCTACTTCTGTTCGCTCCGAATCGGACCCCTCGAAATCAACTTGCCGCAAGTTTTTGAAATCGGTCAAAATAAGAGCGGTAAGAAACTCCTCACCCTTCAAAATTGGGATGTTTTCTGCCGCCGAGAAGGTCGTATAAGTCGGCTTGTAGCGGAGCAGAACGTGGGCCGCCCTCCCTTGTTTCTGAAGACTCGGACGGCCGAAATATTTGAGCGTGACTTTGATTTCCGAAAGAATGGCGTTGTCGGTTAAAGTCAGGACTTTCTTCAAATCGTTTCCTGCACAAGCAAAACCATGAGGTCTCAAAAGTGAAGCTTTATAAATATAACAAAAAATAAATAAAAGAAGCTACACGGCCACCTGGTTCGCCCTTCCGTTTAGGAAGAGGATCGAGGCGATCCTCGCCTTTGCCGAATTCCCAGTTACCTTGGACAACGACCATAACATCATCGACTCGCTTCCCAGAACTGGAAAGCATAGTCACTAATTGATGGTCGGTGTCCTTAGCCCTTAGGAAATAACGTTCGTGCCGACCAGAAGACTTGGCCAAGGCATAACAATGCCGAATAGCAAGAATGCTGAGGTTAATCCTAAGGCGACGGTTTAGTGCTATAATTCCCATTACGATTCTAAAAAAGTTGACATTGGGTTGGGAAGGGATTAGACCCCAATGGCAAAGCACAGCCCTGAGGAATGGGTGAAGGGGGAAACGAACTCCACCCTCTGCGATTGATAGGAGAGGGAAGACGATCGTGGTTTCATTAGCCCTCTCCATATCGAGAGTGCCGTCTGTCACGAGTGACAGACGGATGTCATTAGGAATGGAAAAATGGTGTCGAAAGCCAGAAATTCGATCCGAGGAGAGGAGATCTTTCAAATGTTCTGCCATTTCCTTCAGCCTATAGGAATATGCTAAACTAAAAACACACCAGGAAAAAGGATTCAAAGTAGAGAGGGAGAGAACTTACAAGAGACGAAGAGGATAGTGAAGGAAAGGAAGTTGCAGAGGTAATTCGGAAGGCAGTCCAACGACAAGCACCTAAAAATGTGTATGTATTTGAAAAGACATCGAAATTTTAAATCACAATAAATAGAAGTGTACGAAGAGGTGGGAAGTTGAAATGATAACCGAGAGGCGTGTGCTCAGACATCTGCGTTGGAATGAGGTCAGCTGCCGAATTTCGGCTCTGACTTTTCGAGTTTGAAACCAAACACTCCAGCCAACTATCGTTAGAGGAGTGCTTGGGGGGCAATTGTGAGGGCCGAATATTGGGAGTCGTAAAGAGGCCGAATAGTTGAACTTGGAGAGTCGAAATATATATAGCACTCGGACCCGTCTCGCACGTTCAAATCCTACCCTATTCGGCCATATAACCAGTTGAGCAAGGGGCCGAGTGCAAAGCAGTTTGTTACAAAAGAAGCCGAATGCCGAATTGAAAGTGGGCCCAATCTCGAGGCCCAAGAAAGAAAGGATATAAATAGAAGAACATCAGCCAGAAAGAGATATGTGAGAACTAGCATGTTTAACTTAAGATACAAGCAATCAAGAGAGTATACACTGACTTATCCGTCGGAGTGCTAATTCCGGCACCTTCAACCGGAGTGTTAATTCTTTTTCAGGTGGCTAGCTGAGGATCACAAGCGTCCCACAGGATCTGAAGAGTATTTCCAAACCACTTCTCCACATATTTATTTTAAAGTCAATCTAACAAAAATAATAATGATATTATGGTATAGTTTTTGTAAAAAAATAAATAAAATAAATATGGAATCATTATATTGATATGTATTTTTTTTGTCTAACAATGTTCTCAATGATAAAAACAAGATAAATGTGAAGTACATAGATAATGAACGGATGAGAAATGAAAGAGTTTGAAAAGGTGACTGTAAAAAGATAAAAAAGAAAAGAAAAAAAAGGATGCGAGGCTATTTAAGTCATAATACTAACAAAAAGTTGTGTTTTAAAAGACATTTATTACTTTTCTCAATTTTTATAATAGTGGGGTAATTAAGTTAATATATAAATTCTTAGCACATGCACTTCTAAACAGAAACACAAAAAAATAAATATATTATTTGAAACAAAGCTTGGAACTTGCATTGCTTCTTATAGGAAACATGCTATTTTTCTTTACTGAGCTCCCTTGTTTTTCAATCGAAAAGATAGAGTAAAGTGGTTCAATCTCATAGAAAAATTCTCAAAGCAAAACTTTCAATATTTTGAAGCCACGTTAATATATGATGGAGAGAGGGAATGATAGCAAAAGAAAGTAGGACAAAAGAGGAAAAGGAAGCCTGAATGGGAAAAAGTATATTCCATGCCAAAAATGCTAGGTTGAGATGATAAGGTAAAAGCCCTAGATAAAAAAAATCATGTAAGACTTCTTTTTGTGCACCATGGGGATGTCGAAAATATGGTGAATCCGGAGACATTTTCTAGATCTGTAGAAATGTCTTGCACCATTACGGTGAATATGTAATTCCATAGTATTTTATATTTTTTTTTATTTATATATTTTTTATTATTTATGTAGCATGTTCAATTCTTTTAATAGGTTTTTTGGAATAATTCTTTTAATAGGTTGAACCAGGTGAAAAAGAGGTAGATCAAGTAGCTATGGAGGATTTTCTATGTTTATTCCCGGAAACTATACCCTGACTACACCATGCGTATTTGGCAAACTAATAAAAGCCTTTCATCCCACAAATCCAATTTTTCCGTGAATACAACATTAGTAACACTTACAAAAAAATTAGATTCGTGAAATGAAAGACTTTTATTAGCCTGTCAAATATACAGGGTATAGTTTTCGGGAATAAACGCAAAAAATCCTCCATAGCTACTTGATCGGCCTCCTTTTCATCTGGTTTTTTTTTTTTTTTTGGAATGACTCCTTTTCATCTGGTTCAACCTACTAAAATATTATTCTAAAAAAACCTATTAAAAGAATTGAACATGCTACATAAATAATAAAAAATAATATATAAATAAAAACAAAAAATATAAAATACTATGGCATTACATATTCATCGTAATGGTGCAAGGCATTTCTACAGATCCAAGAAATGCCTCCCAATACACCATAGCTCCGATATCTCCATGTGCACGAAAAGAAGTTTAGCATGATCTTTTTTATCTAGGGATCTGTAGACACCACATTTTTGACCGCCTTTAAGACTTGGGTGCTACTGATGGTTTATTTGGTGATGAAAGTTGTGCAGTGCAAAGGTTCAATTTCTTCGGCAAGGAGAGAGTCAAATCCCAACCTCACACCCCTTTTTGGACCAAAACTATCTTGATCAAAAGATTTTGAGACCCTGAAACCCTCTCTTTCAAAATATTTTTGAAAATTCTTCTGCGATGTTCCGACGCTCGCATTTTGTTAAATGGCGCGCTTTTCGGTAAACCGAGCGAGGACAAAGTGGAAATTAATGAAAGAGAGATGAAATCTTGTGAAAAATCTTTAAAAACACCTTGTTTAGGGGTTTGGAGTTGAAGAAAAGAGGAGAGGAGAGAAGAAAACAAGTTGGAGAAGCAGTTGGGCATGAATCTCGGCAGGATCAAAACTGAGCAGTCTTCACTCAAATGAGCATAAATTTCTGCACCGTTGGAATTTTTAGGTGAGGTTTTCACCATTGGAAAGAAGACTTCCAGGGATACAATTTAGGCTCAAGAATGCCTTGAAAATCAGTCCAGGTGAAGGAGATATCACCGGTTGAATTCGGGCCCAAAAAGTAGATTTTTCTGTCCAACTAGAGGTGGAAGTTTATGACCATGAATGGGATTTTTGGGCCATGTGCCGGCCATGAATGGCCAATGCTGGCCCCCTGCCATCCAAGGGAGTGTGCTTCCGGCCAACAATGGTAAAGTGCCGGCCAACAGTGGTACAGTGCCGGCCACAGATGGCAGAAAGCAGTTTTGGACAGATATTTTGCTCCAGCTTGTTCTAGCTGTCTCTCTTGAGATATTTTCGACCAAAGCCTCTTGTTTTTCTATATATGAGAGCCTTATATCTCATATTCAAGGGAGAACATTTGAGAACAATTAAGGAAGAAGTTTGAGAGCCTCTCTCTCTTCAATATTCTCTCTAGATTTCACTCTCTCTTGGGCATTTGTGCTTGAAGGCTTACATACAATCATCTTCAACCTATCAACCCTTAACAAGAGTTGTTGATCATTGGGCTGAGGTTGCTAGAAGGCCTTCTTGGAGCTCATTAAGGAGGTTTTGACTTGGTTTTGTGCCCCAAAGTGTGCTTCCCTCCAAGAGGTAAAACTTTCACCCTTTAAGCTTGTCTTTCACACTTGCTTCACCATCCTTTTTCCATTGTTTTGGACTATTTTGAGGCTGGTTTTGAACCATAAAAACTCTGATTTTGAGGTTCTAAAATGGTGGTTTAAGCCTTGTTTGGCTAGGGGGTTGTCTCTCCATTTTGCTCCTTGGCTTGTAAAGCCTTTTGAGCTATCTTTCAAGGCCTTTCAAAACAACTTTTCATGGCCTTTTAACCATTGAAATCTAGAGAATTTTCAGTGGTAAAAACCCTATTTTGAGGTCCCAAATAGGAGAGGGTGGTCCCCTCTCCTCTTGTCTTGCTTGCTTGTCTTGTTGGCCTATCAAATGAGCATGTGTTTCTACCATTTTGAGGCTTAGTTCAAGCAATTTTTTGTGACTTTTTATACCTTCCATAACTTTTTTTTGAGCTGGTTTGGTCACCTCTTGCATGCTTCTTGTACTTGTAGTGTAATCCTACGTGTAGCCTTGCAAAGTAGCATGTCTTTGTGCCTTGAATTTGCTTAGTTCAAGCATGTTTTTAGACATTATTTTCCATGCCATAACTCTATTTTTGGCTGATTTGGTCACCTCTTGCATGCTTTTGGTACTTGTAGTGCAATCATGCTTGTTGGCCTAACGTGCTTCATGCTTTTGTTCATCATTCTAGCATGTGTCAGCTTTGCTCCAGCACATTTTTGCCATTGATTTAACATGCTTGAGGTTTGTTTTAAGTGGTCTTGGTCATGTATCGCTTGCCTTGTAGGGCTATAGTGCAAATGGCTTTGCTAGTCTTGTGTTTTGAGACCCCTAGCATGCCTTATTTGTGACATTTGTGTGATATAGCATCATTTGATATATATGATTTTCACTATCATACTCTCATGTTTATCACTCTTTCAATGCTTTTGAGAAGTTGAGCATTATGCCTTGTTGGTGAGCCAATACATGAGCTTATTTTTCTTGCCATCTATGCTACAAGTCTAGCATGTTTTTGCCACTATTTTGACCTGCCTTAGATCTGTTTTGAATGGTTAGGGTCATTTGAGCATTGCTTAGTATGGTTGTAGTGTAAAGGGCCTTGCCTAGCTTTGGGTTTTGAGGCCTTTAACATGTTATGCATGTGATGTTTGCATGGTATGGCACCATTTAGCAAGTAATTTCAGTGCATATAGTGTAGTCACACTCTCATATACTTCACTTCTTCATAGCTTTTGAGGGTTGTGTATCATGCCTTGCTCATAGGCCAACATGTGTGCATGTTCTTCTAGTATTTTAAGCTTCCATTCCAGCATGCTTAGGCCATTGTTTTGGCATGCATGAGGTCTGTCCATAGCTGGTTTATTCATTTGAGATTGATAATGCATGCCTCTTGAGTGATGCTCTTTATTAGCTTAATGTATTTGGCATTTGAGCATGCATTACATATGTTGTTTGCATTGCATTGTGTTCAACCGGACGTTGTGTTGAACACAAGGCGGATTGGCCCACTTCATACTCAAAGTGATGAAAGTGAGCCAATCCCCTTTGTCTCAATTGCCTTTGATCACTTATGATAAGGCCGTGGTCTTAGTGTCTTGTTTGTTGTGCATTCATCGAATTTGTGCAAGTTGGATCTTTGGCCATCATGCATTGAGATGCTTGATTGACGGTCTTGGATCCAATGATGCCTCTCCATTGATGTTTTGAGGTGATATGGAGTGGCATAGTACGTACACACCCTTGGGAGACCCTCTATTTCCTCTGTTTTTGTGCTCTGTTGCAGAATGGTGTCACAGCACACCAGTGGCCAGCAGGGTCACATTGGTGGCTGGCACCCTCCCATTCATGGCCGGCAGTGCCTACTCTTGGCCGGCAGGTGGTCGAAAGTAGCTCCTCATGGCCGGCAGGCCACTGGTGCATTCCCCAGCCTTGATTTGGTAAGTTTCAGCAGCAAGTTCTTGAGGACACCCTACAAACAGAGCCTTTGAAAGAGCAAACCGGAAGGTGTTTCGAGGCGAGAAACCGAGTGCGAGCATGCATCCTTTTCTTCTTCAAACAGAGTTGGAGCAGCTTAGTTTAAATGTTTACTTGTTAGTTAGCATTTGTTTTTTTGTAACTTAATTAATTTGTTAATTAGTTAAAGTGATGTAATAATTAGTTGTAGCTAGTTATTCAATTTGGTTGTGTAATAATTAGTCTAATTAGCTTAATTCGATTAATTGCTTAGCTTAGCTTGTATTCCAACCCTCCGACGAGAGGGCACAATGTTGTAATAAGGGTGCGTGTGTGTGTGCGTGTCTTCCAACCCCCATTTCTTTCTCCCTTTTACTTATCAGCTTTTGATGGTTAGTTTAGGGCATATTTCAATTAGCATACCTTATGCTTTCATGCGTGCATCATTCATTTGTCTTGCATACTCCGGGCTCGGCGCATCATACAAACTGCATCGTATTTCAATACCTATTTGAATACGTGTATCAAAGTGTCGCATTCATATGCCATCTTAGATAGCTGAGCCTACTTAGTTGCATTTTTGCATGTGTTGCATTAGGCATTTTAACATAGCTAGGATCATACGTGATTACTAACTAGCTTTTGTTTTCGCTTGGAG
Source organism: Camellia granthamiana (assembly GCA_036172215.1). NCBI lineage: Eukaryota > Viridiplantae > Streptophyta > Magnoliopsida > Ericales > Theaceae > Camellia > Camellia granthamiana. The sequence goes on from CM069912.1 coordinate 91,010,083, forward strand.
TACAATGTAAGTGTTTACGCTTTAGCATCCTTGCATGTGTGTTAGTGACTGCCATGATAGCATGCTTGCCATGAGGCTATTTGCTTAATTGCTATAACTGCATAAATGCCTGTGGATGAAGGCTTCATTACTTGAATTGGAACAATTCATCAAAATGTGAGTTTTAAGCCCACTTGGAGTGGCAAATCATCTTGTTTTAAGCCCACCTTGTTCGGTGGCAAATCCGTATTTCTAAGCCCACTTGAGGGTGGCAAATTCAAACAATTTTCGAAAACAAACATTGAATTGTTTTGTTCCAATTCAGGCGATCTAGTCTATACTTGTATGCTGTGCGCATCACATAATAAGTTAGCTAATAAACGGGAATAAGAACACATGTGTTTTCAAAACAACATATCATGATTAGTAGAGGCCGATCCTTTGATCGGGTGAGCGGGGGTGCTCATTTCAGGACCTTCCCCTCTCGTACCCAAGTTCTCGAGCCGAGGCAATTTTGGTGATGACGGACACGTGGCCTTAGACACGAGTCAGGGTTTCCTAAATTTCCCAAAACAAAATATTTAGGTGGTGACGTTGAAATCTGGCAAAGCAGTCCATATTTGGCGCTTTTTGATTAAAATCGATTTTCCAAAACGATTTGCCGAATTTGGACCCTTTGGTGATTTATCAGTCTTACATTGCACTTTGTGAGATTAGATTCAGAACCATGACAGGAATCCAAACTGTAGTAACTATGAACCCAATTCGAGCCCTCGCGCGCGGAGCGAGTTCGAGCGGTCTACAGGCTTTTACCTTATCATCTCAACCTAGCATTTTAGACATAGAATATACTTTTTCCCATTCAAGCTTCTTTCTCCTCTTTTGCCCTACTTTCTTTTGCTATACTTCCCCCCTCCATCATATATTAACGTGGCTTCAAAATATTTAAAGTTTTGCTTTGATAATTTTTCTACAAGAATGAACCACTTTACCCTATATTTCCAGTTGAAAAACAAGAGAACTTAATAAAGAAAAATAGCCGGTTTCCTGTAAAAAAAATTATAATTATATTAATAAAAAATAATAAATCACTAAACAAATGAAAGTAAAGTATGATAGATAATATTATATTCTGACCTCATTAAATTAGCATTGTTCGCATGTTGCTTAAATTGGCTGTATAGTGTATAGAAATGATTGAGTGCCAGAGAGTATTGAAGGGACTTTTCATTGGCCGCGACTTTCCATCCCTGCACCATGAACATCCAATTAAACAAAAGAACAAAATGGACCCTTGCTAGTGTACTCTTGTGCAGTCAACAAAATGTAATTTTAATTTCCTGTATATACATATATATATTTGTCAAGTATATTATGAAAAAGTAAGTACTATAATTGAGAGGGTAATTTATAAATAAATTGGGCCGAGCTAAGGAAGAGGCTTCTTTGGAAATTGGGCCACACGTCAGACCGAGATAGGAGCTGATGTACCTCGGTCTAATAACTAACGAGCTTGGGCCAGGAGAAATCTGGACCGAGTTATGAGCTGAGGTGTTTGGGCTTCATAAGGTGGACTTCGCCCTTGTTAGCTCGGTCAAAGCTTGCTGCAGTTAGCTCGGTCTAAACAGACAGAACCGAGGTACCAGAGAACAAGAGCCGAGCTATGTGTCGAATATGAAGGCGCTGGATCAAGTATGGCAATGGGCTAGTGTTAGCTCGGTCATACTATTATCCAACCGTCGTAAAACCATCTCACTTGGTTTAAGCAATGAGGAGGGTGTTGAAGGATAAGCATTATCTTTCAGGAGTGTGATTCCTAGGAGGACTCTACATTGAAGAATAAGAGTCCTACTAGGATTGTGCCAAGAAAAAACTATAAAAGCTCTCAACAGAACCTATGCACAGGTATCACAACTTTGATTCTCGAATACACAGAGCTTTTGTCTATTTGTCTATTTTGCTGATTTAGGCATCGGAGAGGTATCCGGCACACACCTGCCGGCTAGCTCACGTTTGTGTTTTCAGGAAGTAAAGTGACGACGTTTGGAGGAGCGTAGACTTGATCAACAGGATTATACGAGAACATTATTTCGTGCTCGTACAATTGGCGCCGTCTGTGGGAAGTAGACAAAGAAGAAAACCTCTTAATCAAGTTTTCCTCTCTAGTTGAAAGCAATGGCGCACAATGAAGACTTGCTGCAATCCGTTATTGATGGGCAAACCCCGAAGGGGGGTGGGAGGCATGAAGGTTTACCTTCCATCCCACCCATGGCGGATTTAGAACCCCGGCGACGGAACTCTCGGAGGGATGCGAGGGAAAGACGGGGCACTAGCCTCTGTCGCTCTCAAAGTCCTGATAAACAGAGGTAGAGGCTAGATCCTCAAGTTCTGGAGGATCGCGTGAGGGAGCAGGATGAGTTAATTAGGAAGATGGCGGCGGACATGGAGACAATGAAGCGCCAGATAAAAGGGAAATGGGTAGCGACAGGAGAGGGGCGCAAAGGCAACACGCCCCCTCTCCACTCGGAGGATCGTGATAGGCATACCACAGCATCACAACTAGAAAATAGGAGCCTTAGAATAGGCGACACTCAATCGAGGACTTCCAGGACTCGTTACTCCAGGTTTGAGAGAACGAGAACTGAGAGGTCGTGTACTGAGGGAAGCACATATCGGCCCTCGCACACGCACTAGACGACATCTAGGCACATGGAGTTGCCTAGATCATCTGACTTGCGAACAGTACTAGAAGAAAGGGCCCAATGGAAGGAAGACACCAGGGCTCACGACCCATGCAGAGTTCCAGCACTACAGCGATTGGCCCCTCGGACACGTGGGAGTGTCGAGGTAAGAATGCCAATGTCATGCCTTACTTACGAACTAGCGGACAAAGTATTAGCAAGGCTACAGAGCTCATCATTCGTTCCGGCAATAGAGAATGCGCCACTACCTTCAGGCTTCCACCAGCCCAAATTCACCACTTATGAGGGAAAGACAGACCCCTACATGCACTTTTGCTACTTTCGCCAGGTTATGGCAGTATACCGGCAGAATGAAGCCCTGATGTGTATCCTGTTCCCATCTAGCCTTGGCAACCTAGGTCTAACCTGGTTCGAAAGGCTACCAGAAGGCAACATCGCCTCTTGGGCACAATTGGCAGAGGCATTCATGACTAGGTTCAAAACGAACACCAAGACACCAGTGGAGATCGATCAGCTACTCTCTATTGACATGGGTGACAAGGAGGCATTGAGATCCTACAACAGTCGGTATTGGGAGACTTTCAACCAGATAGGAGATTGCCCTACAAATCTCGCTATCGCCCAATACAAAAGGGGTCTACCAGTCGAAAACAAGTTGAGGGACTCAATTACTACGATGCCACCCCTCACGATGGAGGCCCTAATGGAGAGGGTGCACCAACATATCCACGTGGAGGAAGATAGCTCCTGGGCTAAAGCAAAATCTGGCTCAACAGTAATGCCAGACAAAAAGACTGCAGCAAAGTCAACACGGTAGAAACACCAAACAGAAACGGGCGAGGCAGGCTAGCCAATAGGGAGGACCTAGAAAAAAGGAGGTTAAGAGTTTGCACTGCTATCACCACCGTGTTCAATAAACCCATCTACCAAATTCTCAGCGAGATAAAGAATAAACCCTTCATTCGGCGGCCAGCCAAGTTGGGAGTAGCACAAAGGGGCTACGATGAGAGGTCCCGCTGCACCTTCCATGATGAGAAGGGGCACCTAACTGAAAACTGCACGCCTCTGAGGCAACATCTGGAAGAATTAGTAGCTGCTGGTCACCTAGACCAGTATATTGAAAGGGGAACACAGCCAGCCCCCCAAGACCTCAACGGGCCAAACGGGATGCCGGTGGACGGACCACCCCAAGGCGTAATCAATGTTATTCATGGGATCATTGAACCTAAGCGGGTATGTGAACTCAGAGGGATGATCAAAAAGGCTGAAAACTTAAGGGAGGTATTAAGTGCACAACCTGCCATCAAAAAGGGAAGAACAGAGGCTACAAATGTCATATCTTTTTCAGACAAAGATTTAGCAAGGATATACTGCCCTCACAATGATGCACTGGTTGTCACTCTATGCGTCAAGAATTTCGACATCAAGCGTATTTTGATTGACCAATGAAGCTCATGTGAGATAATGTATTACGAAACCTTTAAACAACTGAAACTGGAGGACAAAGACCTGGCACCCGCAACATCTCCCCTAATCGGATTCAACTTAATGCCAGAATGGCCAGTGGGCAAGATAATCCTCGCAGTCAAGGCAGGAACCATGATGAAACAGGTGGAATTCTGGGTATTGAAAGTCCTTTCCACTTACAACATAATCTTGGGGAGGACATGGTTGCACGCCATGTGACCGGTAGCGTCAACCTACCATCAAGTATTGCGGTTCCCCCAACGAAGCCGGAGTAATTGAAGAGGTCTTTGGAGACCAAATCATGTCAAAACAGTGCTTCGTCATAGTAAATGGCACCCGGGCTGCAAAAGGATATGTACAGATGGTAGAAGAGCCAGAGAGCAATGAACTATTTGCGAATGCTGGCAAGGCAGCAGAACAAAAGGCAGTGGAAGACTTGGTAGAGGTAAGGATAGATGAAAAGAATCCAGAAAAGTTTTTTTTGCTCTGCTCATCTTTGTCCAGCACTAAGAGAATAGAGATAATAGAATTCTTAACCTCTAAGATCAAAGTGTTTGCATGGACACCATACGACATGCCTGGCATTGACCCAAACTTCATCTGTCACCAATTGAATGTCCACCCGACTGCTAGACCAATCATACAGCGTACTCGCAGATCAGCACTCTACCACGCGAAGACAGTGACGGAGGAAGTGGGAAACTTGCTGGAGGCAGGAGCCATCAGAGAAGTACACTATCCCAGGTGGATATCCAATACTGTAGTAGTGCCAAAAAAGAATGGAAAATGGCGTGTTTGCGTGGACTACAAAACAGTCAACAAGGCATGCCCAAAGGATAGCTTTCCCTTACCTAGGATAGACCAACTGGTAGACTTGACGGCAGGGCACAATCGACTTAGCTTCCTTGATGCGTATAGAGGTTACCATCAGATCGCAATGTATGAGCCAGACCAGGAGGTCACATCTTTTACAACGCCCAAAGGATTGTATTGTTACAAGGTCATGCCTTTTGGCCTAAAAAATGTAGGGGCCACATTCCAACGGATGGTCACCAAAATGTTTGAACCATTGTTAGGCAAAACAATGGAGGCTTACATTGATGACATGGTTGTCAAAAGAAAGAATGAGAGAGACCATCTCAGGGACCTAGATGAAATGTTCCAAATCCTAAAGAAGAACAAGTTGCGTCTAAATGCATCTTAGTGTGCGTTCGGCGTAGGATCAGGCAAATTCCTAGGCTTCCTGGTGACCAACTGAGGTATAGAAGCAGACCCCTCTCAGATCAAAGCAATCCAGGATCTAGAGAGGCCCAACACAGTAAAAGAGGTGCAACATCTCACTGGCCTAGCTGCTGTACTCAACCGGTTCATAAGTCGGTCATCAGACAGATATCGACCATTCTTCCAAGCGTTGAAGGACAAATTTGAGTGGGATGAAGAGTGCGATCGCGCCCTAGAGAGCTTGAAAGACTACATGACTTCTCCTCCATTGCTAGTAACCCCAGTACCTGGAGAAGAACTCTTTTTGTACTTAGCAGTTTGACAGCATGCAGTCAGCGCAGTGTTGGTCAGAGTGAAAGGAATCCAACACCTGCCTATCTTTTATGTTAGCAAGACCTTGCTGGGGGCAGAAACCAGGTGCCTATTGGAAAAGCTGGCCTTAGCCTTGATGATGGCCTCAAGGAAGTTATCACATTACTTCCACGTCCACACCATAATCATCCTCACAGCTTTTCCCTTAAAAGATTTATTTGAGAGGGCGAACTTTTCTGGACGAATCTTGAAATGGGCGGTGGAATTGGGACAATTCGACATCAAGTTTCAACCCAGAACCGCAATAAAAGCCCAAGCTCTGGCAGACTTTGTGGCTGAGTTCACACCAGGAAGTCATCACATCTGCCCATTTGACTTAACTGATACAACCAAAGAGGGGATGGAAAGTGCCGCAGGAATTGCGTAGCCCCCAGAACAAGTTGCCCAACCACATCCCAAGTCATACCGAATTGAAGAAAGGGAGGAAGAGGCAAATCGTGCTATACCCATCAAAGACTCATCAACAAGTAAAAACTTGGTACGGTCAGATAGTGAAGAGCAAACCCCAACAGTAGGCATGGACTTGGAAGAAAACATCAGCAACACTCATGACCCCAAGACATCATCCGACCCCTCCACTTGCTGGAAGCTATTCGTTGGAGAGATGTGGAAGCTCTTCATGGATGGAGCATCCAATAGGAATGGTGCAGGACTTGGCATAGTCCTCATCTCACCAGATAGCCTGACAAGCTGTCAACCTTGGCTTCCCAGCATCAAACAATGAGGCAGAGTACGAAGCATTTCTAGCAGGCCTAAAATCGGCACTCTTCATGAAGGCCACCAAGCTAATGGTTTACAGTGACTCCCAGCTGGTAGAAACCAGATTTTAGGCAACTACGAGGCAAAAGATGAGAGGATGACTAAGTATCAAGAGTTAGTCAGAAAGGAGATCATGAAGTTCGAAGTAGTGTGAATAGAGCAGATCGGCCGAGACGAAAACAACAGAGTAGACGAACTGGCAAGTTTTGCCTCCATGGTAGACACATCTATCCCACACCCATTACTGATCGACTTCTTACCCAGCCGAAGTATTGAAGAACCCGAAGTAACAGAGGTATGCTGTGTCAAACTAGGCCCTTCATGGATAGATCTCATTATTGTATTCTTTAAAGACGACATCTTACCTGAAGAGAAGAAAGAGGCCAACAAGATCAGAGCAAAGTCACAGCAATTTTGGCTCTCTCCGTCATTGGCGTTATACAAAAAATCCTTCACAGGACCTTACTTGAAATGTGTCCATCCTAGCAAGGTCGAGGCATTCTTGTTCGAGATATACGAAGGCGTATGCGGAAGCCACCAAGGGGGAAGATCATTGGCCTACAGAGCAATTTCACAAGGATATTGGTGGCCTTACATGCAAGTAGATTCAGGGAAGTATGTCAAGAAGTGCGAGAAATGTCAGAAGTTCGCACACCAAATACATTAACCAGCTAGAGAGCTTCTATCATTAACTAGCCCATGGCCCTTTGCGATGTGGGGCTTGGATATAGTAGGGCCACTTCCAACAGCAACCGGCAACAGAAAGTTCTTTCTCGCAGCAACAGATTACTTCACGAAGTGGGTAGAGGCTGAAGCACTCGCATCAATAAAGGAGAAAGATGTTAAGAAGTTTGTCTGGCAGAATATCATAATCCGATGCGGCATACCAAAGGTTATGATATCCGACAATGGCACTCAGTTCGATGGCAAGATCTTCAGAGGCTTCTGGAAGGAATACAAGATAGAATTCTATAACTCTACACCAGCATACCCTCAAGCAAATAGCCAGGCAGAAGCATCAAACAAAGTCGTCTTAGATGGATTAAAGAAAAGGTTAGAGAAAGCAAAAGGCAAGTGGGCTGAGAAGCTTCCTCATGTTTTATGGGCTTACCGTACCACACCTCAGCGGTCAACTGGAGAAACGCCTTTTTCCTTAGCCTATGGCATGGAGGCAGTAATCCCACTGGAAGTCGGCCTCCCCACAATTAGAAGTGAAAATTTTGACCCAGACTTGAACGGAGAAGCCATAGCCTTGGAACTCGACCTTGCAGAAGAAAGAAGAGAAAGAGCACTGGTTCATATCGCTTCATACCAGTAGGAGTTATCCAGAAAATATAACAAAACGGTATATCCAAGGCAATTCAAGATTGGAGATTGGGTATTACGCAAAGTAATGGGCAACACTTTGGTACCCGGAGATGGCAAGTTAGGACCCAACTGGGAAGGACCATACAAAGTGGTTGGATTAGCAGGAAAAAGGGCATATCACTTGGAAGATGGAGACAGCAAGGCCATTCCCAGACCATGGAACACTGCCAATCTCAAACTATTTTATTTTTAGCTTTTCTTTAAAGTACTTGTAATTTTTCTTTTTTCAATAAAACAAGTAGTTTCCTTTTCAGCATAATTCTTTCTTCTATAAAAGTTGTTTTAGTAAACTAGGGGCAATGAAAGTAGAGTTGGGCGGAATAACCAACACTTGGCTCTAGGTTGGCAGGAATAACCAACATTGAGCTCTCTTCAACCGAGATCAAGATCTAGGCTAAAGAAGTTTGGCAGGAATAACCAAACACTTGGCTCTAGGTTGGCAGGAATAACCAACTTTGAGTACTCTTCAGCCAAGATAAAGATCTAGGCTGAAGAGAGGTTGGCAGGAATAACCAACTTTGGGTACTCTTCAGCCGAGATAAGGATCTAGGCTGAAGAGAGGTTGGTTGGAATAACCAACTTTGAGTACTCTTCAGCTGAGATAAGGATCTAGGCTGAAAAGAGGTTGGCTAGAATAACCAACTTTGAGTACTCTTCAGCTGAGATAAGGATCTAGGCTGAAGAGAGGTTGGCTGGAATAACCAACTTTGAGTACTCTTCAGCCGAGATAAGGATCTAGGCTGAAGAGAGGTTGGCTGAAATAACCAACTTCGGGTACTCTTCAGTCGAGATAAGGATCTAGGCTGAAGAGAGGTTGGCAGGAATAACCAACTTTGAGTACTCTTCAGCCGAGATAAGGATCTAGGCTGAAGAGAGGTTTGCAGGTATGACCAAACAGATTACAAGGTTAAGACCGAGATAGGTATCTCGGCCAGAAAATGCTATACTTCATGCAAATCATAGTTGAAAAATAAATGCAGGTATGGAATAAACCGAGCAAAAAGAAGCAGATTTCATTCAAGATTCAAAACAAAGTTACAAGAAGTAGGGCTTCAGCCCGGTTACAATTTCTTTCAAACAGTTAGCATCTAAAGAAGAAAATACATGATCAAGCAAAAAGGTCATCCAAATCGGCATCCAAGTCAACCCGAGCTTCACCAATTGGTAGCCCAGTGTTGGCAGGTAGGTCGGTCACTACCACATCATCAACCGCAATGAGCACCGATGGCTCCACCCGAGCCGACAGGGTGTAGACCCGTCCCGAGAACTCCCCGGGCTCCGCACTGTGAAGGCGCGAATTCCGTCTTGTTCTCTAGGCTACTACAGTTCGGACTCAATGTCACAGTTCTTAATCTGATCTCACAAAGTGCAATGTAAGATTGATAAGTCACCAAAGAGTCCAAATCTGGTAAATCGTTTTGGAAAACTGATTTTTATAAAGAAGTGCCAAACATGGACTGCTTTGCCAGATACAGAGTCGCCACCTAAATATTTTATTTTGGGGGAATTTAGGAAACCCTGACTCGTGCCTAAGGCCACGTGTCCGTCATCAACAAAGTTGTCTCAACTCAGGAACTTGGGTACGAGAGGGGAAGGTCATGCAATGAGCACCCCACTTGCCCGATCAAAGATCGGCCTTTACTAAGCATGATATTTTGTTTTTTGAAAACACATGTGTTCTTATTCCGATTTTTAACCTAGAATTACTATGTGATGCGCACAGCATACAAATATAGACTAGATTGCCTAAGTTGGAACAAAACATTGCATGTTCGTTTGTTTGAAAACGGTTTGAAGTTTGCTACTCGCAAGTAGGCTGAATCGCGGATTTCAATGAATTGTCCAAATTCAAGCAATCCAACCTTCACCCACAGGCATTCAGGCAGTTATATCAAATAAGAAGTTAGCCTCATGGCAAGCATGCTTTCATGACAACATTTACACACATGCAGTATGCTAAAGCGTAAACACTCACAGTGTACTCTGAGCCAAAACACAGAACTAGTTAGAAATCATGCATGATCCTAGTTCATGTTAGAATGACTAATGCAACACATGCAAAAATGCAGCTAAAATAGGCTCGGCTATTCTAGAATGGCATATGAATGCGACAATTTGATATATGTATTCAAATCGGAATTGAAATACAATGCAGTTAGTATGATGCGCCGAGGCCGGTGCATGCAATACAGATGAATGATGCACGCATGCAAGCATAAGGATGCTAATCAAAATATGCCCTAAAACTAACCATCGTAAGCGGTTAAGTAAAAGGGAGAAAGAAATGGGGGTTGGAAGACATGCATCACACACACGTACGCTTATTACAACAATTAGCCCTCTCGACGGAGGGTCCGAATAAGAAGCTAAACTAGCTAATCTATGCTAATTTAAACTAATTATTACATGCCAACTAATTAACTAACAAGTTAATTAATTATTACAAAACAAATTGAATAATTAAACGCATTAACTAATTAGGTACAAAACCAAAGCATAAACTAGCTAAGCAAATTAGCTAAGTAAAGCAGTAAAGCAATGTCCTCAAAAGGAGAAGAGTGCACGCATGCTCGGTCGCTTCGCTCGGAAATTCATCGCGATGCCCCAACTTGCCTCTATTTGCAATTGTTCTCAGAACCTTGCACCAAGCTCCATAAAGCTTCTAACACACCTTGGGGACCTATGGGAGGGTGGCCAACCAGTTGTTGGTGTGGGAGACCACTTGCCAACCACCTTTCTTTGCTGTGAACCAGAAAAAGTGGTCGGCCAGCCACTTTTTCTGGTTGGCCGACCAGTTGTTGCTGCCAGACTCCAGTTTGCTACAACAGAGAGCAAGAAAGGGCATGGCAATGTATTTGCAAGATATGTGTGCACAACCACCTCCCTATCATTTCATGAGCTCAAGGGAGTGTGGTTCTTGACCCTCGGGCCACCAATCGCGCATCTCAATGCGTGATGGCCGAGAAACCAAACTGCACAATTCAATGTAAAATGAATGCACAAATAAACACATAAAGCCTAGAACTCTATCATGATTGATCAAGAGTGTCGGCGACCGAGAATTGAGGCACGTTTCATCACTTTAAGTATGAAACGTCCCTCGTTTCCCGTGTTTGGACTAACACCTATTCCAAACAAAATGCAATAAATAACATGGCAAACATACAATGCAAGGCATGCAAAACACAATGCAACTAAAGCATGCAAACATGCAATACAATAAAACAAGCATGCAAACAACATGCGAAGGACAAGCATGCAAACATGCAATGCAATGTAACATAGCATACTCAATGCTAATGGCATGCATGCTCAATGCAAAGCAAAGAAATGACATACACAATGCAAACAACAACGTGGCGTACTCAATGCAATGTAACAACATGGCATAACATGCTCGATGGACTTAAACCGAATGTGGACAGACCTCAGCCATGCCCAAAACAGTGGCCATAATGATGAAATAAGAGGCACAAAAAGGGCAAGGCAAACATGCTCAATGTAATGGCCCATTGACTAGGCCTAAGAGCACAACACTCAAGCATGATGAAGAAGCGATAAACATGGAAGTGTGACAACACTAAAGGCTCTAAAATCAAGTGTGAAATGATGCCAAATCATTCAAACGACACAAGTAAAGCATGCAAGAGGGCCTAAGGCACAAAGCTAGCAAAGAGCAACACATAGGAGGCATGCAAAACATGGCACAAATGATTGAACCAACCATGGACAGAGCTTAATTAGGTCTAACCAAAGACTAAAACATGCTAAAATGAGGGCTCAAGGACCTAGGCAAGATGGCATACATGCTAGGCCACAAACTAGGCAACAATGCACAACTCTCAAAGGCAATCAAAGAGTGAATGAAGTGGGAACATGGCAATGCTATATGCTCTGAAATGTCATGGTAAATGATGTCAAATCATGTACACAACACAAATGAAGCATGCTATGAAGCTCAAAACTTGAAACTAGCATAGGCATTTACACTATAGCTATGCAAAACATGAAGCATATGGCAAGTATAACCCAAAAAAGTCCTAGATCATGTCAAAATAAGTCTAAAACATACAAGGGCCAAAACTAAAATAAGTTAGCATGGAGGGCATAAGGTATGATGAATGCAAGGCAAATAAGGTAGATTACACTACACCTATCAAGACCAAGCATGAGATGGCTTCGCCAACAAAAATTAGAGTTATACCATGGCAAAATAACCCCAAATACACATTGAAATGATAGCTCACAAGCTTAGGCATGAAGGCATACGCAATGATTCATGTTAAGGCATAAAGGGCAAACCCTCCAACGCATTGAATAAGTGAAAGATGTGAGTGCATGACCATGAAACATGCACTGAAATCACATAACAAATGATGCCAAATCATTCAAATAGGCCAAGCAATGCATGCTAGTGGACTTGATACACAAAGCTAACAAGCTAGAATGCACTGTAGCTATACAAAGCATGGCATGTATGACCAGAACAACTCAAATCAAAGCTTAAACATGCTAAAACATGGACAAAAGCTTCTTGAAGTTAAGCCAAAAGCATGCTAGAATGACATGTTAAAGCATGGTACACATTAGGCTACTTCATGGAAATGCACTACAAGTGCATGGAGCATGCAAGGACCAACCAAACCAAACCTTAACAGAGGTATGACATGGAAAAACATCACCAAAAACATGCTGAAATGGAGTCAACATAAGCTAGAAAGACATGCTACTTCATGAAGCATACAAGACTAATTTATGAAATTTACACTACAAGTGTATAAGGCATGCAAGAGCCAACTAAACCAACCCAAAACAGATCTAAGGAATGTTAAAACAACACCAAAAACCTACTGAGATGGCCCCAAAACAAGCTAGAAAGACATGCTCAAACATGAGGCACACAAAGCTAGTTTGTAAGATTTACACTACAAGTGTATAAAGCATGCATGGAATGACCAAACCAAGTCAAAACAGATCTGAGGCATGCTGAAATAACCCCAAATACATGCTAAAAACAAGCCAACACAAGCTTAATAAACATGCTCAAACATGAGGCATATGAAGCATGTATTCAAAATACAAGGAGAGGGGATGACCCTTTCCTATTTGGGACCCCAAAACCACCTTTCCACCACTGAAAATTCTCTGGATTTTAGTGGTAGAAAGGTCATGCAAAGGCTAGAACAAGAGCCTAAAGGGATGGCTCAAAACAAGGCCTAACAAGGCCTAAGAGGGGGTAGACTACCCCCAACACAAAAGTGACCTTAAACAAACATTTTAAGGACTGAAAAAAAGAACTTTTTTCAGTAGGAAGTTAAGCTTAAATCAGCATGAAAATAGGTCTAAAAGCTTAAGCAAAACAAAGGGTTTAAGGGGTTAAAGGCTCACCCTTGTAGAACCTCTTCAAGCCTGCAACTCCAGCAGCTTTCTTGGATCAAAACTAACCCAAAAAACTCCAAAACAAAACTCAAGAAGTCTCAGCAACAAAAGGATGGTGTTTGAGTGTGTGTTTGTGTGTTAAAGTGTGGTAAAACAACACTTTTAAGGCACAAAATGAAGAACAAGAGCAAGATAGATACAAGTATGTATGTATAACTCTCAAGCCTCAAGAACTGAACTTGGAGGAGGAGGGGGGAGGTTCTCTCTTATAGAGAACCAAACTTAAGCTTGTTGGACAAGCTTTAGCCTCAAAGCCATCCCTCCATACACGTGTATGGAGGATGGCTTCTGTGTCTTCCAGCTGGCACAGCTGGCTGAAAATATCTCCAAAAAGGTGACAAAAAGTAGCCGACCACTTGAAGTGGTCAGCCAGCTACTTGAAGTGGTCGGCCGACCACCACAAGTGGTCTCCCAAGGCAACAAGTGGTCGGCCATGGTGGGAGAGAGTCTAGAGCATGAAAACAATGCAGTGGTGTGGTGGCTGACCAGAAAAGGTGGCCCAAAGACCAAGAAAACCAGTTGGCCGACCAGAAAATTGGCTGGCGGGGAGGAAAGTGGTCTCCAAGGGGAAGAACTAGTCTCCCACCCTTGTACCACCTTCCAAACAAGGAAAACAAGGTTTGTACCAAAAACAAACCAAAACGGATGCAAGACGAAAGTTCGGGAGGCAAGGCACATAGCCGAAAGCCTCGAAAACTAGTCTACGGGCATCAAAAGTGGTCTATGACCCCAAAAGTGGTCTCCCGGACCATAGTGTCCCTCTAGGCAGAGGCAACAAGGTGTGGTTCAAAAACCACGCCAAACGGAGAACGTTAAGTGGTCTTGAGTCAAGGCGCTCGGTTGAAGGCTCCAAAAATCGAAAACTAGTCTCCAAACGAGAAAAGCAGTCTACGACCACAAAGAGGTGGTCTACAAGACCACTCCCTCCCTCCAGGGAAGAGAAACAAGGTTCGGTCCACAAACCAAGCCAAAGCACAAAGAGTTCAGAGGCCCGGAGGCAAGGCACTCAGCTGAAACTCCGGAAACTCGAAACAAGCACAACATGCACTATCACCGAGCGCTCAATCGATGACGTCTGAGTCTTAAGGTCGGTCAAAAATGGGGTGTCTACACTGGGCAGTTTGGAGACCGGGATCATTGGTAGCAACTGGGGTGTCGTTGGGCTCCGGAGATGCCTCCTCTTCCTCCCCTACTTGAAGAAGTTTTTGTTAAATGGCATTGGCGTAGTCCGCCATATAACTAGGAATGAAGTAGGGAGGAGGGTTCTGAAAGACCTTGATCTCTTCGCCATAACTGAGCTTGGACACAACTGCCTTCCATCCGCATTTGAAAAATATGTCTTTTGAAGCTTCGCACTGCAGAATGTAGGTGGCTTCTCCTTCCTTGTAGCCACGGTCTTTAGTATCCTCCGCACTCTTTTTCAGCTCGGCGATCTCTGCATCTTTTTTCTTCTCAAGCTTGGCGAGCTTGCGCAAGTAGCGATCTTTTACCCCGGCTAAAGCCTTCTGCTTGTCCGCTTCTGCCGAGTTGACCAACCCGGTGAGTCGGGTGATTTCGGTCTGTAGCTCGGTGGTTTTTTGTTGGGCTTTTTCTAGTTCGGTCTTCTTAGCATTGGTTTCGGCCACGGCCAACCGTGTTGTCTTACGCAGCTCTAACACGCGCTTGTGAGCAATGTGATTCTTCTGCATGGCCTGCAAGAGGAGAGATGACAAGTATTATTAAAACTGTGCAAACAGATGTGTGAACTGGAAAAACGAGCAAAGAGAGAACCTACCAGCACCATAGACTTTGTTGCCGAATGAATGGCCTTCAGCTCGGTCAGGTGCTCATGATGCTCCATGTCGGCTGGTAAGCACATGCTCTTGGCAAGGTTGAAGGCGAGCGAGTGGTCTTTTTTAGCGACCACTGAATCCGTGTTTGTTATGGCTCGGTTCTTATAAGTCACTTTTGGCGCCCACTCTGAAGGGCTAGCTCGGTCAGAACGCACTGGTTCTGGGCTCAGTCGTGTGGACTGTGGGAGCACGGTGTCGTCTTCATCAACAAGACGTGGCTCGGTCACGGAGGTGCGAGCACGCTTATTGGGCCGAGATGACGAGGCCCGGGCTGTTGGAAGCGCTACCACGGCCTCATGTGTTTGGCCAGCTTGTGGTACCATGGTTTGGTCCCCGACAGCTGGTGCAGTTGATTCGGTGATGAGTGCTCTGACTGCTCTTTTCTTAGCCATCTCTTGTTCCTCTATTAGTGGGATCAGCCTAATTTGAGGAAGTGTGGGATCTGGTTCAGGTGAAGGCTCAAGGAAAAAGTATGACACCCTGGTCTTCCTTCTTCCACTATATGTGTAGGTCAGTTCAAAGTTAAGTAGCTCAGCCCAACCTCGGTCGCGATATCGAAGTGCGGCACGGAGAGCATCTAAATTGGGGTATTGGTATTGTGACTTTAGTTGGTTTAAGTCTACACATGGAGAAAGAAAACGGTTAGCACAGTGTAGAAGTTGTAAGCGACAAGAGCAAAAATCAAACAAGTTAAGCCGAGGTATTCATACCGGCTACTCCTTTATTCCAGTTAATTCTGTATCCCGGTATTGGGGCTTCCTGGTCTTCAAAATTACCAGAAACCCAGAAAAAGTTGTCGTCATTTACGTCTTTGTCCGGTGTGTTTTTTATTATTCTCTCTCGGCGTCTTCTTATTCTTAAATAATATACCTAGCCGTCTTCATTTTGGCCAAGTGAGTATTGGTGAAATAGTTCTGCTAAACCGAGGTTGAGGCCAAGCCGGCAATTTAGCTCGGTGATGCCATTTATTATTCTGTACGAATTGGTGCTGAGTTGGGTTGGGCATATTCTAGTCTACCTAAGGAATTCGCATAATAGTGGCTGAACAGGAAATCGAAGTCCAGCTTCAACAATGGATATCACGGTGAAGGGGACGAAGCCCTCTTTTTCCCAGGGTATTGTGTCTAGCTCGGCTACAGAGAGGTGAACATCGTCGGGGATGTTGTAATCCTTGCGAAATTCGGCGAAGGCCCCAAGGGAGTTTACTAAAAATTGATATTTGCCCATGTGGACTTAAATTAGGTATAAATTAGCTCGGAGTATTAGCTCGGTGTTGAGATGACGTTGAGTATCTCGGTTGAGCGTGCAAAGGAGTGCTTGGCCAACCTAGTCAGAGTCTGCAAAGTGGAGATGAAAAGTGTTAAGCCCAGATCGTTGGACCGTGCTAAGTACAAAGGCAAGATAAATGTAAGCCTAGCTCGGCTATGTGGGATACTATCCGTTCTTAGTTTGGTTGGAGCGAAGGACTTTAGCTCGGCTAAATGAAACGAAAGGTTCTTAGACCGGTTGAAACTTAAGGTGTGGCGTGAAGTTTTAGTTCGGTTATTGGGGGAGTTATCTAGTTTGGCTGGGTGCACACCTACAAACAAACCAGTTCCTAGTTCGGTTGAAGTATTATTTTGGATCAAAACGATTTTCATAACAGATTATGAATTTGGTGAAAGATCTATCACATGGTTTCTGGGACCAGTAGGTTCTTTCCCATTGTTATGAAAACTATACTAATATGTGTTTTGAAAAACATGTATGTACTATGCTATGTATTGCGACACTATACAAAATAAACGAAAAGGAAACAAGATTAGAGCACTTACAGTTTTAAGATGAAGGGATGAAGATCAAAACAGTGAAGATACCAGGTTAGAACACGAGCCTTGCAGATGCTATGGTTGTGAAAATGGAAGCTCAGAGGGGAAGAGTAAGAAGGTGAACAGTACGTTTAAGGCAAAGAAAAGGCGAGACTATTCAAATTTTCGGAGTACGAGGGCGGCGACGACAGTTGTACTTGACCAGTGGGAGCCAGCCACGTGTCCACACGAATAGGAAACGATTCAGATGTACAGAGTGAAAGGACGTTTATGAACCGGACTAATCGGTAGCTCGGTAAGGAGTGACCTCGGTTGGCTTGAATGTCTTTAGCTCGGCTAGAGAAGAGTAATCCCAAATCATGCGCTGTAGATGGAATTAAGGGGCAATTGAGAGGGTAATTTATAAATAAATTGGGCCGAGCTAAGGAAGAGGCTTCTTTGGAAATTGGGCCGCACGTCCTATAAGAACTGAGGGTGAAAATTTAACTCGGACCGAGATAGGAGCTGATGTAACTCGGTCTAATAACTAACGAGCTTGGGCCAACAGAAATCTGGACCGAGTTATAAGCCGAGGTGTTTGGGCTTCATAAGGTGGACTTCACCTTTGTTAGCACGGTCAAAGCTTGCTACAGTTAGCTCGGTCTAAACAGACAGAACCGAGGTACCAGAGAACAAGAGCCGAGCTATGTGTCGAATATGAAGGCGCTGGATTAAGTATGGCAATGGGCTAGTGTTAGCTCGGTCATACTGTTATCCAACCGTGGTAAAACCATCTCACTTGGTTTAAGCAGTGAGGAGGGTGTTGAAGGATAAGCATTATCTTTCAGGAGTGTGATTCCTAGGAGGACTCTATATTGAAGAATAAAAGTCCTACTAGGATTGTGCCAGGCAAAAACTATAAAAGCTCTCAACAAAACCTATGTACAGGTATCACAACTTTGATTCTCGAATACACAGAGCTTTTGTCTATTTGTCTATTTTGCTGACTTAGGCATTGGAGAGGTATCTGGCACACACCCGCCGGTTAGTTCACGTTTGTGTTTTCAGGAAGTAAAGTGACGACGTTTGGAGAGCGCAGACTTGATCAACAGGATTATACGAGAACATTATTTCGTGCTCGTACAATAATCATTATTTTTCAAGAATCATTTAAGATTCCTCACCATTTTATTATTTCAAAACTGTTAGATCATTGAAACACAATTTCAACCATTTTTTTAGCTCATTCATCTCTTTTAAAGGTAGCGGCCGCCATACAATAATTATGACAAGGGTAACAACCGAAGCCTTGGATTTTTCTTCTTTCCGCACAACTGTGGAAAAATTTACTGGCACGTGTTTTTAATTTCATGATCACATTTAATGAGCGTTAAACTAGTTTTTGTGGGTTTTATTTAGTTTTTAAACATGATCAAATGTATGTGCTAAAATTTACACTAGTTTTACATTGACAAGGAGATTATTTGTTTTATTAATGTATTTAATTTTCTATATTATATTGATTTTGTACCTATGTGGTAAGCAATTCATGAAGCATGTTCCTTCATATAATTAGTTATAGAGTCACTAACATAATTCATCAATTCATGAAGTATGTACTTTCATATAATTAGTTATAGAGTCACTAACGTAATTCATAACACAATGTGCTATACTAATGGAAAATTACATAACATAATATCCAAGCTCTGTTCAACAAATCTAACCCAAAACCAAAGTAAAGAACTAAGCTCATCCAATCTTCAATCTTGTAGAAGTTGAGAATTGGAAATTGAAAACATGTAGATGTAAATTTTTTGTATCGATCGTGTGTGGAATTTGTGTGATTTTAGAAGCTAAAAAAAGGACGAGAAAAAATGGCTTTAAATAGAGAATCTGTTGAAAACAGACACATAATGGCTGCAAAGACGTTGTAAAGGCATTGCAAAAGACCATTATATAATGGTAGCAGTCGCCGTTACTTGTGTGTTTTTTTTGTCACACAGTTATAACAAGCTATAACAGGTGGCTGTTAACATTATGCTAAGAAAGAAGTATTTGAACAATCTCAAAAGCAAAATACTTTAACAAGTACCCATACAAATAAAAAATGGATTTTGTTAACAAGTGTCCTAAAGACACTTGTTAAGAATGCATTAACAACTAACTTTTACTCTATTTTATAGAAAATAGTTAACCATAAATGGCAACCAAGCGGTATTTTTAAATATTTACAATTAGTTTACTAATGGGACAACTATACTCT